>CAWUFW010009236.1:0-600000 GCA_963921515.1 Calotriton arnoldi | reverse complement strand
GTAAGTCAGTAGAGCTCATCTAATTGAATAATATTACATTTACAAAATACGCTTTTAAATCACAATTGAATTAAGTTACAATGAATTCAAGTGATCATCCATAAACACTAGATATAGATTAAACCTTAACAACACAGAAAAAAAGATGTATCGTTTTACAAAAAAAGGCTTCTTCCACTTGCTAAACATGTTGGGTAAATGTCCTACATGAAGTTCATGTAGTAGCCGTCTTCAGTGCACATGAATATACTACTTCACAAATAAAATTGTATTAATCATCACATTATGTAATAATAATTAACGGGTTTTACATAGTATATAGTGCTACATAGTACAATTCTGCCATGTTAAGTACTCTAATTAGCTGGCATTACTATTACAAAATGCAGTGATACTTTTAGTTTACGATCTCGTAACGATTGAAGGCTGAGTTGGAATTACAGGGATTCCATCTCATGACCTGTAGATCATACCACTTGTTGTTTTCACAGTAACGGATCTGAGTACTGGTGTCACATTACTTATAGCAATTAGTCACTTCGGTATGTAAAGAATGAATGTCTTCTAAAATCACTAGAAGTATCACTGAGACGAATAGGCATGTCTGACTCGTTGAATTGGGTTACTGTTTTTTTCTTTTTTTTGTTAAAGTATCTGGATTTTTGCACTCCGTACGGGGCCAAACATGATGATTTGCAACCACATATACAACTCAATTTATTTTCCAGTAATAAAGCATGTTTTACTCAACTACACAACAACTCTTGTAAATGACAGCTTAGTGTGTTACAATAACGATTAACAGGGCGCCAGTGGCTCTTAATACAACATAGTTTACTCTATCATCAAAACTTGCCTAATATAGAACATCACTTAAGATAAAAGAAAACATTTTACAAGCAAAACAATACTGAATCATTGAAACTGCATACTACGTAATACGGCTCTTTTTAAAAGGTTTAAGAAAAAAACTGAACCTTTGTTAACCAGAGCTTCCGATACACAACATATACATAAAATGTTGATTATTGTCCAATTTTTGTAAAGGTCATAAATTTGACTACACTAACACACAACAATGTGACTGTTACCCTGGTAGCAGAAGGCACTAGCTTCCAAAATACAACATAAAAAAACAATTTAGAAATAAAACAAATAACACTCAAAGACACAAGATAATTCTGCCCCTTAGAAAAGTTTTAGGAAAGATGAAGATTTTGTTAGTCACAGCATGAGCTAGACACCCTTTAGAAGAAGGATTAATTACTTACTCCTGTTTGTACAGACAATGACATTATCTTCCCAGAAGGTCAATGTTACCCTTTTTGCAAAAACTTGAGAGCATATCAGTTTTAGTAAACATTGGCATTCTTCCTAGGGTCCAGTCCTCACTAAACACAATGAACAGGGACGTGCCCTGCGGTACTGGACACGTATAGAGACATTGGTCTCAGGAGACTTTTGATGCAGGACCTCGTTGTCCCAATATATAAGGTGGAGAGAGGAGGGGCCACTGCAGCTAATCCCGTGCGCTTGATATGCGCCTACTACCTCCCAGGGTTTGGGACGCATTTAGAGGCATTGGCCTCAGGAGACTTTTGGTGCAGGGACTCGTGTCCCATAATTCAAGGTGGAGAGAGGAGGGGCCTCCGCAGCTAATACCACGCCGGGTGCTTGATAATCGTCTTCCACCTCCTGCGGCACAGGACGCATTTAGAGGCATCTGCATCAGGAGACTTTTTTTGCAGGGACTTGTTATCCCATATCTCAAGGTGGAGAGAGGAGGGGCCATTGCAGCTAATACCACACCGCACACTTAATGAGCAACTTCCACCTCCCACGGCGCAGGATGTGCCTGGGCAAAGCCCTGGCCAAGTGCGGATCTGTCCTGTGCCTGTCATTGCCAGGAAGAGGCTGGGCCATCCCTCTTGACTTCCTAATTGCCCATCAGACTGTGGTGAGTGTTCTGAATTTGGAGCCTGGGTTCTGTTTTTGTTGTGACAGGGCCCTTGCTGCGCAATAATGGTCAAACGCAAAATGGAAAGGAATGGAGTCGCTACCTCCAAAACCCTATGTGGCATCACTCTTCACTCATTTCTGGTGCGAGATTTGGGGGTCGTAGACAAAGAAATTGTCCTAGTAGAATGTTGCTTGTCGCTAGAGATGAGGTAGTGCCCGCAGGGATGCTTTGGGCTACAAAGGAGCACTGGGAAAGAGGCTTCCCATGTACTATGCACCTCCCAGTTTGAAGTGATCGTTCAGTGCTCACAGTCAACAATACTTACATCCAGCATGTCTGTCAACCCCGACCGCTTGGATATCAGCGAAGTTGTTCCCTCAGCTAAGAGGAAAAGGAAACCTAAGCAAACAGTTACCACTAGGGCCACATGGATGCCCATAGACCAGAGGGCTGCCGTAACAGACAGCATGCCTACTTCACCTCCGATTATCTCAGTCACATCCTTTAACACCAGTGGTTTAGAACTTGCATCTATCCTTGACTGGGATTATGTCTTCAGCAAATTTCAGCTGATGGTGACCGCGAGTTTGTCTCCACTGGTAGACAGATTATGTAATTTGGAAGCCGCTGTTTATCAGCTATCAAGGTCCCTTGCTAATCTGTTGGAGCCAAAGAACTCTGCCCCGGACCTGACACGGGCTATTATACCATTACAGGTTTTGTGTTCTGCCTCCATCGAGGCTTCCACTGAGGCCTAAGGCCCACTGCAGTATGGCCTGCCTTCCCTTTGCCTAAGCCCTGCTTCTCCCCACAACATTAATGCAGGGGGCCCTGGAGCCAGGGAAGGGAAGGAATAGCATACCAGTATGCCAGGGAGTAACAGAACTTTACCTGGACAACCAATCCAAGGCCCCAACACTAAACTGCAACATTTTCCTAACAAATCTTGTCTCAATCTTCCTCCAAACTGTTGCTCTTCTATGGTTATATTGACTGATGTACCATATTTAAATTCCCCCAGAGAAGAATCAACCCTTCAGCTGAAAAACAAAGTTTTGTTATTAGTTGTCCCGCAATTAGGGCTTTGATACCAATAAATTTGAGGACATTCTTCTTGTGAGAAGGGTTGGGTGGGTTGCTCCATGGGTCAAGCAGAAGAGTGGGGACTGTACTGTGGTGAATTGTAAAAGTTCAATCCTTGCTGGACAATTAATCTATAGTGGTTTTAGGAACCATCATGAGGGTGTTGCCGTTAATTTTGTCACAGTGGGGTATTTTTACAAACATTTCCAACCCCCTCAACCAAGGGTAGAGGTTCGGAACGGTTTTTCTCAGGAGTGGGTAGATGGGTTGCCCAGATTTGCTGTCCCAGTCTCCAACAGGTTCTATCCACTTTCAGACTTGGCAAGTGTTTATTGATGCCCGGTGACAAATACCTCTTATACAATGCTGCCCAATCAGGTTCTTCCCAGGAGACGCAGGCTTGTGGCAAGGGTGATTTAGTAGAGATTATTGCCTTGCCCCTAGACCATGATTTGGAGTGTTCAATTGTAATTCATGCCATTTTTTGCGACTCAACGTCACAGTTTTGTACTGTGCACACCAACTTTACTCATCCGAAGCCCACAGCTAACATCACTTGTGTCCCTTGTGCCTCTGGCAGTCACTCTCATACATCCCCCCAAATGAGTCCTGTATACCTGCAAATGAACCTCTAGCTCCCCTTCTGTTACTTTCCTGGACTGAGTGGGAAAATTATGGATCCTGATTGGCGAGCTTTTATCAACTTGCACGACATAATAATTTTGCAAGAGAAATGGGCTGTGGAAACATTTTTTAGACTGGGTTAATCCAGTTTTAGTAAATAAGCAGTACCTCCAAGGCCCTCTGGTGGCCTTTTAGTATGGGTTAAAATTATGCCAAATATAATCATTAAAAAACTGGACACCAAAAGCAATGACATTCTAGGTCCATCCATTAGGGGTAGAATGGTAGCATTATTGAGCTCTATAATGTACATAACCGCTCTGTAAGTAAGTAAGTCCAGTACTTGTATAGCGCACGAATCACCCCCGAAGGGGTCTCTCGGCGCTGGGGGCCGTTGGGAAGATTAAGCGAGCTATTGCCCAGAGTCGCATGGTGCTGGGCAGACCCCTGCCGCCGGAGCTAGGGATCGAACCGTTATCCCCAGCATCCAGCGTCAGTCGCCCTGGCCTCGGCGCCACACCTCTCCCTCTGTGCAGCATAATAAAGAATCTCTTACACTACAAACACTCGCCCATCTGCTCTCCATTTAATACCACCTTTGAGCCGCTAGACGGCCTAGCTCCGACTACCGATTTAGAAGACGGAGCTAGAGGCATACCCTTACTAGAGAAGAATCCCTTATCATCATGGACAGTCTCTGCCACACAGTTTCTGTCAATCACCCTGAACCATGGTTTGCGCGTCTGTAATGGGAGGTTTTCTTCCGACATACAATGTGCCCATACATTTGCCCGAGGATTTATACAAAGTAGAATTGACTACGTTCTTTTAGACCATGATCTTTGGCATATGGCAATTGATTTTGAAATTTTAATTAGATCAGACAGCGATCATAACGCACTTAGGCTTTCACTGGATAGCAAACTGATGAGGAACTCCACCACCCCCGGCGCCCAAACAGAGATGATTGTAACCTTGGGCAAAAATAGAAAATCCATCAAATGGTCAAAACTCCGATTTGATACTGAATCTCTAAAACAAATCTACAATACTTTCAATGTCATCCTCAAACCCCTCACTGATTACCCTTTTGATACATCATCTTTGTTAGACCCCCATGATGATTTGCACCACGGAGATCAAAATTAAAAAGGGGCCTATTCAGCAGTCACCAGCCTGGTTCTCCAAAGAGTGCAATAAGGCTAAAGGGCAATTAATTGACGCTGTCAAAAAGGGAACCCGAGAGGAAATTTGTGCTGCTCATGCAAACTATAAACGTATTGTTACAACCACCAAACAGAGTTGGATAGACTCAAATTGGTTAGCCCTGGTTGAGGCAATAAAAAATAAAGATCGTCAGACATTTTGGCACATACTTGCACATGGCAGTCCTAGATCCCATAATCCCTTAGAACTGGCATAACAACCGCAACAGTGGATGGACCACTTTACTGACATCTATGCTCAAATTAGTACAGATATAGTTGCATCAAAGGCAAAAGTGCAGGACTTGGGGAATGTTACTATTGATGATTCAATCCGCTTCATCCTTGAAGAAGCACTTAGAGCCATTCACGCTATGCAGCCCAGGAAAGCACTGTGCCCTGATAAAGTCCCTGATGATTTGTTTCGTTCTGAACCCACCATATAGGGCACTTACATAAATGCACTGTTAAATGGGATATCAGCAGGAGAGAAAATGCCTGATTCTTGGCGTAGTGCTGACATCATCCCACTATACAAAAAAGGAGACAGAGCAGTACCAAACAACTATCGGCCTATTCGTCTTATTGATAACCTTCAGAAGGTGTTCTGACGCCAAGTTTTGGTTAGACTACTAGACTGGAATGATGAGGCCTCCATCCTGTCCCTTGGCAGGCAGGCTTCCTCTCCAAGATGAGCATAATAGACCAAGTCATGCGTTTTGACCTTATTGTTTCGAAATATCTTATGGTCTCCAAGGACCACCTATATATGGCTTTTGTGGGCCTCAGCACCTGTCCCAAGACATCACCTGTGGTCTACTTTCACAACGATGGGTATTGATCATGCACTGTTAGACATACTCATCAGATTATATGATAACACCTTTGCTCTGGTTAGGTGGTGGCGAACTGACCAATTACATACCAGTTAAGCGAGGAGTGCGCCAAGGATGCGTACTTGCACCAACATTATTTTCAATGTATATAAATGATGCTGTTAAATATCTAAGTGAATGTGTCCACGACTCCCCAAGGTTGGGTGGAAGTTCCATACCTAAGCTGTTTTTTGCAGACGATACCCTACTGCTTTCTCGAACCCCGTCTGGGCTTCAAAATCTACTTAACAAATTTTACTGGTGAAATCTGTGGTTTGGAGGTGAAGACCTCAAAGACTTAAAATTATGATACGCAAACCCCACAGAACTTGCCGAGGTAGGTTTTCAAGGAAGGGGTCGACCCTTCAAATGGTAAAAAAAATTGACTATTTCTGCAAGTTCTTCCACATATGATAGACCTAGACGGACCTGCATTAAGCCACTCTGCATTTCTATTAGTGTGAGATAATTTAAGGAGGCTTACTGAATTCTACAGTCTGATACCAGTCCGCTTATAGTCTTTGGAATTAGCTGATCTTTAGATGCAGTGTGGTTACTCAGTGAAAAAGTCAGGTACCATGTCCTAAAAATTGCATGTATTGCCCCATGAATAATTCATTTTATTGTTGTTTTACTGTAACGTGAATATGTATACACTACCTTGGCACCATGTGCCCCGTTTTTACTCAGCACTTCCATCTTATTCAAAGTTGCTTGGGAATATTTGATCCAACAAACTCAAGCCTCAACTATAGTTGTTACACTACTATTTTTTATAATTGTCCTTTTATTAGATCGCTGAAATTTATATTTTAATGCTGGACACAGTAAACAGAAATATTTAATGAACAATAACTTTTCTCTGTTATTTTTTATATTTGGCATGTTTCATGGGCTAATTCCGGATATAAACGATTGATTGATTGACAATGAATGGTTTATACACAAAGTGATTCTCAAAATAGTGCTGCGTAAGCTAAAAACACTTGGGTGTTTACTTGCTATTTTAATAGGTATCCTGTACGTTTTGTATTGTAAGTGCATGTAATGTATATACTGTAGCCCTAGGCTAGTGGTTAATCTATTGGTTCTTATGTTTTCTTCTTGAACACGGTCTAAATATTTCTAGGAACAGAATCGGTTTGAGGTTAAACAATAAAAGTCAACATATGAAATATATTTTAAAACATAATAAGTGCACAGTGTGCATAACAAAAACATTTTTAAAGAACTCACACTATTCATGAGGTTAAGACATGGTCGAACTTGATTAACTGCACATGGTGCGCAACTGTTAGTTTCATGTTTTCCTAATTAATGCTAACTAGTTGGGCGGGAAATTGTTTGCAATTTAGAAAATGTTGACGGGAGAGTTTCGAACACCAGTCTTCTAAATGGTTTTGTAACCAATAACCACATATATTCAATTGTATTATCCATCTCTGTTTTGAGAATCACTGTGGCCTGAATTAGATATTAAACATTAAAGATAACGAAGCCTTATGTATATCGTGGTGCGCTGCAACTGTTTATCCTGCAGCAGTTTATATCCGACCATCAAGGAAAGAGGCGACTTGTGCTGCTTTCAACACTCTGGACCCTCTACCAAGTCCACATAAAAAGCTATTTTAAATATGCTAAATATAAACATCCCTCTCCAAACTACTGTACTGGAACGAACTGCGCTGTTATCTTCCATTGTAAATAAGCCCCGTTTTTAACGGCACAACACCTGTCCTGTCTGGAGTTTTTATAGAGTCTCCGCCCAAGCAGTCGTGTAATGATTACGTCACTGCGGGTTTCACGTGGAGTTCCTGACCCAAAGGTGTAGTACCGCCTTCAGTTGGGAAGCAGTGAATGCGGGTCTAAGTCAAGCTGCGCCTGCGCTTTAGTAAACAAGGTTTGCAGACAAAAAAAATCACCTTTCTGTTCCTGGTACAAATTCTAAGAAGCAAAGCGCACTTTTGGACTAGTCCAGGCGTTCAGTGACCGCAGAGGTGGCGCATGTACGCGGAAGGTTCTATTTATGCCACTCCGCTTCGCATAGTTCCACCAGGGGCAGCAAAGCAAACCTACCTTATAGCCAGCTCGCGGCTGGTGAGTGCCGCCGGTAAGATGCCTCTCCTCCGCCT
This sequence comes from Calotriton arnoldi, assembly GCA_963921515.1. Classification (NCBI taxonomy): domain Eukaryota; kingdom Metazoa; phylum Chordata; class Amphibia; order Caudata; family Salamandridae; genus Calotriton; species Calotriton arnoldi. Next base: position 592,121 of record CAWUFW010009236.1, on the reverse strand, counting down.
TTGCTCCAAGCCGCAGAACGTGTAGGCTACCCGAATGTTTTTCGGTGGGGTTCAGAAGGACGTGCCCATATGCTTCAGAATATTAGCTTTACTCAACGGCGACGGGGCAGCCTACCATCGGATCGATTTACTAAACAAACTTAAACGTGGGTGGGGATGTTAAACAGTAACTAGCGCTGCTTCGGAGAAACCGAAAGCGAGTTTACCTGTACTCCAGTGCAGTTGCCTCGTCGCAGTCCTCTTGCACCACAACACCTGCCCCGAAGGGGAGTGCCATGTGCTCACACCACCTAGACAGGTACCATGAAACCACGTGAGCCGTAATCTTTATTCCCATCTCATTCAACGCTGACCACCTATAGCACAGCGAGTCACACGTGTTATGGGGTATCTTGGTAGTCAATTCTTAGGTCAGTTTTTTTATGCAATCACTTTACATACATTTCTTTATGGTTCTTTTTGTCTCATAACAAGTTTAAACATGACATCACAGTATTTGGGGCAGGCCAAGGCTGATTTGCATATCGTTGGTTTATCTTAATAAAGTCAGAGACACTTAGAAACGATGCAATTTGCCAAAAGTCATCACCATTATATTACTATCATCCAAGTATTTGCATTCACCACTTTTCTGCTGTATAATTAACTGGATGAAGTTGTGATACGTTTGCAAAGTTCTTCTTGGTTGCTATGAATGTCCGATGCTGCTCAACAAAAGTTCTAGGGAGAGAGACGGTCTCGAGAAGTAAAGTCGCTTAGATAAAAGGGCTTCGTATGGCAAAGTTCAACGTTTGAGTGCGGTCACAACTGAAACAGCATTAGTTGTGAAGTCTGTGTTTTGTCAGTTTGATCATAGCAATTTGTATGTAGTGCAAAAAATTATTCCACAGAGCTGCAGCAGTCGTATTTGAGTGGCGACAGTCACGAGGATTCAGAATGGAAATTGTATTGTTACAGTGTGACACATGAAGTTTATAGTCCTGAGCAGGCATGAGTTAGAGGAGGACATGTAGGAGAGATCTGCTGGGACGGACTTTATTGATCTCATCCTATATTTGATTGTCATTGTGGGATGACAAGAAGCGGTCATAGTATGTAGCATGTTGGGACCTGCAGTGGTGGACTAAATTAAAGCCCTCTGTTGGCTTCCAGCATGTAACGTATCTCGTCAGTTATTCATGACTGTTCAGATGGTGGTAGGTGTTGTGTCGGCACGGGACACTGCGGGTGTCCGTGCCGTCCCAGGTGCGGCTAGTATTAGGGGCCCTGGCAATAACCACACGAAGCCAGGTAGTATGGTGCTGGCCGATACCTCGCTAGCCGGCTAATCCCGACTCTCGCGATATCGCCGTTTATTTTCGGCTGCGTGACGTGGCGTGCTCGTTACGTCACGAGCACGACATTACATTCCTCCCCAAAAATAATAAACACAAACAACAACATGACCCTGAGGCCTCCCATGATATCTGAAAACTCTCCCACCCCCTTACTGCATCAGTGTCATAAACGAAAGTCTGAATAAGAACATTCTTACATGAAGTAGTCCTTCAATCGGCGGCTGGGCTCTGGATTGCGGCGGAGCTGGTACTGTGAGCTGCCACGCCCCTCCGACTGGCCAACGTCCGAGCCGATCGGCATCTCCCTGGATTCTCCAGGTGGCGGTCACCGTTCTCATCCGGATACCTGCTGGAAGGAGAAAGTCCCAACGATGGACCGGGACTGGAGACTGGGGTGGATCCAGTAGAGACTTCACCTCCCGAGCTAATGCTTGCTCCAGCACCTGGAGAGTCCTCCGGGTTGCCGCCGGGGGCCACCGCCACTCCAACAGGGGAATCCTGGTGAAATCTCTTGAAGAACGCAGCATTTCTAGTCACCATCTCTCGGCCTCTGCGGGCGACTATGCGAGTCCCCTTCACCCTGGTCACGGTCCACGGCATCTTCTCATAAGGTAACCTGAACTTTCCACTCGCTACTCGATTCCTGAGCAACACTACATCTCCTGGAGTGAAAGTTACCGGCTGGGCCCATCTCTTCTTGCTGACCTGGGTGTGAGCCCTCCGACGTCTGTCATCCACTTGGTCCTCATCAGGGAGAGTCGGCTGCCATTGAGGATGGTGCAGAATGGAGTCAGTGATCACACGCCCCATCAACAGGTGGGCCGGGGCAACTCCAGTGGTGGTGTGAGGCGTCTGACGATAGCTGCGCAAGAACGTGAAAATGGCCATCTCCATAGATTGCTGCTTCTCATGCGCAATCCGCACCACCTTGTTTAAGGTGCGCATGAATCTCTCGGCTTCTCCATTGGCCTGAGGCCATCTCGGGGTGATCCGCCGATGCCGTACCCCCAGCGCCGTGAGGTATGTCGCCAGTTCCTGACTCTGGAATGGAGGTCCGTTGTCCGTCCTCAGCTCGTTCATCAGGCCATGGGCTGCCATGATTTTCTCCAGCCGAGGGATTACGTCCGTGGCACTTAGGGAGGTTATGATCTCCACCTCGGGGTATTTAGAATGGTCGTCAATGGCCACGAAGAGGTGTCGTCCATCTGGCAAGCTGCCAAAGTCTAAGCTTACACAGTACCATGGTTGCTGTGGCCGTTCCTCAGTGATGACGGGAGCGGGACGCGGTGATTCTCCCGTGACTTGACACCACCTGCAGGAGCGTACGATGGCCTCCACAAGTTCGTCCATGAGGGGAAACCAGACTTTGGATCGAAGCCGTGATTTTGTTTTGACCATTCCCTGGTGACCCAGGTGTGCTAACTGAACCACCTGGCCCCTCAACAGACATCCTGAGGAGTCTTCGGTGAGTTCGTCTCGTATGCGATGTAGGCTGTCCATTATCCGCTGGGCTTCTCCTGTGAGGGACTTCCACTCCTCTTTGGCCTGGCGCCAGGTACCATCCCTCAGTGCTTTCAAAGCACGTTGTAGACAGTTGTCCCGGGCTGTCTCTGCCTGCAGATCTTCCATTGAAAGCGGGATAGGACATGACCGGGCTGTGACACACCTGACGTATTCTTCCGTGTCAGCGGCATCCTCCATTTCTTGTTCGGTGGCAGCTCTCGGGTGTCGCGACAGGTAATCTGCCTGATTCTTGGATCCTGGCTGATACTCTACCCGACAGTTATAGTTCTGAAGCTGCAGCATCCATTTTTCGATCCTGGGTGGAGGCTTTGTGGATGTGCCTGCGAAGAGGGCTACCAGGGGCTTGTGGTCTGTGGCTACAACGAAGGGCTTTCCATAAACGTAGAGATGAAAGTGTCGACAGCCCCAGTGTATGGCTATAGCTTCCTTCTCTATCTGGGAATAGCGCTGCTCCATGTCCGTGAGGGAACGGCTGGCGAAAGCCACCGGCGTCCAATCCTCCTCTTTGTGCCTCCGCTGAAGCAGTACGGCCCCCAGGCCTGCTGGTCCAGCGTCCACTGCGATCATTGTCATTTTTCTCGGATCGAAAAATGCCAGCGTGGTTGCTTCGGAGAGGGCGTCCTGAATGTCCTTGAAGGCGTTGGCTTGTTCCGTCTCCCATTTCCACGGCACGGCGTCCTTCGTGAGTTCTCTCAGCGGTTGGGTTAGAGTCGTGAGATCTCTGATGAATCGCCCACAGTAATTCACCATGCCGAGGAAGCTGCGAACCTCGGTGACGTTGGTGGGGGCAGCCGCCTGTTTGATGTCCCGGACCTTGTCCGGATCTGGATTTACTCCTTCCTCCGAGAAGGTGTACCCGAAGAATTGGATCTTCCTTTTGAGAAACTCACATTTCTCGCGATGGAGGGTGAGTCCAGCGTCACGTAGGCGGCGGAGTACCATGACCAGTCTGGAATTGTGCTCCGGGATGGTTCGGGCGTGAACCATGATGTCATCACTAACGTTGATGACTCCTGGTATGTCCGCAATGAGCTCCTGTATGACATTCTGAAAAACCTCTGCCACACTGGACACGCCGAAACTCAGACGGGTATATCGTCGGAGCCCCACGTGAGTGGAGAAGGTAGTAATGTTGCGGGACGCTTCATCAAGCACTAGCTGGTGGTATCCCGATCTCAAGTCCAGCTTCGAGAACCAGCATGCTCCCGCCATCTCTCCAATGAGGTCGTCGATCGTTGGCGTGATGTGGCGCTCCCTCTTGATGGCCACGTTTGGGAGTCGCATATCAACGCAGATTCTGACAGCGCCAGGTTGCTTTGGCTTTCGTGTTACGACAATCGGGGAGACCCATGGGGTGGGCCCTGACACTTTCTCGATAATTCCGGCGGCCTCCAACTTTCTGAGCTCTTCCTCCACCAGGGGGCGCAGGTGGAAGGCCACTCGCCGGTGGCGTAGGGCGACGGGCTGGACTGTCGGGTCGACATGGAGGTGTATTTCCTTGCCCTTGAACCTTCCAATCCCTTCAAAGGTCGTAGCGAATTCTTCAAGGATGTGTTGAACGGACTCCTGGTGTACCCAAAAGCAAAAGTCAATACTCCCAGATCCTCTGCAGCGCGACATCCCAGTAGCATGCCTTGCCCATCCTCCGTGACGTACACGTTGGTGGTGATCGAGTGGCCACCATGTGATATGGATGCCTTGAACCGACCTTGCATCTTCAGTGGGGTGTCCTGCCCATAGGCGAATACCGTGACCAATGTGGGCTGGATGGTAGGGAGTGGGTCCATGGTTTGATACAGGGTGGCGGCCATGAGATTGATCGTGGCTCCGGTGTCCACTACTGCTGTTACCTCCTGGGAGCCCACTCGGATGAGGCACTGCGGAAGCCGCTGGGTCTTGCGGGTGGCGGTACCCACCATGTGGACTCTATGTACTACTCTCTCCTCTTCATCTTCATCATCCATGTCGCTGGGCACATCACGGCCCTCCGGGATGGCATTCACCGCTTGCTTGGGCTTCCGATATCTCTTTGATCTGCAGACCTTCTCGTAGTGGTTGTATTTACCACAACCCGAGCACCGTTTCCCTTTGGCTGGGCATTCCTCCGACGTGTGGGGCGATCCCCCACAGTATCCGCAGGTCTTCCCCTGCCCCATGGAGTTCGTACCCGTTCCTTTCTTGCTCCACCGTGGTGTTGGTCTCGTCAAGACGGCGTTCACTGGCTCGATCTTGACTGGAGATTGGAGGGCAGCCTCCATGTGGGCTGCTCGGGCCTTCGACAGCTCCTTGGTGCGACCCAATGTTAGTATGTCCGTCAAGGACTTCCCGGACTCTTCCAGAATCCTTTCTCGGAGTTTCGCCGACGCACAGCCCTGTATTATCTGCCCCCTTATTTCCTCCGTTTCATCTCTGAAGCCACACGTGGCTGCAAGGTTCTTGAGCCTCGCGTGGAATGTGTCCAGGGACTCCTCCGGGAGCTGGCGCGCCTGCCAAAAGATAAACCTTTTGTAATCCTGGTTGGCCATTGGTTCGAAGTACCCATTGAGGGCATTGATCAACGTGTGATGGGACTGAGGCGTGGCTTCCGTTAGGGTCTTGGTAATGTTGTAGATGTCCTTGCCCCCCAGGTGCAGGAGCATGGCCCGCTTCTGGTCCTTGTGGACCTTCGTGGCTTCGAAAAAGATGACTAGCCGGTCGACCCAGTCCTTCCATTTTGGCGCCAGCGCCGACGGCGACCCCTCCACGACGAACGGTTCAATTGGTGGAATGTTGGCCATTTATCCTCTCTGCGGGCGTCAGTTGCCGGGCTGCAGCAGCGTGGGGCGCACCTGTCGCTCCTCTGTGCTCCGTTGGGCGTGCCAGCGGGTGTGACTTCACCCCCCTGGGTCTTCGGCCTGCTGCCTCCTCATGTCCTGCTCACTGCGCGTGATGCCCGAGTGTCGCCGGGCTCCTAGGCAGGGGGTAGCCCCGGGGTGTCTCCACTGTTCTAAATGCAGGGTGAGGCGGGCACTGTATGCACGGGTGTGTACCAGTAGGAGGAGCCGATCCAGTCCCTTAAGGTGTGGAGGGCCCCACTAGCTGGCAGTGCAGTGTGGTCCTGGGGCGCTTGACTATCTTCTCTTCCCCCCTTCTGTGTGTCTGTAGTGGTGTCTTTCCGAGTGCAGTCAGGTCAGGGGAGGGGGCACTGCTGATGCTGCTTCCTGGCAGGGCGTGCTCCCAGTGGCCTTGGCGCTGTCTGGGGGAGTGAGCGCTGTGGCAGCAGGGCGCCGTCACTCACCGGTTCCTCACTGCAGCACCGGACTGCCTGCAAGCGTGGCTCTCCGACGCGGGAACACCAGCAGCGCCTCCTGCTGCGGCCGGGCCTCCTCTGCGCTGACGCGCCGTGGCACGCGCACCGCGAGGCAATACCACAGCCTCCGCGGCCGCCACACACTCGTTGTCACTGCACACGGGGTTCGCCTACCCTCGTCACCAATGTTGTGTCGGCACGGGACACTGCGGGTGTCCGTGCCGTCCCAGGTGCGGCTAGTATTAGTGGCCCTGGCAATAACCACACGGAGCCAGGTAGTATGGTGCTGGCCGATACCTCGCTAGCCGGCTAATCCCGACTCTCGCGATATCGCCGTTTATTTTCGGCTGCGTGGCGTGACGTGGCGTGCTCGTTACGTCACGAGCACGACATTACAGTAGGTGGTTTATTGCTGTGGACTGCTACAGTACTGGATAATGGACATGACCCATAGTAGTTTTGTCTTAAGTGAGAGGGTTGAGCAGAATAAGGAGCTTATTATACAGTTTGCGTGAACTACAATTGACTGCCATACTGCTGAGCATTATTATGGTGTTAGCATTGTTGAGGGCTAGGAGATATATTTTTGTATTATATTTTAATTGCAAATATATAGTCCTTAATATCCTTGATGAGGCGTTGAAGTGCTTTAGATCAGGCAGTATGATGCTCTGAAACATAAAGTTAGTGTCTTTTTTTCAGTGTTTATTCTTGGTTATTGGGATTACTCTTGTTCTATTAAGCAATTCCAATCCATGCATTTACTCCAGTTTGTAGGTGGTACATCAAATTAATAGGATTTAGGTGTGATCATTTGCAGGAGGGGGATTTGTGAATTCATGCAAATGGTTGGTGGCATCAACAGATGAGCTACAGATGGATAGGTTTTGTTTGGTTGCAGGGATATGACATTAAAAGGAGAGGTTGTGATCTTTGAGATGAGGTGTGGAGGAATTTGCAGAAAATAGAGTAATAGGGATCACGGTGACTAGGCATGTTATTTGAGCTACCCTGTGTCTAGAGAGAAGAGGCATGCAGAGGATGGAAAATAAGTGGAGGTTTATTTGAAAGAACAAAGGAGAGGCAACAATCTGAACATAACATCCATGGTTTGCTTTGGTCCGACCTTGCATTTCAAGCCTGCCTTTTTGAGTCTTCCACAAATCAAGGACTTTCGTCATTGTTGCCTTGTGAAACCTCTATTTGTAGTCTATATTGGAGCAGCAGACCTTCCTATTTTCTTATCACACTTCTCTTGTGGTTCCAGTACTCAAACTGCTCTGACCCATGAGTGCAGTTGAGGTAGTGCTCAAACTGGCCAGTGTTTACTTGTGTACTTGGTTGCTTACCTAAAACAGGTGCAACCACTCAAACTGCTATGTATGGCTACAGCTGCAGTCTTTACTTTTTTGCTGCAATTGGCGCACCGCATGCAAGGTGACTTGATTTTTCTTCTGTTGAGAATGTGAAAAAATTACAAAGAAGATGTAGGATTTTAATCCAGTGTATTCTATCCCAGAGGAATGAAAGCTGCCAGCGATGTGCATTTTCGTTATGAAGAAGTGGACTTAGGTTAAAAATTTCCAATTGCAAAAAGTAGTCACACACTAAGCACTGACTTTTGATTTGTAAAATAGTAGTTTTGCAAAAGGACCTATATTGTAATACATCCATTTACATAATTGCAAATTGTAGTGGACCACAATCAGACGACGTACCTCATCAATATTCATTTTCTTTAAGGAAATGGAGTGCATTCAAACTAAGTTTTTTTTGTTTATTTGATCACTGCCTGCTCCCCCACCAACTTTTTTGTTTTACATTTGCAGAGGGAAAGGAGTCCTAATGGGGAGTTTTAAGAATGTGCTATCACCTCAACTCAGAAGTCTGTAACTTTTTTTTAATGTTTTACAATCAGATTTCAGTTGCAAAACATTGATACATACCATAAAAAATCGCTACTATTTGGAAGGGATGCCCTAAACATGCTCGTTCCAAGTAGCAATTCGTTATGCCTTTATTACCCCATTATGCAATTCAGTAGCATGTTACCGAATCTTAAAATGGTTTAGTACATTTAAAAAGAGTCATTCAGCAGTTGCTGAAGCTGTTTTTTTAAGTACACTATTTTTATACGGATACACAGTATGTCATTGTAATAGTCAAATGCACGTTCCATTAAAAAGCATGAAAAGTACACTCATAAATCGCACTGTTGGTCGCTTTAAATTCTTTATCTCCTATATGCGTTATATACAGAAAGCAGCTGTTTTTGTTACTTCCTTCCCAGCGTTGGCAAGGCCAGTAGGGCAGATTTCAATGCGGTACACAGCATTTGCTCACCTACAGCCGGTTAACAGCATTTATGAATGTTAACATGTGTTGGCATGTTGCAGCCAGATTGATTTCATTTGACTGCTTGTTTTCTAAGGGATGCTGTCGGCAAGGGCACGTTTTCTTCTGCCTTCACAGCTAGCTCGCTTTTATTTACTGTGCTGCTTGAGGCTACAAAGGCAAATATCAAGGAAACCATATCGGTCTACATACGCAAAGTGTTATAAAATGAGGCAACCAAAATCAGAAACTAACGCGACCTTTACATCACACCGTTTATTGACATGCTAGCAGCAGCAGCAGCATTCACTAAGATGCTGGCCAGCGGTACATGGGATCTGCATCAAATTGTGCAAAAACAAAGTGCTTCATTCTTGTTGTCGCTTTTCTGTTTGTTTATTGATGCTTCTGTTAGCTTCACTTTGATGTACTGTATGGTTTGTGCCACACAACAAGCATTGGCATAAGCGATAGGTCTGGTGTTTGGGAAGCTTGGGCAATGGTGATTTTTTATTTATTTTTTATTGCAGATATATTCCACAAAATACACACAATATGTTGTCACCTACAGGTAGTAACTATGTTTGCAATAAAAACAAATACCTGTAAAATTGTTTAAGCATTTTATATAATTTAGGTGCTTCCTAGTAGACCTGCACACTTTAAACATGTTTAGAAAACCTTTTTAATAATAATGCACATCAGAATCGGGAAAATATGATTCATAATGACCCAAAGAAAATTACTATTGGTTTAGGTTACCGTTATCTGAATACCTAGGGCCAGATGTACGCCCATAGCATTTTGCGATTCGCAAATTGCGCTCAATTGCGAGTGGCAATTTGTAAGTCGCAAAATGCTATGTACAACAGTGTCAGAGACACTGTTTGCGATTCCAAATGGGGTCACAAATTACATGCCTCATCAATATTCATGAGGCACTCGCAATTTGCGACCCCATTGGGAATGGCTGGCCCTCCCAGGTATGGTGGCCTGCTGGTCTCAGCAGACATCCATGTCTGGGACTGCTTTTAAATAAAGCAGTTTTAAAAAAAAAATGCAGCCCGTTTTCCTTAAAGGAAAACGGGATGTGTTAGACCTGGCACCATTGGCGTGGGTCTTCCTTCCATTTTTTTGCTGTTGCCTCATGTGTTTTTCCTATGTTTGTGCTGATCTAGATGCTTTGGGCACTTTGCCACTGCTGTTCAGTGCCAAAGTGCAAGTGCTCCCTGTGTAAATTGTGTTATGGATTAGTGATTCCATGATTGGCTGATTTTATTTACTTGTCAGACCCTAGTACAGTGCACCATGTGTGCCAAGGGCCTGTAAATCAAATGCTGCTGGTGGGCTTGCAGCACTGATTGTGCCACCCACAGAAGCAGCTTGTAAAATGTGGCCCAGGCCTGCCATTGCAGAGCCTGGGTGCAGTCTGGGACTGCCATTTCGACTTGGCAAGTGCACACACTTGCCAGTCCCTTAATCTTCCCTTTTCTACATGTTAATCATCCCTAAGGTAGGCCCAAGGTAACTCTGTGCGCAGGGTGCATTGTATGTGAAAGGTAGGACATGCCCTGATGTGTGTGGCATGTCCTGATAGTGAAATACTGCCAATTTCGTTTTTCACTATTGCAAGGCTATCTGTTCCCATAGGCCAGAATGGGCAGTTTGATTATAACATCTTATAAGCATAACTGACCCAGGGAACAAGATAGGAAAATAAAGTTTAGTATGCCTGAACTCAGAATGTTAAAGTGCATCTTTTAGTGTGGGTGATTTTAACATTCTGTGTTTGAAAATACCACTTTTAGAAAGTAGGTATTTTCTTGCCTAACCATCCAGTATGCCTCTGCTAGGTTTGTGTATTGCATGTTTGGCTTGTGAATGACAGGAGCTGGGAGAGGGTTGTGGCTGCAGAAGTCTGATGAGTCAGGGCTGGGCTGAATGGGACCTGGGTTGAATTTAGAGTAGGGGAGGAGATTTACTTTCACCTTCCTAGGCCAGGTCTGCTTTCAACAATGCTGTCTCCACCTCCTACCAGGAAGCTGCACCAGTGAGGACAGAGCTGGTTTTGGCTGGGTACAGACACTCTCTGCCTTCAGAGACAAAGGATTTGTGTGTATAAAAAGGGGGACCCAGACCCCAGAACTTTAGATCACTTCTGGGAAATCAAGAAGAACCTTTGCCAAGGAGAAGGACTAGAGAAGCTGAAGGAAGATTACTGCCCCTGTGCTGTTTGCTGTTTGGGGTTGGCCTGCAGTGGTTACTTCATTGCCAAGGAAAGGAGAAAAGGACTTTGCTGTATTTGCTTTGTCATCTTAACGAAGATCTCCAAGGGCTTGTGACTGAGTTTGCCTCCTGTTCTGAAGTTTCAGGGACACAAAGACTTCACCACCAGCTCCCCTGAATTTCCTTGCTGGGAATTCTATCCTGAAGAGAGAGGCCTGCTGCTGTTTAGGACCTCTAGAGACTGTTTGTCGCTGGGAGCTGGAAAGTCGACGCATCGAGGAAGAAGCATGTTGCCGCCGCTGCTGTTGCCGTTGCATCGCTGAAGAAGCGTGTCGCCGCCGCTGCTGTGGTCGCCGCATCGCCTAAGAAGTGAGTCGCAGCGCCTGTCGTGGCATAAGGAGTCGCCGCACGACGCAACTGATGCATCGATCTCCGAAGACCGGGACCGGCGCACCGAGTTCAACGCAAGGCCGCTGGGCGTGCACGCATCGTACCCAAATCGTTGCACCGCATCAAAGACGCCATCTTGTCGCATCGCACCGGATCATCGCGTCGCATCGAGGCGCCATCTTGTCGCATCGTAACCGGAGCGCAGTAAGAAACCGACGCATCAACTCCCCACACAGTAAGGAAGCGACGCATCACCTCCCCTGCGCTGCAGTAAGGAACTGACGCATCCACTCGCCTGAGTGTATGGAACGGCGCATCACCTTCCCTGCGACCCTTTTGTTTGCTTTGCGTAACGCATCCAAGGTACTTTGAGAGAAACGTGTCGCATTTACCATCTGCATTGAATTGAGTTAGTTCTACCATTTGAGAGTCATATTTTTGATACTGTATTGTAGATTTTTGTCGTTTGGTCTTGTTTAGATAAAGATTACTTATTTTTCTAAACTGGTGTGGTGTTTCACTGTGTTACTGTATGTGTTCACAAATGCTTTACACACCGCCTCTGAGATAAGCCTGTCTGCTCGTGCCAAGCTACCAAGGGGGTGAGCAGGGGTTATTTTAGGAGTGTATCCCCCTTTCCCTGACTAGAAGCAAGGGTCCCTATTTGGACAAAGGTGCAAACCAATGCCAACTAGAGACCCCCATTTCTAACATTGGTGGTCAGCGGTGACGATTTGGACTTGCATTTGTGACTTACATACAGTGATTGGTGTGCACTACTAGTGAGTGCAGACCATTACGTGACCCCATACATTTTTGGTAGACTCTTTTCCTTGGAACTTCTATTTTTGCTGAGAACTGCCAATTTTCTTTCACCATGAGCAAAGCAGCATCCATCGCACCTGCAGATTTTGATTTTGAAGAAGAAAGGGTTGATACCTACACTGTGCCACAACTCAAAGCTGTTTGCAAAAAAATTTAAATCTCCATGAAGGGCCTCACCAGAAAAGAGGAATATCAAAAGCCGCTGAGGGCCTGGTTGGAAGCAAGGAGTGCCAGTGAGCATCCTGAAGATCCTATGGTAGAGGGGGAGGATTTAGAGGGGCAGCGAGAGGGGCCATTGGGCCTGGATGGGGGGAAGTGCCTTCCAGAGTTGGCAGCAGTGTTTCTTCAAAGGGCCCTACCCCAGAGGAGTTGGAGGACAGGGAGAGGAGTAGAGGGCATGCAATGGAGCTAGCCAAGCTCAAGGTGAGGAGTTAGAATGACATAGAAAAGGGGAAATTGGAGTTAGAAAACAAGAGGTTGGCCTTGGAAGAAAAGAGGATGCTTTTAGAGCATGAGAGAGTGGTGATGGAGCTAGAGCTCAAAGCAAAGAGTTTAGAGATCACTTTCTCTGGTGGCAGCACACCGTCCGTGCCTATAGAAGGGAAAGTATACATACCCAAGTATGTGATTAAGGACTTTGTGAAGCATGAGGACATTGGGCAGTGGTTTAATGCTTATGAGGTAGCCATGACATCCCATAGAATCCCTGAGAAGGACTGGGGAGCAGGGCTGTGGGGCCGCTTTGTCAGTGATAGGAGGGACACATTGTTAGACCTGCCCAGAGAGGATCAGCACTCCTATGCCCCCATGAAAGAAGCCTTAATGTCCAGGTATGGGTTGACCCCAGAGCTTTATAGGCAGAAATTTAGGAATTGCAAGAAGCTGGAGTCTAGTACCTGGTTGGAGTATGTGTCTTTGTTTTGCAGAACATTGGATGGTTGGGTGAAGGGTAGCAAAGTAAATGATTTTCAGGCACTCTATGATTTGGTTGCAAGGGAGCACTTGTCCAGTAATTGTTTTCCAGAGCTACGCCAGCACCTGTTTGATAGTAAGCTAACTGTGCCTAGAGAGCTTGCTATGGAGGCGGACCACTGGGTCAGTACCCGGGTCCACAAGGGTCATGTGGGAGACTTCACCAAAGGTGGGCAGGGTCCCCAGCAGAAGAGTGGGGGGGACAAGGGTAAACAGAGGGAGTTCCAGAAAGGGCCCTAAAGTGATCCCCAAGGGAACCAAGGGAAGGGTTTCCAGCATCCCACTGAGAAGAAGCCAGGGGCCCGACAGATAAGCCTGTTCAGAGGGGTACCAAGAAATATTTTAGTTGTGGTCAGGTGGGCCACTTCTTCTGGGATCCTAAGTGTCCCAACAAGGGTAACGCAGCACCCTCTGGTGCACCGCCCCGGCAGATGGCTAGTGTAGCCCTGGGGCAGATGGGTGCCCAAGGTGGGTGGGGTCCGGCAGAGATGTCCCTAGTCTCTTTAGGAGACAGTGAGATGGTCCCTAGGACCCAGCTGCCTGATAACACATAAGAAGTACAGGCAGTGGGTGACCATTAATGGCCATAGGGTGGAGGCTCTGAGAGACACTGGAGCCAGTGTGACAGCTGTCAGTTGTCGGCTGGTGTCTGAAGAGCAGGTGATCCCCAATGCATTCTACCCGGTAATTGCTGCTGACAATTCAGAGAGCCACTGCAGGGTGGCACAGGTTCCCTTTGAGTAGGGGGGGGTTGCAGGTACCTTTCAAGTAGCTGTGAGGCCAGCCATGCCTATGCCTGTTGACTGTCTGCTAGGCAATGATTTGGAGAGCTCCCCTTGGGCTAAGGTGGAGATAAGGTCTCATTTGGAGATGTTGGGTCTGCCAGAGTGGGCGTGTGTGACCACTCAGTCAATGGCAGCCAGTAAAGGTGTTTAAGAGGACCTGGAGCCTGAAAGAGTGGCCCAGGTGCCTGCCTTAAAGAGAAGAGGAAGGGGGTGCGGAAAACCGGCCCCGGAGTTCCCACGGTCCAGGAGGAGGCGGACCTTGAGGGGCATGCCCTGGAACCTACAGGTGAACAAGTAGCTGAACTGAGGGACCTGCCTGAGCTGACCCATTGGCAGCAGGAAGGAGGGCCCTCCAGGGAAGAGTTCTGCGAGGAGCAGAAGAAGTGCCCTTCTCTTGTGGGTTTGCGGCAACAGGCTGCAAACCAGGCAGCAGGTGATCAGTCTGGATCACATTGGATCTACTGGGAGAATGGTCTCCTGTATAGTGAGCCTAAGGTTGCTGAGCCTGGGTCAGCCCATGTGCTGGTGGTATCCCAGCACTTCAGAGCCTTCCTACTGGGTCTGGCTCATGATGTGCCTTTAGCAGGACATTTGGGGCAAGACAAGACCTTTGAGAGGCTTGTCACCCACTTTTATTGACCCCAAATGCGCAAGAGTTCAGATACTCATTGCAGAACCTGTCAGACTTGCCAGGCAAGTGGTAAGAGTGGGAGGAAGCACAAGGCTCCTCTCCAGCCTTTCCCTGTGGTCAGCACCCCTTTGAAAGGGTGGGCATTGACATTGTGGGGCCTCTGGATCCCAAGACAGCCATGGGCAACAGGTTCATCCTGGTCTTGGTGGACCATGCCACCCGGAAGCCATCCCTCTCCGGACAGTGACGGCCCCGTGGTGGGTCATGCATTGATGGGGATTTTCTCCCGTGTGGGGTTCCCCAGAGAGGTGGTGTCAGACCGTGGTACCAACTTCATATCTAAGTATATGAAGTCCCTGTGGCAGGAGTGTGGTGTAACCTATAAGTTCACCACTCCTTACCACCCCCAAGGTAATGGGCTGGTTGAGAGATTCAACCGGACCCTGAAGGGCATGATTATGGGTCTTGAGGAACCCATGAGGCGTAAGTGGGACGTCCTCTTGCCATGCCTTCTGTTTGCTTACAGAGAGGTGCCACAGAAGTCCTTAGGGTTCAGTCCCTTTGAACTGCTGTATGGTCACCCTGTAAGAGGACCTCTGAGTCTGGTGAAATAAGGCTGGGAGAAAGCTCCCAGTAAACCTCCCCAGGATGTATATAGCTACATGCAGGCCTTCAGAAACCAGACTAGGCGTTTCAGACAACTCGCTCAGGCGAATCTGGAAGCCAGCCAGGAGGAGATGAAACGTTGGTATGATCAGAATGCCACTCTGATCGAGTTTCAGCCTGGACAAAAAGTTTGGGTCATGGCCCCAGTGGAGCCTTGTGCGCTCCAGGATAAGTGGACCGGACCATTTGAGGTGGTGGAGCGCAAGAGTAATGTCACCTACTTGGTGGACTTGCAGTCTCCTAGGAACCCTTTGCGGGTCCTGCATGTGAACCGCCTGAAGCCCCACTTGGAGAGGTCCAAAGTGGGCATGCTCCTAGCAACAGATGATGGGATGGAAGAGGAGACCGAGCCTCTTCCTGACCTCCTGTCTGCAAAAGAGCAAGATGGGTCAGTGGATGGTGTGAACCTCTCTACCACCCTGACCCCTGAGCAGCAGAATGACTGTCGCCAACTGTTGGGACAGTTTCCTGATCTGTTCTCCCTGACTCACGGTGTCACTCAGTGGTGTGTCCATGATGTAGACACTGGGGACAGTCCTCCTGTAAAACATAAGATTTACAGAGTGACTGACAGGGTCAGAGCTTGCATCAAGGAGGAGGTCTCCAAGATGCTAGCGTTAGGGGTGATTGAGTCCTCAAACAGCCCCTGGGCCAGCCCAGTGGTCTTGGTCCCAAAGGCTGCCTCACCCGGTGCCACACCAGAACTCCAGTTCTGTGTGGACTACCGAGGGCTCAATTCAGTCACCAGGACTGAAGCGCACCCCATCCCCAGAGATGATGAGCTCATCGATCGGTTAGGGACTGCCCGGTACCTCAGTACGTTTGACTTAACGTCTGGGTACTGGCAGATCGCCTTGACTGATGGTGCAAGAGAGAGGTCAGCATTCTCCACACCAGATGGGCACTACCAATTCTGGGTGATGCCCTGCCACCTTTCAGAGGTTGGTCAACCAGGTGTTGGCTGGACTGGAGGATTTCAGTGCCGTCTACCTGGATGACATCGCAGTGTTCAGTACCACTTGGGAGGAACATCTGCACCACCTCTGGGAAGTGTTGAAGGCGCTGCAGAGGGCAGGCCTCACGATCAAGGCGAGTAAGTGCCAGATCGGGCAGGGTTCTGTGGTGTACTTGTGACACCAGGTTGGGAGCGGCCAGGTGGCGCCCCTACAGCCCAATATTGATACCATTCTGGCTTGGGAACCCCCCAAGACCCAGACAGAGGTGAGAGCCTTCTTAGGACTCACAGGGTACTACAGGAGGTTTGTTAAGGGGTATGGCAGCATTGTTGCACCCTTGACAGAGCTGACTTCCAGGAAACAGCCCAAGAAAGTGAACTGGACTGATGCCTGCCAGAAAGCTTTTGAGGCCCTGAAATCTGCCATGTGCACGGCGCCTGTGCTTCAGGCGCCCAACTTCTCAAAGGAATTCATTGTGCAGACAGATGCTTCAGAGCATGGTGTGGGGGCTGTGCTTTCACAGATGAATGAAGAGGGCCTAGACCAACCTGTAGCCTTCATCAGTAGGAGGTTACTTCCACGGGAACAGAGGTGGAGTGTGATTGACCATGAGGCATTTGCTGTGGTCTGGGCACTGAAGAAGTTGAGGCCATACTTGTTTGGGACTCACTTCCGGGTTCAGACAAACCACAGGCCCCTCAGATGGTTGATGCAGATGAGGGGTGAGAATCCAAAGCTGTTGAGGTGGTCCATTTCCCTACAGGGGATGGACTTTACGGTGGAACACCACCCTGGTACAGAACACGCCACTGCTGATGGTCTGTCCAGATTTTTCCGCCTTAGTGAAGAGAACTCCCAAGAGGGTGGGTAGTTCTCCCCACATTTCAGCTAGAGGGGACACGTGTTAGACCTGGCACCATTCGCGTGGGTCTCCCTTCCATTTTTTTGCTGTTGCCTCCTGTGTTTTTGCTATGTTTTTGCTGGTCTAGATGTTTTGGGCACTTTGCCACTGCTGTTCAGTGCCAAAGTGCAAGTGCTCCCTGTGTAAATTGTGTTATGGATTAGTGATTCCATGATTGGGTGATTTGATTTACTTGTCAGACCCTAGTACAGTGCACCATGTGTGCCAAGGGCCTGTAAATCAAATGCTGCTGGTGGGCTTGCAGTACTGATTGTGCCACCCACAGAAGCAGCTTGTAAAATGTGGCTCAGGCCTGCCATTGCAGAGCCTGTGTGCAGTCTGGGTCTGCCATTTCGACTTGGCAAGTGCACACACTTGCCAGTCCCTAAACCTTCCCTTTTCTGCATGTTAGTCACCCCTAAGGTAGGCCCAAGGTAACCCTGTGGGCAGGGTGCATTGTATGTGAAAGGTAGGACATGCCCTGATGTGTGTGGCATGTCCTGAGAGTGAAATACTGCCAATTTCGTTTTTCACTTTTGCAAGGCTATCTGTTCCCATAAGCCAGAATGGGCAGTTTGATTATAACAGCTTATAAGCATAACTGACCCAGGGAACAAGATAGGAAAATAAAGTTTAGTATGCCTGAACTCAGAATGTTAATGTGCGTCTTTTAGTGTGGGTGATTTTAACATTCTGTGTTTGAAAATACCACTTTTAGAAAGTAGGTATTTTCTTGCCTAACCATCCAGTATGCATCTGCTAGGTTTGTGTATTGCATGTCTGGCTTGTGAATGACAGGAGCTGGGAGAGGGCTGCGGCTCCAGCAGTCTGATGAGTCAGGGCTGGGCTGAATGGGACCTGGGTTGAATTTAGAGTAGGGGGAGGAGATTCCCTTTCACCTTCCTGGGCCAGGTCTGCTTACAACAATGCTGTCTCCACCTTCTGCCAGGAAGCTGCACCAGTGAGGACAGAGCTGGTTTTGGCTGGGTACAGACACTCTCTGCCTTCAGAGACAAAGGATTTGTGTGTATAAAAAGGGGGACCCAGACCCCAGAACTTTAGATCACTTCTGGGAAATCAAGAAGAACCGTTGCCAAGGAGAAGGACTGGAGAAGCTGAAGGAAGATTACTGCCCCTGTGCTGTTTGCCGCTTGGGGTTGGCCTGCAGTGGTTACTTTATTGCCAAGGAAAGGAGAAAAGGACTTTGCTGTATTTGCTTTGTCATCTTGACGAAGATCTCCAAGGGCTTGTGACTAAGCTTGCCTCCTGTTCTGAAGTCTCAGGGACACAAAGACTTCACCACCAGCTCCCCTGAATTTCCTTGCTGGGAATTCTATCCTGAAGAGAGAGGCCTGCTGCTGTTTAGGACCTCTAGAGACTGTTTGTCGCTGGGAGCTGGAAAGTAGAGGTGATGGAGCAAGGACTCGTAAAGAAAGAGACTTGCTCGAAAGTAATCCTCTTGTTTAACTTATTAATAAATTACTAACCGTGTCCTGTAAATAATAACACGCACCACAGAAACACATGGGTTAGCGAAGCTTGCTTATGTGTGTACTAATGAAAATAACAATGAAAACGGACTAATACAGCTTCAAACGGGAAATCTTTACCGCGCATGCGTCAACTGCATCTACGCATTATGACAAGTTAAAGCTTGGGGGGAAATTCTAGCGCATGTGCAGAAGGCATTAAAATGGAGTCTTGAAGACTCACATGCATGGCCTCTGCTTAGCCGAAATGAAAACCAGCTATTTTACTAATGCTAATGCGGGGAAAGTATTAATAAGTAAAGAGGGTTAGAGTAGAGATGGGTGGTATACAGTGAGACCATTTATTTGTGAAAGTAACTTTTGTCTTTTTGACTTTATTTTTAGTGCGTATTTGGGCCTTTCGCGAATGACCAAAGTAAGCTGAGTCACGTGATTTATGCCCAGGCCCACAAGAAAGTTAACCCAGAAGGATGACCAAGGTTTTGTCAGCCGTCCAAGGACGAGATTAATTGTGCCCTGAGAACAGAGGGTGAAGAGTTCAGCCAAGAAGACTTATATTCATGATTTTGAAATAATTGTTGCAAGTAAAGTTTGGATATGTATGGGAACGACAGAAATGAATAAACTTTAAGGGGATGGGTTTTACAAACAATAGAATGATAGAATAAAAGTAATATGTAAGCATGGTGTGATGATCATCCCCCTTGCCTGACCAATTAGATTTCGTATTTTTACGATATTGAAACTTTAGTGGGTGGTACATGATGAACGAAGGATATAATTGAGGTGAATATATGACGATACTTAGCATGCCATTAGTGCGCATGCTTTTAGTGCAATGTTTTTACATCGCAAATGCCATTACTACGCATATTTTTACTGCGCATACCATTACTTCGCAAATGCATTAATAACATTAGGATTTACTTTTACTTCGCAGATTTTTAGTTTGCATTCTACTACTTAGCGTACATGGACCATTTTTAATATTTTTAATTAAAAGTAACATACCCCCTTGGACGGGATGCCAGGGAAATAGGGGTTTTGGGTGGGGGAGTAATTTAAAATATATTTTAAAAAATAATAATAGGGGATGAAATTTAATACACCGCATAGTTTAACATTGCATTTTTTGTTTGTATAAACACCCCAACACTTAGAAACGTAATAAAATATGTTTCAAACAATAAATAAGTAAATAAACACCCCAACACTACGCTAAATACTAACTGCAAATACACTACCCTACACAACAGAAACTTCACAACACTACTCTAATCCCTGAAACACTACCCCCAGCACGACCCTACCCTGTGCCCCAGTCCTGCCCCTACACGCAAACACTTCCCTGCACGACCCACTGACACTACTCTAAACCCTAATACACTGCCCTAAACTACACAAACACTACAACACTACCCTAAACCCTAAAACACTACCCCCAGCATGACCCTACCCCCTAACCCCAGTCCGTCCCCTACACTGAAACACTACCCTGCATGACCCCCTGACACTAACCTAAACCATAAAACACTACCCTACACTACACAAACACTACAACACTACCCTAAACCCTAAAACACTACCCCCAGCACGACCCTCCCCCTACCCCCAGGCCATCCCCTACACTGAAAAACTACCCTGCACAACCCCCGACACAACCATAAACCCTAAAACACTACCCTACACTTCACAAACCCTACTCTAAACCCTAAAACACTACCCCAAGCACGACCCTGTCCCTACTCCCAGTCCGCTCCCTACACTGAAACACTACCCTGCACGACCCCCCGACACTACCCTAAAACACTACCCTACACTACACAAACACTACAACACTACCCTAAACCCTAAAACACTACCCCAAGCACCACCCTGCCCCTACCCCCAGTCCGCTCCCTACACTGAAACACTACCCTGCACGACCCCCCTGACACTACCCTACACTACACAAACTCCACATCTCTACCCTTATCCCTAAAACACTAACCCCTGCACGACCCTCCCCCATCCCCCACTCCTGTCCCTACACACAAACACTACCCTGCACGACCCACAACACTACCCTTAAACTAAAAACACTACTCCTCAAACACAAAACCTTCAAAAATAAACAGTCCCTGTTACCTCTCTCTCTGTCCTCGGCTGAAAGCGTTGTCAATGAAAGGGCAGCAGAAGTTCCTCTAAAAACCCTCTGAATTACGTGGGTGCTGAGATGACTGCGGGGGTGCCCGGTATCCCTCGTGCTCCTGCTTCGATGCTGTTGTCACCAGGTCTCCTTCCACCACGCCGTCTTGCTGGCCTCCTCTTCTGTGCAATTCCGTGCGTGTTCCGTCTTCGCTGCCTCCTCGTCATCGCTGCTTCCTCGTAACTCCCACAGCTCGCCAATCCATACCCTGACTGCCGTCATCCATACGCGCATTACAACGCATGCGTTGTAACAGCGCATGTGAAGTAATAACATGCGTAGTAAAGGCTGCGCGTTATTACAGCGCATGCGTTGTAACGCTTGCGTAGTAATGGTACGCGGTGTAATGATCGCGTACAAATGGATGTTTACCAATTGAGGTAGCTTTAGTTAGTTATAGTAGCAGAGCAGAGCTCGGGATGCTGTCGGTGCTGTGGGTGGTGCTGAAGCTGGGAGAGACGCTGTGAGATGCTGATGAAGAAACTGAATGCAGAACCTTCTATCTTAATTTAATTGGGTTAGACAAGAAGATCGCAGAAGAAACTCGGGGAGGAAGAGAGTGTCAAAGAGGGGTGTGACGCAGCCGTCGGTATTTAGAGAGGTCAAGTATCCTGTCCTGATTCCTGTCCTGAAGTCTTTGTCTCCTGATCTATCTCGGGGGACCCTCACCAGCCCTTTCGCCAGGGGGTTGGTCTTCACACCATCCTTGGTAATTATTATATCTTGTCTGTTTGTAGATGTTCTTTTCTCTCTATCCTCTCTTTTCTGAGCATAGTTATTGCACGAGACTGAAGTATTTTTGTTTAAATGATTATTTCGATTGAATTTACACTCTTATGAACGAGGGTGTTTGTGCTGAAATTTTGAGATGGTTCACATTCATTTAATTTAGATAAAGATTTTAAAACTTCCCGAGTCTGTGGTTATTTTCTTTAATTAAAGAACAGTTAAGAATTATGTTTATTATCACCATCAATTAGTTCAACTAATGGTCCATTGACCAGAGGAAAGAACTTTTTGATCAGTGAAAGGTTAGTTAGGAATGTTAAATAACTAATCTTGAGAAATATAAAATTATAAACTATAAGACTCCAGCGGTCTACTCGATACGGAGTGTGTTGTGATTTATGGGCCCAGGTGAGTATATGGTAGCGGAGTATCTGTTGTTAGTATACCGCTGGATCAGTTTTCTGGTAGCAGAGTTATGGTTATTATTGACTAGTTTGGTGATAAGTATAGATTATTGATTATTGATTTATGTTTTAACAAAAGAGTTAGCGTCTTTGTTTTATGTTGTCCAGAATTCCTGGGAAATGAATAGCGGGTGGTGACAGAAGCCATACTGCAGTGAGGTTACTCGTCTGTTGGAATAACACTGAGAAGCTAGGTAGGGCTGGCAGTGTTAAACTAGGGACTATTTTGTATAAAAGTGGAGTGCGAATGATAGCAAAAGGGGTGCGCTGGTGAAACTTTGGTCTCATTTCCCAATACGGGTGACACTGGAGGATAAGCAGGTTCTCTGGAGCTTGAGTGAAGGGTAAACAGAGGTTTTTACTCGCAGTAGAAGAGGAGCAATTCTGAGACTCCAGAATAAGTCAAAAATTCTATCCTTTTGTTTAGTGGAACAGACAGAGTAGCAAATGTTTTTATGTTGCTAATAATAAGGAATTTAATGAAAAGTATTAAGAAATAAGTTTTCCGTATTACCTTGTGAAGGGAGGGTCAGTCTCCGGAGTTGTACTGACGTCACAGTGAGCAGCGCTGGGATTGGTAGAAACAGCGGGCGTGTGACAAAAGCAGCCTTGTAAAGGAGGGGTCAGTAGTAAGGAGCAGAACTGACGTCACAAAAAAAGGCCGCGCTGGCATTGGTCAGACCACAAGCGTGAGCCTGAGTTTGATTGGATAATCAGTTAGAAGCCACGCTAGGATTGGTAGAAAGAGAAATTGTACGCAGGATTCTGATTTGACTGCCAGTGTGAGACGCGCAAATAGAAGATTTCAAGGGTTTGCAGAACACAATTTTATATATCGTTCATCTAGGATGTATGGAGAAAAGAGAAAAATGTCATTTATAATGAAAATTAAGAATTTCTTTAAGAAAGATAAGCCTGTGTTGACTAGGGAGGGAATTCCTATTCCGCCACCGAAGACACCAGCTTCTTTTATGATGATGGAAAGAGGATATCATACTTGCGTGTGGTTGGAAAATTGGCTAGAATATACGAAAGATGATTGAGTGCTAGCGTTTCCTGAAAATGGTACGTTTAACGGGAGAATTCTTCAGAATTTGAGAATGAGAATGAATGATTTAGAACCAAGACCTAGGTTAACTCAATACGAGGCTTTAGAAGAATGGGAGACTGAGTCATATGAATGTGAGAAATGCAGAAGAGGGAAATATAGAGGATTTCCCCCCAGATACTTGCATGAGTCACGCGAAGGGCAGATAAAACAATGGAGGAGAGCTATGGTATCAGAAGGTTTATATCCAGTGTTAATGGCTGAGGAACAGTATGGAGGAAAGTGTAAAGAGAAAATGAAACACTTGAATACAACAGGATATGGTGAATCAGATGATGAGTTATTAGAGGATATTTTAATTAAAAATCCACCTCCGTATCAAGAAGCAACTAGTAAGGTTACCCCAAGTGCACCAGTGATAGGAATGCCTTTAACCCCACAAATTTTACATGATACGCCATTTAATAGGGTGCTGCAGGATAATGAGAGAGATGTTTTGAATAAAACAAGAGAATAATTAGTTCAGAAAATAAGCCAATTAAATTTAAATACTGAAGCTTTGACAGTACCCGTGACCATTGGTCCAGTAATCCCATTGTATGGAGATAAAAAGACTTGCCAGAAACCACAAACTGTAACAATTCCGTTGAATAGTCCCAGAAAAGAAGTAATAATTACAGATGATCAAGTCAGTGAAAGTGAATCAGTTATTTCATTAATGGATCTCCCAAATGTAGAACCTTCAACTGAAACTCAGAAAAGAGTTATGCCTACAAATTTGAGAGAGAAGAGATCTTTGGTTCCTATAGGAACTGGAGGTGCAACAGTAGTTACCCCTGAAGATATAGAAAGATGGGCACAGGAAATAGATAATCGAAACCCACCACCAAAGATGCTAGATATCAGCAGATTGAAAGTGGAATTGGAAGAAATGATAGTGGGAAGTGTGAGCATAGAAATATTGAACGCTTATAATGATGAGGAGTTATTATTTTTATGTAAGAGTATAACCAGGAGAGCAAGAGTATTTCATGAGAAACTAACAGAAGTCGCTTCACAAATTGGAATAGATATAAGGAAATCGAAATTGTTGCAGAAACCATATCGAGTGGATTTTACTGACCAGGATTTAGAAAGTGTAAATGCTTCTGGTAAGAAACTACAGATAAAGGAATTAATTAATGTTTTGCGAAAATGGGGAGACATTGATAAATGGAGAATTAGATGGATAAGAAAGAAAGAGGAAGATCTAGCGAGAGAAGCATCATCTGCATTTCCAGTGAGGGAAACAGAAAAGGCTGAGAAATTGTGTCCAATTAGAGAGGTTCCTGGAGGTGGATATGTTCATGTTTCTTGGAGTAGACAAGATATTTTGTTATTTACAAATGACTTTCCAAGATTGAGAGAAAAACCAGTGGAATGGTATAAACAGGTGGAAAGATTTGTGAAAGTTTCAAAGGTTTTATTGAAATATTTGGATGGTTTATTTGACATTGTGGTACCTGCTGATTTACGGACAGAGTGTAAAATTACAATTGATTGGCCAAATGAGGAGTATGCTAGAGACTCGAAGACAGGAGCACCCTCAGAGGAGGTGATGAAGAAATATCACCAAGTGATTACATTCTTGAAAGGGAAAATTCCTCCTAAAGAAACAGATTGGGTAAAGATAGATAGGACAACTCAAGAACCAAATGAGTCTATACATGCATATTATGAAAGGTTACTACAGGTGTTTAAGCAGTATAGTGGTTTTGAGAATATTGGTGATAAAGATATGGGACATTTTGTGTATCGATTTGTATATGGTTTGAAACCGGAGATTAGTCAGATGATTCAGCAGCACATGTTGTGTTGGCAGAGTAAGACAGTGGTTGAAATTTTAAAGTATGCAAAATATTGCGGAGATGACATTGAGGTGAGGCGTAGAAAGTTAAAGGAGAAAATGATGTGGGCACAAGTGAAATTGGCAGAGCAGCAGGAGAATAAAACAAATACTCAGACTGATCATCAAGTGAGAGAGCAAAGTCAGAATGATCAAGTGGCGAATGGTAGTAAATTTAGAGGACGAATGAACAGAGAAGAAGCGAAGAAGAAGTTTCCTTGTCATGCGTGCGGAAAGCTTGGACATTGGAAGAACGAGTGTAAGAGTATTCAGAATAATAATGGGCCAAATCAAAATTAAATTCCACAGATGCAGAATGAAGTACTTCTGAATCAGCAGCAGCAGGTAGTTACTCCACAATATCAGGTGCCACCAGCTCATATGCCAAAAGTTCAGTACGAACACCGGATTTCAAGGAGAAAGTGGTAAGAATAATAGAACAGTTACACAATATTTTTTGCAGAATAATGAGGAAAATTCGGACTTCGTGCAATGACGGTGCCTGAGGGGGGAGGAAGAGGAGTGCGTGCTTGGCGCATCCTTGCCAGTAGATCAGTCAGGTCCATTTGTTGATGGGAAAGTGGAAGGTAAAGACATCACTTTTCTATTGGATACTGGTGCTACCCGGTCTACTGTGAGAACAGCAGACATCCCAAACCTACCCCTCTCGGGAGAGTCCATCCAAGTTGTAGGAGTGTCAAATCAACAGATTAGAACCCCAATCACAAAACCGATGGAGATGCATATCGGAAACTTTAAAGAAATGCATTGATTTGTAGTTTGCGATTCCAGTCCCATAAATATGTTGGGAAGAGATCTATTGTGCAAGATGAATTGCACGATCTATTGTACACCAGATGGTGTCACTTTCCAGACCCCTGATGAGGATGTTATATACAAGATGATGCTAGTGAAGCAAGGAACAGAAGTAGATGAGATGTTTTCATTAATGAATGAAAATGAATTGCCGGAAGAGTTGAGAGCCACAGTCAACCCAGAAGTGTGGGATTTTACAGGAAAAGATATTGTTCTGATGTCAAATGCAGACCCAGTGAAAGT
Source organism: Calotriton arnoldi (assembly GCA_963921515.1). Classification (NCBI taxonomy): domain Eukaryota; kingdom Metazoa; phylum Chordata; class Amphibia; order Caudata; family Salamandridae; genus Calotriton; species Calotriton arnoldi. The sequence continues at coordinate 566,422 of CAWUFW010009236.1, read as the reverse complement.
AACAGTGAAGGAAGGTGCAGTTTATCCAAACACACAACAGTACAAGATGAGTACAGAAGTGAAAGCAGGAATTATTCCAGAAATTGATCGAATGGTTAAACAAGGCATTTTAAAGGAAATAATGGGTAGTCCTTGTAATTCGCCAATAATAGGACTGAAAAAGCCTAGTGGAAAATATAGGATCGTGCAGGATTTGAGAAAGATTAACAAAATTGTAGTGCCATGTTGCCCAATAGTGCCAAATCCAGCAGTGATCCTTTATCAGATACCTTGGAATGCAGGCTGGTTTACAGTAATTGATTTATGCCAAGCATTCTTTTCTATTCCTTTGCACCCAGACAGCCAGTATCTTTTCGCCTTTAAGTTTGAGGATCGTATTTTCGCATGGTGCCGAGTTCCTCAAGGGTACAGAGAGAGTCCCTCAATTCTTAACCAAATCCTGAAAAAGTGTTTAGAGTCATTAGTTATGCCTGGAAATTCGGTTCTGGTTCAGTACATTGATGACCTACTGGTGGCATTAAAAACACGAGAAGATTGTGTCACTGACACAATTGCATTACTGAACCATTTGGCTGAAGGAGGACACAAGGTGTCTCCAGAAAAATTACAGTTTTGTCGACAAGAAGTAAAATATTTAGGGCATAAAATAGAAAGAGGAGTAAGAAAAGTGACACCGGAAAGAATAAAAATAATCAAAGAGATGCAACTACCTCAGACGCAAAGAAAGATGAGAATGTTCCTGGGAGTGGTTGGGTACTGTAGACAGTGGATTAACAGTTTTTCCATGCCAGCAAAACCATTGATACAATTGACCCGAAAAAGAGCAAAAGATCCAATTGATTGGAATGATGACTGTTTGGAGGCCTTTGTGAAATTGTGGAATTGTTTGTGTGAAGCTCCTGCCTTGGGGATGCCTGATTATTCAAAAGAATTTGCGTTGTTTTGCTGTGAGAGAGAAAATTGTGCACTTTCAGTCTTAACACAGAGACATGGACTGAGCCGACGTCCAGTGGTGTATTTTTCTGCCACATTGGATCCAGTGGCTTCAGCTTTACCTGGCTGCTTGAAAGCAGTAGCTGCTACTTGTATGAGTCTGGAGCAAAGTGAGTCAATAGTGATGGGACATTCTGTAAAAGTTTACCTTCCACACTCAGTTGAAATTCTTCTGACAAGAACAAGAACGCAACATCTCACACCTAGTCGGCTGACTAAGTATGAAAGAGTGATTTTGGGAGCAGAAAATGTGACAGTGATAAGATGTACGGTCATGAACCCTGCCACATTATTGCCAGATCCATGCAATGAGGAAGTAAGAGATGAAATTGATCATGATTGTTTGGATGTGACTGAATTGTGTACCAAGCCCCGTCCTGACATAAAAGAAACACCATTAAAGGAAGCTGATCATGAGTTATTTGTGGATGGGTCTTGTCTGAGAAATGAAGAAGGAGGATTAAGTGCTGCTTATGCTGTGTGTAAAATATCGGGGTAATTGATGCATCCTGTTTACCGGGAGTCAAATCTGCACAAGTAGCCAAATTGGTGGCCTTAACCAAGGCATGGAAAAAGGGGAAAAATTGGAGAATAACCATATTTACGGACAGTCAATATGGTTTCGGGGTTGTGCATGATTTTGGCCAACTCTGGATGCAGAGGGGATTTCTGACTTCTTCAGGATCTCCTATTAGAAACAGTAAAAATGTGAAAGATCTGCTATAAGCATTACAATTGCCAAAAGAAGTAGCAGTTGTTAAATGCGCTGCACATCAGTCAGGAAATGACTATGTGGCAGCCGGCAATAGATATGCTGACCAAATTGCTCGATACTGTGCAAGAAATACAATGGCCATAAATAGAAAATTGAAACGGGTGAAACCAGCTGCCAACTTATGTTTTTCTCAATTCCAGAAACATGGGATGAGATTAGACAGTTACAGGAAGAAGTTGAGGAAAAGGAAAAAGAAATTTGGATAAAATCAGCTTGTACAAAAAGGTCGGGAGACGAAGTATGGGTGTACTTAGATGGAAAACCAGTCATGCCAGATTGTTTGCTCTCTAAAATGGCAAGAGTTTATCATGGAGCAACACACATAGGGAGAGATTCAATGATCAGATTATTCAGACAGAGTTGGTACAGTCCGAAGTTCAGGGTAGTCGCAGAGAGCCTTTGCCAAAGATGCTTGACCTGTCAGCAGCAAAATCCAGGTAGGAAGACAGTGGTTAGCTGAGGAAAGATTGGAAAGGCAGAAGGACCCTTCACCAGGTTGCAGTTAGATTTCATTGAGTTGCCTCCTTGTAATGGACTAAAGTATGTACTTGTCATAGTGTGCCTGTTCTCAAGATGTGTGGAGGCATACCCCACCAGAAGAAATGACAGTCTTACAGTTGCTAAACTATTGTTGAGGGAGTTGATTCCTCGTTTTGGTTTTCCAGTCACTTTGGAATCAGATAGAGGACCTCATTTTAATAATGAGATAATTTGATTAATCTGTGCTGCATTTAACATTGAACAAAAACTGCACTGTGCATATCGTCCAGAGGCTTCTGGAATAGTTGAACAGCTAAATGGCACAATCAAGTCAAGATTAGGGAAAGTATGTGCATCCACAATGCTGAAATGGACAGATGCACTACCTCTTGTACTGATGGGTCTCAGAAGTATTCCTGACAGAAAAACAGGAATGAGTCCTCATGAGATTCTCATGGGAAGGGCAATGAGACAAGCATTTATTCCTGGAAATAAATTAATGACTATAACTGATGATCTGGTATTGGACTATTGCAAAGGATTGGCTGAAATGGTGTGTTCTGTCTCTCACCAGGTTGGAGAGGACGCAATTGAAAGACAGCCAGACCAAGCACATGATTTGAATTCTGGAGATTGGGTGCTAGTGAAGAAACACGCAAGGAGGTCGTGTCTAGCACCAAGGTGGGATAAACCGCATCAAGTCATACTAGTCACTACCACAGCAGTGAAGTGTGCAGGTTTGCCCAACTGGATTCATGCTAGTCATACCAGAAGAGTTCCGAGCCCATCAAAACAACAAGAGAAACCACTGACTGAACAGGCTGAAACGTCAGAAGTTGAAAGCTGTGAAATTGAAGAGTCTAGAATGATAGATTCTGAAAGACAACTATATGACGAACAGCTAAGTACAAGTCAGGAAGATTGGATACCAATAATTGAAATACCTGATGATGCTGTCGAAACAAGAAGAATAACAAAACTGAAAAGGCAGGAAGGTAGACAGGGAAGGACAGGGGAAGAAGAACACACTCAGGTCGAAATAAATACAGACATTCAGGAACCTGAGGAGGGAGAGGCAGAATTAGAAGAACAAGTTCAGGCAGAAGAAGAAGAACAATCTGAAATAAGACCTGAAATAAGACCTGGACAGGATAAGGTAGATCTAGAAGAACAAGTTCAGGCAGAAGAAGAAGAACAAATTATAATAAGACCTGAACAGGTGCAAGTAGAGGAAGGTCCAAACACCAAAAATAAAGAACAAGACCAGATTGTGCCTAGATTAAGTGAAAATAAAAGGATTCTAGAAGGAGATAGAGAAGGTGAAAGTGCAGTTCAGGTCAAAAGAGTTAGAAAAGGAGACAATTGGCCAGTAGGAGTGAAGAAATTAAGGTATTATTTGAGAAAATCTGAAAAGAAACCAGAACAAGTAAACGAAGTTACGAGTCAAAGGCAACCTAAACAAATCTTAGTAAAACTTACACGAAGAAGCCCAAGATTGAGAAATTTAAATAGAAAATACAAGGCCCCTGAGTGGACCTACGTTATACTTGAAGAATTTGAAAACTTAGATTTAAGTGAAGAAACAGAAAGAGAGAAGACATTTTCTCAGATTGAAATGGCAGAAGTTGAAGTCACAGAAAGACCAAAACAAGGTTTAAAAAGAAAATGTTTTAGATTTTGTTTTTGTAGTATTTTATTGGTAGTATTAGTATGGTTATTCCTAACAGTAGGGGTACCTTTGTTAATGGAAACAAGTGACAAAAATAATACCATTACTAATGAAAAGGTAGATAGAATAAAGGGAACTAAAATAGAAATAGGGGTAGAAGATGAGGCAAATTATCATAATGAGTCAGACTATAATATGTCTTCAAATGTGTTTACTAAATTGTTATTTCAGTATGTTAATACAATGGAGATTAATAATTGCTATGTTTGTATGAAGTTATCCTCATCAGTATCGGAAGGGGTGACATATCACCATATACCTCTAACATATGGTGTGTCATGTAGTGTTTTATCAAGCTTATTTTATGCAACAGGGAGACTTCAGTATTTTTATTCAAATCTAGATGTAGTATTTTCAGAATTGCCTATTAGAAAGAAAATGAATCCAGTAGCTAGTAGTAGGAATGCACAGTTTATGGGAGAATTCTTTTTAACAATGAGTTGAATAGATATAGCTCAGGCACACAAAAATAATTTAACTTGTACATTACGTGAAGAAGAAAAATAATTTTTGAATTTAGTAGAAGAATCAATCAATCAATCACAGAATTTGTAGAGCGCACTACTTACCCGCGAGGGTCTCAAGGCGCTGGGGAGAAAAAAAGGGGGGGGGTGCTGCTACTGGTCGAACAACCAGGTCTTGAGTAGCCTCCTGAAGGTCAGCAGGTCTTGGGTGTGTCGTAGGCTTAGTGGAAGGGTGTTCCAGGTCTTGGCGGCGAGGTGGGAGAAGGATCTGCCACCGGTGGTTGTTCTTCGAATGTGAGGGACGGTGGCGAGGGAGAGGTGAGCGGAGCTGGCGGTTGGGGACGTAGAAGAAGAGTCGTCTGTTGAGGTAGGCTGGGCCAGTCTTGTGGAGTGCCTTGTGTGCATGGATGAGGAGTTTGAAGGAGATTCTCCTGTCGACGGGGGAGCCAGTGCAGGTTCCTCAGGTGGGGGGTGATGTGGCTGTGGCGTGGTACGTCGAGGATCAGGCGTGCGGAGGCGTTTTGTATGCGTTGCAGTCGCTTGATGAGCTTGGCCGGGGCTCCCGCGTAGAGGCGTTCCCATAGTCAAGTCTGCTACTGACGAGGGCTTGGGTGACTGTTCTTCTTGTATCTGTCGGGATCCACCTGTAGATCTTGCGAAGCATGCGGAGGGTGTTGAAGCAGGAGGAGGAGACTGCGTTGACTTGCTTGGCCATGGAGAGCGTTGAGTCGAGGATGACTCCCAGGTTGCGTGCGTGGTCGGAGGGTGTCGGGGCTGCTCCCAGTGTCGTTGGCCACCAGGAGTCGTCCCAGGCTGAGGGGTTGGAGCCGAGGATGAGGACCTCTGTCTTGTCCGTGTTCAGCTTTAGTCGGCTGATCTTCATCCAATCGGCGAGGGCCACACATTTAACAAAGAAAGCTGCTAAACAGAAGTCCTATATACCTCCATGGGCTGAGAAAGAGGGAATCTATGCAAAAGGCAAATCTCATGCTGCGATGTCCCTGGATTTTGTGAAAAAGGGAAAATTCTCCACAGATTAAAGACAGATTACAATAATAACTACATTGGTTCCAGTGAGTGTGAACACAACTTCCTACTTTTAGGAGGGTGGGGACTAAAAGGGGGAACTGATCCTGTATTTCCAGGAGCTTATTATGTCTGCGGGAACAATGCCTATTATAGGTTACCTGCAAGATGGTACGGGAGCTGTTATTTTGGAATAGTTTTCCCGAAAATATACCATGTGGACAGAATCAATGGAATCAATGAAAAATCTAATGAACTAACAGGTAGAAGAAGAGCTAGTTTTTCTGAAATAGTAGGAGATATATTTAGTGCATTGATACCCTCAGTTGGAGTCATTCTTAATTCACAGAAAATTTGTAAATTATCAACCATAGTTGATCGTCTTTCTACAGACACTGCAGGAGGATTCTTAATGATTAACACAGAAATGGTTGCAATTAGGTCTATGGTTTTACAAAACCGTCTTCCTCTTGATATTTTATTAGCAAAAGAGGGTGGAGTCTGTGGTATGTTGAAAATTCAACATTACTGCACTTATATTCCGGACAAGAGTAAAGAAATTAAAGGGTATATTGGAAATATTACAAGAATGCATAATGACTTGACCCAACTGGAGGTTGATAGTGTATGGGGAAAACTAACAAAGAGTATAACATCAATAGGGAAATAGTTTACTGATTTTGGGAAAAGTTTTCTAGGTCAAATAATATTACCATTAGTTGTGATAGTGACAATAGTAATGATATTGATGATTACATATAAATGTTGTAAAAACAGAGGGAAAGGGAGAATACATTTAGAAACGGAAATGAGAATATGAGGAGATATAACTAGAAGAAATGAAAGGAAAGATATATAAGAAGATGAAAGATTTAGAAGGAAAAGAAGTAACAAATGGAAGAATGAGAAAAGAAATAGAAAATTGAGATGTGCTAAAGTTGGCATCTGGGATGGTATGGGTAATTTTGTGATGGCTTAAAATGCCATCAGAGAGGGTATTGATGGAGCAAGGACTCGTAAAGAAAGAGACTTGCTCGAAAGTAATCCTCTTGTTTAACTTATTAATAAATTACTAACTGTGTCCTGTAAATAATAACACGCACCACAGAAACACACGGGTTAGCGAAGCTTGCTTATGTGTGTACTAATGAAAATAACAATGAAAACGGACTAATACAGCTTTAAACAGGAAATCTTTACCGCACATGCGTCAACTGCATCTACGCAGTATGACGAGTTAAAGCTTGGGGGAAATTCTAGCGCATGTGCAGAAGGCATTAAAATGGAGTCTTGAAGACTCACGTGCATGGCATCTGCTTAGCCGAAATGAAAACCAGCTATTTTACTAATGCTAATGCGGGAAAAGTATTAATAAGTAAAGAGGGTTAGAGTAGAGATGGGTGGTATACAGTGAGACCATTTATTTGTGAAAGTAACTTTTGTCTTTTTGACTTTATTATTAGTGCGCATTTGGGCCTTTCGCGAATGACCAAAGTAAGCTGAGTCACGTGATTTATGCGCAGGCCCACAAGAAAGTTAACCCGGAAGGATGACCAAGGTTTTGTCAGCCGTCCAAGGACGAGAATGATGTGCCCTGAGAAAAGAGGGTGAAAAGTTCAGCCAAGAAGACTTATATTCATGATTTTGAAATAATTGTTGCAAGTAAAGTTTGGATATGTATGGGAACGAAAGAAATGAATAAAGATTAAGGGGATGGGTTTTGCAAACAATAGAATGATGGAATAAAAGTAATATGTAAGCATGGTGTGATGATCATCCCCCTTGCCTGACCAATTAGATTTCGTATTTTTACGATATTGAAACTTTAGTGGGTGGTACATGATGAACGAAGGATATAATTGAGGTAGCTTTAGTTAGTTATAGTAGCGGAGCAGAGCAGAGCTCGGGATGCTGTTGGTGCTGTAGGTGGTGCTGAAGCTGGGAGAGACGCTGTGAGATGCTGATGAAGAAACCGAATGCAGAACATTCTATCTTAATTTAATTGGGCTAGACAAGAAGATCGCGGAAGAAGCTCGAGGAGGAAGAGAGTGTCAGAGAGGGGTGCGACGCAGCTGTCGGTATTTAGAGAGGTCAAGTATCCTGTCCTGATTCCTGTCCTGAAGTCTTTGTCTCCTGATCTATCTCGGGGGACCCTCACCAGCCCTTTCGCCAGGGGGTTGGTCTTCACACCATCCTTGGTAATTATTATATCTTGTCTGTTTGTAGATGTTCTTTTCTCTCTATCCTCTCTTTTCTGAGCATAGTTATTGCACGAGACTGAAGTATTTTTGTTTAAATGATTATTTCGATTGAATTTACACTCTTATGAATGAGGGTGTTTGTGCTGAAATTTTGAGATGGTTCACATTCATTTAATTTAGATAAAGATTTTAAAACTTCCCGAGTCTGTGGTTATTTTCTTTAATTAAAGAACAGTTAAGAATTAGGTTCATTATCACCGTCAATTAGTTCAACTAATGGTCCATTGACCAGAGGAAAGTACTTTTTGATCAGTGAAAGGTTAGTTAGGAATGTTAAATAACTAATCTTGAGAAATATGAAATTATAAACTATAAGACTCCAGCGGTCTACTCGATACGGAGTGTGTTGTGATTTATGGGCCCAGGTGAGTATATGGTAGCGGAGTATCTGTTGTTAGTATACCGCTGGATCAGAGGCATCGAGGAAGAAGCGTGTCGCCGCCGCTGCTGTTGCCGTCGCATCACCGAAGAAGCCTGTCGCCGCCGCCGCTGCTGTGGTCGCCGCATCGCCAAAGAAGCAAGTCGCAGCGCCTGTCGCGGCGTAAGGAGTTGCCGCACGACGCAACGGGTGCATCGATCTCCGGAGACCGGGACCGGCGCACCGAGTTCAACGCAAGGCCGTTAAGCGTGCACTCATCGTACTGAAATCGTTGCACCGCATCAAAGACGCCATCTTGTCGCATCGCACCGGATCGTCGCATCGCATCGAGGCGCCATCTTGTCGCATCGTAACCGGAACGCAGTAAGAAACCGACGCATCAACTCCCCACACAGTAAGGAAGCGACGCATCACCTCCCCTGCACTGCATGAAGGAACTGACGCATCCACACCCCTGAGTGTAAGGAACGGCGCATCACCTTCCCTGCGACCCTTTTGTTTGCTTTGCGTAACGCATCCAAGATACTTTGAGAGAAACGTGTCGCATTTACCATCTGCATTGAATTGAGTTAGTTCTACCATATGAGAGTCATATTTTTGATACTGTATTGTGGATTTTTGTCGTTTGGTCTTGTTTAGATAAAGTTTACTTATTTTTCTAAACTGGTGTGGTGTCCATTTGTGGTGTTTCACTGTGTTACTGTATGTGTTCACAAATGCTTTACACACTGCCTCTGAGATAATCCTGTCTGCTCGGGCCAAGCTACCAAGGGGGTGAGCAGGGGTTATTTTAGGAATGTATCCCCCTTTCCCTGACTAGAAGCAAGGGTCCCTATTTGGACAAAGGTGCAAACCATTGCCAACTAGAGACCCCCATTTCTAACAGGATGCATTTAAAAAAAAAAAAATGAAACATTTTCGTTTCATTTTTTAAGGGCAGGTAGTGGTCCCTGGGACCACTGCCTACCCCTAAAAAATATTTTCCCCTGCATTTACAAAGGGGAAGGGGTCCCCTGGGGACCCCTTCCTGTTTGCGAATGGGTTACCACCCTCTTGAAGAGGGCGTTAAATTGCGAGTGTTTTGCAACCGCAATTGCGGTCACTAAACATTCTTACATAGGGTAGCGAGTCGCTATTAGGAAAAGACGCCCTTGGAACGCCCCTTCCTAATAGCGAGTCGCAAAAAAATTGCGACTAGCTAAATAGGGTTTGTACATGGCCCTTTTGTATTTTGCATGCGCAAATGGGTCGCAAACCAGTTTGCGCATGCAAAATAGGGTCGTACATCTGGCCCTTGGTGAATCCTCAAGGATGACTAAAAATAAAGTATAACGAGTTGTTTTCTTTAAACTGTTGCCGCAGACACTGGAATTAGGCCAGGGCTACTAGAGGCTGAGGTGCTCGGTGTAGGTTAATGGGGGAAGGAGGATTGGTCTTCTATTGTCTCAGCTCTCAACTTTAATGGTAATAGCTTCTCGTCTAAGGCCAGGTTCTGGGGTGTTGATTGAAATATAAAGAGTGTGGTTTTGATCTGCTGCCAGTGCCCAGGCACTAGGTTTTAGGATGCCAAGTTTCCAGGAGTTGCCATAGCTAAGATTTGATGGCTGTGCTAGCGTTGCTTGCTGCTGGTTTGTGATTCCTCAGTTTAACGAAAGCGTGGCTGTACTGCTAGTGTCTACTGCTCCTAGAATTGAAGATGATATAGTTGTCCTTGGTTTTAATTATATTTGAGACATGGCTTGCTACCAGCTCCTGCTACCAGTATCTGAAGCGCTCAAATTTCCCTGGGGCTCTGTCCTTGTTTCTGTTAAAAAGACCATAATGGTCTATTGCTGCCAGTCTTTTTTGATGTCATTTCTAATAATAGAATGCTGTTGGCTAGCACAACAATGATAGTCTGAACCACATCAAGCAAATGTAGGTAACATACCCTTAAAATGGGCTAATGTGGCAAAATGAATTGTGTGCCATTGTGCCCTAATTTGTTGGGTGGAATGGACTTACAATCTGGATTTAACTGAGGGACCCTCAGCAGAGAAGCTGTGGGCCTACACAATTCCATCCAGATACAAGCAATTAGGTTGGAATTCACATTGAGATCTGCAAATGTAGGAGCCCTGTAGGCTACAATCTTATGTTTGACCTACACCCAGAATGCAGCTTCTTACTCCTTATCGGGAATGCTTGACGTGATACATGTTTCCTGGGTGTAGGACAGCTGATTGTCCGACTCTAGCTTAATCTCCAAAACTTGTTCTCCAACTATCCAGCAGTTATAAGAAAGTCTTTTGAGACAGTTTTCATAACCCTGACTGTAGACTCCGTAAAATTATTGACTAGGCTCATTGTAGCTTTAAGTTTTATAAGTTATACGTAAACTGTTCTAATTTGAGTTTACATAATTGCAACATATTCATGATCTCCATTGTTACCTAGCTAAGAGGGCAATCATGCTGTTTAGGCTAATGCTGCTCGTGTGTGTGTGTTTTTTTTTAATTTTATTTTTTTAATATCAAGTGCTTCTTTAGGTCTCTCTAGGAAGGAATGATTGTCGATTTAGTAGAAAGGAGATGTAATGTTCTTTTGCCCTAGGCAGAGCTTTGGAGAAATACACAGGGCTTTAAGTGGGATGAAAAAACTGGAGGGTCTCTCAAAGGGGCGTGGCCAATGTAATTAAGGGCGTGGCTTAAAACACTTAAACTAAAAAATCTGTGCTTAGCATAGTGTGCCACCCGACTTGTATTTTTCTGCTTCTGACATTGTATCTAGATATAATACAACAAGTAACATCATACCTACAACAAGTCAGGACTATTGGCTTTGTCAATGGTTGTTAGTTGCATACGATAAATAAGCAGCGACCATGGCTTGTATATAAAATATTGAAAAAGCTTCCACTTAAAGCCCTGGTGACACCATGACAATGTTGCTGTTCCCGAGTTTCAAAAAGAGAAGGGAAATCCAGAGAGAAAATGACTCTCTTTAATAAATTTCCCTTCCCCTACAACGCTCACCTGGCATGACGTCATGCCGTAACTTCTCCATAGTGAGAAGTGAGCAGTGTGAGCAGTGCTCATCGATGTGCCTGCGGTCACTGCAGTCCGGAAAAAACGGACTGCAGTGACAGCAGGCACAAAACAGAGCCCGAAAGAGACCCGTTTCGAGGCCCCCTTTATAAAACTGCCGGTGCTCAGACCCGGTGAGACCCGGCCCACTTAAAGCCCTGGAAATACACTTATTGCATTCTAATCAAGAACATAAATCTGATTTTGTTAAATGATGCATTTTAACACTTGATGAAATTAGACTATTTGGAAGGTAGAAGGAAAGCAATAATTTTTCACAAGTTTATGGGTTGTTTTATAAAATGTCAATCGTTTTCTAAAATGCTTTTTAAATATGGTTTTATATTTTTGTTAACAAGTATAAACAGTTAATGTATCATATTTTCAATCAAAATCCATGTGAAACACATGAAATGGCTGGTGCTCTGGGCAATAAAATTCAGCGAAATCACATTGTAGTTAAATCAAATATTTTTGTTACTCTGATGTTGGACCTAGTCCTCTTTGCAGTGTCACCCCCAAACATTTTTTCTTGACCCGTCCTGTTTTGCTGAATTCGTTTTTGTTGGATTTAGGCCTCTGTGCACTTTACCACTTCTAAGGTGCATGTGCGCTCTTCCTAAATCATGGTACAATTTGCCTACACCTAAATGGCACATTTAATTTATGTGTAAGACTGTAGTAAATATACTACATGTACCTAGGTCTTTTAAGTTAAATGCTACTGGTGGACCTGCAGCATTCTTTGTGCCACCCACTGAAGAAGCCTTTTAAAACTTGTCTCAGCCTGCCACTGCAGCCTGTAGTGCAGTTTTAAACTGCCATTTCGACCTGGCAAAATAAACTTTTTGCAAAGCTTACCTCTTCCTTTTTAAAACCTATATAACCCCTGAGGTAGGACCTAAACAGCCCATAGGTGAGGTTTCAGAATATTTAGAAAGTAGGATATTTGTTTTTAAGTTTAACTTGTCCTGGTAGTTTAAAAAAACGTATTCATTTTCACGTCTGCAAGGCCTCTCTCTCCCATAGGATAACAATGGGTTACCTTATTACACTTAATAAGAGATAAACTAAGTTTGGGAGCAGATAGAGAGATGTTGTTTACACTCAAATGAATTGTCATTAATGGAATGTAAAATACTTTTAGTGTTAAAGTTCGTTTTGTTTTTTAAGTCACAATTCTGTAAATGCCACTTTAAGAAAGTTGAAAGAGGAATTGATGGACAGAATGCAGGACAATGTCATACATTCACCCCAGTGCAGAGATCTGGGCCTAAATCCATCGTTTTTTTGCTCACCATGCCTTTCCAGTTTGGACCCAGCCATATGCAAATCAGTCTTGACCCTGCGCTCAATGGTAACAGTCGTGCCCCAACTGCCAGGCCAGGTCCTCCCTGGACTGGAAACAAGCATCCTAGGACCGGTTTCGGAGTTTCACCCCTCATCAGCCAGGATAGCTTGACTCCAGTGTCATGGAGAGCACGGGACCCACGTCTGGGCATACCCGTCCCACTCGGGGTGACAAAAGCAAAAAGACCTGGCCTGGCAGTTCGGGCTGGACTGTTCCACTTGGGCGCAGGGTCAAGACTGATTTGCATATGGCTGGGTTCAAACTGGAATGGCATGGTGAGCAAAAAAATGATGGATTTAGGTCCAGATCTCTGTACTGGGGTGAATGTTTGACATTGTTCTGCATTCTGTCCATCAATTGTTCCTTTTGCATTTGTCACCCCGAGTGGGATGGCTATGCCCAGACGTGGGTCCCATGCTCTCCATGCCACTGGACTCAAGCTATCCTGGCTGATGAGGGGTGAAACCCCGAAACCGGTCCTAGGATGCTTGTTTCCAGTCCAGGGAGGACCTGGCCTGGCAGTTCGGGATGGACTGTTCCCATTGGGCACAGGGTCAAGACTGATTTGCATATGGCTGGGTTCAAACTGGAATGGCATGTTGAGCAAAAAAATGATGGATTTAGGCCCAGATCTCTGCACTGGGGTGAATGTATGACATTGATCTGCATTCTGTCCATTAATTGTTCTTTTTGCATTTGTCATCCCGAGTGGGACGGGTATGCCCAGACGTGGGTCCCGTACTCTCCATGCCACTGGACTCAAGCTATCCTGGCTGATGAGGGGTGAAACCCCAAAACCGGTCCTAGGATGCTTGTTTCCAGTCCACGGAGGCCCTGGCCTGGCAGTTCGGGCTTCACTGTTCCAATTGGGCGTGTCAAGCTTCAGTACCTGAACTAGCGCTTCCACAGTAGCTGAATGGCTGAAGTCCAACTTCGTAGAATATTTCCCAACTCCCCAACGTCTCTAAACCAGAAGACTCTCTGACCTCAGAAACGAGGGGGAAAGGGGAATGGGAATGAAAGAGAGACTGCCACACTGGTGTCGTCACTGGAATACTCCCAAGAAGAATAACCTGCACCTGTAACAATAAGCAAAGAATTAATACAGTTCTGAACTCCTAAGTGAACCCTCTATAATCCCTGCTTAACCTTTATTACCTTTATGTGTGTGTGGAATTTGCCTCTCTCTATGCTGAAATGTTTTTATGGAGTTGATATGTGCACCAAGCAAATAAAAGCGTTATCCTTCGGTTCTCAGGATGAATGCAACTCAAAATGAAATTCCAACTTAACAAAATATTTTCCAAATAAACTCACCCAGTTTTAGAAGATGCAGCTGGAACTGTTGGTAAGTAAAAAAAAATATATATATTTGTATTTACTTGTAGAATCAAATGAAAAGGAATAAATGCTGACGAATTAATTGTCTTGTTAATTCCTCGTTATTGTCTTTTAGCACAGTCTGCGCAATTAGATGTTAGCTCTAAAAGACTGCGCAAGCAAGAGTTAGTAGCGTTAAATGATGAATTAAAGTTGTTATCAGAGTTCAGTCAAAAGTCTTGTCCTTGGTGGATTGAAACGGAATTAGCAGCTTTAAATACTAGGAATTATGCTGCAAGTAATACACACTGCGTTCCCCAAGGACTGGAAACGCCTTAAACATAAGCGGCAATACCTGCATTGAAGGCGCTGACTCTGGAAACAGGAATGGTGCTGGGAACAAATGGCATGAGACAATACCTGCTTCCACAGAAAAGCGAGCGGAAAACCCTCGCTAGAGAAACCTGAAGAATGCAAGCGTAAAAACACCTCGCTGACTGGATTTTAAAATTCCACAGTAGCGCAGCAGGGAGACAAGTCTCTTCATGAGGAAAACGACCGTTGAAGTGCGCTGTGCATCAGGTGCGCGCGCACGATACAGCTGAACCAACAAGGAAAAAATAAGAAACACTAGAACGCTGACCTGCAACCAGCGTCCTCCATGTTGGGAATTATATTTAGTGAGCATTGCTTGGGCTAGTTAATCTTCTGAGAATAGCCTTGCAACCCTGTGGCTCCAACAGAGGGGTGAGTGCTCAAAGGTGTAACCCTGCTTAATCTTGAAAGTGGGGCCTGAGTGTTTAGACCTAGAATCAGTCTGATCAATCCTGACAGTACCCCCCACTAAAACCCCCTCTCTAGGCTTCTGCGGGTGAGTTTTGTGGAATTCCTTCACTAGCCTTGGGGAGTGAACATTAGTACTGGGTTCCCAGGACCTTTCCTCAGGACCACAACCTTTCCAATCAATCAAATAGTATAGTCGACCTCTCTTTGAGCTTAGAATCAATAACTCTCTTAACTTCGAATTCTTCTTCAGATTGCACTTGAATTGGATCTGGAGGCAAAACCTGTCTTAGATTTGGGGGACTTCGCCTAATCAGGGAGACATGGAAAGTAGGATGTACCTTAAACTTGCCAGGAAGTCTAACTCTAACACTTACAGGATTCACCATCCTAACCACAGGATAGGGACCCACAAATCTAGGTTGAAACTTCCGATTTCCTCTCAACCTCATATGTCGAGTGGAAATCCAAACCTGATCACCTGGCTCAAAAATTGGATTTTCCCTTCGACTCTTGTCTGCCTGTTTCTTGTACGAATCTTTGGCCTTAATAAGGTTCTCTGAAGCTATCTGATAAGCTTCTTGCAATTTCTGAACGACTTCCCCTGCTGCCGGAACATCCACCTCAACCTTCCCAATTAACATATTAGGATGTCTGCCTGAATTTAAATAGAAAGGTGAGTAACCTGTAGAGGAATGAACTGAATTGTTGTAAGCAAATTCTGCGGTACTGAGCAAGGTTGGCCACTCTCCTTCTTGGTCCATTAAATACAGACGCAAATACTGCTCAAGGTCCTGATTTACTCTCTCCGTCTGCCCATCAGTCCCAGGATGAAAACTGGTGTACAAACGAGGATCCACTCCTAAACTTTTTAAGAAGGATTTCCAAAATCGAGACGCAAATTGCGGCCTTCGATCAGAAATCACAATTTTGGGAATTCCATGAAGTTTCACGATGTGCTGAGTGAACAAAGTGGCCAATTGAGGAGCATTTGGAAGGGTCTTTAAAGGAATAAAATGACTCATCTTAGAAAAATGATCCACCACCACCCAAATTACTGAATAACCCTGACTAGAAGGTAAGTCAACAATAAAATCCATGGAAACAGTATGCCCTGGATAAGGGGCTACTGGTAAAGGCATTGTTAGATTTGGGGGTCTCTAGTTGGCAGAGGTAGGTACCTTTGTCCAAATAGGGACCCTTGAGTCTAGTCAGGGAAAGTAGGTACACTCCTGAAATAACCCCTGCTCACCCTCTTGGTAGCTTGGCTCGAGCAGACAGGCTTAGTTCAGAGGCAGTGTGTAAAGCATTTGTGAACACATACAGTAATCAAGTGACAACACTACAAATGGACACCACACAGGTTATATATTTATAAAAATAGGTATACTTTATATATATTTATCACAAGACCATAAACGACAAAAATAATCCACAATACTGT
The DNA here is from genome assembly GCA_963921515.1 of Calotriton arnoldi. Classification (NCBI taxonomy): domain Eukaryota; kingdom Metazoa; phylum Chordata; class Amphibia; order Caudata; family Salamandridae; genus Calotriton; species Calotriton arnoldi. The sequence continues at coordinate 550,352 of CAWUFW010009236.1, read as the reverse complement.
CAAGAGTGCTTAGTTCTGATCAAAAGGCTTAATTCAAGGTTCTGTGCGAGTCGGTAGCCTCCTCCGGCTACGGCGATGTCGAGAACAAACAGAGTCTAACAAATCCAGCTGACTGCGTCGAGACGGGCCAACACAGCGTAGACAGACGCGGTCACAGTACCTTTTACTTGAAGCGGCAGGCACGGGCGTGCGAGCCGGATGGCTGTTCGTCGCGGTCCGATGCAAAAATGGAAGCGTTGCAGGACGCGTTGTCCCTCGATGCGGTGCAGGCAGCGGCTCGTTGACGTCGTCGAGACGGAGTCGGTGAGACCAGGGCCATGCGTTGCAGGGCGAGACGGTGCTTCGATGCGGTGCTGGCAGGTTGCGGTGCGGCGACGGAGCCGGATTCAGGAGCTGGCATCGAGCAGTCCGGACAGCGGTGCGAGTCGGGCGGTGCGTCGCAAAGCGTGCGAGCGGTGCCCAACTCCGGTGCGGTCACAGGACTCGAACTCAGCAGCAGTGACCGTGTCGGTCGGACCAGTTCGATTTGGCGTAGCGAAGCATTGCTGGACGCGTTGTCCCTCGATGCGGTGCAGGCAGCGGCTCGTTGACGGAGTCGGTGAGACCAGGGCCGTGCGTTGCAGGGCGAGACGGTGCTTCGATGCGGTGCTTACAGGACACCGAGTCGGTCGTGAGAGTCGGTCACAGCTCCCTACCTCTGTAGCCACTGAAACAGAGTTTCCAGCAGCAATTCACAAAGGGGTGAAGTCCAATGGTCCTGGGACTTCGGTCAGGGGGCAAGCTCTCTTCCAAGCCCTTGGAGATCCTTCACAAGTTGATGAAAGTCACAACAAAGCAAAAGTTCCTTTCTCCTTTCTTTGGCAGTCAGGCAAACCACTGCAGGCCAATCCCCCAAGCAGCACTTCAGGCTTAGGGATAGTCTCCCTCAGTTTCTTCTTGGTTCCGCTCCTCAGCAAAGGTTTCTTCTTGTTCCCAAAAGTGATCTAATCTTCCTGGAGTCTGGGTGCCCCTCTTATACCCTGATTCTCTTTGTTCTCTGGAGGCAGAGAGGCCTCTGCCTAGTCCAAAACCAGTTCTGGTCAGTCCTGGAGCACTTTGTTTTTCTGACTCCTTCTTTCCTTTCAGAATGTGGGGCAGAGTGCTCAGCCGCCCGGCAGGAGGTGGAGCCAGCATTGTGGAAGGCAGGCACAGCCCTATTCAGACCCAGGTGCAACTCCTCCCTCCACTCTGGATGCAGATCTTTCTATTCAGCCCTGTGCTGACTCACCCCGTCTCCTGTAGCCACCCCCAGCCCCTGTCACTCAATCTCCAGACAAGGAATACACAACCTAGCAGAGGCAGGCTTGGATAGTTAGGCAAGAAAATACCCACTTTCTAAAAGTGGTATTTTCAAACACAGAATGTTAAAACCAACTTCACTAAAAGATGTATTTTATCATCCTGAGTTCAGGCATACTAAATTCGTTTTTCTACCATGTTCCCTGGGTCAGTTCTGACTATAAGGTGTAATAGTCAGTCTGCCCATTCTGGCCTATGGGGAGCAGGTAGCCTTGCAATAGTGAACAACGAAAATGGCTGTAATTCACTATTAGGACATGCCACACACACCGGGGCATGTCCTACCTTATACTTACAATGCACCCTGCCCTAGGGCCTACTTTAGGGGTGACCAACATGCAGTAAAGGGAAGGTTTAGGGACTGGTAAGTGGGTGCATTCACCAAGTCGACATGGCAGCCCTAGGCTGCACACAGGCTCTGCAATGGCAGGCCTGAGACACACTTTACCAGCTGCTTCTGTGGGTGGCACAACCCGTGCTGCAAGCCCACCAGCAGCATTGGATTTACAAGCCCTGGGCACACTCAGTGCACGGTACTAGGGACTGACAAGTAAACCAATCATCCAATCATGGAGTCACTAATACATACATCAATTCACGATAGGGAGCACTTGCACTTTGGCACTGATTAGCAGCGGCAAAGTGCCCATGAGCATCTAGTCCAGCAAAAACATATCGGCAACAGTGGAGGCATTACGAAAAAATGGAAGGGAGACCCACGCCAAGGATGCCAGGTCTAACAGGCATTAAGAGTCCTTGTGGTGTTTGCCGAACTACTTTTCCTTTTACACACTGCTCACAGGTAGCTACATACTGTCTCACCTGAGCTTCCATGCCAGGCCAACGGAATGATCGCCTCAAAAGTTCCAGATTCTTCTTGACACCCATGTGACCTGCCAAAGGGTGGTCATGAAACAACTGAATTACCTCTTTTCTCAAGTCATCATTGGGCACAAAAGGTTTTCCTTGAAAGAAGGGTTTTCCATCCTTGATCTCCCTTTCTGGACCTTCCATTTTCCAAACCTCTAAATCAACCTGCAGGAAACTTGCTCTTATCTTGTCTTCCAATTCAACGTATACTGTAGTTCCCACAATCTTCTCTTCAGGAATTATATGACCTTCCTTCACCTGTTCTTTTCCGTCACCAGTATTTAAACGGGATAAGGCATCCGCCTTCCCATTTACAGAGCCGGGCTTGTAGGTCAGGACGAAATTGTAGTCCGCAAAAAAGAGTGACCATCTGTGCTGTCGTGGGGTAAGAGTTCTGGCGGATTTCAAAAACTGCAAGTTACGATAATCCGTAAAAACTGTTATTTCATGTCCCCAAATAAATAATGCCTCCACTCCTGGAAAGCATCCTTAACTGCCAATAACTCCTTGTCAGCAATGGAGCAATTGACTTCCGCAGCAGATAATTTTCGGGAACGGTAAGCAACCGGATGAAGCTGTCCAGTATCTTTATGCCGTTGTGACAGAATTCCTCCAATAGCCAAATTAGAAGCATCCGCTTCTACATAAAAAGGTTCCTTCAAATTAGGATGTTGCAAAACAGGTGCCGTGATGAAGGTTTCTTTCAATAGCTGGAACGCCTCTTCAGTCTCTTTACTCCACACAAATTTTTCTTTCTTCTTGAGTAACCGTGTGATGGGACTAACCTTCTCTGAAAAGTTTTGAATGAATCGTCTATAAAAATTTGCAAAACCCAGGAAACTTTGTATTTCCTTGACTGATCGCGGAGCAGGCCAATCCTTAATTGCTCTCACCTTAGAATCATCCATGGACACCCCTTCAGATGATAGAATAAAGCCCAAAAACTCCACCCGCTTGGAATGGAACACACACTTCTCCAACTTAACAAACAGTTGGTTGTCCAGTAATCGTACCAAAATTGCTCGTACATGCTGGACATGCTCTTCCATATTTTTAGAAAAAATGAGAATGTCGTCGATATACATGATGGCAAAACGATCTAGAAATTCTCGTAGGATTCACAAAATGCTGGAAGGCTGCCGGAGCATTCACAAGCCAAATGGCATGACTTGATACTCAAACAGACCAAATCGAGTCCGAAACGCCGTCTTCCATTCATCTCCTTCAGCCATGCGAACCAAATGGTAGGCTCCTCTCAAATCCAATTTCGTATAAAATTGGGCCTCTTTAACTTGATCCAGCAGTTCCGAAATTAAAGGTAACGGGTATCGATTCTTCTTGGTGACTTGGTTCAATGCGCGATAGTCGATACACGTTCTCAGACTTCCATCTTTTTTAGGAATAAAAAAAAGAGGAGAAGAAACCGGAGACTGAGAAGGACGAATGAACCCATTGGCAAGATATCGATCCAGATATTCTTTTAAATGTTGGGTCTCGGATTCAGATAGTGCATAAATGCGACTACAAGGTAAGGAAGCTCCCGGTTCCAGTTCAATCTTGCAGTCGTATTCTCGATGTGGGGGTAGCTTCAATGCTTCGTTCTCATTGAACACTGACTCCAGATCTCGATACTCTTCAGGAATACTTTGAATTTCCACAGTACAAATCATTCACGTCTGTTCAGCCAAGCAAGATGAATGAGAAGATTGAGGCTCAATCTTGTCAGGATGAAAACAGTGTTCCAAACAATATTCTGAGTTCAAATCAATTGTTCTTTTTGCCCAATCAATTTTCGGATTGTGTTCTGTAAGCCAAGGCAAACCTAAGATCAACTGAAATTGAGGGGCATCAATGAGATTGAAACTTATAAAACTTCAATGCTTTCCAGGACCAATCAACGTAATCTCTTCGGTATCATAGGTAATGGGACCAGAAGAAAGATTGGTACCATCCACTGCTCTAACTGGTTCCGGCTTTTCTTTTTTGACAAAACAGATTCCCAATGTCTTAGCAAATTGGATGTCACAAAAAATTCCAGTAGCACCCGAATCTATCATTACTGAAACTTCTTCCACCTCCACTTCTCGAAACGAAATCTGACTGGAAATTATTAAATGAGGAGCTGATGACTGCAGAGTGTTCACTAAAAGCTGAGTGTTTGGAGTTGTCTCTTCGGCAGCTCCCACCAGAGCAACTCCTTCTACTGGTGGAGCCTGTCTTTTACCCATGAGGGATTCTTGGGTTTCTTTGGGCATTCTTTGACGAAATGGCCGAATCCGCCACAATACATGCACACCTTGCCTAGTCGCCTTTTGTCTCGTTCCTCCTTGCTAAGAGGACCTCGAACCGTACCAATTTGCATGGGCTCCTCACTCGTTCCGGCTTCACTTGTCTTGGGTACTTCGGTTCTGATCCTATCAAATCGGGGTGGAATTTGCCGTGTTTCTTTTCGACGTTCACTTCTTCTTTCAAATTGACGCTGATCAATTTGCAGAACTAAATCGATTAACTCAGATACGTCAGTGGGTCTTTTCGGAATCTGGGCCAATCCATCCTTCAATTCGTCTCTTAGGCCCCTGTAGAAAATGGCTGCTCTTTTAGCCTCTGGCCAGTTCGTCTCCACGATTAGTTTGTTAAACTGTGCTAGGTAAGCTACCAGCTCTTGATTCCCCTGTTTCAAATCTAACAGCTCATTATCTGTGGTCTGCGAAACAGCTCTACGATCAAAAATTCGTAGAAACTCTGACTTAAACTCTTCAAAATTATACAGAACAGGATCATTGGTAGTCACTAGAGGCATGGACCAAGCTGCGGCATCTCCACTCAGGTAAGACAGCATGAAGGCCACCATGGACTGATCTTCCTTAAATATGATTGGCTTACATAAAAAGTGCAAAGAACATTGCGTGAGAAATATCTGAGCCTTGTGTGGATCTCCCTGAAACCTTTCTGGAGGGGCTAAAGGAATAGTTGGAGACATAGCATGTACTACTTGAGTGGTTAATTCAGATGAGGAAGGAGATGGGTAAAAAGCTTGAGACTTCTGCTCTCTAAAACTGGGACTAGGACTAATGGTAAGCTCATCTATGCTTTGACACAGATAACTGGTTTCCTGAATTGATTTTCTCACTTCCTCCCTAGTTTCACTTAATTGCTTCTGTAACCCTTCTAAGATTGACGCCAAAGCCTTGACGTCAAAACCTTCAGCCATTCTGCTCAGGTAGAAGTCTTGATAGAGGGCACTTCAATCTGTCAAGCTTCAGTACCTGAACTAGCGCTTCTACAGGAGCTGAATGGCTGAAGTCCAACTTCGTAGAATATTTCCCAACTCCCCAACGTCTCTAAACCAGAAGACTCTCTGACCTCAGAAACGAGGGGGAAAGGGGAATGGGAATGAAAGAGAGACTGCCACACTGGTGTCATCACTGGAATACTCCCAAGAGGAATAACCTGCACCTGTAACAATAAGCAAAGAATTACTACAGTTCTGAACTCCTAAGTGAACCCTCTATAATCCCTGCTTAACCTTTATTACCTTTATGTGTGTGTGGAATTTGCCTCTCTCTATGCTGAAATGTTTATATGGAGTTGATATGTGCACCAAGTAATTAATAAGCTTTATCCTTCGGTTCTCAGGATGAATGCAACTCAAAATGAAATTCCAACTTAACAAAATATTTTCCAAATAAACTCAGCCAGTTTTAGAAGATGCAGCTGGAACTGTTGGTAAGTAAAAATATATATATATATTTGTATTTACTTGTAGAATCAAATGAAAAGGAATAAATGCTGACGAATTAATTGTCTTGTTAATTCCTCGTTATTGTCTTTTAGCACAGTCTGCGCAATTAGATGTTAGCTCTAAAAGACTGCGCAAGCAAGAGTTAGTAGCGTTAAATGATGAATTAAAGTTATCAGAGTTCAGTCAAAAGTCTTGTCCTTGGTGGATTGAAACGGAATTTGCCAGCTTTAAATACTAGGAATTATGCTGCAAGTAATACACACTGCGTTCCCCAAGGACTGGAAACGCCTTAAACATAAGCGGCAATACCTGCATTGAAGGCGCTGACTCGGGAAACAGGAATGGCGCTGACTCGGGAAACAGGAATGGTGCTGGGAACAAATGGCATGAGACGATACCTGCTTCCACAGAAAAGCGAGCGGAAAACCCTCGCTAGAGAAACCTGAAGAATGCGAGCGTAAGAACACCTCGCTGACTGGATTTTGAAATTCCACAGTAGCGCAGCAGGGAGACACTTCTCTTCACGAGGAAAACGACCGTTGAAGTGCGCTGTGCACCAGGTGCGCGCGCACGATACAGCTGGACCAACAAGGAAAAAATAAGAAACACTAGAACGCTGACCTGCACCCAGCGTCCTCCATGTTGGGAATTATATTTAGTGAGCATTGCTTGGGCTAGTTAATCTTCTGAGAATAGCCTTGCAACCCTGTGGCTCCAACAGAGGGGTGAGTGCTCAAAGGTGTAACCCTGCTTAATCTTGAAAGTGGGGCCTGAGTGTTTAGACCTAGAATCAGTCTGATCAATCCTGACAGTGCGCAGGTTCAAGACTGATTTGCATATGGCTGGGTTCAAACTGGAATGCCATGGTGAGAAAAAAAAACTATGGATTTAGGCCCAGATCTCTGTACTGGGATGAATGTATGACATTGTTCTGCATTCTGTCCATCAATTGTTCTTTTTGCACTTTTAGAAAGTTGGGATTTTCTTGTCCTAACCAACCATGCCTTCTGCTGGTATCCTGGGTCACAAAACAGTGATTATTGTAGCTGTTGGCATATGTGCAGACATGTGATACAATTAAGGGACTAGGTGTTGGGATGATGGGCAGTCCTCCAGGAGGTTTTGGGGCACTGTTCTTTGCTCCACTTACATTTCAAAGGGCTTCCTCCAGCGCACACACACAAAGGAACCTCATACTAGTCTTTTTGTCACCCAGACTACTCAGGTTGGTACCCGGTATAAATATTTGACCTCCTGAGCCCCTCATCAGTACACTCTTGGACCTGTGGACATTACAGAAGAAGGACTGACTTCTTCCCCAGAGGATGGCCCAGCTGTTTGAGTCCCGCCCTGCTCTCTGAGATGGAAGACTGGACCTGCTCCCTTCATCCCAGGCTAACCAGAGTGACTCTAAGGATCAATTGGCTGACCTACTATTCTGAGCTAACGGGGCACAACAAGCTCCAGAGGCTTCCCTGCAACTGCCTACCTGACTTGCTGGACTTGGAACTGTCTGGACCTGCAACTGGGCCAGCCTGAGCCCGGCTGGTCTCTGCTGGAGTCCCTGATGCCCCAAGAGGTGCCTCTTCCGATCCCTTGTCTGGCATCCATTTGTACTTCTAAAGGCACAACTGATGGTTCATCGGAACCGACGTAGCAAGAAACATCTCGGTTCCTGATAAGATGGAATGTTGTGGATATAGAGAAACTAGAAGAATGGCAATGTGCACAAAGAAATTAGAAAGTGAAGAATACACTTTCAAACTACACTGTTCCACCTTACCCCTTATCCCTTTGGCCACAGATTATCAACTCATTACAGGATATGTTGAGAAAGGAGAACACTCTTACGAGTAGCTCTGATTCAACTCCTATCTACAGTTGTGGATGGTACACATTCAATCTTAGGCATTTTCAAATTAAACTAAGATCTGCACAAAGAAAGTATAACAAAAAAGCTAGGATCTAGAAAGCTTGTTGAATGTCATGCAACTAAAACATCAGTACAAGAAAAGGCTGTGAAAAAAAAAAAAATTTGAACACCAGTGGCTAAGTGTTTTCCAAACATCAAGATTTATTGATCAAAGTAAGTTTTGGAGCTACATCACTAGGCCAGATGATACTACCTCCCCTTGGATGGAAAACAAAGTGAACATCTTTGATTGGGAAAATCATTCTGCAGCTCTGAAATATTAAAGACACTCCAATACAAGCAGAGAAAACCCTGAAATAATAAAAATGCCCCTAGAGAAAATTTGATATATTGTAATGTAGAGAGTAACACATTCCATGGCATAATTATTGCGAAGACCACCAAACTAGCGCTAAGGCTATGCAGGTCCCGTGGTGCTCCAGATGGGAATCTAGGCACATGCTGAAGGCAGGTATAGATTATTGGGGAACTAGACCACCCATTGTGTAGAGAGCATTGTTCCTATTATCCACAGTAACTGGATTATGATGAAGTTCAATTTATACCCGCTTTTCATAAAGGGTAACAGATCCAATTCAGACTTATGTCCTCTGAAAGCACTCTTAGATAGTGAAGGTAAAGCTTATGCCGGAATTTTATTAAATGCATTAAAAACATGGGCTGAGCAAAAGTCATAATTTCCTTTTTCCAAACTTGTGTGGATCTAATTGTAGCATGGTCAGTAATATAATTTGTAATTTCTATCTCATCAGGCGGTTCATCAGGAAGGTACCCTCTCCTTGCTTGTTTCATCGAGCGCTGTCCCTTTTTTGACAGTTTATTGTTACATTTTCTGGAAAAAGATGTCACATTTCTGCTTCACCTCCCAGACTCAGCTATCCTCCGTACTGCCAGCCCTCGCCACTGCTTCGCTCTGATTGCTTCGATCATTTGTGCTTTTGTCGCTCATTGTGCTTAATTTCTTGTGCTTTTCTCTTTTTGTCATTTCTTTTTCTCTTTCTCTATGCTTAGTTCTAATACTTTTCTCTCTGTCATCTCTTTTTCTCTTTTCTCTGAAAGTGCTTAATTTCTGGTGCTGCCTGCCCATTTTTCCCGCCTCCCTCCAAACTCCTCTCCCTAAAGCTGCCGCTGTTCTCCCACCTAGCCCATGCCGATCCAGCGCCCCCCTCCACCCAGGGCCTACTTAGTGGTGGCTGCAGCATGACCCCATTGAGCAGGTCTCAGACCTGGCCCTCTCTCAGTCTGATTGCTGCAAACTTTTGTGCCTTTCTCACTCATTGTTTTTCATTTTTTGTGCTTTTCTCTTTTTGTCCTCTTTTTCTCTTTACTCTGTGCTTAATTTCTTGTGCTGCCTGCCCATTTTTCCCGCCTCCCACCAAACTCCCCTCCCGATCGTTGCTGCCGTTCTCCCGCCTTACACCTAGCCCAGCCCACCGCCTTCCAGCGCCATTCCTCCTCCCAGGACCTACTTAATGGAGGCCACAGCGCAACCCCATTGAGCAGGGCCCAGACCCAGCTCTCCCTTGAGCTGCCAGCCCTCGCCACTGCTACACTCTGTTTGCTTCTATCTTTTGTGCCTTTCTCGCTCATTGAACTCAATTTCTTCTGCTTTTTCTCTTTTTGTCAACTCCTTTTCTCTGATTGTGCTTAATTCTTGTGCTTTTCTCTTTTGTCACCTTTTTTCTCTTTTCTCTGATTATGCTTAATCCTTGTGCTTTTCTCTGTTTGTCATCTTTTTCCCATGGTGACCCCGGGGAATTCTTCTCTGGGGAAATTGTATGTATCCTGTCGAGGTATAGTATATACAGTGCCCTGTAATTTAAAAATACAAGCCTTGTAAAAGCTAATGAATTTGAGCCTGGAGTTCACTACCGTGCATGGGTCAAATAAAAAAAAGTAAACATGGAAGCAATATTTCACATACCAGAAGGAAGAACTGTTATTCCAGAAGTTTACGTAAATATCATCCTTGCAAGGAATTCCTTTTAGACTAGACTTTGTGATCACCATAAGAAGAGCTTAAAGACGCAGTAGTGGGAGAGTGGCTTAGGCTCCTCCCACATGTTCATTTTTCCTCTCCAAGTTTCAGTTGGTTGGGCATAAGGTGTGTACTTCCATTGAAAAAAGAGGTTTGTATTGCACCTTTTGCCATGTGTGAATGCCTACACTCAGTAGAGTAGGCCTGCGGTGGTTATGGTGACAACCTCGTGGTCAATACTGATCGGTTAATTTTGAATGTTATGACAAAAGATTGCGAAAGGTAGAAGTCAAAGGCATTTGACCTTTAAGCATGAACTTTTAATATGCACTCTCAAAGCCCATACACAGGCTGTTCATTACATGGACTCTCGCTTAGTAACATAACAGACAAGGATTTTGGTGAAAAGCCAGTGATAAAAACTAAATGCCTGATTGGTTCTTTGGTAAGAGTTAAGCCAGATGCCATTGATCTGGACTGTGTTTTGTATGAAAAGCTACAGCAGTGGCTGTAGACCTGACATTTATTTTGAAATAGGCTCTTAAAAATAAGTTGTTATGATACTGTATTAATTTGTTATATGGAATCTTGCAGATTCCTTTATTAGTCCAGGGTTTAGGGGTTGGCTACTCCCTCTGACACACCCTGGGAGTAGAAGATGTGCACATTGACAGTGGTTAGACTGTCTTCAAAGTGGTTTCAAATTATCAACTCTAATTGTGTACATATTTGTAATTTCATGACTGTATGCCTGTTGGTTGACTTTTCAGAAAGTTGTATGCTTAATACGGTAGATCGTGGTTGGTTATGGTGACAAGTCACTGAAAAATGCTAGATGCCTGATTGGTTCATTTGGAAAAGCTATGGCCAATCCATAAATCTGATCTGTGTGTTTTGAAAAGCTATGACAAAGGCTGGCCTATTAATTTTGAAAGTACATATGTTAAAGGCAATTGTGTATAAGCCCTAGAATACTATGGACGAAATGATCTCATCCGCAGTGCCATCTAGAGTGTGCCTGTTGTAGGGGAGAAACTCTCTGGTGTTCTCACAAGAGAATGTCATTGTGGAGCACCCTATCCAAGGGCTGGTGAGGACAACCTTCCACTGCAGCCTTAGCCTTTTGCATCTTGGTAAATGACGAATAGCGTGTGTGGTGCACTGATAACATCAGGATTGAAACTGAAAGTAAATGGTTTCTTAACAGTTCCTCCTGCTTTTACAGTGTGTGGTTCTCTGGGGCACAACTCAACCCTCCGAACACTGCTTACCTCTCCTAAGTGGATTCATACTTTAAGACCTATGCAGGAGGGTAATTCCTGATCTAAAATCCACCCCACTAAATCATTAAGGATGCTTTCATTTTGGGAGATTCCCCCACCTTTGCTCGCCCCCATCATAAGCTGTTACACTGCTCAACCATCTGGGGCCCACATGGTGTTTCTGCCCCCTGGAGGGGCATGTATCTCCAATTTAGCCACCTCATTGAGGCAGAAAGCTGTCAAGATGCAGTAACCTTGCAATCCAGATCCAAAAGGACCAATGGAAACTTCCAAACTTCACCGAACCCACACCCAACCTCAATCTGTTGACAGTTATGTTAGAAGTAGACTGAGGAAAAATGAATGGGACTAGAAAGAGGAGCAGAAACGTATATGTTCATACTTCTTGTTGCACAGCTGGACTTAATCTGTACTCCTGGAGCATTGATTTATTAAAACAAGAAAGCAAGTTTGGGCTTAACTGTAGTGTTGACCTTGGAAAATATCGTCTGATCTTATATATGATATATCCATTGACAAACTCTGTATTTCCCAATCTCACTATGGAAATGAAAGTCAGTATTTCTTTTGAGCTTTAATGCAATTAAAGTTGATTTAGCAATTGTTAACAACACTCTGACTATGTATTGTTTGATAAAGAGAGCTACCTTCAGGACTATGCAGTTCCTTTCCTTGGTTCTGTCTGTATTCACTTTAGCAGGTTAATAGCTGTAATATTAAAGGCATAATGCCATGTATTTTTTGTATATCCTGGTTCATCAAATATGACTGTCATTAGTGTCTTCATAACACACAGCAACAATTTTGTGCCAACAGGATTCCACTGACTTCTGTAAGCATTGCATTAGCAATGAAGTTCTTCTCTGAACTCTATGATGTCTTTAGTCGACTTCTCCAGATAACAGGTTCCAAAGTTTCTAACTTCTAACAGCAAGTCTTGGCTGCACGACTATGTATCACGATTGCCTAGCAAGAACACTATGGATGGACCATGAGGAAGTTATACTGGAGACATTCAAAATGGCCACCACCATCATCCAGTCTTATGAGAGTCCTGAATCTCCATGTGACAGAAAGTCATCCTTGCCTTTACTTCAGTGTTTAATGTAGCACGTCTCTCTGAACACAGAGCTTCTGTCCAGATGCTACCCAGGCTCTGTGCACTCTCAATCCTCTTCTCCTCCTAAAGGCATGCAAGGTAAGAAGTTCTGGAGTAGCGCATTGCATAAAACTAGCACGTGTAGGTAAGCGCTCCCTACACCGCATCTTGACAAAAACTTACTAGACATAAGGGTGTATGTAAATAAAAATCAGGGTGTGGGCCAGCCAGTCCTACCTTTGGGGCTATACCCCTCTACCCCAGGACCACCACAATCTTTCTTCCCCTCTGGGTTACAGATGGATGGGTTCACCCCCAGTCGGCATACCCCAGAGGGAGTGAAGGCCCAGTAGTCTCCAGAATTGTATATGTAAAAATCAGTGGGGGGGCTGGCCATTTTTTTTATATCAGGGTGTACCATCCCGATGGTCCAGACAGCCTTTACAACCCCCTGAGGAGAGCTGGTTTGGGGTAGTCACCCAATTTGCCTAGCTAGGGTGTAGAAATCCCACTAGACACCAGAGAACATTATATAAAACTCATTTGGATTAGTGACAGCCTGTCCAGGCATGGGGTCACACTCTCAAATCACCATGCCTTTTTGGGCACGGGGAGCTTAACCCTAAACTACCCACACCACAGGAAAGAAAGCACTCTAGACCCCATGGTTTTCTATATAAAATTTGGTGAGGGGCCAGTCTGTCCACATATTTGGCTGTGTCCATCCAGCTCCAACCCTGGGACACAGACACTTTTACTGGTGGCTTAAAACCTAATATGCCTACTGCAGCGGGGCAGAATGCCAACTAGGTTCCAGGGTTTTACCCCAATATGTCTTATGTTGGGAGCAGAAAGTCCACTCTAAAAATGGGGTGGATAGCTTACCTGTCCTGGCATCAGACTGGGATGCTCAGACAGACATGTGGGTCAGCTGAAGTATTTGCATTAGAGTTTGGCCTTACCCATGGATCCCTTCCAATTCAGGGGAATTCTAAAAAATAGAGACTCCGTGGATTTCAGAGTAGTACAGTTTGTGTCGCATCCATCACTATTTCCGATAAAGGATGCCTTCAAAATGTCATCATATTGTTGAAAATACTAGATTTCCTCACATTTAGTTGACAGAACACTTTGGAACTTCTAGAAAGTGTCTTCACAACCACTGTCTCTGCATACTGTAGAGCCATTTAGATCTTCAATATTTGGATAGCCGATGATAATGTAATCGCGATCTTTATTCCCAAACAATCCAAGTCCTTGACGTTCTCCAGATTGGTAAATTCCAGCTTCACTTTCCCTCTAAAAAACCTGTGTGGGCCAAAAGCCATAAATTTAGTTTTAGTAACCTTAATTTCCAAGCCATACTGTTCACCGATCAAGAAGGTTCTGCAAACCTATAGTGGTTTTTTAAATTAATAACGTGTTGTCTGGGAACAGTAGGGCAGGGATTCTTTGGTCTGTCAGTTGTGGAGGGTCACCCTTGCGCTCCTAGATTGTGTCAATTATCCCACTTACATAAATTGTGAACGGGGTACGTGCTAATACACAGTCCTGGTAAACTCTTATTTTGATGTTAATGCTGTCCGTCAATTTGCCTTCCCTTACCCATCTCACTTGCTCATAATTATTATTGTACAAGCGTATTATGTCAAGCAGGTTAATTGGCCACCCAATATCTTTGAGTGCAGCCCATTATTTCGCCCTGGGGATCACATCAAAGGCTGCTCTCCGGTCGACGAATGCTACATACAGTTGCCCTTTGTTTAACTCTACTGCTTTCTAAAGGATTAAGATGAAATTAAACAACTGGTCTGTGGTGCTCGTAAGTGCCCTGAAGCCTGCCTGTAGGTGCGACAACACTTGGTTTCCTTTCATCTAGGTTGGAGTTTTTACCAACAACTCCTTACTGAATATTGTTCGGGCATTAATCTATCAGGCTAATGGGTCTATAATTACCTAGATTACCTTTGTCTCCTGTTTTATATATTGGAATTATTTCTGTACCTCTCCATGTTTCTGGTATTTCTGCTCTCTTGTCTATGGCATATGATATAGCATTCAATTAAAAAATCCCATACAACTGGCTCAGAGCGGTAAAGATCTTCTGGTATCTTATCCAACCCTGGAGCTTTCCTCGTTTTCATGCTATGTATGGCAGAAAACGCCTCTTTTGTGGAAAAAGAAATTGGAGGAGTACACTCACAATCATGCCCTATGTTTGGATAGTTCTTCTCAACATCTGCACTCTCACTCTTGGTCTAATCAGAGTAAAGAGTGGTAAAGTGTTGTACCCAAATGTGAGGTAGAATATAAAAATCTTCATCACTTGCCACATGGAATGTTCCGTGTGCAAGTGTATGCCAGAAGGCTCTGCTCTCTTTCATGGTTGTGGCTCTAGCCATTTCTCCCCAGTTCCCTTCATACCAGTTTTTCCTGGCTAGTAACTGCACACATTCATATTGTTTTCTCCCCATGACTATTGAATCTCTATTACCACTTTTTATAGTAGCCGTTATTTTAGTTTGGCATGTCTATATTGTTTATAATACCAGAGTGTGTCTTTCTGTTTATATGGATTTACCTTCAAACTTCTATAAAATTAGACACTTGTTGATTCAAGTAATTCCATGAAAGTAATTATAACAGATTTCTTTCTCGGCTGGGTCATTGATCAAACATAAAGCATCAATAACGGGAAACTGCATTTACAAGGCGGCCGGAACCACGCATTACCTTTACAACATGTCCATTACAACTCATTCATCTTTACCACGCATTTATTTTACCACGAATAAGCCTCTACCACGCATGCGTTTACAACAAAAATGTAAAGCGTTTTTTGTTTTGCTAATAACTTTGGCGCGTTTGATGAATCTTCATGAAATTTTCAAAACTAGTTTGCCACTCACTTCAGTTGATATCTTGAAAGTTTTGGGGTGCTTCGTCAAGTGGGGGCCGAGAAAAGGGGGAGTCCCAAAATGTGTTTTCCCCATGCAATTTCCATAAGGGATTTTAGACACAACTACAGCCCGAACAGCTGAATAAAATTACACCAAATTTGGCAGAAAGCTAGCTTTTGGTCCAGAAAGAGTGCTTCTTGTGATCTGTTGTAAATCCATTCAGACGTTTTTGAGATATTAAAGGAAAACCACATTTTTATATCTGGAGGCACAGATCTTTGCGGCGTTAGGGTAGAGATACTTTGACCCAATGGGTGCAATATAGGGGTCTGTGAGGGACCCCTTATAGGCAAAACAAGTGCCCCGAAATGATTATTTTTTCATGTGTGAGGATTGGCCAATCAACCACAATGTTCAACGTGGCCCCCCATGTTCCACCGTGACAGACTCGCAAACACGGGTGAAAATGTTTTTAAAAAAATACACACACAAACTCACTTGACACTCATGCACCCACTCACACTTTCACTCCCACTCACAGACCCACTCATGCACCCACTCACAGACCCACTCAGACTCTTTCACACCCACTCACAGACCCACTCTGACACTCACATCTACTGGCACACTCATTCAGACACTCTGCCACCCAATCACATACCCACTCAGACACTCTGCCACCCAATCACAGACCTACTCACTCATGCACTCACACACCCACTGGCAGACACACACCCACTCTCAGACCCAGTCTCAGACCCATACAGCTACTCATACACCCAATCACTGACCAGCGCAGCCACTCACAGACCCATACAGCCACTCACACATCCCCTCACAG
This sequence comes from Calotriton arnoldi, assembly GCA_963921515.1. Lineage (NCBI taxonomy): Eukaryota > Metazoa > Chordata > Amphibia > Caudata > Salamandridae > Calotriton > Calotriton arnoldi. The sequence goes on along the minus strand of CAWUFW010009236.1, from coordinate 534,368 downwards.
ACCCATACAGCCTCACACACACCCACTCACCAACCCACACAGCCACTCACACACCCACTCACAGACCCATCCAGCCACTCACACACCCACTCACAAACCCATACAGCCACTCACAAACCCACTCACTGACCTATACAGTCACTCACACACCCACTCTCAAAGGCTACAAGTTACAGTTAGAAAATAACATTGAAAAACCATAGAAATTCACTGAAAAAGTAAGTTTACAGAGACATTATAGTTAGACTCAGATTTCACACGCACAAAACCATAGAAATTCAGCAGTTATAATTACCTGAGCTAGCTATAAATTGCGCCCCCGCAGTACATTGCTTATGTCCTCACATATTACATCACTCATGACGGTCAGTGACATCACTGATGACTTCCTAAATTACATCATCCAGTGAGTTAGTGTTTCATAAAGGTTTTCAAAACTTAGATATATGCTAAACTACTGCCTAAGTTAAATCACTTTTCTTTCTGTACTCGGAATTAGCCAAACTATTTCTAATATATCTCATCTGAGTGGCTGTGTGACTTTATCATTGTGTGAGTGGCTGTATGGATGTGTTGGGGTATGTGTGAGTAGCCATATGGGTGAGTGAGTGGCTATATTCGAGAGTGAGTGGTGTGTGAGTGGCTGTATGGCTGACTGAGTGGCTGTGTGAATGGCTATATGAGTTAGGAAGTGGGTGTGTAAGTGGCTTTATAGGTGAGTGAGTAGCTGTTTGAGTGTGTGTTTAGGTAACTGAGTGGGTCTGTGAGTGGTGTATTGGAGAGTGAGTGTGAGTGGCTGCATGGGTGAGTGGGTGTGTGAGTGGTTATATGGAAGTGTGAATGGGAATGTAAGTGGGTGCGTGGGTGGTTGTATGGGTATGTGAGGGGGTGTGTGGCTGTATGTGTAAATAAGTGGGTGTGTGAGTAGCTTTTTCAGTAAGTGAGTACCTGTATGAGTGATTGAATGGCTGTGTGAGTGGCTGTATGGGTGATTGTGTGGGCTGTGAGTGGCTGTAAGAGTGAGTGGGTGTGTGAGTGGTTCTATGGGTCTGTGAATGGGTATGTGAGTGGTTGTGTTGGTATGTGAGTGGGTGTATGAGAGTTTGCATGAGTGTGTGGGATGGGTCTGTGATGTCACTGACCATGTCATGAGTGATATAATATGTGAAGTCATACACAGTGCATTGCGGGGGTGTAAGTTATAGTTAGCTAAGATATCTATAACTGCTGAATTTCTATGGTTGTGTACATGGGAAATAGAAGCTAACTATAACATCCCTGTAACCTTTGTTTTTTTCATATTATTTTTGGTTATATATGTTAGGGCAGAGTGTTATTGGTGTTTAGGGTGGGTGTCGGGTTTTGGGTGGCAAGGGTATTTTTAGGGTGGGTGTGGGTTTTTGGTGGGCAAGGTTATTTTCAGGGTGGTTGTAGGTTTTTGGGTGGCAATGGTATTTTTAGCATTTAGGGTGGGTACGGTTCTTGGGTGACAAGGGTATTTTCACAGTTTAGAGTGGGTACAGGTTTTTGGGTGGCAAGGGTATTTTAGGGTCTAGGGTGGGTGTGGGATTTTGGATAACAAGGGTATTTTTAGGGCTAAGGGTGGGTGAACTATTTTGGGAGGCAAAGATGTTTTTAGGGTTGAGGGTGTGTGTTGGCTTCGGGGTGGCAAGGGTATTTTTAGGGTTAGGGTGCATGTGGGTTTTTAGGTGGCAAAAGTATTTTTAGGGTGGGTATGTGTTTTTGGGAGGCAAGGTTTTTGTTAGGGTTTATGGTGTGTGTGGGTTTTTGGGTGACAAAGGTATTTTTAGAGGTTGTGGTTTATATTAAGGTATTACACTTGTGTGTGATATATAGGGTTCATACTTACCTGTACATTTTTTTACCATGCGTGCCTTTACCATATATGTGTGTGTATGCATATAAAGGGTTTATACTTACCTGTAAAATACTTACATTTTTGTGGTAAAGGCATGCGTGGTAAAACAAATTCTAAGGTAAAGACACATGCTTTGCAATGGACACATTGTAAAGGCATGCTGTAAAATTCTTATATTTTCGTGGTAAAAGCATGCGTGGTGGTAAAACATTTGTTGTACTGATGCATGCATTGCAATGAACGCGTTGTAAAGGCATGTGTGGTTCCATCATACAACCATCAATAACTAATGTATAAATATGAGCTAGTATATCCACATTAGACAGTATAGTGGGCCAATTAAACCGTCTTTTATTATTTGAGTAGAAAATTGTCGCTTAAACTGATCAGCTCGTTTGTGGACAAAGGTATGTTCCACTATACCAGTGATGGGGCATTGTGATCACTATCATTTCTATTGACAACATTCATGTCCTGTAAATTGGGCCACAGGTACAAGTCAATTCTGCTTCTGGACATTGCCCTCTTAAAAGTAAAACTGGCCTCCGTATCTGATGGTGTGCGACCATTACACGCATGCAGGCCATGTGATAATGTTAGAGATGCAACTTGTAATGTGTACTTTGACCATTTCTTTAGAGGAGGAATCCTTAGCCTTGAAATGCACTTTTCTTCCTACTTGGTAAGAGTTCGGCTAATAGCTAGTGGTTCAAAGGTTATGTTAAAGTCCTCTGCCAGAATAAGATGGATATCAGTATTAGATTTAGATTGTTCCAGGTAATCCTCAAGAATAGTTAGTGTTGGTGACTCTCAATTTTGTCTGAGAAAGAAATTTAATATACATAATAATCTTACTGTGAATGGCCCAATTGATGAATTAATATACACCCCCAATATGTCAGTGTTCTTAAGATTCAGCTGTTTGATTTTGCAAGCTAGGGATATCTTTATCCAAATTGATAGACCACCTGATGGGACAGCCTTCTGCAGAAGGTTTGGCTTCTATGCTGTAATTTATATATCCCGATCCTTGCATTGGATACAAAGCCCAGGTTTCCTGAAACACACAAATATGGAATTTGTCAATAAAATCCCCCCCACTCTGGATCATTCAATTTAGATTTTAACCCTGCCACATTCCAGGAAATCAGCTTAATCTGTGTCATAGCATCAGAAATCTGGATAGGAGAAGTAGCTTGGCCTAACTGCTCCTGATGATTATCCCAGTTCCTAGTTACTTGTGTAACGTCCCACGGGGTGGGGTTAATTGAATTCATCTCCCCCTGCATCTCTTCCCCACTGGATATTGGACACCCTCTATTAAGTCAATCTATCTCAAAGAGATCTGTATTAGTGCATGTCGTCGATATTGCGGAAATGATTGCCCTTTTATCAGTGGCCTGTAGATCTTCACACCCCCTAGCTAAGTGCTTCTTTATTGAAGGATTATATTTAAATTGTATTGGGTACCCCCTTTGAAGGTGAAGTGCGCTAATTCCAAGCTCACCGGCCTATTCACATATTCATCTTTGGTCAGTTCCAAGGCTAGATAATCAAAATGCTCGTTTGACAAGGAACAACGCTTAACAGCGACAAGATCAAATCTTACTATTGCATAAAAATGCCGATGGTTCCTTTTCCAATGAATCATTTTATTCTTGAGTGAGTCTTCATTCTCCTTAACTCCCGGTAGTAACCTGGGGATGATAACTATGAACAATTCCTTACCACTAGCTCTTTGGGTCCTGACCTTATCATTCGTTCCCTCTCCCCCTCTAAATGATTTATTTAATATGCCAGTAGTGGGGCACCTTGTGGTTATCATTTTGTAAATCAAAATATCACAAAAAGTTGTATCCTTTGGAGAAAGAATAACCTGTTAAATCAATCTGTTCCACTCATCCTTAATCACTCATACCATCCACATTCATTGGAAGTGAGACCATATATTCCTAATAGATAATCTGGACAACATCAGATGTAGAAAGGTACAAAATCAATTTATTGATAAAAATTAATTAAAAAGTACATATAGTATAAAAGACAATTATGCATCACATCGTTTATATCTAACATTCAACTATGTCAAAGTCTTAAGACAGGCCTAATTACATGTTCTAAAAAACCAATGGTAAAAGATAAAATTAATAAGGAGAGAGAGTACATATCACAAGACACACTATCCTATGTCATCAGTGGCATACACATCCGTAAGAAAAAACTTTTAACAAGCTAGTGCCAGGTATTGTCCAATTGATGAAGTACTCGTTGGTCTAGCCACTAAACAGATTGTGTATTTTTCTGTTATGCGTCAACGCGTTTCGATGGACTCCTATATTGCCATCTTTATCAAGACAAGGAATTTTTGTAGACTCTCAACAAAATATAATAGATATGGAGATAATACACCTATAATCAATTTAGAAACCTGTCAAAAAATGAAACACAAATAACAATCAATAAGTCTAAAAATAAGCAATCTAAACATATAAAACAGCTTAATGTCTATTGTTCATTTATAAGCAGTTTTGTACATCCTTACAAACGATGTTCTGAAATTTGGACACCCCGCGAGGGATGATAGACCACTGCTAGTTGGAGCGTCTTCATGCAGGAACCTCAGCGTCTCTGGTCAGTGTGTCAGCCAGGAAGTCACGGTCTCCTCTATCTTCCTCAGCAAGATGTGTTGTATATATACCCATAGGTCTCCCCAGGGGTCCTACCTTGCTGTGTTACTGTGTCGGCCTAAAGGATGACGTGGGGCCTGAACTTTATACAGGAGATGGTAATCCTACTGTTAGTCTTGCTGTGCTTCCAAGAAGCCTCATGCATAATGTATGAGAATCGAACCAGGGAATAACCTGCGTTCTGAATGCAGTGTCATATCCAGGTAAAAGGTCAGTGCCTAAGAACCGTTATGTATGTAATGTAGGGACGGATGTAGGTGAAAGGTTGCGATGTTACCTGCGCCTATATAGGGTACCTATATGGAATATAACACTACGTCTTTTCAATAAATGACCGTCATCCCTCAGAGCCCCATCATAGAGATCAAAATTATCAACATTTTCTTCCTAAAAGCATGAGCTCAAGCAGAGGGCAAAGAAGAAATTAAAACCCTTATCATTTCAATCCCCCTCTGTCATTGTTTATTAGTGGGGGTAATGACAATCCTTCTGGCCAAATTGTCAAGATCTCCCAGCAAAAAGATGTTAAATGTTAGGCGGATGGCCCTGCCTCTTCCTGGCTCAGATGGGCATGGTCATTGGCTTGGGCGTACCCCGGGAGCGTTCTGCGCTACAGGAGATGTTGACACGCTTTAAATGCTCCGATGCTCCTTCCCAGTCTCCAAGTGACAATCGGCAATGTCGGATTTGCAGTCTCCACTGATGACTAGCAGCAACCCAGATACAGCTTGGGTACTGTGTGTGCGGGAGAACCCAGCGCACAAATACTACAGCGCCCCCCCTTCACACCCCCAGGAAATTGAGAGGAATTTGTGTTTTTACCCTAATGTTTACATTTGCAAGGCTTTCTGGATGAGAAAACATAGTGGAATCCATACAAACCACTGTGGACTTCCTCAGGTCTTTAGTTTAAAAAAATGTCTGAGGTTGGTAGGCTTTCCTGGATGCCGAATCACCTTAAGTTCAAATATTGGAGCTACCCAAAGCCCTAAAATGACATTGCAAGGTTCTTTGTCAAGCTTTTTATACGTTGTGTTTTGGGGACTTTTCTGTCCAGGGTGATTGGCTTATCCACACCTATGGTGTAGCTTTTTTTTTCATTAGAAAGTTTGTGGGAAGGTTGAGTGGTGGGGCATTTGCTGTTCCCAGTAGATTTCAGAACTAATACAAAAAAGTGAGAAAATGTTGGATATTTCTACAAAATATTACCGTTTGCATGGCATTGTGGGTAAGAAAATATATTGTAATTCATGCAAGCCACATCAACCATGAGTGTCTAGTTATTAAAAAATGCTCGTAATTGGCAGGGATTCCTCGTTGCAAGCTGACCAGAGGTGGGATATGGTAACTACCCATAATACAAAAATGATGCATTTGCAAAGTCCAAAATGCCTAAAACATTGACATATTTAAGGTCCTGTGACAGCCTTTCCTTACTCCAATTCTAGGGACTTTCCTATCCATAGCTGTTCTTCATACCCAATTTTTATTAATTAGATTATTGATTATTAAGTGAGGAGTAGCCGATAAAGAATGAAAAATCATCTTAATCCATGTTTTGGTTGTTTGCTTTGAAAGTTGCGAGTTTTTGGAAAACGTCTAAGCACAGTACATCTCTGTGAGTACATGATTTCAGTTGACATGATGTATATCTTTTGGATATTGGTCTTCGTATGCAAAGTAATTAATGAAACACCTTTTGCCAATTTTTATTTTATCAGTAGTTTTCTGACTTTTCATCACTGTTACTTTAAGTTTGTTTTAATGATTAGTTTCTTTGCCAAAACCTTGAGGAATATATGTAAATGTCCCTGTGCTGTGTTGAAAAGTTTGTCTACTTTCCTAAATTTTTACCTTTCTGGGTTCCTTGTGGGGTTTTTACCTGATTCCCACACTTATCACTAGTATGTAGAAGCCACAAAGTTAAGAAATGTTGGGCAGCAATTAGAAAACTGGAAAAAAACAATGGTGATAATCTCCTTGCTATATATTTTTATATGCTAGGAAGAGAGTGATGATAGCACAATTCTTTTGTTGATGCCATATTTTGAAAAATAAGCACACTTTTTTTCCAGATCACATCTTTTTTTTGGCCATATTTTAAATAATTTTTCAGGCTTCTCTGGGGTTGATCTTATACTCTAGATGCAATCTCCAGCATGTGGGGGAGAGGGGCAGGGAAAGGATGCAAATGTGACTTGGAAAAAAGTTATGGAGGCTCAATTGACAAATGCCCCAAAAGTGAAAAAAGGGCATAGCACTCTAGGAGGAAAACAGTTAGGACTGACTTGGTTAACAACGGATTTTTATTACACTGTGTATACACTATGCAATACTGTAAGAAAGTGAATTATTAATGGGGGTGGATGAAAGTCAACCACAAGTAATAAAGCAGCTAACCTCTTCTGTCCAGTCAAAGGTTTCAGTAGTTTAAACCTGAGCTCATCACCTTTAGCTATGGGTCAGAGCAGACAGTCTTAACTTTTAGAAGTAACAAAACCGTTGCAAAATGACATAAAAATGATGAAATGCGAATAAGTTGAACTGGAGATATGAATTTTAGAAGATTTCATGAAAAATAACTCTAAAAAGCACAAAGCACCAATGATAGTCCATGTTTGAGGTAGACCACGATGTACTGCACGTTGGATATACCAACCAGGTTTGGCCCGTTAGAGATTTTACCTTGGGAGTTAGTGTCTGAAATGGAAGTTGAAATCCTCCAGTAGGGCAAGCTGAGGAAGTCCTCTCGAAGTCATATAGCAGTTGAGGAGATCCCGTTGACGACATCAGTTTTCGCGGGGAGAACTCTGAATTCAAATTTCGCACCCAGGGAAGTCTTCATATCGGCCGGATACTATCTGCACCTTTGTTTGGTCAAGATTTCTACATTTAAACTGAGGGCCTGATTTAGAGTTTGGCTGACGTGTTATCCCATCCGCCGTATTAGAAGTGCAATATATCCTATGGAACTTGTAACACGGTGGATGGGGTATCTGTTACGTTTGTGATGGAGTAACCTATCGGCTGAACTCTAAATCAGGCCCTGAGTCTCTTTCTTTTTTTTAAAATTCCGAATGCCCCGGCAAGACATGGTTGCAGGCTGTATCCGAAGAAGAGATCCACAATGCGTAATACCCTCTTGCTAAACGGATTTGCTACTGTGGGGAATCTTTAAGAAGGGGAAAGATGTTTCGTCAGCCCAGCAAAGTCGTGCCTTGGGCGTCTTGGCTTGATGTTTTGGTCCCTGTTCTCCTGAGGTTTGAAAGTCCAAAAATGTTCTATGTCACAGCTTTTTATAGCTATTAGGAGAAGTGTAGTTAGACACTGGCAAGGATCCCAGTGCTGAAGGCCAAGACTGTTTCCTGCAGAGGCCACCAGCAGGGTCAAGTCCAGGTGCTACTGGTCCACTGGGCAGTTAAAGGAAAACGCCTGTTACAGCTTCTTGTGTCCCTGTAGCCACACAGGTGGTTAGCCAACTGACCCTTGGAGTCCACTTCTTTGTCCTGGGTGCAAGTGGTAGCACATCTACCCCTTCTTGTCCCTGCACACGTTACAGACAGCAGGTCCAGTCCTTTTCTGATGTCACCAGTTCAGAAAGTTGCAATGGGTACGGTGATACTACATTAGCCAATTAGTGGGAGTAGCTCCTGTATACTTTCAGACCAGTGGGCAACAAGTTCTCTAAAAAAAACTGTCCTGATTTTGTAGCACATCCTATTTGCCTCACTGTAAACTCACAGTGTACCATTCCCAGTAAAATCAAAGATGGAAAACCTTTCTGACACTGGAGGGAGCATGTGGCGCACCCAGTGATGTGTTTTGGGTAATGAGCAGTCCCTCTTGTTCAACAACTCCAAAGTGGTTTTTAGGCCAGCTCCCTCCTCCTATGAGACTAAAGCTGGGAGGTCAAAGTGTGCTTTGGGATAAGAAAAATGTTTCTCCAGGCTCCTTTTATAACTAAACTATAAAAGTACAGACCTCCTCCTAGTTCCTTTTAAGTTAGGGAAGTTCCTGGACACCTCTAAACTGCCATGCTTGGGTTAATTTGGTTCATCTTCCTCTCCGAGCTACGCTGCAAGACCCAGCATGTCTCCAATCAGAGCAGTATTACACATGTCATCAAAGCAGTACTGACAGGGCAGGTGCAGGCAATCCAGTGCTAATGAGCCTGTGGACGATAAAGTCAGGGAAAATATAACATTTTAAAAGTTACTTTTCCTGTTTAGTTATCAAACATCTAACTTCACCATTGAATTTTTTTTAATAAATATTATAAAAAGTGGTTGAACCGTCTCTGTTGCTTATTTGTAACCAAATATACAGAATTACCACCTTAACTGTACTTTAGGCTTTTCTTCATAGAACCAGCTACAGCCCTAATGGTGAAAATAGCTTCTGGGGGCTAGTCACTGTACAAACATTAAATTCTTATGCTGCATTTAAATTCCAGGCACCTTGTCATGTAGGCTAAAAGGCCTACTTAAGGGGACCGTACTTAATATCTAATGATAGGGTTTCCCACCTGTCAAAAGATTATTTTGACAGGCCTACCTGCAGGTTTAAAATCTGCAGTAGTCCAGCTACATATGTAGGCCTGAAGCCATGATTTACTTGTCGGCCTAGTAAAGGCACAATTGGAGCTGCAGTCCACAGGTGACATTTAACTTTCTTTACTGTTGATGAAATTTTCTTACATCATATACTATGGCCTTACTGGAAAGCAAAATATGCCAATTGGGGGGTTGCTAATTTTACCATGTATTAGGGGTTAGAGCGCATCCACTGAGGACAGGACGGGGTTACCACAGTGTGCAGAGTTAAAAAGAAAACAGGTCCACAAAATATGAGGGTGAATATGAATAGAGGCATTTCTCACATGGCTCTCTCCCAGATGAAAGGCTATCTCGTCCCAGGAGGGATATCCTGGCTCAGTAAAGTGAGAAAAAAAGGGAGCCGACTTACAGCTACCGGAGGCAGGTTAGCAGAAGGGCTAGATGTATTTCGAAGAGCCAGAAACTTAGCAACATCTTTAAGGTAAAGACGTTGCTGGTAAAAACAGACAGAGGAAGAATGTTCCTGTGGTGAGCTGTGAAAAAGCAGAAGGAATAACCCCCTGCTCTAGCAACTCAGATATGGGCGATAGAAGCTATAGCTTAATTGGAGGATCTAAGGGCCCTAGGTGACTTGTACAAGGAAATTGTCCTACGAAGATAGAGGGTCCAAGAGAATGCACCGCTCCATGAGTGTGACACAAGAGCTTATAGATAGCGCGTTTATGCACAGGCAGTTAATGTAGGGTTTTCACAGTAGGCATTGAGGGAGTGCTGGATGGGAGATTCAACACCAGATTATCTTCAGTGTTTTGGACAGTTTGGAGTAATAGACGGTGCTCACATATAGGCCATTGCCGTAATCCAGCTAGCTTGTGATCAAGGCCTAGGTAATGGTTTTACTGCATTCCAATGGGAGCACGCTGAAGATTTTGCACATTATACTTAGAATACTGTGGCAGTCTCTGCAGACTGTCACCTGTTCATTCATGGACAAAGTGTTGTCTGCAATGATACCCAGACTCCTGGCTGAATCAGATGGGGTGGGGGAGAGCTGAGTTCGCTTGACCACTAGTCTGTGGACCAAGATGGTGTAGCCTTCCCAAATAAGATGACTTCAGTCTTATTGTCATTCATCTTTAAGCAGCTTTCTTTCTTCAAATCAGCATATGACAAGATGACTGCTTGTTGGACCATATAAATGCTGAAGACAGTCAGGCTAAGGGAGCATCCCTGGCAAACTCCATAGGTAATAGTTGTGGGGTTAGACATTTAGGGAGGAAGTTGAACTGATTGAGATCTACCAGAGAGGAACGACTGAAACCACTGTAATGCTTTGGAATAGATTCAAATATCATGCAGACGCTTGATTGGTATGTCATGGGATGCCATATCAAAAGCTGCAGAGAGATTGAGGAGGATAATGGCAGCCCTTATCCAGGCAATGTGTAATGTCATTCTTGTCGGCCAGCAGGGTAGTCTCAGTCCTGTGGTCAGCTCTGAAGCCTGACTGTGAGGGATCTATTTAGTCATTCTGTTCCAAATAGACTGCCAGTTGCACATGTATTAGTTTCTCAAACACTTTGGTGGGGATTGAAAGAAGCAAAATAGGCTGGTGGTTTGTTAATATAAGTTGGTCAGCTGAGGGCTTCTTCAAAAGAGGGAGAACATTGGTGTGTCTCCAGGCTGAGGGGATGTCTGCCGTGGTAAGGGACAGGTTGAACAAGGTGGCCAAGGGGCAACTGAAAAGATCAGTATTGGAGGAGAAGATGGGGCAAAGGTCATAAGGAGGTTCGTAGTATTCTGACTGGATGGCTTTGCCGATTTCTGTAATAAGATGGCAAAGCAAGCCAAAGCTATAGTGGGCATATAATTAATAAATTAAAGGAGCCCTAAAAGGATTTGGGGGAGGGAGGGAATCAGAATAAATGGTTTTGATCTTTTCTTGATAAAAGGTGGCTAGAGTAGTGCACAATGAGATGAATGTTATTTTTTTTCTATGCATGCAGTCGGATGTTTATGTTGAATATGACAAATATTTCTGTGGTACGTACATGGGGCTGATTTATAAGTAGCTGTGTCAGATTCTTGATTAGAGCATCACCAGGTGTGCTCCAAAACATTATCAGCATACCTCTGGACTGGCAGGCAGGATGATTATAGGTACAGTGGCGGAAGCCTTTTGGGGGAACACTGCAGGTATGAGAGAATTAGGCCTCCAGTGTTAAGTAGGCAGGAAAGTATAGGAGCCCTGAAGAAGACCGTATACCCAGATGGGCTGTACATCTGGCCGAAACATGTTGGCTAAGTTTTAGTGGTAACTGAACCATAATAGTTCTAATTTTACCCCCTTTTCGTTTTTAACAGTATCAAAGGTTCGCAATGAATAAAAGAAAATTCTTAGGTATAAGATACTTTTAACTAGACCCCCTGCACTATTCCAGTAAAACACTTATCTAAGAACTGCTGTAACAGCTTGAGTCCACCAGAGTGGTATTTACCTGCTCTGGGTTGGCTGGGTCACCTATGATGAAGCATACCGCAATAAGTTGTATGTGAGGCGTCCTTTCCAGAATCTTTTAGATACTGCTTAATACTTCTTTCCAACAAATTAAACAATTTAAGCCGCCTCCACCGGGGTGCTAGAGGTGTGAATATATAAGCTGTTACCAGTGTCAGTGTCATGGACACACCATTGGGTAATACCAGATGTCAGGGAAAACAGAGAAGCAAACTGGCTCACCAACTGGCAGCAGTCCTTTTGCTGCTGTTAGGTCAAGGTAGGAGAGAGTACAACTCCATCCACTGAGCTATCTTTCTCATTGTGGGCCAGGAGGTCAGGAAGGTACTCACTCTTTTCTACCCCCTCCCATCACCATCAACTTGTCTATATCTGCCTTATCAAAGTGGGATTTCAAGGGATTGATATGAATCCCTCTGTTGGGGTGTCTGGTGATGCCCAAGGACACCATTAAGTAACTCATCATCTCCAGCACAATTTGGAGCCTAGTCAACTTGTATTGGGAGGCCCTGAGAGCCACCGGCTCCTCCACACAATCCTTTTTGTTGGTACTGATGTTGTATTCTGATCAGATCATTGTTTGGTCAGCTCCTGACTGGCCTCCAAATTCTGGTTAGCTTTCTTTATGTACTCGGCCATCCTATTTCTCAGGCCAAGTACATAGTCCAATATGTCCTGCTTGGGTTCCTTGAGAGGTTTTTATGACCCTTCTCTAACAAGACTCAAAGGGCCTCTTACAGGGTGCCCATACAAAAGCTGAAAGGGGCTGAAGCCTAATCCTGTTATATTTCATATAGGTACCCCAATATAGCTCTAGGTATCATCATAACCCTTCACCTACATTCTCTCCTGTACTACATACATAACGGATTTGGAGGACTGACCTTTTACCCAGTTGCAATACTACACATAAGTACGTAGGGTTTTTCCCTGGACACTGGCCTCATAAATTATGCATGAGGATTCTTAGTTTCTTGGAATCACAGCAGGACCATCATCTACTGCATAATAACTGTGTATAAAGTTCATTCCGACGTCATCCTAAGTCCGACACTGGCACAGCAAGGATACCTTAGGGTATATAAACACCACATCTTGCTGAGATAGGGAGAGGAGATCTCGACTTCCATGCCGACACACTGACGCGAGATGCTGAGGATCCTGCATGCAGTTACTACAGCTCGCAGTGGTCTGACAACCCTCGCAGGGTGTTCAGCTCGAGACCAGAACGAGGTCCCGCAGGCTAACTTCAGGTAATGGGGTTGGCTTTATCCTAGAGGGATTCTTAGCTTTACACATACTCACATGCTAGGTACACTTAGGTACATCTAGTTAGGGTGCATCGTAGGAGTACGCATTTTATTGCCATGTATTTTATATACTCGCCTATATTTATGATTTTAGCAAAATAGTAGAAACCTACCATCTGTTTACTTTCTTAGTGCTGTTACTCATTTATATATGCTGCTGTCTACTGGTGATTTCAGTGCATTTATTTTACGCTAGAATAACAACTGTTCAATAAATACTTATTGAAAACGTCCCAACCGTTTATTCTGTGTATCTCTCTGAGAACAAGTGAGCACGAGTGACTGAGCGAAAAGTAAGTTACTGTTTCCACGGTCCTGAGGTTGTCATGTTCGATAGTTGCCAAGACCTATTCTTTCCTTGGTAAGAAGAGGTTATAGTGGCATTGCGAGCTAGCTGGTACACAGGCCAACATACCCGGTGGGGGTGTCTGGAATCAGTTTGGACACCAGTCCTGCAGTGTATGTTGTCTAAACGTGCAGATCCTATTTAGGTCTTATAAGAACTACATGACACTCCCTTTTGCTATACCTCGCAGTAGGCAAATAAAAGGCATGGCAGCAAGACGTCCTGCTTTCATCGGATTTTCTGATTCAATCCGATGTTCATGCCTGTCAGGGTGTTGTTGAATCTCTCAACAACCGCATTGTTTTGGGGGTGAGAAGGTGTGGTGAACCTATAAGTCACCCCACACTCATCTACATAGTCTTCAAGTATGCAGAAATAAAGTTTGTGCCCCTGTCTGTAAGGACCTCCGTGGGGAACTCTACTCTGGTAAAAATGCCAAGCAAGGCCTTGGTCACCAAAAGCACAGTCGCCAACCTTAGGGGTACTACTTCAGAGTATCTTCTTGCATTATCCATTGCAACCATTATAAACCTATTCCCTGAGGTTGTCTTGCAGTCTAGTGGCTTGACATTGTCAATCCCCACCCTTTCGAAATGCGTCCCCACTGCTGGCAGTGGAAAAAGGAGGGCCTTTGCTGCCCTCCTGTCTTGCTACTGTTGACATGTTGTGCAAGATTGACTGAAATCTTTCACTATGTCAGATATCTGGGGCCAATGGAAGTGGTAACCTAAACTCTCCCACGTCCTCCCCTGCCCCAAGTGCCCATCTAAGGGGATGTCATAGGCCAAGACCAGTAGGAAGGGCCTATAGCACTGGGGGACTATCAGCCACCGGGCCACCCCAGGTTTAGGGTCTGTAGCCTCACTGTGCAGGACTCCATCCTCTCAGTAGATAATGCATGCCTCCATCTGTTTTCACCTTGCTCCTGTGCCTCAGCCTACCACCAAATGCCTTCAAGAATTAGTCTCTTTGTGACTAGCAGAAATCCTCCTGAGAGGGTCCTCCTGCCCCTCTTACCTCTGAGAGTTCAGACATGACTCGAAGGACAGTTTCCTCTTCTCCCTTAGTCTCCAGGTCTTTACCTTCTGGGTCAGACTACTTCTGTGCCATGGAAACTGTAAAGGCGTTATTCCTATGTGCCCTACCCTCCCACTTGACTGTAGGGACTTAGGCCATGGTTCCAAATTCCCTCGATTCTTAGGCCCTTTGCCACCAGGCTGACCCAGCATTTTGCATAGAGCCTCCTTTTAACTTCCGCCCAAGCAGAAGTTTCTATCTCATTGCCAAACAGACACGCCATTGAGATGGCAGTCTCATAGCTTCCTTCCTTGGGCCAGACACCCCACCCCTCCATGGTGACCGTCAACACAGGATGCTACTTTACCTCATTGCCAGCGTTGACACCCTTCTGGAGAACATCTGGAATGATCTGCTCTGGGACATCAGAATTTCCATCACCTTGGTCATGCCTGTGTTCATCAGAACCTCTTCACCGTTCCCACTGATGGTTGGCCATTGGCTGTACTTGCTGAGAGGTAAGGCCGCCATGGTCTCAACATCTACACCACACACGGAGACTAGTGTGGGTTACTTTCAAGCCCTCGGTTTCCTCTGTGCCACTTCCGCCTCAATTCTTGCAATTTCTATTTCTTGGGACTGCCATCTCATGGGAGGCTTTTTGGAGCAAGCAGTCTCCCCTCTTGTGCCAGGCAGCTGAGAGTCATAGCACACAGAAGCCTCGTGGGAACAAAAATCTTCCCCTTGTACCCACCCCTTTTCTTGTAAGTGGTGGAGTGGGACTATACCTCCTTCTCAGACTTTTGGAGCCCTTTAGAGAACTCATTATTATCCATGTTGCTTCTCTTCTTTCCCTGTTGAAGGCCTGACCCCACCCCCTTTCTTAAGATCACCGCCCTGGAATTTCTAGGACAGCCTAGAAATCACACATCAGCTTCCCTTCCAAATTTTCTGGGATCAATCAGCTTGGAGTCCACTGAATGCTGGTGCAACTCTGAAGAACGATTACTCAAGATATGCTCCTTCAAAATCAAATTATATCACCCATCAAAAGTATCAACTTAACTGCCCTTCTCCCAGACCTCCTGTAATTTACAGAGATGTCTTTGAACTCTTCTCAAGACTGTTGTGACTCTTTGTGTGTGTCTTTTAGCTTCTTGTGATATTCATCATAAGGGAGACTGAACTTTTTTACTAGTACATCCTTTATCTGGGTGTATGAATCTGCTACCTCACTCTCTAGGGTCAGGAGTGTGCCCCTCCTCTGGCCAGGCTCCAATCCCCAAAACAATGATCCCTAATATTGTTTGTTTATCCTCCACATCCTCAATGTCCTTTCGTAAGAAGCAAACCATTTATCTATGTCATCCCCATCAACAAAGCTTGGCACCACACCCTTAGGTAGGTTTGGGGGCATTGGACCTTCCTGTGGATGCCTCACCTCTGCTGCTGCAATCTTCATTGGGCTGTACCAGCCCCAACTTGGCCTTCCGCTCCTTTTCAATGGCATTTTATTGAGGTTTTATGCCATAAACATATTGCTAAATTCCTTACATTACAAACAAAATGATATTCAGTCCATCCTCCCAATTAGCCCTTTGGATGCACAGACTTATATTAAAGCACACCCATTACACATGCTTATCCTACTCCTTCTGCTCCTCTAAAGACAGTTTCTTCTCCCCCAGGTCCAACTTCTTTTCCTCGAGGGTAATAGAAGGTGGCTTAGCCTGATACTCCCTCTCTGACCTCTTCTCTTTGAGCTCTAGCTTGCGAACTGCCAGCTCTGAGGTGGTTATGATCTGGGCGCCCTCACTCATATCCCTGAAGGGTGTACTGGAGAGCCCATCTTGCAACAGGTTATCCTCTGACTCCTCCCGCTCTTCTTCATACTTCTCAGAGATGCTTTGTGCAAACCCTCCCTCATGAAATTCTTGGTCAAATTTCAACCCTGTCTACTTCCACAGGGCGGTCCTCAGCTCTCCAGTGGTGAGGCCATCCATGGTAGCCAGCTCCACCTCCATGTTCCCCAAAAACTTAAATTGCAAAATTTGAATTAAAACATAAATTTGGAAAAACATCAAAAATGACCCAATCAAGTTCTTATGCCAATCACAAATCAAAAATCAATTTGTGCTCTCAGTTTTATAGGAGGATCTTTAACTAAGATTTCTAAAACTGAGTAGCGTCTTCTAAACTCAAGTTTTTTATCCCACTGCTGCCATCATTGTAAGAAAATGGGTTATTAGTTGGGGAGGAGAGGAGTCCTACCCTAGTAAGAAGTCCAAAACTCCTGTCACATGAACCACAGAGTTTCAATAATGTAAACCTGGGCTCAACCCCTGGTTGCTTTCACACAGATCAGACAGGCTTAACTTAGGAAAATGTGCAAAGTATTTAGCAACATTAAAGCAGTCAAAGCTCCACTTAATAAAAATCCCATCACCAATTTCTTAAAGCTAAGCTAAATTACACCAAAATGATTAAAATCTAATAGGGTGGCCGGAGAATTTTTTTTTTTTTAGTTTTAAGGCAAAAAGCCAAGAAAAAGTGAAGAATAACTAGACTTCATTGTTTGTGGGGGACTGTGATCGTGGTGCAATTTCAGGCAGAACCTGGTGGACCAGAGGTCGGATACATCAAGGGTGTCATCCTGGTCAAAGTTTCTACATTCCAACAATCTTTTTTTATGGAACCTGAAATCCTCCAGCCGGGCAAGGTTGAATGCTGTTTCCGACGAAGTCCCTTCAAAGCCAGATGGCTGCTGGTCGAGGTTCCACTGAGGCTGTTGGTTTTGGCAGGATAAGTGTGGGCGTCTAGGCCGCAAACGCAAATACTAAACCAACTCCATCAGCCTGTGTCATGTGAATGCATTGCTACAGCACTTTTACTTGCTCGAGCTTCAAAGATTAATAATTAGGGGTATTTTCTTGATCTCTGCTATGGATGGCATTGGAAAATTAGGTATTAAGATATAATGTGCTCTTTTTAGTATTTTCAAGTATCTCTTAAGGTTGCAGCTGCAGTCGAAAGAGTGTACAGTTTAACAAATGTTATCAATGTGCCAGGAAGAAGTTGTTACACAACTAATGAATGCACATCTGTTTGTCATGCCAGAGAACTGAACTGTTAAGTACATTTTCATTGCTGAAAAACGGTATAACTATCTGTGTTTAGAGTTTTTTGTCAGACATCTTGCTGAAGCTCCAGGTGTTCCATGACATTAGGCTGAATAAAACTCTGCTCTTAAAGAACGATACTGCTTATGAATTTCATTTAAGGTTTGTGCATTGACAAAAGCTCAGAGTGGGAAAGTAATTCCACTTTTGTAGCTGGCCAAGTGCTATTGTCGTCAGATACTTTTCACGGTTTCACCCGGTCAAGATTTCTACCTTCGGACTTGGGGCTTGAGTTAGCTCTTGGATAATGTATAGCATATAATAGGATTTATATTTTAGCAGAGGAGCTATTTGTCACCGTTGTGACGGAGTAACCCATCCATCATAATCTAAATCATAGTCTCTTGTTTGGAGCTCGCAATCTTCCAGCAGGGCAAACCTGGAGCTTTATCTGACCAAGTCCTTCCAAAATGGGACACCTTTTCCTTGAGGCCCCGCCGAAGCCCCGGAGGTCTTGGAACTCCAAAAATGTCCTAAGTCCCAACTTTTCAGACGTTCTTGGACACTATCTGTTAACCACTTCTAAGGTCCCAGGACCCCAGGGACAGCACTTAGGGGCCAGGGCAAACTCTAGCAGAGGCAATCAGCAAAGTCCAGTCCTGTTCCAGTAACTGGTCCATGGGTAATTCTAGTAAAAAGGCCTATTGCAGCTTGTTATGTCCCTGTAGCCAAACAGGAGGTCATCCAACTGACCCTCAGAGTCAGCTGCTTTGTCCTGGGTACAAGTGGGAGCAGTTTCAGCCCTTCAAATCTCCACACAACATCATCACCAGTACTTTTATGTTCTATCATAGGTCTAGAAAGTGTTTTGAGGGGTTGTGGTGAGGTGCTACATAATTTCAATTCCCTAACCAGTTGCTGTGGGTGGCTTCTATTCACTCCTGAGAAAAGGGAAAAATGTTTGTTTTGTTAGTTATGGGATCTATTAATGGAATTTATTGTGAATGTTACCATCAAACTTTAACTACACAGCTGTTAGTGGACAGTTGTATGGTGTATATACACCTAAATGAAATGTACTTTTTCAAAACAAAAATTGAAGTTTGATTAATCCTATAACTCCTCTCAGCTTGTGGGGGAGTAGCTTTTTCATTCAATTGCCACAAAAAAAAAACAAATGGCATCATTTGATGCGCTCCGGTTATGATTGGTGGCAAAACACACCTGTGGGAAACAGTATGGGTCTGTTTATGCCCTAATTATTACTTTTGTGATAAATACTGGTGAATAATCAAAAATAATTGAGACTTCTTTTTTTCATGCTATTACAACTATCAGAGTTTTGCCAAAATAATGTTCTATTGAGAAGACCTGGAAGAAATTGAAAATGTCAAACTTTGTAGTGAGCTTTATTTCCGCCTACCTGGCAATGAGCACAAGCTGAACAAACATTGGCAAAGCCATTGGGCCTGGCATTCTCTGTAGGCTTTTTGGCTTTATCGATGCTTGTTTTGTCATGATTTTTGCAAAACTTTGTTAGGGGAGCTGTCAAGTGCTCTCTAGTATAAAAAGAAATTGGCTAAAAGCAACATTATTTTTTTGTCCCAAAAAACACACATTGCCATATTAGTCACTGGCACTGAAGGGAAGTACTTTGTATGTGTGTGTGGTCCTTGTAAAAGAGCAGAATGCCGTCACTCACAGTGAAGCTAGCCAATGTCTAAATTGGGCTGACCCTTTGCCTTTTTAGTATGCTGTACCAGGCTAACACCAGACCTTCAACTTCAGTGCAAAAAATGATTTTTCACTTTGCACTCAATTCAGGTTGAGGCCCTAAGTATTTATTTTGCGGCTGGTGCAATTTGCTACAGTGTAAATGCAGCAGCAAGTGTTTGCTTCTCCTCTGGGTGAACCTCACATGCTTACAGTGAAATTCTGGCTATGGTGTATTCAGCTGCAACATGATTTGCCCACATCTCATTTCAGCATATCCAGTGCCAGGGTGCTCTGGGACCTTAAGCAGGAAGCTGTCTGTTTTACAGCAAGTATGAGCTCAATAAACCCCATTAAAGATCTGCGGCTCCTTGTAAGCGGCTTTGCCTTCAGTAAGATAGAGAGCAATGATTCAGTGTTATCAGCAGTTCCTTTAGTACTGGGCAATGATTAGCAGCCTCTAATTTATTGGGCAACAATATTATTAACCTTCGGGTGAAGCTATTGTTTGTACATTGATACTCTACTTACTTCGGATTGATTTAATCTATCGCTGTTTCCTCTCATATTATTCATTGTTTGTGTCACCCATTACTTTACCAAGCAAATAGGAATCATATTTGCTATTTGCATTTATAAACTTGGTAATAATAGAAATTGCAGCATTGACTATTGATTATTTAGGCTTTCCTTGGAGAAAAGGGCTGAACCTATCTAGGAATTTGCATCATCTTACTCCTATCTATTGCTCGTTCAGGATATTAAAGTCCAAATCCAAGTGTATCACCGGTTACCTCTAACTCACAATAGCACGGACAGTCAGTGACCGCGAGACTTTGCGATTACCCACTTCCTTTCTGTGTGCACAAAGCATGCCATCAATGCTGTAGTCCATATAAACAGGAGCATCGGTCTCCTGAGCGAAAACCAAACTGAGCCCTATTGTACATAACTATGAAAGGTATCCGTGCTTATCGATTTTACCAAGATTTATATCTGGGAGTTCAAGGACATTATGTTTATATAGTGCCTCAACTTTGCCTTTTCAAAAGCTTTAACCTTCTACAAATAACCTTGGGCGAAGATACCACCATAGCCTTGATTTTCACACATAGAGGTCAGTCAGGAAAAGAATCTTAGCTAACTAAAATGGATGTACAGTCTATATATTTAGTTTATTTTAATTATGTACTTGGCGGTCACAAGTTTTAACTTTGACCTCACCTGTAAGTCATCATTCTTAAATGTATATTCCCATTCATGTTTCAATCCGAAATTTCGATTCAGCAGTAGCTTTAATAGAACTCCTATGGATATCTTTTGCTATGGTATACCATTCGATTAACGCTCATCAGAAGTTTACTGAACGTTGGTAAAATGGTTGCAGCTTCCCTGAGAATGTGTTACGGTCCTCCTGTGCACATGAGACTTCAGTATTCAGAATACTACACAGCGAACTACTGATAAATGGCATGTGTTTATCCCCACAATTTGTAGTGAACACCATTTGTACTTGAAGAACTATATTAAATGTAAACTTATGCTGCCTTATATATAGTCATTCGGTGAATATCATAGACATCTGCATTATTAGCCACTAATGTCTCTTATGTTGTAAGCTTTAAACATTTTGTATGTAACAACACACTTTCCTTTTCTCTTTCAATAATACTACGCATTTAATACTACAAGCTCTGCCTCTATGTGAAATATATACCACTACGGATGTGCGAGAGAACGCATTCCTCACTCCACCTAGGTGGTATGCCCTATGACTGGGCTCCAGACTCACCACAGCCTGGAAGTGTTGGCTAGTGTGTGTTCCTGAGCAGAAAGTTGCTTTTATTCGAGGTTCTCTACCTTCACTAGGATCCCTCTAGTGCCGGTGTGTACATCTTTTCACTGCTTTGGAGATCTGTCTTGGGAATGCATTATCCTTTTGGCCTGGTTAACGCAGGGACCCGAGCGAGTATGATTAAAATTGCATCAAGGTAAGGTAGCCTAATTTTGTGAGTACCTCTTAGTTCCAGATATTAAAAGAACAGGGACCTTAATAACCTCTCAGTCGACGTGTGTGTGCACTCAGTTAGCAGTACTGGGTCTTTGGCATTCATCATGACTGTGGTCCGCTGATCACTACAGTGCCAACAACCGGCATGTATATATGGTGTTTATATATATATATATATGTGTGTGTGTGTTTAAATATATGTGAGGAAAAAAAGATGTTTTGTGAAAATGAAGTACACCTATAGTGCGTTTCACTATATGTAAGGGAAATTCAATACTTTCTCAGGGTCCATCTGGTGATTAGACCTTGTCTCTTACTGCCTGTTGTAGAGCAGAGAGACTAGACCTTAAGAGCATCCATAGGCACCAGAGTACCCATAGTAAATTATGCTTCTCACCCTCCAAAAGGGGATTTATGCCAACTCTTTACCCATGTGGCGACTTACTTTTCTGCTGTTTACTCTGCACAGGTAAGATCATGTTTATAAAATAATTAGGGTTTAGAAATTCTCTGTCTGAAATGTTTCCTGATTATGAAACCGCATCTCCATTGAACTGCATACACGTTAAGGACCTCCTATGTCATTACCTCCTTCGTCAATCACTTTTCCCACTATCCTTTGAGCGATATTTGCATTCAGCCAATCTTCCACACAGAAAACCAATGGAATCCAACCATTGTCTCAATCCCTCCTGTGTTCACGCCCCCAGTGTCAGGAGATGACATCCTTCCTCCAATGCTACTGAAATATGTACTTTACAGGTCATTCCTACCCTACAGGTCAGAAGGTCGCGCTTTTAACCAGCAGTGCCAAACTGGAATAAGGATTCAGCTTTACTGACACATTTTAAATCCTCGTGATCATGGGACTCTCAGCATGAGTGTGAGAGAGGAACCAGGTAATGCTCCAAAATTAAGAGCTGCCTGGGGGCGGTTTGCATGAAGGTTTTCACAGGAAACGTCAGCTTCAGCTCAACATTCCATGGTTGGGTCACACTCACAGAATATCCCCGCTCTGGCCGGCACTAGAATATTCCCTGCAAGAAAAAAACTCACACTCTACACTGACTACACTTTCCTACAAAACTAAACGAATTCCCAGTTACATGAATGTTCTATATTGTAGTCGGATACTGGACTAAAAAACCTCACACTATACTGTTGTGCCAGCGTGCTCAGCTCTACCAAGCATTTCCCATACCCAGAAAATTGTTTCATACACATTAAGAGCTTTAGGCAAGGATGACAGAAATTGAAAGGGGATGATTGAGTGAAACATGAGAAACAGTGCGAAATGCGACTTGCAGAGAAGGGCAAAATGGCTGACGGGGAGGAGTATGAAACAGAAGGGGATGGAAGGAAAGATCACAAGCTGTAAGGTAATGCCACATTTTATGTACAAAAACGAGAAAATATGAAAAGCAGAATCAACACAAAAACAAAGAAAGAAGCACTTGAAGGGAACCATGTGGAACTCGAGGGGAAAAGGTAGACAGGGGTTGTGGTTGTCACTTCAGGGAGTGCCAGATGAGGAAGGTGGAATAGTGAAATTCAGAGCCAACCAGGATACAAAGGGTAAGGGTAAGCAAGAGATAGACACACACGAATATGATGGAGGTGGCAGCCTTGCTGAAGAGGAAGAGGCCACGAGACTGTTTTTCTCCGTTATGAGATGGTGGTATAAATAATTCTTGTTGTTCTGCATTTATTGTTAAGGCTAAAGTAGGCACGCAAGCGAGGTTTGGAAGTCGGTGAATATTGTAAAACGGCCAGGGCAGTTGCAACCTTCATTTTATCAACTGCTTTTTAACATTTTGTTGGCATCTCTGCTACACACACCCTGTTAGGTATTAATAGCACTTCTGCTGCCTAGGGAAATATGCAAGCGTTATTGTCATTTATGGTCGGTGTAATAAAAGACAGGCATATCAGTTACTGGTTCAGGGTATTATGCAGACATTTATTAGGTGTGCTTAGCAACTATCTTTAGCGGCTCTTCTTGTTTGCAGAACACACCCTTTCCCATCATTCACAACTTCTGCAAAATCAATTGTGGTTGCAGGACTTTAGTTAAACAGGTGCCTAAGACATTAAAAAAGGCGCAGGGCTCGGGGGTGTGAAGTTGAACAAGTCAGCAGGGTTTTGATCATGTTAGTGATGCAGTTAACAGTGAGGAATCCCATTGTAGATCTACACAGTCACTCTCTGCTCTTCAATGGTATTCATCCGTGTATGCAGGTGGTTCCATATATTGCAAACCTAGCTACAAGCAGCAGAGTGCTGCACGGTATTGGGGCGGGGGTTACATTTCCAGTTAGTACGGAGAACTTGATCATACATGTCAAGCTGAAGGGCAGAAGCAGAGCACAGGGCAGGGAAGAGGATGATGGCGACAGGAAGTGCGGGTATTGGGAATTCTCGCATCTTGATTGAAGGTATTTAATGGTGTTTTTCTTTTCGGATGTGAAAATGTGATTGTATTTGTGGGAATTTGTTTTCTGTAGTCAGTGGTTGAAGGCTGATTGAGATTATTTGTGCTTTTGAGTAATGGAGCATTTCTAGTTGTGGATACGAACGGAAGACTAGCGTCCAACAACAATACATGTCTAATTGAGCAGAATGGCTCACCAAAGGCATAAGTAAAATTAAGCCTGCGGTGGCATGGTAACACGGAGTTTAGTATGGCTTCAGCACGCGTTAAAGTAGAACATATATGCATCTAAATATTTTATTTTGCAAATATGTATACATAACACACATGTAACAATGGACCTAATACTTTTGTGTTTTCAGTAATTCACCCTTGGATCTGCATGAATAATTTGTTGCACCTTACATTCGATGTCACCCAACTAGTGATTACTCAAGAGGTAGGCGAGATTCTTATCATGATATATATATATATATATATATATATATATATAGGTAGAGAAGGGTCAGGCTTTGGAGAATCACTTTTAAATGGGTCTCCCTTTGTTTTACTCATCCCCAGATCGAACATTTCCTTTCTGATTGAAGTGTGGCACATCTGCCTGTGAATTATTTGTGGAAAAGGTTATGTACTATAACGGGTAGTATCATCTTCTAGTCTCAAAATTTGGTGATATTATTTTTGTATTGACTGAAAACTGTGAACCAGTAGACAGGCTTTCTTTTTTCTGGTTTTACCGTAAACTTTCTAGATGGCGTCTGTGCTTGCTACTCTTATGCTTCCACTAAGTTGTATGCGCATGGGTGCTCTTATATTTATTTTTTGACTGCATCGTTAGAGGCACCACGAGCTCTCTATGAATTATATTAGAATCATTTTTGGGTGATCCTGGCCCTGATAAAGTGACCTTACTTAGTCGCAAAACACGTGTTGGCCTTGTTTCTGAGAGAAATAAATTGAGTTTTGAATAAAAATCTATGAATAAATGACTTACAGAAGTCTCCAGTGTGATATTTACTTATAACAAAGTGACCTCAAAATCTGTCTGCCTGTAGTTCATGGAAGTTTCAGCAGAGGGGTAGGCACAACCATTTTGCTGGAGGTCCAATTTGTCTGAATTACAGAGCCTTCTCTCACCTCAAGATAGGGAGATATCTTTATTTATTTATTTCAGTGGACAGTTTGTTTATGCTGCAGCAGCAGTCTGCACATATCCTGGAGCAAGAAACAGCTCCCATTCGCTCCTTGTTTTCAGTAGGTTGTGTGTAAGTGCTTTTTATCTTTGTAAGTAATAAAAAAAAAACTTTGAGTTGATGGGGAGAGTAGAGGAAATGGGACAGATTCAACTCTGACACCGTGCTGAGAGAGATAAAGAAAGATTACACCTGGAGGGCTGAGATCAAGGTTTAACTGGCTGGCACATATATGTGCATGAGTTTAAGCCTGTGACCTTTGGCCAACCTCAGATCCAGGCATCATACATGCTCCTTTTACACCACCCCAATACTGACACGTAATGCAGAAGTTGGGAAGATTCTGTCTTGGTGGCATCCTGAGGAAGCTACTATTATGAAGCACAAAAAACCAAAGCATAGAGTTGGCGGATTATCATCACAGGAATTCCTGCTCAGGAGGTGAACACTTGCCAGCATCTGCGCTACTGAGTGAATCGTTGTTGCTCCTTCTCTGGTAGCACAGGTATGAAGAAGGCTGGAAGTATGAGAGCCCCCACTGCTTCTTCACTTCACATGGTTATCCACCCATGTCCTGTTACCTGCCTTCTTTGGATGGGCTGACCACCTACCATCTATGACACTGTCTTCAATGTGAGAAGTTGGCCTGGCATATGCTGTCCACTAATTATAGAGGGCACCTTGCACCAGTCCAAACAACCCCTTATTGGAGATAGGTTAAAGACAACCTTATTGAAAGCTATCCTAGTGGTAGCTATGGAGAGCAGCCTTCAGGCTAAGTCTTGAAGGAATGTAAAGCAGCTTGTTTTACCAGTCTATAATCTCTTGAGTGATCAAATGAAAGAGCACCACACCAGGTATATATTCAAAATATATGTATTTATTGCTAAACACACCCCTCTAGTCTCTTTATGAGGCTAGAGTTCGAAGTACATAAGTTAGAAGTTATTTAAACACAGTAATAGCACAAATACACGTTTGGGCCCTAGGGGCGTACTCAAACCATATACCAATAAAGTGGTATAAGAACCACGACTGAACTAGACACTAGGCCTAGAGCCTCTAGAAGTGCTTGGACCACAAGGAACCACCCAAGGTAGTGACACAGGGGACCCACGGGAGACGCGTGCAGTGTAAATACACAACCGCGATACGCCGTTGACTTCTATGGAGAAAGTCGTGATCGGGAAATTAGAGAAAAGGGACACTTAAAAGAGGACTTGGACCAAACCCTTTGAGATCTAGGACTTTGAAGAGTCTCTACCCACGGGAGCACCGGAGTACTCGTGTTACCTCACCCAGGGAAGCCGGGTGCATAGGTGCCTTTCGGGGTCGGGTTTCGTCGTCGATTTGAATGGCGATCTGCTGCAAAGTGCTGCTGGCGACCAAGTGAAAAGTGGCCGGGTGGATCCAAGAGTGGATCGGAGTTCTGAAGAACCTGAAAGCAGAGGGGACAGAGTCTGGGTCACTAGCCAGTGACCAGGAAGGCGATGGACAGATGCCCACCGATGTCGAGTGCTTCAGGTGCGTTGACGGTCGTCTTGACTCTTCAGCCACGAGGTCCAGGAGGCGTTGTCGGCAACCAGGAGCAGGATTCGGGCTGGTACACGATGTCTGTCGAGTGCTGAGGTGTCGGCGACCGGATTGGACCCAACAAGCCTTGGCAACGGCAAGTCTCGATGCAGAGGAAGATCATCGATGGTGCAAACCAGCAAGGTCTGGGGAACTCACCCAGCGAGAGTAAGTGAGGGCAGGCCTGGAGCAACCAGGATGCCAAGTTAGGAAAATATTGGCCTTCATTAAGGACTACTAGCCAACGGGCTAGCGACCGCGAAGGAGCCACATGACGCCGCACGTGGATCTGGCTTACAGGACACTTGTGGAGTGGGGGACAGTGATCTTCGGTGCAGGTGGTGCTGGAGGCTAGGGCTACTCGGAGCCCAAAGCACGACTTCTTGGGAGACCCAGAAGAGGATGCACTTGCAAATGTGCTCGGTGTCCAGGGGTCATGGTCTCAAGTCACCCACGATAGCCACAGGCCTCAGCTTTGCTGGGGACTCACGGTAGCCTCGGGGAAGTCTGAGAATCCACCTCTGGTGATGCGATGACTTCGGCGTCCGACGGGAGCATCAGAAATGCGAACCAGACAGATGCTTCTTTGGTGCCTGCCAAGCAGGGGAGTCACTCATTGACCCCAAGGGAGATTCTTCTGTCCTCTAATCGTGAGTAGAGCATAGAAGGTCCAGGATTCAGTTTCAGAGTTTCGTCCAGGGATAATCTAAAGTCCTAAGGACTGGGTTCCTATCTTTATACTAAAGATAGGGGTTGGACTACTCTGTGGCCCCACCTATGGGTGGGTCAGGGCAGAGGGGTGGCTACACCCTTTCCCTTTGTCCAGTTCGCGCCAAAGCAGGGGCTGCAAGCCCCTGATCCGGTTTGAACTGGGGTATGCACAGGGACACCAAATGTGCCCCCAGTGCAGGACTTCAAAGCACCCGAAAGTGCTCCCGCCCAGCCCCAATACACATTATCCTGTCTGGGGAGGTGGTCACACCTCCCTGGGACAGGAAACCTATTGTCCAGGCCTCCCCTGCCGGAGTTTCGTCCAGCAGCAGGAGGCCAGACTCGTGTCTGTGGCAGCAGCATCCATTTTGTGATGCCAGGGCTCTGGAAAGAAGTTACCGGGCTAGCCAGAGTTAACATGTCTTTCCCTCTAGAAGGGTGGAATGCTACCCCCGCCACCAGGATTGGCGGGGGAGTAGTATTCTAAGATGTTTGACACCAAACACGACATGTTTAGGTGCAGCCATTCCAAAGTTAGCATTTTACCGCGAGGATATAATGCGCTTAAGAGTATATGGTCAGGCTGCACTACAAACAGCATCAGAGATGGTCTCCGAACGCTGCAGAGGGGCCCTGCTCATGCAGGGGCACCCTCTCACATAGGAACCATGCACTCTGCCTTTAGGATTGATAAGGCCTGTCTTAGGAGTGACTTATAGGTTTATATGTGTGTATGTTTTTAGTGATATAGGTAACCTATATCACAGTAAGGGGTGCATGCACCACCTTACCCAGGCTGCAGTAGCAGACCTGTGGTGTCAGTTTGGATGGCCTTCCAGGGGTGGCATAATACATGCTGCAGCCCCTGGCAGGCCTCTGAGGTACCTATGCCCTTGGTACATAGTATACCATATACTAGGGACTTATAAGGGCACTCCAGATCCCAATCAGTGATATGCCTAAGGCACATGGAAACCATTTTATCGAGGAAGCAGCTAGGCTGGGGTTCTGATTAGCAGGGCCCCAGCCAGACTAATGTCGAAAAACAGTGAAGCATCAGCAAAAAGTGGGGGTACCCATGTGAAGCAGATCCTACTCTCCTACACAACCCCCCCCCAAACGTAGGGACATTAAACTAACCTTGCCCAGTTAAGTCTTCATGTTCTAAGTGGAAATACCTAGAGAGTCCATCTGCATTGGCATGGTTACTCCCAGGTCTATGTTCCACTGTAAAGTCCATCCCCTGTAGGGAAATGGACCACCTAAGCAGTTTGGGGTTTTCACCCTTCATTTGTTTTAGCCATAAGAGGGGCTTATGGTCTGTCTGAACCAGGAAGTGTGTACCAAACAAGTATGGCCTCAACTTCTTCAGAGCCCAGACCACAGCAAAGGCCTCCTCTCTATGGCTGACCAACGTTTCTCTCTAGGGGTCAGCCTTCTGCTAATGAAAGCTACTGGCTGATCCTGACCTTCTTCATTCAATTGTGACAGTACAGCCCCTACCCCCAATTCAGATGCATCAGTTTGAACAATGAACTTCTTGGAGTAATCAGGACTCTGTAGAATGGGAGCAGTGCACATGGCCTGCTTCAGGTCATCAAATGCCTTTTGACAGCTAACTATCCACTGAACCTTTTTGGGCATTTTCTTAGAAGTTAAGTCATTCAGGGGTGTCACTATTGATCCATACCCCTTGACAAATCTCCTATAGTACCCAGTCAGGCCTAAGAAGGCTCTCACCTGAGTCTGGGTAGTGGGAGCAGTCCAGTCCATGATGGTCTGGATCTTGCTCTGCAAAGGTTGAACCTGGCCTCCACCCACAAGGTGGCCCAGGTACACAACCTGACTCTGCCCTATCTGGCACTTAGTGGCCTTGATAGTCAGGCCTGCCTTTTGCAGGGCCTGTAAAACATTCCTGAGGTGGACCAGGTGATCCTCCCAGGTGGAGCTAAAGACAGCAATAGCATCTAGATATGCTGCACTATAGGCTTCCAGACCTGTGAGAACTGTATTCACCAACCTCTGGAAAGTGGCAGGTGCATTCTTCAGACCAAAGGGCATTACCACAAATTGATAATGCCCACTAGGGGTTGAGCATGCTGTTTTGGGCTTTGCAGCATCAGCTAGTCTGATCTGCCAGTAGCCAGCTGTTAGGTCAAATGTGCTGAGATATTTGGCAGAGGCCAAAGTGTCTATGAGCTCATCTGCCCTGGGTATTGGATGGGCATCAGTCCTAGTGACTGCATTGAGACCCCTGTAGTCCACACAAAACCTCATCTCTCTTTTTCCACCACTGGTGTGAGGTTTTGGTACAAGGACCACTGGACTAGCCCAAGGGCTATCTGAGGGTTCAATAACTCCCAAATCCAACATTTTCTGGACTTCAGTCCTGATACAGTCCCTGACATGGTCAGGTTGCCTATAAATCTTGTTTTTAATAGGCAGACTGTCCCCAGTGTCCACTTCATGAGTGCACCAGGTGGTCTGACTGGGTGTCAGTGAAAACATATGTCTAAACTGATTGAGGACTTGCCTGCAATCAGTTTGTTGCTGGGTCGTGAGGCTGCCTGCCAAGGCTACACCATCAACTGACCCATCGTCAGGGTTCTGTGAGAGCAGGTCAGGAGTGGGTCACTCTCTTCCTCCTGCCCTTCATCAGTAGCCATGAGCAAGCCCATGTCTGCCCTGTCCACATATGGTTTTAACCTGTTGACATGGAGAACCCTGTGGGGACTCCTGGGTGTTCCTAGGTCTACTAAGTAAGTGACCTCACCCTTCTGCTCAACAATAGTGTGGGGTCCACTCCATTTGTCTTGGAGAGCTGCTGGGGCCACTGGCTCCAACACCCACACCTTCTGTCATGGCTGGTAAACAGTCAGAACAGCCTTTGGTCATGCCAGGCCTTTTGAAGTTCCTGGCTAGCCTCAAGGTTTTTGGTTGCCTTTTTCATGTACTCAGCCATCCTGGAGCGGAGACCAAGTACATAGTCCACTATATCTTGCTTTGGGGGCTTGAGAGGTAACTCCCATCCTTCCTTCACCAAGCACAGTGGACCCCTCACAGGGTGGCCAAACAGAAGTTCAAAAGGGCTGTAACCAACCCCTTCTGAGGCACCTCCCTATATGCGAATAAAAGGCAGGGCAAGAGTATGTCCCATCTACGCCTAAGCTTTTCTGGGAGCCCTTTAATCATGCCCTTCAAGGTTTTGTTGAATCTCTCAACTAAACCATTGCATTGTGGGTGATAGGGTGTGGTGAACTTATAAGTCACTCCACACTCCTTCCACATTGCTTTTAAGTACCCAGACATGAAGTTAGCACCCCTGTCTGAGACTACCTCCTTAGGAAAGCCCACTCTTGAGAAAATTCCCAGGAGGGCCCTTGCCACCACAGGTGCTGTAGTGGTCCTGAGGGGAATAGCTTCTGGGTACCTGGTGGCATGATCCACTACCACCAGGATAAACCTGTGCCCAGAGGCTGTTTGGGGATCCATGGGACCAACAATGTCAATCCCTACCCTTTCAAAGGGCACCCCCACCACAGGTAGTGGTATCAGGGGGCCTTTGTAGTGCCACCTGCCTTGCCACTGGCTTGGCAGGTTACACAGGAGCGACAAAACTCCTTGCTGTCTTCAGACATGTGGGGCCAGTGAAAGTGAGGGACAATTCTGTCCCAAGTCTTGTTCTGGCCCAGGTGACCTGCTAGGGGAATATCATGGGCTAGGGTCAATAGGAAGCCCCTGAACTTCAGAGGTATAACCAACCTCCTGGTAGCACCAGGCTTGGGGTCTCTACTCTCTGAGTACAGGAGTCCATCATCCCAATACACTGTATGGGGACCACTAGCTTTCCCAGTAGCCTCAGCAGCAGCTTGCTGTCTGAGGGGTTCAAGGGAGGGGCAGCTCTGCTGCTCCTGGCTCAGATCTGCCCTAGAAGGTCCCCCTGTCCCCAAGAACTCAACCTGGTCAGGTTCAAGTTCCTCTGGGACAGTTCCTTCTTCAGGGCTGAGATCATCCCCCTCAAGGGACTGATCTTCCTCCTGAGCCAAGGGGAAGGCACTGCCTTAACCCTACTACTCCTCCTCTTGGAAGGCACTTGGTCCATTCTTCCAGAATCCAAGGCCTGTTCAGTGCTAGACATTTTGGCTTGTGACCTGGTCACAGCAAACACATCTGCAGGGATCCCCAGCATTTCTGCATGGATCCTGAGCTCCACTTCTGCCCAAGCAGAAGTCTCTAAGTCATTGCCAAGCAAGCATTCGACTGGTAGGTTTGCACTCACCACAACCTTCTTAAGGCCAGTTACCCCTCCCCAGGAGAAGTTAACAACTGCCAGAGTATGGTCTGTTCTGACATTGCTAGCATTGGTCACTTGGTACATCTCACCAAGTATAACTTGCCCAGGATTCACAAGGTCTTGTGTCACCATTGTGACACTGGCCCCAGTGTCCCTAAATGCCAAAGCCTCACGTCCATTAATTAAAGGCTGTTGTCTGTACTTGCCCAGATTACTGGGACTCACAGTGGAGGTCACATCCATGCCTCCATCACAGACTAACACAGCCTGAGTCAGTTCTCTGACTAGGTCAGAGCCCAACTCAGTTCCCAGGGTGAACCCTACTAAACCCTTGGCTGGAGCACTTCCACCAACTGTACTAGGGGGAACAGGTGCCTTAGGGGCATTGGTGGGTGCTGGACTGGAGTCTTTGGACTTGGTGCAATCACTGGTCCAGTGGGTCTTTTGCTTACAGACCTTGCACCATGGTTTTCTTTGGCCTTTCCCTTTGGTAGACTGTGAATCCCCACCAGAAGAAGATTTTTGGGGGCCTGATGAAGACTTTTGATCTTTACCCTTCTCCCTACCCTTGTCAGAGTTCTTAGCATCTTGCTTCTTGGTTTCCCCACCTTGGTTCTGTACCTTCTGCTTCACCCTGGTTCTGACCCATTTGTCTGCCTTCTTTCCCAATTCTTGGGGAGAGGTCAGATCAGAGTCTACCAGGTATTGATGCAACAGCTGATTTTGACAGTTATTAAGAATCTGCTCCCTCATTATCAGATTGTACAATCCTGAGAAGTCACACACCTTACTGCCCATCAACCAGTCTTCCAGAGCCTTGGCAGAACAATCCACATAGTCTACCCAGTCTTGAGTCTGTGCTTTTTAGGTGTCTCTGAACTTCAACCTGTACTGTTCAGTGGTTAGGCCAAACCCATCAATAAGAGCACTCTTCAAGACCTTGTAATTATCAGCATCCTCCTCTCTAACAGTGAGGAGCTTATCTCTACCTTTGTCAGCAAAGGAGAGCCACAAGATTGCTGCCCACTGCTCCTGAGGGACCTTCTGTACCTTACAGGCCCTCTCTAGAGCAGTTATCCACTTGTGGATGTCATCCCCATTCTGATAGGGAGGGACAATCTTGCTCAGGTTCCTATGGTCATAGGACCTTTCCCTATCTCTAGGGATATTGCTGCCACCATGGGACTCTAGTCCCAACTTTCTTTTCTCTCTAAAGAGATCTAGGGACTCCCTGTCTAAGGCTACTTGCTTCCTTCTGAGTTCAAGCTGAGCTTCCTCATATTGAATCAGCCTCTTTCTTCTCTCATGAGAGGATTCCCTCCTATGAGATGAGACAGAGCTCCCTATTGAGGTGCCAGAGTGGTTAGACTCCTGAGAAGAAGATCTAGACCTTCTGGGCACACTCACAATCCTTCCTGGGGGACAAAGGGGGACTCATTCTGATCCTCCTCTTCATCTTCCTCAGGAGGGGTTGGATTATCCAGGTCAGGGCCATTGCCGCCCTCCTGGCCAGTTTCAGAGGGGGGGCTGGGGGTACTGGTACCCCCATTCCCAACCTCATCATCTGCCCCACCCTCAGCTCCTACCCCTTCAGTCCCCAAGGGCTTACTAAGGTCATAAGCCACCAACAACTCCTTGAGGTGTTGGGTGGTGGGGCTTTGGCCTGTCCATATTTTTCTCAAGTTGCATAAAACTCTCAATTCCAAGAATGGGAGTGTATCATACTTGGAGGGTGGAAGCTCAATGGCTTCCTGCAAGGATTCTTTGGATCCTGCCCTTAAAGACATTACTAGTGTGGTGTGGTGTATGCACTACCTACTCTAGTGTGGCCTACTAAACTCTCTTGAGTTGTAGAAAGGGTTGTACTATCCATTAACACACAACTCTAAGTTCTGTAGAACTTACTGTATTCTAAGCTTAAATTATATGTACCTTAGGTACCTTTAGTGGTTTTCAGTTGATCAATTCAATTGAGATTATCTGGTAAAACAATAGCAAGCTGGAATCCCACACGCTGCACACCAATGTGAGAAGTTGGCCTGGCATATGCTGTCCACTAATTATAGTGGGCACCTTGCACCAGTCCAAACAACCCCTTATTGGAGATAGGTTAAAGACAACCTTATTGAAAGCTATCCTAGTGGTAGCTATGGAGAGCAGCCTTCAGGCTAAGTCTTGAAGGAATGTAAAGCAGCTTGTTTTACCAGTCTATAATCTCTTAAGTGATCAAATGAAAGAGCACCACACCAGGTATATATTCAAAATATATGTATTTATTGCTAAACACACCCCTCTAGTCTCTTTATGAGGCTAGAGTTCGAAGTCCATAAGTTAGAAGTTATTTAAGCACAGTAATAGCACAAATACACGTTTGGGCCCTAGGGGTGTACCAAACCATATACCAATAAAGTGGTATAAGAACCACGACTGAACTAGACACTAGGCCTAGAGCCTCTAGAAGTGCTTGGACCACAAGGAACCACCCAAGGTAGTGACACAGGGGACCCACGGGAGACGCGTGCAGTGTAAATACACAACCGCGATACGCCGTTGACTTCTATGGAGAAAGTCGTGATCGGGAAATTAGAGAAAAGGGACACTTAAAAGAGGACTTGGACCAAACCCTTTGAGATCTAGGACTTTGAAGAGTCTCTACCCACGGGAGCACCGGAGTACTCGTGTTACCTCACCCAGGGAAGCCGGGTGCATAGGTGCCTTTCGGGGTCGGGTTTCGTCGTCGATTTGAATGGCGATCTGCTGCAAAGTGCTGCTGGCGACCAAGTGAAAAGTGTCCGGGTGGATCCAAGAGTGGATCGAAGTTCTGAAGAACCTGAAAGCAGAGGGGACAGAGTCTGGGTCACTAGCCAGTGACCAGGAAGGCGATGGACAGGTGCCCACCGATGTCGAGTGCTTCAGGTGCGTTGACGGTCATCTTGACTCTTCAGCCACGAGGTCCAGGAGGCGTTGTCGGTGACCAGGAGCAGGATTCCGGCTGGTACACGATGTCTGTCGAGTGCTGAGGTGTCGGCGACCGGATTGGACCCAACAAGCCTTGGCAACGGCAAGTCTCGATGCAGAGGAAGATCGTCGATGGTGCAGACCAGCAAGGTCTGGGGAACTCACCCAGCAAGGGTAAGTGAGGGCAGGCCTGGAGCAAACAGGATGCCAAGTTAGGAAAAGGATTGGCCTTCGTTAAGGACTACTAGCCAACGGGCTAGCGACCGCGAAGGAGCCTCGTGACGCCGCACGTGGATCTGGCTTACAGGACACTCGTGGTGTGGGGGCCAGTGATCTTCGGTGCAGGTGGTGCTGGAGGCTAGGGCTACTCGGAGCCCAAAGCACGACTTCTTGGAAGACCCAGAAGAGGATGCACTTGCAAATGTGCTCGGTGTCCAGGGGTCACGGTCTCAAGTCACCCACGATAGCCACGGGCCTCAGCTTTGCTGGGGTCTCAGGGTAGCCTCGGAGAAGTCTGAGAATCCACCTCTGGTGATGCGATGACTTCGGCGTCCGACGGGAGCTTCAGAAATGCGAACCGGACAGATGCTTCTTTGGTGCCTGCCAAGCAGGGGAGTCACTCCTTGACCCCAAGGGAGATTCTTCTGTCCTCTAATCCTGAGTAGAGCGTCGAAGGTCCAGGATTCAGTTTCAGAGTTTCGTCCAGGGATAATCTAAAGTCCTAAGGACTGGGTTCCTATCTTTATACTAAAGATAGGGGTTGGACTACTCTGTGGCCCCACGTATGGGTGGGTCAGGGCAGAGGGGTGGCTACACCCCTTTCCCTTTGTCCAGTTTGCGCCAAAGCAGGGGCTGCAAGCCCCTGATCCGGTTTGAACTGGGGTATGCACAGGGACACCAAATGTGCCCCCAGTGCAGGACTTCAAAGCACCCGAAAGTGCTCTCGCCCAGCCCCAATACACATTATCCTGTCTGGGGAGGTGGTCACACCTCCCTGGGACAGGAAACCTATTGTCCAGGCCTCCCCTGCCGGAGTTTCGTCCAGCAGCAGGAGGCCAGGCTCGTGTCTGTGGCAGCAGCATCCATTTTGTGATGCCAGGGCTCTGGAAAGAAGTTACCGGGCTAGCCAGAGTTAACATGTCTTTCCCTCTAGAAGGGTGGAATGCTACCCCCGCCGCCAGGATTGGCGGGGGGGGGTAGTATTCCAAGATGTTTGACACCAAACACGACATGTTTAGGTGCAGCCATTCCAAAGTTAGCATTTTACCGCGAGGATATAATGCGCTTAAGAGTATATGGTCAGGCTGCACTACAAACAGCATCAGAGATGGTCTCCGAACGCTGCAGGGGCACCCTCTCACATAGGAACCATGCACTCTGCCTTTAGGATTGATAAGGCCTGCCTTAGGAGTGACTTATAGGTTTATATGTGTGTATGTTTTTAGTGATATAGGTAACCTATATCACAGTAAGGGGTGCATGCACCACCTTACCCAGGCTGCAGTAGCAGACCTGTGGTGTCAGTTTGGATGGCCTTCCAGGGGTGGCATAATACATGCTGCAGCCCCTGGCAGGCCTCTGAGGTACCTATGCCCTTGGTACATAGTATACCATATACTAGGGACTTATAAGGGCACTCCAGATCCCAATCAGTGATGTGCCTGGCACATGGAAACCATTTTAGAGAGGAAGCAGCTAGGCTGGGGTTCTGATTAGCAGGGCCCCAGCCAGACTAATGTCGAAAAACAGTGAAGCATCAGCAAAAAGTGGGGGTACCCATGTGAAGCAGATCCTACTCTCCTACATTCAATTTTCGTCTGGCTAAACTATGGACCCTCCTCTGAGCCACCTTCTCCACCTTGAGCAGCAGCCCTACAAGGGCCAGACATGCTGCAGAGCAGCAGTGCATAGTGTGGCATGCACACACAGTGTGCAGTGCACACTAGGTCCACCGCTATTTGACTGTGTGGATGCATAGTCCCTTATCATTCTATTTTTAACTAGATCTAACCTCTAAATATACCCCTCCAGGTTCGAAGGATCGCTATGTACCCAGAATTTTTTGTCCATCTGTATGCCCCCAGAAGATCTGTGGCATGACAGATCATGCCTCCCCTGCACCCAGAGACATGTCAGTTAGGGGACTACTGCTCAGAGTACCCCACACCCTTAGTAGTATGTGCTCGGATGGTTAGCCCCCAGAAAGCCCTTAAGCCCCTAATCCATGACCCCTCGGACTACATACCTTGAGTCAATATTGATCTAGTGAGCTGCTGTACCCTATGAACTTAGCTTGAATGATCAAACCCACACTGCTCTAAGAACGGTGAGATGCGTGCTCAGTGCTTCTGTACTCCCTTGCGCCCAAGGAATTGTGGTCGAATGTCGGTTGCCCGATGAACTGTGCCTTCAGTGAGTAGTCACAGCTCTGTTCCTGATGCTGGCACCGGCTGAGCAGCCTGTGTGCTCTCCAGTCTGCCAAGTGGAGTCCAACGTACCCCCGTGAACATTGGTGTCATACTTGTATTCAGCAACAGGTACAGTGAGCCATGGCGATTGCTGCCAGTCATTGCAATAAAATAGAAGACAGACCATCTTGCAGCACCACCTAAACTCAAACCATAGTAAATCTTAAACTGCTACTAGGATGGGAAAGTGTTAAGGAGAGGTTTCTGTCAACATTGATAACTCTGGGGACAGACTATCAGGGGTAAAACAGAGGACCTCATAACTTCACTCTTCATGCTTTCTAGAAGGAAACGAATCAGTAGAAAGCTAGGCACTAAAAAGGTGGAGGCACAATTCTGGACTGATATAGAAGCTCCAGAGCCGCAATGATGGACTATTTTAGTTTTTCTACTCCTAGGTACACTCATCCAATACTGCTCCTTAATTCGTATTGTGCAGAAGCTACTGAAAACCCTCATTTCGAAAGCAAGCTAAAGATGAGTGCCAATGGATGCTCCGGTTATTCAGAACCCTATATATATTCATCCCAACACAAACCCAACTATTTACAATAAATATGTTAATAAGAAAGCATGCATTTATAATGAATCACAAAATCTAGATGGTAGCCAAGGTCATGAAGGGAAGCATAAACATTGGGGTACTTAGCCACTCGCGTCACATACTGACAAAACAGACAAACGATAGCCATTAAGCCTCCTATCCCAGAAATACAAATGTGTAAAACACCTGGAAAATGACCCTCCCTTTAGAAAACTGAAAATAAACAGTGGGTGTTTGCAAATGCTTTCAGTCAAAGCACCTCAAGGCAATTTGTACCTTAACCATTGCCATATTTGGGGAGAGGGGAGTGAAGGAATCTCAAAATAAGGTTGTGCACAGTTCCCATTTATCAAGTTCCATTTAACACAGGAAATATCTAGTATTTTCGAATGGCCATATCATGCGTATATGCACTTGCAGTATTGAGCTTCTCCCCAGTGCCCTTGTCCAGACACATGTACCTTCCAGAATGTGCTAGCACCCTTCTTATGATCATCACAGTAGATGAATATATGTATCAGTGGCTGAATAAAAAAGTTTGAGAACTTTCAGAGCATAGCTATGGGCTGAGAGATGGGTTTAGATTCTAAGTGGCACCTTCAGCGCAGCTGCTCAATGGCACTGTCACAATTGTGCAGGATATTCGAGAGCTGTATCTTGGTTAGAATCCCAGCTAGCACTTGACTCTTTCAGTTCTCGAATGTTCTGGGGCATTTCCGATGCAAAGGGCATGGATGCTCACTATTAATGCCCAGAAACAGACACGCAGGCAGCCACTAGCCTAAGGTATGCTATGCTGGTCTGGTAAGATGTATGTGGATCCACCATGCCCTCACCTCCCTGAATCTGTTACCACAGTGGGTCTATGCTTACTGATACACACTAATGGGAGAAAGGGCGTTAGAAAGAGACGGAGGCCTCCAACCAAGGATTTGTTGTCTGATCTATACTCATTGAAGTCTGTTCTGTCAGCCTCTGTGGTGCATTCTTAACAGCATGACCGAAAGAAATATAATATATTCTGAGCATTATTCCAACATACACCATTTAGGTCCATGCAAAAATGTATTACACCTGTGAAATTTGCTAAATTTGAGAATTTTGTATTAAGCGAAGTTAACAATATTTTATATATTTTCTCAAACGTTTTCAGAAACAAGTTTTTCAATTTTTCGCATACCTGATTCCATCCCACAGTTGGTTTGTGCTAGTTTTTTGCTTGTTGAGATGGCAAACTAATGTATGCAGCACAGTGATAGTTCTGCCATAAGCAATGGCTGGACACTTAGGGTCTGACTATGAGTTATGCGGTAAGTAGTTACCACATGCCTTACATTTTCCTGACTACCTCTGAAAGCATTATTTACCACGTGTTTTTATTTTATGTGGTAAATACCACAAAAGTATTACCTGCTGCATGCTCTAAGAAATGCATTCAATGATTTTAAAAGTGATTATGAACTTAAAACTGGAAAATGAAGTTGAGTTATTTTTCACCAACAATTACCACCCGCTTAAAGAAAATGGTGCTTATTTGAAATAGTAATGAAAAACATATACAAAAGTGCTTGCAGGCATGTAGTAGTCGCTCACCTAAATGTAAAAGAAAATACTTTTTTTCAGCTCTCTGCTATAAGGAGACACACCTCCGTTAAAAGTGGGTGCAGGCTGAACATGGTCTTTCTGTAGGTAACACACTACTAGTATTGCCCTCCATGGATGAAGCTCTGCTTGGTCACGCCATTCAGCTATGCCAGATCCCTATGCTACTACAGCAAGCAGATGCATATAACCAGGCTGCACAGTGTCGTAGGCAAAACATATTCCCGATACCTGGGAAAAATGCAATTATGGAAATACTCTAGTGAGATAAACTAAGCTTGATTGACACTGCAACATTAAAGCCATATAGATTGGATGTGCCTACACAAGCCATGCTTACATAATTTGGTGATGGGTTTGAGGTTAATTTAGACGTATACAAAGCCTCTTTAAAATTCTTGCTGTGCCAGATTTATTAGCTACTTGCTCCATTCAGCACACAATGGGTATGGTACATGATATAACACAGCTAACCGTATATACAATCTAAGCTATGGATGCTTTGATCAATATCAGCATATCATATTTCCAGATCAGGCACACAAACAACGAATGCCACCAAAGCAGACTTCTATAGTACAGCTGCCTTAGACAGTACCAATCTTGCCTCCGAGGCTGCCCTGAACCAAGATCAAGTGTACAGAAGTCACAAGATGCAGCTCATCGCAAATCTTTGTTTTATGCACTGCTGTGCACGATATCCTTTTTCAACACATGACTCTGTGATACTCAGGCAAATCCATATACCCTACACAATGGAAACACATCATCCTTCACAGAACATGGTTGTTTGGTATGTTTAGAACGCCCCCTCCAAATTTTTAAATCTTCATTCAATTGTATGATATTAAAATATTGCAAGAATAATGCAATGCGGTGTTGCAGTGCACATATACATTATCATACAGGGGATGCTGCTTACCTCTTGAACCTATGGCTCATGAGCCCAGTGGGGAACACAGCAACTGCACAGGAACAAGCATATAATAGAGCACATAGTCACACTCGAAACACCATTGAACTGCTATTTGGACTTCTAAATGCCAGATTCTGGCGTCTGCATCATAGTTGTGGTGCTTTGCAATGGCAGTCTGACAAAGTGGGTTGCATCAATGTAGACTGTACCATGCTTCACAACATTGCTGTTACAAGACTTGTATCCATGTCTGAAGAGGACAATGTTGTTGAAGACAGTAGTGATGAGGATAAACCACAGGCAGCAACCCAAAGGCTCCATCAGGATAGGAGGTGCCATAAAAGACAATATCATTGCAAATTAGTTTTGAAGGTTCAAAATATGTTATATGTATGTCAGGCTTAAATATTGCAAGATGGAGAGATATTGTCTATGCAGGTTCTGAATACTTAGCAACAAGGGCCTGCTACCCTGACAATCACAGAAATCCAGTTTTTGAAGTAAGTCCGCATTGTGGCCCAGTGCATCAACATTGCCCCTTTCCTCGTCAGATTTTAGATGAGTCGGGTACCATTCTTTCTCCTGATGTTCTGTTTCTGGTCTTTCGATGTTTTTAGGTTCCACAGGTTCTAAGTTAAGGGCAATTATATATTGTGGCTTTATGTGGGATATTAGTTGTCGACTCACCTCCTCTAGTACCATGGATGTTGTTTCTTCAGCTGTTATGCTGGCCTCAGGTGTTGAGAGATGAGATACATGTCTTCTGGACGGTTAAATATGTGGTCATAATCACAGTGCTCTTCCTGAGCATTTCCACTTCTTTACTTAATGTGTATTCCACTAGATTGAGCTGTGTCATGAGCAAGACTGAAATGTTGGTTTTCGTATGGAAACACATTTCTCAATGCTGATTGTTGTCTTGATGTTGCTAGTGTAGGCTCTGACTACAGATGACAGCAGTTTACTGAATCTTTTGTTATTTTGGTGATTGTAGCAGAGGGTGTTCTGTGTATCATGGGCGATTGTTTCTTTGGAGCGCTAGGGATAGGGCGTTTGTAGGCAAACTTGATCATTCTTTAGATTGCATAGGTGCGCATCCTTTACCACTCACTTTTTAGGTGGTTTTGCTGCCATAGATTCAGTTGGTATTTTGTTACCTAAGGATGTTGGTGGCAGTAAGGTTTTTTTTCCCTTATGTTTTGTTTTTTTGCAATAGTCGTCCGATGTTTACCAATATGTTAGCTAGCATTAGCAGCACTTGTTTCAGTAGATCTAGTAAGTGTAGCTGAAGTCTTTGAGGCCCTTGCCATAGCAGATGCACTATGAGCATTCACTTGGCAGGAGATAAAAAGTAGCAAGATGGCCGCCAGGTGAGGAGCTCCGGCCGGGAGCTCCCGGCCAGGGACTGCCGTTTTTGGCTTAAATTCCCATTATTCCCCGGAATTCTTCCCCACCTAGGACCCCTTTTACTCACCTGGGTTCTCCTGTGACTGCTTTTCTCCATTCTCCCGTTTCCGGACACTGAACTGCATCTTCTGCTCTTACTGCGGACCTCGAGACGACATGGCCGATGCCCGGTGGAACCGCTTGGTTCGGCTATTGAGGAGTCTGGCTTGGGTTTCTCCTGCGGCCTTCACCTACCCAGCCGGTCATTGGGGCATGGCATTCCTCGTTCCCTCTGCTGCTTTTCTTTCTCCTCCTATCTCCCCCGGATTGAATCACCGCGGATCGTTGACACCGGGACGAGCCTTGGCGCGGCTAAGGCTTTATCGGATATCTCCGGATGACGGCTGAGTGTTCAGGGGCGAGATTTCATCCTTCCGGACCGTCCCCTTGCCCTTCGGGATGGGAGTAGCGGTCCACACCGACGCTTGATCCCTGCAGCAATGGGTTGTATCGACGGTGAGTGCCACAGCGTTGCTGGTCTGGTGCACCCGAATTCCTGCCTGCTGTCTTCCGACCAAGGGGAGGGCTCGCTCTCCCAGTCCCCGCTATTGCCTGGCTGCCTCCCTCCATCCTGGCCGTCTGCTTGGGTGTGCTTCGCCTCAGCTCTAACATCTGGACCCGTGAGTCCTTCCCAGGTACGGGGGTAGAGTGGCGAATAATCTACTTGGCGCAGTGGTGTGACGCTCCTGGGTTTTGCCGTTCCTTCCTGTACCTGAGAGGTGCGCCCCCCCCAGGACTTCGATGCTGCCTCCCTTTTCTCCAAGACTGCTCCCCAACCCCCAGGCTGTCTCACCGGATCTTCGCCCTGTGGATCGTCGACTGCGATGCCCCCGTGGTCCTGAGCCTATGCACGCCCTCTACAGCATTCCGTCCACCTTTGGTTGTGGCTTCACCCCCCCTCTGACTCTACTAAATTCAATTCAATCCTACTCTCTGGTCTTTCTCTCAGGATTTTTGACTTTTGTGCACCCCGCCATTCTCCGTCGTTTTCCTGCGACCCTGACCCGCCATCTTGTTTGACCTCCGTCCTTCCCCCCTTCCCTCCTGACTCCCCCTGATGACCCCTGAACGTTTTTCTCTTTTCTTGCTGGACTGCCTTAACCCCCACCAGAGCCGGACTGGCTACCGGGCGTTTTGGCATGCTGCCAAGCTGGGGGCTGATGTCACTACGGTGGGGGCTAATTTTGTTGATGGAGACCTGCGTGTGCTTCGAAATAAACAAAGCAAAACGAATTTCGTTCAGCACACGCAGGTCCCCATCAACGAAATCGGCCCCTAGCTCGGCAGCATGCCAAAACGCCCGGTAGTCAGTCCGGCCCTGACCCCCACTCAGGTTCCCTTCTCTCCTCTCACCTTCTCTCACAATCCTTTTCTTGTCCCCCTTTGCCTTTTCTCCCCCCTAAGATTTGCCTCTTTCTTTGTAATGACTGTGCAACAATTGTTTAATTTATAGTAACTTGTAATTCGTTATTTGTGTTTTTGTTTCCTTGTAACTCCTGTTGTTCCTCTGTAAAGCGCTCTGATACCTCCGGGTCTAGCCAGCGTTATATAAAACTCGAGATAAATAAATAAATAAAGAAGTCTTCTGGTGGGGTACCTGCTGATGGAAAAGATGACTCACCATTACCAATTTAAACAATGAATCAATTGTGCATAATAAACTGTTTTATTTTGGAGTTGAAAGGAAATAACCATGTAATTAATTCAGCAATTTGTAGCTGTTAAAGTCAACTTCAAAATACATTTATAAATATTTTTATGAGATATTATAAGAAGCATTGTCCGAGCCTATAGGTCTGATGTTGTCAGTACTCATTTTAGTTTAGCATGTTCTCTAAAAAATAAAAAAAAATCAGGACCTGCAGAACGTTAAAAAATAAACATCTATCAAAATAAAAAATATACTTTGGTGTCAAAAAACACAAATAGCCACTGAAGAAAAATCCTTTGGACCTAATTATTTTTTCCGACACCTGCGCAAACCCCTGTTTGTGCAGGGGTCGTAATACAGAGTTGTGCGATGTTTACTGCACTGAGTAATTAAATAGTGCATTAAATACTTCACCCTTCGTTAACTTTTGGCTGATCAAACTTGCAAGAATTTACCATGGAT
Source organism: Calotriton arnoldi (assembly GCA_963921515.1). Taxonomy (NCBI): domain Eukaryota; kingdom Metazoa; phylum Chordata; class Amphibia; order Caudata; family Salamandridae; genus Calotriton; species Calotriton arnoldi. Next base: position 490,964 of record CAWUFW010009236.1, on the reverse strand, counting down.
AAACAGTACAGTATTTACCAATGTCAGGATTCTGCCATGCTGCTATCAGATGGTGCTCTCAAGGGCCCTATGGGAACCTACCTTTAGTCCATGTCAGAATGCACTCCAACACATTGCATACCTTGCGTCACATCTTAAGGTAGTCCTCGTTTTCACACCACCATTGTGATGCATTGTGGTCCTTGTAGTACCTTCTGTTGCCATACTTTACCTAGAACAACATACTGGAGGTAGAGCTTTTTTCAGTATGTTGGTTCCTAGATCGTAAGACTATTCTGACACATGCATTCTGAACGTTTCTCTTGCTGAGCTCTGATCTACACTCAATTCCTGGTTTTCCTATACTCTTATTTGTGGCTTCTAGCTTTTCCATCACTAAGTCCCATTGCAGTCTTTCTTCCATTGGTGGTTTTCTGATTCCCAGGTCCTGATTAAATATTCACACCCATATCTATCCCAGCACCTGTGCTCCTCCCAAACATACCCTGTCAACTTAAGTGTGCAGTAGCTTGTGACAGTTTGTACTGCTGAGGATTTGCTCGAACTGTCACTGTGTTGCTGCTTTGATGCCAGGCTTACTCAATGATTCCTTGGTTTTCTTTATTAATGGTTTCCCGTTTCGCTACTTTGGCTTATCTGTTTCTGTTCCTTGTTGTTGCCAGGGCCGGACTGGCTACCGGGCGTTTTGGCATGCTGCCAAGCTGGGGTATGATGTCACTACGGTGGGGGCTAATTTCGTTGATGGAGACCTGCGTGTGCTTCGAAATAAACAAAGCAAAACGACAGCATGCCAAAACGCCCGGTAGTCAGTCCGGCCCTGGTTGTTGCTACCTCAGTCCCTTTCTTGTTGGCGAGTGTTTCTAGTTCTATGTGGATTGTTTCAGTCCTGTTCTTGTTGTTAGGATCTGGTCCTGCTTTTCCCTGAACCCAGTTCCAGTATTCAGTATTTCTTGCTCAATCCCTTTTATTTTCCTTGTGTTAGTGTTGATTATTGGTACTAAGAGAGCCCGTGAGAGTATGAGGCTTGGTACCTCATGCGACTCACCCAGCACTCTTCTTCCATGAGAGCATCTGAATGTCTTTCAGAACTGTGAAAGAGTAACAGCTCCTTGCTTTATTGTAAGGCGTATTGTGCTCCTTGTGAATGGACAGAATGCCATCCCACACAGTCAGGTTAGACAAAGATTACAGTTAGCTGCCCCATGGTGTATGTTGTAGGTCTTGAGTGGAAAAATGTGACTGATTTTATAATAGAACAATGGGTGAAGAGGGCTGGGTGAAAGCCTAAATAACACTATTATATAATATTATTCATATAGTTTGAATTAAATAAATGTGTTTTCATATACCAGACGTAAAAAGAACAGTACATAGGCTATGATAATATACGAAGCACACACAAGGATATGATGGACTGAGTGCTGAAACTTTTCATATACTCACCCCCAGTCTCAGATCTGGGTTGAATCCATCATTGTTATTTAGCACACTTCGCCACCCCATTTCAGTCCCAGCCATATGCAAATCTGTCTTGACCCTTTACCTCATGGGAACAGTCCAGCCCGAACTGCCAAGCCAGGTCTTCCCTGGACCGGAAACAAGCATCCTGGGGCCAGTTTCGGGGTAACACCCCTCATCAGCCAGGCTAGCTTGAATCCAGTGGCAAAGTGAGCAAGGGACCCACGTCTGGGCATACCCTGCCAACTTAGGGCGAACAAAGCAAACACAAGGAGATGATGGACGGAGCACTGAAACTTTTCAGGCACTCAACCCCAGTCACAGATCTGGGTTGTATCCATCATTGTTCTTTAGCTCACTTCGCCACATCAGTTCAGACCCAGCCATATGCAAATCTGTCCTGACCCTGTTCCTTATGGGAACAGTCCAGCCCGAACTGCCAAGCCAGGTCTTCCCTGGACCAGAAACAAGCATCCTGGGACCGGTTTCGTCAACCGCAATTGCGGCCGCAAACACTCGCAGTTTACCACCCATTTCAAATGGGTGGTAAGCCACTCGCAAACGGGAAGTGGTACCCAGGGAACCCCTTCTCCTTTGTGACTGGCATTGAAATAATTTTTTTAAGAGCAGGCAGTGGTCCCCCTACTCTTAAAAAATGAAACAGTAAAGTTTCATTTTTCTTTTTTAAATGCATTCTGTTTTCCTTTAAGGAAAACAGGCTGCATTAAAAGAAAACAGTTTTATTGAAAAAGCAGTCACAGACATGGTGGTCTGCTGACCCCAGCTGGCCACCTTCCTTGGGAGTGCTAGCCATTCCCAATTGGGTCGCAAATTGCAACTGCCTGATGAATATTAAGGAGGCAGGCAATTTGTGACCCCATTAGGAATTGCAAACAGTGTCTGAGACACTGTTGTAAATTCCATTTTGCAAGTTGCAAATTGCGAGTCGCAAACCGACGCAATTTGTGAGTCACAAAATGGAATGGTTGTACATCTGGCCATAATTCTGGCACTTAGCTAGATCCCATGCATTCATGTGATGGATTTTAAACCTGCTAATGTGTGGTTTACTTGGGCGTCTTTCCTGTACCAAGTGGTAGAAGCTATCCAGCATACAGAAAATGTTGTGATGTCACACTACATAAAAATGGCCAGCTGTCTGTTCACAGGGCAAGTGCTGAGGTGTGAGGAGGCAGGGAGAACACTAATGGGCTGATTCAGAGTCTGGCGGTCCGAGGACTGCCAGACTCCTGGAGGCGGTGGTCTCCCAACCGCCCTATTATGAGTTAGGCGGTGGGACCCCCATAGCCCGCCACAGCCGCCAGAGAACCGCTGTTCCCTGGCGATGTTGCAGTGGTGTAGGGCATCAATATGCTTGGCGGGACTACCATGGGTTCACCAAGCACATTAGGAGTTTCCTCTCCGCGAGGTTTTACATGGCGGTTCCTCCTCCATGAAAATCCTGGTGGAGAGGAAACAAAGGGGGCCCTACAGGCCTGGCAAAGACATAACATTTAAATAAAAAGAAAACAAGCACAAACAAAGCCATAGCTAAATATGACTTTGGTATGCCCTTGGAATTTTGAAAAGTTACAATTGGCACTTTGTCGACAACTGTAGTATCTCACATCTCTAGTACACATTCCTTGTGTGAAACACATATTACTGCTGTACATGCTGGTGTATCTTACACCGTTGCAAGAGGCCCCTTGAGTAGTGCACGCATCCTTTTTGTAGAAGGCTGCAGTACCTTAGGTCATCAATGGAGGTCCCTTGAGTCAGACACCAGTTCTTTCTGTAGCTGCGGCAGTACATTAGGCAATTACTAGATACCGGGGAATCGCTGCAGAGTGGATGCTATGGAAAGTGATGGCGGTGTGGAGGGATGGAAGCAGGAGGGCGTGGCTGAGGAGTACCTGAAGCCCACCACTAGACCATATGGCCACAGTAACTGGACAATAAAAACGTCCCTGAAATGTCATTGGCTTTAGGACAGCCTGTACAAATAAAAACCAATGTCTAAATTGGCTGATCGACAGCTCACTCGTATACTTTAAAAAAAACAACTTTTTAACGTTTTCATGACATGAGGTCTCTCACACACTTAAAGATATCATTATCAAGAACTAAATAGAGCACAAACAAATCTGTTTGGTTTTTCAAGAATTTTACAGAAGAGGGAGTGAGAATGTCAGAAAGGATATAGTGGCAAAGACAGTTGATTCATCGTTTAAGAACTCGTATAACAACAACCAGAAAAGCTGAAAGAAAAAAGTGAAAAGCTAAAAGAAAAAACTATTCTTAATAGCAAAGCTTCCAGAAACTTAACGAAGTGAAAAAAGACTTTCAAAATTATTAGCCGTGATCAATAAAATTGTAAAAACCACCACAATAAGCTATTTAGGACTGATCAAAACTAAAATACGATCTCTTTATAATTACTTTCTTTGAACAGCAAAATAAGTCAGACTTTGCATTATTTTGACTCTAGATACACTGCAAGGAAAATTCAGGAAAAAATGGGACTCCTTCCAACCTATCTCGGTGAACTCCCGGGAAACATCCTAAAAAGGTGAAACCTGATCTCACGAGGGAGAACCTCTGCCGAACTCCAAAATCACAGAGCCACACATCCCCCTGTAGTGTCCGCAATTTATGAACTGTTTTTTGAAGAAGCTTACTTAACCTACAGATGAAAGAACGCATCAGTGCTGCAATAAAATTGTAACATTGCCCATAATTGATGATGCTCAACAGATTCTAGATAAAGGTGAATCCTGCTATAGCTCCTGCGCCTCACAGCACCCTTTGACATGGTCAGTCATTAGACTGCTCGACACGCTCCTAAACCAGATGGGAATGGGATGCATGATATTAAAATGCATAAAGTCATACCTAAGTGTCTGATCTTATAGATCTAAAAATAAGAAACAGCACACAGGATTCCAAAAGGCTGCATACTTACCCCAGAACTCTTCAACTTGTGTGTAGAACTGCTCAGCGAACAAATCAGACGACTAGGAATAATTATTCACCAATATGCTGGTCAATATCAGCTATATTTAAAAATGAGCTCAGAACAAGAGTTAAACTTATTGAAAGGACTCGAAGTGACGGTTATGGTTATCTACATCAAACACACCAGAGAGAGAAGGAGGTAAGCAGCCGTACATATTCCTTAAGATAGACTGTAAACACAAGAAATATTGTAGCTGCAGGTGGGGAACACGATTTCTGCTTATACCTAAACACAATCAGTTTGTCATACTTGGATGGTCCATGGTGCTGGAAGGGGATAACAGAAAGGATGGAAAGGGTCATCCTTATGGAATAGGAAGCCTCACACACAATAATGTGTCATGCTTCATCATCGGCAACCTCTCCCCACCTTGGAAGGATAGTACCTCCAGGGCGGACTCAACCTCCTGTTGGACTCAACACAGGAGGGAGTTCTCATACAAAGGCTACTGGACGGTGAATGGATCCTGGTCAGTGAATTAAAACTACCTTAAGTTATCCTGGCTACTTGCCTTTATTAGTGGGTACATTAGGTAAGGTTAAAAGGTTCTGAGGGGGTCATGTGAGAGCAATGACTCACTCTGCCATAAAAATTAGTCTAACATGTTTCTGTCCATCCACAAAGTCCAAACAGAACTGGGGCGTTCCTCAGGGCCAGGGATCCCTAATCCATTCTAGGCAGCCAATTTGGCTATATTCAATGTGAGAAAGCAAAATGGTGAGTTCTGATACAAAAATTATTAAATGTGCTCAGGTGAGTCCTACCTGAACAAAGCACATCAGCATAACCTAGACATGAAAAAACACACATCTGGTCATGGTATGAGTTAATGCATGCACCAGGGAACTCCCCTTGTTTATTTATTTTTTAATGTGTTAATAAAACAAGCAATGATAGTGCGTGGCATGCAAGTGACACTGCACAGCAAAACCACAACACTAGAAGCACACGTGAAATTGTGAAAGGACCATGCATGAAAGCAGTGCACTGTATATGCGCTCTACAAAAATTATATTCTTCTACAAAACCTTGCATAAGAATACTATGTTTGTTTAGTACTAGCTCGATGTCTTACCAATGGCGGCTAGCATAGGGCGTGCGGTGGGTCGGGGTAGGGGCAGGGTAGGGGGTAGTAAACTCGGACATACTACGGAACGGAGGAACGTAATAATTACTTTCCTCCATTCCGTCGTATGTCCGAGTTTACTACCCCCCCCACCCTGCCCCTCCCCTGCCCCTCCCCACCACCCTCAGCATGCCCAATGCGAGCTGCCACTGTGTCTTACCCTAAATTATAGGGGACATCAGCTCCTTAGACAGAGAGGGTGTCGGTGTCCTTTGTAGTCACACACTATCAAAGTTAGGTTCAAAGACAAAGTGTGGGGTCAAATGATCAGGTGCCCTTGTGATCTTTTTATTAAAACATTAAAAAATAAATAAACAAGTGTAGTCCCTTGGTGTATGCACCAGTGCTTTTTCCTCCAGGTCACTATCGCCAGATGAGCAAAGATATTGCTCTGTTGAAAGAGAAGTTCCTGGTCAGCCTTCACATGTGGAAAATTAGAAAAGTGGGATCATTTAAAGTTTGGTAAGGTGCAAAGCCTGCTTCCAAAACCAGATGATCTTTGGCACTGTTTTTCCAGCGTGTTTGGTAGAAAAAGGTGCAAATACTATTTTCGTAGTCCACACACATAAAGGCAAATGAACAAAACTGATTCTTTCTTTAATTTTGCTGTCTTTATGATGCACGGAATGGAATAAATACAGTGTTCTCGACTTTTATTATGTGAAGTATAAAAGTAAGAGTGGAGCAAACCATTTTTTTTGTTTTCATGGAAGTCGAACAAAGAGCACAACATTAGTTTCCTCTTTTTTAAAAAGCAGTCTTACTTATGTAAAATAATGTATAGGCAAGAAATGTAGCAAATATTTTGTACTGTTTTTGTCTACATTTGACGTATTGCAATCATGTTTATGAATTGCGCACTGGGCAAAATCTGCACCATTCTCTATTGTGCAAACACGCAAAATTGATCAAATGTGTATTTAGACTACTTTCCATTTGGTTCAAAGTTTCAGTAATCTAGCCCCTGTATTCATAGGATAATATAAATGTTTGAGTAAACCGACGGTTATGTCTCATGTCATATTGATTCTCCCTCAGAATGTTGCATTGTGAATAGTTTGCAGTAAGGCAAACAGGATTTTCAGCAGAGGGGGGAAGGTTTGCCCTTGAGAAAATTTTGCCCATTGCTATGAAGTGTTTAGGAGTCACCAATCATTGGCTAGTGAAGTGTACAAAAGAGGCACTTCATCCTCAGCTCCTCAGAACACATCTAAAGCAGTGAAAGAACAGAAAAAGACTTGAGCTGTGTCAGTGAATTGTGTGAAGTCCTGAAGAACTGGATCTGCTCCCACATGTCCCCAGAACCAAGAAGTAGATTCCAAGGGTCATTTGGTTGACCTCCGGACTGGCTACTAGGATATCAGAATCTGCAAGAAGCCCTTCTCGTGGAGTGGCCAGCCGACTAGTTGCAACTGAACCTAGGCTGGACCCTGCTGGTGGCCTCTGCTGGAGTGACTCCTACCCCTTACTGCTGTCCCTGAGGTGAAGGGAGCTTTAGAAGTGACCAAGAGGAGCTACACCAGAGAGTTGGAAAGAGTTAGGCTTCAACTTTTTGGACTTCCAGGACCTCAAAAGCTTCAGCAGGGCCTCCCAGCAAAGGTATCTGACTTTGGTGCAACCTCCTTTGATACAGCCTGCAACCTTGAAAACATCATAAGATGTTTTGAAATGTACGTCTCATAATTTTCACAACTAGTACCTGCTCTGTGCTTTTTCTCCATTTATTTTTCAGTGATGACTTTACAAGAACACTTTAATATATTTGAACATTACCTCCATCCTATAATTAGGTCTTGTTACAAACCAAAATAATTTTGTATGTATGAGACATATTATGCAATTCTCCCTAAACTTAAAATCTTAGGTTAGCCCAATTGATCCTGAGAATGACAGTTTAAAATGGTTCATTTTGCTTCACAGTTCTGTTAAGTGTAAAAATATTCTGATATACTCTCGTCACTGTAAAATTGGATGATGAATAGTTCATGAATAACAACGCGGAATGAGAATTGGTACTGGAAATTAATCTAAACTTTAACCTTGAATTCTACCCATAAGGAAACATGCAGTGTAATATGGGTTGTCTTCTAATGCTTCTGAATGGGGAATAATTCTGTCATATAAAGATCGCACTTTGTTCTCTTACATCTGGAGTTTACAGGGTTTTTTTTCCCCGCTGCCTCTTGGAAGGGTGACTTGTTCTTAATCACTTCTTTCTGGTCATCTGATAATACAGGCAAACATTCACAGTTATGGACATAATTATCTGTTCTATTCTTTCTCTCTTCTTTTTTGCCTCTTCACTAGATACTGGTATTTGGTCTGAGCACTAATGTGGTGATTATATTTTTAATTATCAGGTTCTGTCTTGCACAAAATGAGAATTTGAAACTATAAGACTTGTTCAGTTGAGATGCCAATAGCTAATATTTGTTTGATTTTGTTTCTATCTCGTTCTTTTAATCTGGCTATATTCACTGCCAGTTTTACATTTTATTTGTATGTATGAATTATTTTATCTGTACTGAGTAGGTACTGTTAAAGGCCCTGATTAAGCAACCTTGATGTAGCAAAATATGTCTTGGCCAGTTTTGCGTTGTTGATAAAGAATAAAAGAAAGTTTGCGAATAAAGAATCCTTTGGGAATCCACTGCCTTATTTGTTAGACCTCAAACCCGGTCCACTTAGCCTGCAACCTTGTCCTGCTTGAGGATTTTGAGTTCCAAAAACGAAACAAAGTGCCTGATTTAGAGTTTGGCAGACAAGTACTCCATCACAAGCAGGACTCATATCCCGCCTACCTTATTACAACTTACTACAAGTGCTTTAGGATATAATACACATAAGACAGAAAGGATATCTGTCAAAGTGTACCAGTCCATCAAACTCTAAATCAGGCCCAACATCCAGAGGTGGAAATCTTGACCTGTCAAAAGCCTGAAATGTATCTGACTGACGCAAGGATTTCTGTTGGCGCGAAATCTGAATTTTCTTACTTTGAGCTTTTCCTGTCACAACCAGTGATTTCAGCAGAACCTCAGCCAATGGGTATTTGACTTTGAATGCCCTGTTTGTATGCAGCTTTCAGCCTTCTCCCGGCTGGAGGATTTCAACTTCCTTAAATTTGACTAAGGGCCAGAATTAGTGTTTAGTGGACAGATAGCCCATCCGCTTATTACAAAAACATTATAGTCTATGGCACCTGTATTGACGGGACATCCACCACATTTGCCACAGAATAACCCCGTCTGTCAAGCTCTAAATCACGCACTAAGTCAGAAGGTACCAGCAGCAAACACCACCACAAATTAAGACTTGGAACGCAACCATAGAGACCTACTCAGAAACTCCATCTTGTAATACGTTAGTAATACAATATTATTACCAATGTACTACAAAATGCAATTCACTAACCTAGATGTGGAGGTATATATTTCCTGTCTTATGTGCTGAGATCCCCATCCAACTGCAGAGATTTCCACAAACATAGGTGTACGTTTTAGTAGTAAATGTGGGAGGGACAAGGGAAAGGGGCTGGAAGAAAGGAAATACATACTACTAAAGGGTAGGGGTTTTGGGAGGAGTAAGAAAGCGTTAAGGGATGGCTAGGTAGGGGCTTGGGGGGGGCATGCACCCTTCCACAAAATAATAATCTCATTTGAATTCACAAACTGCACTTCTATAGTTAATACAGCCACGAAGGATCCAAAACAGTAGCAAATTTACTCCAGCTCATAGCTGTAATAAGCCCAGCACCACATATGGCCATACACTGGTACTGCGATACCCTCTTGTAGGAAACAATAGAAGCATGCACTTAAAATAAAAGCCCATAGTAGCTCATGTGAAATTAAATTACCTTGATGTAACTTTTTAAAATGTAAATAAATTTAATTTAATGTTAAGCAAATTATGTATAACTAAAACATAATTATTAGTTTGTTTAAATATGGTAAAACCTTTTTAAATTGAATGCAACTTTAATGTTTTGAAAAATAAATTGATTTAAAATAATTCTGTACATACCTTGTTTCAAACAATAGTACATACTAATTTAATAAACATTTTATATACTGTAGGTGGAAGAAACATTATTTTATTTTAATATATTCAAAATAATTAAATATATAATTTAAAAAATCAAGTTAGTAATGCTTTTGCATTTTCTCATTTTGTCTCAAGGACAATAGCATTGTTGTATTTTTTTTGTTTTGTTTGTTTATAGTTGAATTTGATGGTTAACTAAAGTACACAGTAAGCCAAAGATATTGAAGAACTCTGTCAGCTGGTCCTCCTCATAAAGTTATATGGTTGGGGCAGTTAAGTATGATTAGTGAAGACCACAAATAAGACAATACATGCAATGATAGCAAGAGGCAGATTTTACATATTTTACAAATACGTTTGTTAGCCAGGATTTGAGGGCCAAGGCTTGAAGAAAGGGGGTTGAGAGTGGATGTGTAGATAAAGATAATATAGAGTGAGCATGTGGGTAAATGGAACTCAAAGTTAAGGAGGTGACTCTTGAGAGCAGAATTTAAAAGGCATATTGAAAGATTGGCCCTGAAGTTGCGATGGAGGATGTTCCAATAGAGTGGAGGCAGGAATGTGGAATGAGTGAAAGATAGATAGTGCATATGAGCATTTTAGGAGTAGTGAGGAGATGTTGGTTAACGGAGCTGATGTTGGGCAAGATGTTCTGGCAAGTATAATGGAATATCTGTGAATCAACTTAAATATCAAGACAAGAAGAACGTACTAGGTTCTGCAGCTTATAATATAAGTTCTGCCTTCTCTTTATTATTAGTGTTTCATCAACTATGAGTTTCAGTTCTACTGAGACAGGATATCCCTCAAGTTGTAAAAGATGAGTATCTCTCTGATTACAGCTTATTCATTGAATTATGAGCTCTTTGGGGTAAGGCACCACACACAGTGGTCAGTCTCTCTCCTTTCGCAAAATTTATTTTAATCAGGTCAGTACTGGAAAGTGAAGTTCGGAGAATCTATTTCACATGTGGTGGCAATCCTAGGAAAATTCTCACCATGTCTAATAGTGAAAAACTCCCTGGTACATTGGTTGAGATAACCCAAATTGGGCCACTAACAAACTAGTGGAGGCACCTAACGCATGTTACCCATTTTTGTTTAAAAATGTGACATTGTTGTAGAAAATGCCTTTCTGAACAACAGAACGGCAAACCATTCTCAAGTCTAACCAATTAGGCAGAACCTCCTGCCAAAGACACAGCAGCTTTTATTAGATCTGTTTCTGGATCAGCATCTTAAGGACCTGCAGTTCACTTCACCCTCAAATGTTGCCTCTCTAATTAGCTGCAGGCTTTTTCATGAGGAATTGGCTTTCTGTGCTTTACAGATTTCCTGAAACTTGGCACTGAGGTAGAAGCAATAGTGCCCACTAATGCTGTAGGCCACAAGGATGAATCCTACCTGCATCATTTGTAAGGCCCTGAGTGACCTCAGAGGTTTGTCCCAGTGAACTGTTTACATACTTTAATTGTAATCTAATTGGACCTATTATTTTCATGAGTGGTAATATTATGAACTTAATTAATTAGTCTTGGACCTGGGATTCATCCCTCCACATTGAAAATGAGCTGTGGGCCGCACATCCAATCTTAAGAAAATGCACTCTAACCAATCTACTAACCTTGGGGACATATGTACAAAAAATCTAAAATCGCAATTTCCTAATTGCGATTCTTATTGAATTGCAATTAGGAAATCACAATTCCTGATGTAAGAAAACTTACATCTTTTAAATAGTGATTCCTTGTGGGTCACAAAATGACGCACCTCATGAATATTAAGGTGGTATGTCGCAAACTACGACCTACCTCATTAATATTCATGAGGGACGACATTTTGGAACGATAGCCATCACAGGGATGTTGGGGTCAGCAGACCACCATGTCTGTAAATGCTTTTAAATAGAGCAATCTTTTTTTTTTTATGCAGTTCGTTTTACCTAAATGAAAATGTGATGCATTTAAAAAATAAAAAATAAAAGAAAATGAAACTTCTCAGTTTCGCCTGCTCTTAATAAATATTTTGTTGAACATTCCCAAAGGGTAAGGGGTCCCATGAGGACCCTTTCCCATTTGCGAATGGTTACCACCTGCTTCGAAGTGTTGGTAAAAAATTAATGTTTTGCGACCGTAAATTTGGTTGCAAAACATTTGTACATATCACTGCAATTTGGTATATGGAAGGGACGCCCTAAACGCACCTTCCATCGCTAAACGAATTGCGATTCGTTAACAAGTTACAGAGTTGCAAATTAGTATATGTACATTGGAAATTGTTTTTTGGGGCTCGCAAATGGGCCGAGTCTGCAAATCAGTCAGTTTACGACTGCACAAAAAGTTTTGTACAAATGCCCCTTACTGCTCTGTTTCAAACCTGTCTTACTTGCCAAAACTGTGGCAAGGCAACGTTGAATGTTAGTAATGTTAAATGCTTTAAATACAAATAAATAGAGCTCCGGATTCAGCATTGTTCCTTGTTTTATATCCGACGTCTCCTACTGGTCCATATGACTGATTGATTGATTTAAAACAATGCAAATGGCAGGCAGCTGCTTGGCAGACTGCGCCCTGCAGGTCTACACACAAGACATACTGTTATTCGACTATTGACACGTAGATGGCCTCTAAGATGCTGATGTGCAGTGGGGGAAATAATGCTATTTTAATTGCTAGGTAAGACTGAAATAGGGGACTGCTCGATATTTGCTTTAGAACCTTCCTTACAGTTTTTGGGTAAAGATCTAGTGAATATTGCGGAAGCCCTAACTTTGGTTGCTCACATAAATAACTGAAACTCTGGAGGACAATGCACCATCTTTCGATATAGGTTTCAAGCACCACGTGTACTTGTCATTTTCAGGACTGACAATTACTGCATGATTTTGTTTCATTTATTTGTAAGGCGCATGCATACATGGCACAAATCCAGGGTCAGGGCTCGCTCTCTAAATTAATATCACACAGACAATAAAAGTTACATTTACAGTACATTCAGACAATACAATTTAGTTCAACTCAATCAACAATCTACTTAAATGCCATAGAATTATGAAGCATCAAAAGAATGATATAGCATCCTTTTAAATACTTTTTAGTATTCTTTTAAACTGAGTCGGTCTATTAATATTATACATTATACTATGGAGGCAATGCATTCCATAAAGCAGCTTCAACCACACTGAACCGTTCGCCTTCATATTTCAGCAGTTGGCAACTTGGGAGAACCAGGTTGGGATTTGTTCTGAGAGAGGTTTCTTAACAAACTTCCTAATGTAAAAGCTATTATTTGAATAAACTGGACATATGCGGTGCAAAGCTTTTCAGATAAGAGTTAACACTCTGAAATGAATGAAAGCTTTATCTGGGAGCCAACTGTTCTGTCAGATGCTCAAATGTATTTAATCCACATACAGTTCTAATTGCTTCGTGTGGAAAAGCTTGCAAAATGTACAAATTGTATTGTCTAATACTTAAATATATGGTAGCACAGTACAAAAGTCAGGAAACACTATTGCCTTTATTGGCAGCATGAGTGGGTCTGGTGGCTCAGTGGACTAATGCAACCACTGCAGGGGCTTGTGTTCGACCTCATGGTCACAGGTCCAAATCCTGGCGGGTCCACTCAGCCTTTCATCCATCTGAGGTCGATTAAAATGAGTACCATTGAGTTGGGTAACAATAAAACATCTGTTATTCAGCGCCAAGAGACCCTTGGGTGAACGTGCGCTTTACAAATACACATGTTATGTATGTTATGTTATTGAAGTGGCAGGGCAATCTAAAATAAATTGAGTAGATGGAAAAGTTTTTGTATAAGCCCTAGCTCACATGGCCAAAACTTAGGTATTCACTTGATTCATGCCGGAGAGCAAAACCTCAGTTTTGCTTGTGATTAAGAGTAGTCGATTAATAAACATCCAGTATTTAATGGCTCCTAACCCTTTGGGACACAAACCCACCCCAGTGCCTCTGTCTGCCATCGGCCAATGCTGGGGAGGGCATAAAGGAAACCTCTGGTGCTCATTAGGAGGGAATCCTGCTTTTAAACATGACTTACGTCACCCTTAAGTAGACCTTGCTGCCCTAAAGGAAGGGTACACAGTGCTTACAAGTGGAATATGTAACACATTTTGTTTGACAAGTTGCTACAGTGCCTAGGCCCCAAAAGCTATTTTCATTGTATAGGACTGTGGTGTGTTCCATTAGAAAAGATTAAATACAATTAAAATACTATTTTTATCTCTTTTGGCTGAGAACAAGCTACACATTGCACCATTATTTTAAATATTTTTAAAAATACATTCCAATTGGTAAAGTTAGATATTTAACAAATGTAAAGAAATAGTAACTTTTAGTAATTTATGCTTTTCCTGCGGGAAAATGTAGTATGCTGTTTAGTTTTAGCCTGTCTTCAGCTGTTCTGCAATTGCTTCCCTGTGAAGAAGTTTAAAATTCTGCTTCCAGACAATAGAGCATGTTTTGGCCCTGGCAGGATTGTCTGGGTGAGGTATGTGACCAAGAAGAGGGCTGGACCTGCTGTATGTGACCTTTGTGGAGACCAGAAGGGCTGGACCTGCTCCCACTTGTACCAAGACCTGAGAAGTGGGCTCCAAGGGTCAGTTGGCAGATCTCTGTGGATATAGGGACACCCAAAACTGCAAGAGGTCTTTTCCTCAAATGCCTAGTTGCCCAGTGGCAAGAGGACCGAGCGAGACTGGCCTGTGCCAGAGTGGATCCTTGATCGTAAGTACTCTGAGGTCCTGGGAGCCTTTGAAGTGACCACGAGAAACTGCTCCAGAACAAATAAACTATTGGGAATTTTTCAACCGGAAGAAGACAAAGAGTAACCACCCAAGGCTCGCCACCCGTGGCACAACCTCAGCAGACAAGAAAATCAGGTTGGTCCAGCTCGGATGATTTTGCTGCCCAAAAAAAGACTTCAGTGGACCATCACGGCAAAGATATCTGGCTTCAGTGTGACCAGCCTGGCTACAGCTTCCAGGCTTGTTCCGCTAGAGCTTTCCAGCTCTAAAAAAAAAAAAACTAAGGACCTTATTTAGACTTTGGCGGATGGGTTACTCCCATCAAAATGTGAAAGTTATTCCGTCCATTACAAATGCCATATGCTACAATGCATTTGTAATATGTGGGCGAGTCATTCCCTTAATTTGTGATGTAGTGTCCAGTCTGCCAAACTGTAAATAATACTCAAAGCTTGAGTGAATACATCTTGAGCTGACTAGAGTACTTCAACAGGTGCAAAATTTCAGTTTTCGCACTCAAAGAATTTCCTGCTAAAACCACTAGACTTAGTGGGACTATGGTCAACAGATATCTGACTTTGAGAGGACTTCATCAAATATTGCTTGCATCCTTGCCCCACTGGAGGATTCAGACTTCCAGAAAAAAGACTAAGTTAGAAGGTAATGTCTTGGACTGGACCTCATACTGGGCTTAGCAGGCATTAGGTGCATCATGGTTGGGCTCAACTTGTGCTTAGTCTACCCCATCCATAGACACTGTGCTGTTTCTTGACAATTTTTTAACTAAAAGGTTTAAACTTCATATCTCCAGTTCCCAGGTTTGAATTATTGAAACTGTGTCTAACCTGACAAGTTTGTGGACTCACCTCCACTCTAACTAATAACCAGTTTTCTTACAGTTCCTCCCTGCGTTTCTGGTTGGCTAGTTGCTTATACTGTGCCCTGCTCTGAGGAAACTGAACACCCTTTTCAACTACATGGGATTTAACTCACTTAAGTACATTTATTTGTACATACCTACACTTTTTATCAATTCACCAATGTTTCCCTTTTTTCAGCCTGCACTATTACATTTAATGCCCAATTGAGAGATATGTTTCTCAAAACTTCTTATATACAGACGAGGTGAAGTGTTCAAAAGCAAAATGTCCTTGTGGGGTAGGATTTTTATTGTTGGAGCTGGATTTAACTCATCAGTTTTTGTCTCATTCTGCCACACTCTAGTTCTGTTGAGGGTGGTAGTTAAAGAGTCTACATCACATTGTGTTTCTATTCATAAATGAGAAAAATACATTATTACCAGATCATGCTCACTTCAATTCTTTTAATGACTGCAACGTTTTTAACAAAAGCTCAGCTGTCCTATTCTTACAATATATAATCTACATGAGAAGTAGAAAAGCCATAGAAAAAAACACATTAACTGGAACATCAGATCAAAATCTCTGGTTAAGAGTCCATGAACCAAATTTATGAGTAATTGACAAATTGTTTGCATGTCTGTCAAATTTGAGATCCGTGTAGAATGTTATGTTTGCAGAGGGCTAGGAATTTGACCCCAACTTATATTCAGGGCCAAAACTTATAGCTTCAGTAAATTGTAGTAAAAATATGTTTCTTCATTTGCATCATTGTTCATCACTAGAGTTGCAGTGGACATATTACTCAACTCCTTAATATTTTACTTGTTATTTCTATGCAGCTGGCATTGAGGAACCCTCCATCGGTTTCTCTGAAAAATTCCTTCAACATAAACGTTCTTTTTAGCAGCTAAACCAACATTTTCAAAGGGAAATCTCTAGACAATTCCCAACTTTAACCATTGGTAAAAATATGTTTCAAAATTATTTTAGATTATTTATGCTGGTTATATCATAAGAAACAGAAGTGAGGGATTGCGCTTTAAATCTAGTTCCATCTGTCACATTTCATTGGTGGAGACAAATGTATCTATTCTGTCAAATGCAATGTGAAATTCATGTTATACTAACGTTGCCATGATGCAAAACATTAGTTTGAAGAACATCCTGCATATTCTAAATTACACAATCTGCAGAAATGGTGCAAAACCTTATGGAGCACAACCCTTCAAACTTTTTTCTGACTTTTTTAATTTCACTTAGATTAATTGGGGACCTCATTGACTTGCTCTTTTGTAAATGTCCTCACTGGCTTTATTGATTAACAGTTAACAATTTTATATGTTCCCAACTTTTCAAATTGATTCATGTACCCACTAGCACCTCCACCTAAGAATTAGTTTTGAGCTCAGTAGTCAGTCAAGATCCTTTATTGCTTAATTAATTAAAATCATTTACAATTATTGTACAGAAACATTGATATAAGACAAGTAAATTGCATACGAGAGCTTAAAATTCGGATCAATTTCATTATAGTTTCCATAAAATTGCCAATTCATAAGGAAGATCGATACTAAAACCATATCATTAATGTGCAAAAGTGCTAGGACTGTACAAACTGTGCATATGGCACATGATATCTTGAATAGAGTTAAAATTAAATAGCCCTGTATGGGACTGAAAGTGGCGTGTAATACCTAGGAATACATGTATACTCCGAGCCTTATGGACTAAATGTACATAACTGTGCATGCAAATCTGACATGTTGTATCTCAATTTAACGAGACAAAATTAAAGTCAGTGGTACTTCACGATAATGATTAGGGTGTTAATCCAATTTATCAGAGTCTTTAAGAGCTGCTTGCAGCAGGCAAATATACTTGCCAAATTTTTGCCAGGTCGCATGGCTCTACTAGATTAAAAACCAGGTTCGTGGCCTCATTGCAGGTTTGTATCCCATTTTTAAGGAACGGAGGTTTTAGCAAAGCACGATGAGCATTCAGAAGGCTAGGACAACTGCGCAGCAAGTGGTTAAAAGTTTGCGTTTGATATCCACATAGTCTGCACTTAGTAATCAAGGAAAGGGAGTGCTATTTAGGATTCAGCTCTTTGGTTTGTAGGCACATCAGCCTGGCAACCATGATTTGTTGTAAACATGTCCTTCCGATTACGAGCCAAAGGTATGGCTGTGGTTTCAGTTGTGACGGGGGGACAGTGTTGTATGAAGCGGCCACTACAGCGAATGCTGGAGTGCTTTTAGATTTTAGTTTTGCCAGATCGGTGAGCATTGTCTTTGCTTTTATATGTTGTTTAAGAATTTTTTTAAGAGCCAAGTGTGACAAAAGTTTGTTGTTTAGCACAGACAAATCTATTTGAAATGTATCCACTGCTTTGGTTAAATAGTTCGACCATAGGTTTGGCTTTTGAGCTCAGTACATGATAATAAAGTTGAGCAGGGATGTTGAAAGGAGGCATCTGATCTGACTGTGTTGTGGTGATGTCATTGCATCAGTGCTGTAGCAGCTCAGGTAAAGCATTTATTAATATTCACTCTGTCGTGGCTTCCTTGGAAGTGAAATTCTTAACCACTTCTCCAGGACCTCCAAGTGCAAATCAGCACAGCTCGAACTGTAGCAAATACTGCTAGACCTATCAATTCTTATCTGCAGTCAGAAGGCCATTGAGATCAGTGTGATGGACAGGTTCAATTTTAAAGCACAAAATCAGGTTCACAAAACACTTTTAGAAATACGCCTGTCTATTTACATGAAAGATTCAAGTTACATACCTATGTAGAAAGATAAGAATCTATTACATTCGCTTTGGTTCCCAGCCCTTGTTGGAACCAGAAATCAATGTATGGATGAGAAGACTGAGCTGCCAATTAAACATGCTCTGTTATAACCCCAGCTTCTCTAGGCATACCACTCTGCGGCTCTTGTAAGTGCCCTAAGCTTCTCACAATGGAATCTTTTAGCTCCATCCTTGAAGGCTTTCTGAACAAGCAGATTGCAAAACTCCAGAGGATAAAAGTGGAGCAGCGAAGCTGTGTTTTAGCGTTGGTAAATGTGAGCATGCAACACCCATGCTTAAAACCCTCCACTGACTTACAGTAAAGCAAATGATTGAATTTAACACACTCTGTACCAAATTCTTCTGGGAAGAGCATCTCAAGTATCTTCCGAAACTTTAACTGTGAGGTCCAGACGGTCTGTCCTAAACCTTCGACAAGCGGTGAGAAGGAAAATGCATGGTCGGAAGTCACAAAAAGAAATTGGAACATATCTCTTGTACATACTTAATCTCACCTAGAGGGCTGACAAATGATCAGAAAATACATTAAATCCACATTTATTAGGAAAGGTGTTATTCAAGATTCCTAGCTGTGGAACCACTCCCTAGGCTCCTAATTGGGCCATCCATACCAGATAAGGCAGAGCAAAGAAGATCAGCATCTTCATGCCCTCCTCCCCTGGATGTCAGCTGCCTGTTTTCACTCAAGAGCTCAAACACATGGGTTTAACATTGGAACAGAGAAACGCTGATAAAGGGAATGGGATATAAGTATACTAGGAAAAAAAGCACCAACTTGCATGTGCCCTTCTCAACACATGCTCACTATGGAAACACACCACTGAGATTTGGGACCTCCTCTCCACCCTCACACCCGACATCCTCTTCCTCACTGAGACCTGGCTCAACCGCACTTCATTGTCCGACATCGTCACCGCAATACCCAAAGGATACAAGATCACCCACTGCATCAACACGCCTGGCGGAGGGATCACCATTCTGCACAAAGAATCCATCCAATGCACGACCACAAATACAAACATCACCCCAACCATGGAACACCTCAACTTCCGACTCCAAACAGACAGCAAAACCACCTTCAGGGGCACCTTCGCCTGCCATCCTCCAGGGCCACGTCCAGCCTTCTGCAACTTCATCATCCCACCTCGCCATAGAATCCAACAACTACATTTTCCTCTTCGACCTCAACTTCCATCTCGACAACCCCAATTACATCAACTTCCTTGACAGTATGAACAACATCAGACTCATCCACGAATCCAGGCACACCGCAGACCACACACTAGACCACATCTTCACTTCCAGCGACCGTATCAGGTACAGTCACACCACAGACCTCACCTGGACTGACCACTCCATCGTCCACTTCAACATCACCAGCTCACAGACCTCTGCCCCCAGTCTGCCCATCGCCCCCCATGGCAGCTGGAACAAAGTCCCAAAGGACACATGGATCAAAGCCCTCAACACCACCCACTGCATTTACTCCAACAACCTAGACCAGAGCGTCAGAAACATCAACAATTTGATCACCAACTGCACCCACAGCATTGCTCACATTGGCAACAACACCCACAGAAGGTCCACTAAGCAGGCTAGCTGGTATTCTGAAGACCTCATTACTGCTAATCGGCACTGTAAACAACTGGAAAGGAGATGAAGCACCAGCAAGGAGATGATCGACAAGACTGCCTTCAAGGCAGCCCTCAACCTCTAACACAGACAGTTGAGACAATCGAAGAAAAAGGCCTTAGCCTCACACGTCAAATCAAGCTCCAGTAACAGCAAAGAACTCTTCAACATCAGCAAAGAACTCTCCAACCCCTTAGCTTCAACAAACAACATTACTCCCTCACAGGAACTCTGCGACAACCTTGCAAATGTTTTCCACAATAAGATCGGCAGCATCTAAAGAAATTTCAAACCCCAGCCCAAGGGCACCAACTTCTCCAAGCAACACACCAATTCCTCTACCACCACAGACACCGACTAACCCAATGGAGCCAGCTCTCCCCACAGGACTCTGCCTCCATCATGAACTCGGTCCATCAGGGGCCCCAACCGACCCATGCCCTCACTACATCTTCAACCTAGGTGAAGCCAGAATCAACCATGTACTCACCATCTTGTTCAACACGTCAATTGCCATGCCCACTTTCCCTGAGGACTGAAAACACACAGAAGTCAACACCCTACTAAAGAAACTATCAGCAAACCCCAGTGAACTCAACAACTATTGACTGAACTCCCTGTTCCCTTTTCCCTCCAAAGTATTACAAAAAGCCATCAACCAACAACTCTCCTCATTTCTGGAATGGTACCTCCTACTTCAACTTCTCCCAATCAGAATTCCACAGGAACCACAGCACCAAGATAGCTCTCATTGTGGCTACCAATGACTTTCGAGCACTACTCGCCTGAGGAGAAGCTGCAGCTCTGATCCTCCTAGACCTCTCAGCAGCCTTTGATATGGTCTCCCACCACACACTCATTACAAGACATTCAAGGGGCTGCTCTCAGATGGATCACCTCCTTCCTACCCGGAAGAACTCGAAAAGTCCACCTTCCCCATTTCACCTCCGAACCCCAAGGAAATCAAGGATCCTCGCTCAGCCCTGTTTTATGGTTCTCACTAGAAAAGGTAGGACTGCGTATTAGGACAACAGGACTTCCGAATGTAGGGACTGAGTCCACCTACACCCTCAGAAATTGTTAGCCCAACTCCTAGTTGCTCACAGTGCCTCACCTGAACCCCTCACCTTTCTGGGGTGGCAGGAAAATTTGGCATCCTCGAGCATGACACTCTGATCCCCAAGGGAATCATGGAACCAGATCTTACCCCTTTCATTGTTTTCTCATGCATGCCCTTGATAAACATAAGAAAGATACAAAGAAAGTTTTCAATACATTTATTGAAACGATCGTAGTCTTGCATAGAGAGAATGAGCTGCGATTATTAGGCAGATGAAACAAAGCAATGTAGCCAGCATTACGAACATGGTAAAAAGAACAAACAGTCCAACCATGGCAGCCCGATATATATCTGAATGTCGGAGAGGATTTGCACAACTTTTTGTGAGCCAATTAAGATCTTGTTGTTTGCTAGGGTTATCATGAATAAGAGTTGACTTCAGATCAGGACAGTAATAGAAGGGGATGTGACTGTTAGTCTTCATGACTAGTCCTGCAGCACATGTGTGAGGATAAGGCTGTACATTTCAATCTTCTACCCACTTTCAATATTACTAGGGATGTACAAATAGATCAATATCAGGGGGCTCCCTGGTTATTAGATTCTAATAGAGTATTGTAATAAATAATTTTATTTCCAAAGGGGAAGGCAGACACTTTACATGAGGTATTGGTACCTAGTGATTCTAGCTGAGCTTGCACTCTCCTAGGATATTGTGGATTTCATTTCCGAAATTCCCATAACGAGTAGCCGTCAAATGATCTCATTTTATACATAGTGTTTGTATTTATATTGCACTTTTGCACAGCAATCTCCCTTTTGCACTTTACACGCTTCAGTACTGTTCTGACACTAGCACTTTAACATTAGATCATTATGTTTATAGTCATTACAACGCCGTAGGCCCAGTCATTTGCTAATTTGCACATCTTAGGAGTTACAATTGATTGCACTTTGCACCTTATATCTGTAGGATATGAGCCGATGCAACGAATCTGATACACTATTGCCTTGCATCCCTAGTAGCTGGCTTTGCAATATGTAGCGCGATTTTTTGGCGCATTGCTCATGCAGGATGTGTTTTTATACGTTTGCCAGGCCATAATCATTGTAAGCACTATGCACTTTAGAAAGTAACATTCCTGGTTACAACTCCTGTATTTGAACGTACTGTATATCCAGAATTTCAATAAGAAAGTGATGTTAGCAATGATTTGTGCAAATATCTACTTGTATCATGCACTGTGCACTTTATCTAAAAGCAAAATCTGATGTATTGAGTGCATATGCTCCTTTTTGCAAATGCTTTAACATGATCGTTATTAGATTGGAAAACAAGAGCTGGGCTATGCAAATACGAGAGTAGTACTTTTTAGACGTAATATATTTTATACATATGTGTCAATGTTCAATAGGTGTGTTCATATACAATAGCTATTAATGCTTTACATGTAACCTATTGACCCTGTTTTCTATCATTTATGCAAAACAGACAAATATACGCTTAGTATTTCTTCTATTGTTGTTTGTGCCGACCATGTCACAGGAAGCATCACTTTCCCTTTAAATTCCCGTTTCTGAAAGCCGTATGTCATGTAATCAAGGACACCGTTTGTGTCCGAAACGCGTCAGAGGCAGCACCCTTCAAACCAATAAAAGTATTATTTTTGGCACCAGCTATATCCAGAGTCCGTGTCCTTGCGTGTGCGTGACTGCACTTGGGATTTCGTCTTTTGATATATATATATATATGGGTTCGCTTTCGTCTGTTCTACAATTTCCGTAGACGAATTCTTTGCATATATATATATATATATATATATATATATATATATATATATATATTATCTACTGGCGGTCGCCAGTAGATAGTTATAGTTAGGACCTATTATCCATAGGAAATCCGCGACATTCTATTTGAAATAACGTTGGTGCCGGTTGACGAATCTTCGCGAAAGTTTCCAACTTGTTGGGGCGCTCCGCTCCTACCCTGAAAGTCTCGGGTTGATTCGTCAAGCGGGGGCCGAGAAAAAAGGGGGGTACCAAAACGCGTTTTCCCCATTCATTTTTCCATAGGAACCTTTAGTCGCAGCTACAGCCCGAACTGCTGAACGGAATTACACCAAATTTGGCAAAGAGGTAGCCCTTGGTTCAGACTGGTGCCTTTTGCTTAAATGGTGTAAATCCGTTCAGTAGTTCCTGAGAAATTCACAAGTAAAGTCACATATATATCTATGGCCGAGTAGGGTCCGCGTACCCTCCCGATCATGAGCTGCATGCTAATTGGCTGTCAGCTGGCTGTCAACATTCCGATTCAGGAAGTGTTGGCAGCCATTTTGTCCCTCGGTAGAACCGAGGGACAGAAACAAGTGCGCAAAGCGCACAAAGGGGGCAGGGTAGAAACCCCCTAACCCCCTAGGCCTGCTCAGGGGGTCCCACAAGGACCCCCTGGGCAAAAAAAAGCATTTTTTATTTTTTTTTTAAATCGTCAGGATCCGCTCAGGGTGCGCGGATCCTGCCGGAAAAAAATAAAATCGAAGCGCGGTCTCCGCGCTCGATGTTAATTTGCCCCCGGGTGGGCCAAGTCCTGGGGGCATGGTGGGGGGGTAAATTTATGTATGGTGGGCCTCTAAGGGCCCCCAAGCCCGGGGACCGCCACCCCCGGGGCTTTAACAAAAATGGTGCGGGAGGGCTCTTTGCCCTCCCGCTGCCCCGGGACCGCCACCTCCCCGGGGCTTCTGTTTTTTTCTAACCTGTGTGGGGGGCTCCAGCCCCCACACGCCCGGGACCGCCACCTCCCGGGGCACTAAAAATTTAAAATGGGGGTCCGTTTTGGACCCCGAAGCCCCGGGGACCACCACCTCCCGGGGCTTTGAAAATGTGGGGAGGGGGCCGCGCGGCCCCCCTCCTGGATCCAGTGATGGCCCTGGGGACCGCCACCCCCCAGGGCCGGCTCCTGCAGTGTCCCGGGGTGCCTACCCCCGGGACACTGTGAGGTGGTGTATCCACCGGAAAGAAGGCACGCAGACGTGATGCTTGAAGAAGGGCTTTTAATGTAGCTCCTTATAATACGACCTCATCCTCCAACCAACAAAAGCAACTGACACTCTTCTTCAAGCACTAACATTCTATACAGATGGAGTTCTAACTCAGCATGTGACTCTATGGCAACATGGCTCACACTGGACATAATGATAAGAACACCACATCACCTCCCCTTTTTACCACAAAAAGAGTAAAAATGAACACAGTGTGAAACATGAAATGTACTGCACATGAAATATGCTAAACACAATCTAGAAGACGAAGAGGGACTTTCCTCAGTCTACAAGGCCTACTTCCTATATGAGGTGGAAGAGAAGCGGGACTGCAGAAGGAGTCCTCATCAGCACATATGGAAGGACACTTGACAATTCTGCTGAGGTTCCATATCCTGTGATCTTGTGTTTTCACCGCATTCCCCAAGAGCTTGATTATTTTTATTGGTTGGCCAAACTTTGACTTACCAATTCTTCTCTCAGGGAGTCTCACCCTAACCCAGTCCCCAACATTAACAACAGTTCTTTTCACAGCCTTTCTCGCATCAAACTCTATCTTCCTTCTCTCCATTTTCTCCACCTCACGGCTTTTCCAACCCACAGTACGGTCAACCACGCCACCAACTTCCATTCTTCTATTGGTCACACAAAGAGGGTTGACCTGCGTACTAGGCACTCTTCCTTTAAACAGCGTGAAAGGTGAAACACCTGTACAAGAATGGGGAGTGAATCTGTATTCACACACTTTTTTTTTGATAGCTTCCTCCCAGTTGCAACTAGAGACAACAGCCAATTGCATAGCCTCCTTGAGGACTCTCACAAATCTCTCCACAACACCATTACACTCTGGATGATACAATGCAGCACGCTTGTGCGTAATCCCCCTTTCACTGAAAAACACTTCTACCGCCCCGGAGGTAAACTGCACTCCATTGTCCGTTAAGATGGAACGTGGTAACCCCTCACTTGCAAAAAGATCGTCCAAGAAGCATATCACAGAAGTCGAGTCAACTGAATTGACAATTTTTATCGCAGGCCACCTGGAAAACATGTCTATACACACCAGCACATAACGATCTTGGGTTCTAACCTTTACCGGACCCAGAATATCCACTGCGATATCAACCCAAGGACCACTGGCTTGTTGTCTGATAACCATAGGTTGCGTTCTACACTTAAGAATTTTGTCACTCTTGGCACATTGAGGACAACAGCGCACCTGCCTCTCTATCTGGACATCCATTGCAGGCCACCAATAGGCTTCCCTAAGCCTTTCTTTTGTTTTGGCTATACCCATGTGGCTGGAATGGGCATTCTCAACCAATTTATCACGCAGAACAGAAGGTACAACAAGTCTGCTCCCTCTGAAGAGTAATCTATTGGAAAAGGACAATTCCTCTTTCACACTCCAAAATCCTTTGACCTGATCCTCACAGTCGCGCTTGTCACACCACCCATCACGCACATAGCTGATGACTTGCTGCAAAATGAGATCATTCTCTAAACCTGTACTCCATTCTTCTTCAGTCACCACACCCTCGGTAACCACACATACTTTTAAATCTTCCTCAGAGTCCTCACGAGCGAGATGGTCATCATCACAGACTTCAGGGATAGCTGAACCACCAAGCCTAGACAAACAATCTGCAAGGATGTTGTTAGCTCCTGGTAAGTAAGAAACATGAAACTCAAAATCTTGCATGGCAACAACCCATTTCCTTATTCTATGGGAGACACAATCAATCCCTTTCTTTTCAAAAATTTCTTTCAAAGGCTTGTGATCAGAGACTACTGAGAAACCTTTCCCCCACAGAAACTTTTTAAGTTTGCGAACAGCCCAGTAAACAGCCAAAGCTTCTTTCTCTATTACAGAGTAGTTGCACTCAGCACCTCTGAGTGGTCTGGAGATGAATAAGATGGTGTTGTCAGCTTTTTCACCAGGTTGCAGGAGAACAGCACCTACCCCCTTGCAACTAGCATCAGTCATAACCACAGACTCTTTTGTGGGGTCAAAGCTAGATAAGCTAGGTGCCTTATTCAAACAATTTTTGATAAGGTCAAATTCATCACAACAAGACTTATCCCATATGAACTTACATCCCTTTTTCAGTAGGCCTCTAACATTCTCTGTTTTTTGTGCAAAACCTGGGACAAATTTATTATAAAATTCTGCCATTCCAAGAAATTTAACTAGTTCATCTTTGTTCACAGGATAGTTGAGATTGGAGATGGCCTCAACTAGAGATGGCTTTGGTTTTATCCCTGACACCAAGTGACCTAGATACTCAATCTCCATGACATTGAATTTGCACTTGTCTAGTCTGAGGGTAAGCCCTGAGTCTTGCAATTTGGACAAAACCTCTTTTACTCTCGAATCATGTTCTTGTAAACTCACCCCATGAACCAGAACATCGTCTTGATACACCTTGACACCATCAATGCCAGCCAAAATTTTTTCCATCACCCTTTGGAATACCGATGCAGCTGATATTAAACCAAACGGCATTCTGAGGAACTTAAAAGTGCCGAAGGGGGTAATAAAAGCCGTTAGATCTTGACACGAAGGGTGAAGCTTGACTTGATGATAGGCCGATGAGAGGTCCAACGTTGAGAAATGAGTGGCCCCACCTAGGGATGACAACATTTCAGCAATATTTGGAAGAGGGTAACGATCTACAACAACAGCCTTGTTAAGTTCTCTCAGATCAATACATAATCTTGCCTCTCCGTTGGCCTTTCGGACCATCACGACCGGAGAAACCCATACTGTGGCTTCAACCTCTTGTATAACTCCATTTTTTAACAGTTTATCTATCTCGGCCCTCATCTTGTCTTTGACCAACATGGGCACATTTCTCACTTTGGCTACCTTAGGTACAGAATTATGTTTCAACTTGATCAGGTGTATATAATTTTTAAGACATCCTAACTTGTTACAGAAAACGGTGGGAAAATTAGCAATCCAGGTGTTGCGATCAGAAATGGAAGCAACAGAGGGTGGTTCTCGTTCTCTCAAGCATACGGAGGGAGACTCATTGGGATCGAGATAAACACCAAGATCCCGTTGATGAGACCAACTGATCAGGGAGTCCCCTTTCATGGATACATATATCTTCCCTGCCGTGATCCTGCTTTTAAAGTCTATCGTTCCCATGAAATAACCTAAGAGACGGATAATTTCCCCTCCATAACCTCTTGGTACTATGTCAGGTTTACATAGCTTGACTTTCCTAGATAGATTCTTTTCATAGAAAATTTTGGGAATCAGAGTGATTTTGGCCCCCGAATCAAACAACATTTTGACAGAGCTATTATTAACAAGGACAGTTTCTATAGGACCATCAACCACTTGATCGTTGACCTGACATATAAAATGCTCATCATCATCAGCTTGGTTATAAATGTCTACTTCCCTTACTTTCTTTTGATCCCTGTTCGATCTGCAGCATTTAGTAAAATGTCCCTTTCTTCTACAAATAGAACAAGTCATCTTCCAGCCAGGATAATCTTTAAAATTAGCTAGATGCCCTGTATTCCCACAACGGAAGCATTTAATTGGAAAAGATTTAGGGTAAACACCGGAGTGTATAGATTTTGAAGCAATCGGGACACCCAGCGTGGACGGCTTGACTGGCTTGTCGGAAGAGAGAGTTTTAATCTCTTTCACTTCGGTAGTGTGACTCTTATGACTCTCTGTGTCCTTGCGAATGGCTTCAACACAGGCTTTGGAATGTTCATGCATCTTTAAAGTAGTGATCACATCTTGAAGTGGGGGATTGTCTTTCTGCCAAAGACTTTCTTTGGCTTTATCTATGGAGGAACCTAACATGAGTTGGTCTCTCAGCCTTTCATCCAGACTACCAGCAAAAGAGCATGTTGAAGCAAGCTTACGTAGAGCTGTGACATATTGCTCAACAGATTCATCTTGCCTTTGTAACCTCTTCCCAAAGTGATAACGTTCTAAAATCATGCTCATTTTGGGAAGATAATGCAAATCCATTTTCTTAATACATATCTCGTATTCATTGAGAGAGTCTGCCTCATTATCAGGAAGATCTGGCAGGTGTTCAAATACTTCCTGTCCCTCCGATCCTAAACAATGTAGAAAAAGAGAAGACTTCCTTTCTGCACTCAGAGAGGTACCACAAACCCTGGCGTAATTAATAAAATCTTTTTTCCATTTCAACCAGGGTATGATAGGTTCACCAGGAGCTGCTAGAAAAAACGGAGGAGGAGTGACATTCTGCATGGCAACAGAAAGAAGTAAAGCAACTCGAGGTGCAACTGTCACTTAGAAAATAACATAATAACACTGTAAAGGAAAGCAGAGGTAAACTTGTCTCCTAAATAACAAATACAGCAAGGTAATAAAAATGTTAAGAGATGCAGAACGTTTCCTATTTGTAACGTAAACCCAAAGTCACAGCTGTGTTGATCAGCGTAGTACCTGCAGGACAGAGATCACCATGTTATGAATATAATGAAGATCAGCATCATCATAATGCAGTGGAAAACAGCGTAACTACAATGGAGGTTGGCAATACAGGATACTAGATCCAGTAGGTGTTACTCAAAGAAGCAACAAAAGGGTGGCACCAAGATTAATGTCACCATGATGTTTCAGCTGTGCTGATCAGCGTAGGACCTGCAGCACAGAGTATTTCGTAAAGGAGGAGAAAGCTGTGCCGATCAGCGTGCTAATGAATAACATGCAAAATGTACCTTAAAGGTGACGTGAAATCACGGAGGCAACGTTTGAGCAACCCGATGCAGGAAATGACTACTTCTGTAGATCGACTTCTCGTGGATAAACAAGCTTTCCCTTTGGTCGCGAAGAAGCTGGGAGGTCGTGCCTTGTAGTCCAAGTAACGTAAATCAAGATGGCCGCGGGAACGTGACGTCGCGACGGGGGGGTCACGCAGGAGCAATCATCACGTTGAAACCAAGGAGTGAAGTCAGGCAGAGCCAGGCATGTGGTTGCTAAGCAACCGTAAGCAGCAACGGGCAATGGGACAGGCCTTGCAGCGGCCTTCGAGGCCTTGTAGCCGCTCACGAAGGGCAGGGATCAGCGTGCCAGATTCACCACTGCTTGAGCATGTGACTCTGTGACATACGCTAGGCTGCAGATAATAGAAATGCAGAGAAGCTCAAAGGCGCACACGTGAAGGGAACAGAAGAGGAGCGGTGAGTGACAATCCTCCGCATCTGTCAGGTAGGATCCCTTCAGGGCGGTGAGCGACGATCCCTAGCAGCTCCCAGACAGGATCCTCTCAGGTCTCAGGTCAGTAGCGGCGCCTTGAAAAGATAATGAGCAATTGCGGCAGGCAGACTCCGATGGTGAGTTTAAACAATGTTCAAAGGGTTGAAAAGTAGTTGAAAAGTGTTGAGTTGAGGTCTCTTGGAGCTGGTAGTTTCCACTCGTCGCCAAAATGAGGTGGTGTATCCACCGGAAAGAAGGCACGCAGACGTGATGCTTGAAGAAGGGCTTTTAATGTAGCTCCTTATAATACGACCTCATCCTCCAACCAACAAAAGCAACTGACACTCTTCTTCAAGCACTAACATTCTATACAGATGGAGTTCTAACTCAGCATGTGACTCTATGGCAACATGGCTCACACTGGACATAATGATAAGAACACCACACACTGCTGTTTGCAATGACAGGACGGGAGCCTCGCGGCTCCCGTCCTGTCATTGCAAACTTGCTTTGGATATTGGAAGAGAGAGCAGGAAACCTGCTCTTGCTTCCAATATCCAAGCTGATTGCTTTTCCACATGGGGAGCAGCATGTTAGCTGCTCCCCATGTGGAAAAGCAATGCCGGCTCGCGCAGGAGGCGGGGAGCCGGCTGGGACTGTGGGGGATTGGGGACCCCACACAGTCCCCAACCAGAGGCCAGGCCCCGGGGATGGGGTCCCCGGGGCCATTAGTGGCCAGGGAGGGGGCCACGCAGCCCCCCTCCCCAAATATTAAAAAAAGAAAAAAAAGTGCAAGGCCGGCCCCGGGGGATGGGGTCCCCGGGGCCTTAAATGGCCTGAGGAGGGGGGCCATGCAGCCCCCCTCCAAATAAAAAAATCAAAAAATCGAGGCCATGCCCCGGGGGATGGGGTCCCCGGGGCCAATACAGGCCCAGGGAAGGGGGGCCACGCGGCCCCCTTCCCGTTTTTTTTTTTTTTAAATTTAAAAAAAAATAAAAAATGCTCAGGCCCCGGGGGATGGGGTCCCTGGGGCCAAAAGTGAGCAAGGGAAGGGGGGCCACGCAGCCCCCTCCCATTAAAAAAAAACTAGAAAAAAAAAACGACCGGCATTGTGCCGGAGGCCCCGCCCCCCTCCCTGCAGTACTCTGCAAACGCGCCCCCTGGCGCGTTTGCAGAGGGGGAACGAATTCCCCTTGAATACTGGGGGTCCCTGGGGGCCAACTAGCCCACCAGGAACCTCCAGTATGCACCAGGGGCTGCGTTGCAGAGACGTGTACAGAGGCCACGCCCCTTTTACACCTCTCTGCAACGCAGCTCTGTGGCGCTTTTGGAGGTATATGGTGGGCTAGTTGGACTCCAGGGACCCTCAGGATTCAAGGGGACTTAATCCCCCAACTTAAAACGCCACGGGGCGCGTTTGCACAGTGGTGAAGGGAGGGCGGGGCTTCAGGTGACATGTGTGCAAACAGGCCCCGTGGCGCGTTTTAAGATGGGGAATAAATTCCTTTTCAATCCTGAGGGTCCCTAGGGCCAACTAGCCCACCAGGTACCTCCAGTAGCGCCACGGAGCTGCGTTGCAGAGTGTTGTAAAAGGGGCGTGGCCTCTGAACACCTCTCTGCAACGCAGCCCCTGGCGCATACTGGAGGTACCTGGTGGGCTAGTTGGCCCCTAGGGACCCTCGGGATTGAGGAGGAATTAATTGTCCAACTTAAAACGCGTCACAGGGCGTGTTTGCAGACATGTCACCTTAGGCCCCACCCCTTCCTTCACCATTGTGCAAATATTCCTCTAAAATCAGCTGAACTACGAATTCCGATTTACTCACCTGTTATCAGGAGAGACCTCAGTGCTGCATCTTTGAGCCCAGTACTGATCCTGAAAAGTAATTCTAACCGTACTTACCAGTAACTTGAATTTCCTTCCATAGGATATCATTGCCTGCTTTTTGCTGAAAAAGTTTCTAAGTGTTGATTTTTGAAACATACAAATATTCCTCTAAAATCAGCCGAAATACGAATTCCGATTTACTCACCTGTTATCAGGAGAGACCTCATTGCTGCATCTTTCAGCCCAGTACTGGTCCTGAAAAGTAATTTTAACCGTACTTACCAGTAACTTGAATTTCCTTCCATAGGCTAACATTGACTGGTTTCACTTGGAAATTTTTCTGTGTGTGGAGTTTTGGAACTTTATAATATTCCTCTAAAATCAGCCGAAATACGAATTCCGATTTACTCACCTGTTATCAGGAGAGACCTCAGTGCTGCATCTTTCAGCCCAGTACTGATCCTGAAAAGTAATTTTAACCGTACTTACCAGTAACTTGAATTTCCTTCCATAGGATATCATTGCCTGCTTTTTGCTGAAAAAGTTTCTAAGTGTCGATTTTTGAAACATACAAATATTCCTCTAAAATCAGACGAAATACGAATTCCGATTTACTCACCTGTTATCAGGAGAGAACCCAGTGCTGCATCTTTTAGCCCAGCACAGACCCTGAAAAGTAATTCTAACCGTACTTAACAGTAACTTGAATATCCTTCCATAGGCTAATATTGACTGGTTTCACTTGGAAATTCTTCTAAGTGTGGAGTTTTGGAACTTTATAATATTTCTCTAAAATCAGCCGAACTATGAATTCCGATTTACTCACCTGTTATCAGGACAGAACCCAGTGCTGCATCTTTTAGCCCAGCACTGACCCTGAAAAGTAATTCTAACCGTACTTACCAGTAACTTGAATTTCCTTCCATAGGAATCCATTGTCTGGTTTTCAGCAGAAAAGTTTCAAAGTGTCGATTTTCACAAACTACAAATATTCCTTAAAAATCGCATGTGTGACTTAAACGCATTCTTTCAACTGTTTACAGGAGATGCACCAGTGCTGGTTCCAGGATCCACCACTGAGTAAGAAAAAGTAACGATAACACTACTTACCTGCTAAGTGAATTTCCTCCCATAGGATAACATTGGTGATTCTATATGAAAAAGTTTCTGTGTCAACTTTTAAAATACAATAATATTCCTTAAAAATCACTACTGTAACCAAAACGCTTTTACTCAACTGTTTACAGGAGATGTCCCAGGACTGAATCTAGGATCCAGTCCTGTGGTTAGAAAAGTAATCCATAAAGTAACTAATTGCATTTAACTAGAAATTCACATTGAGCTCAATGTTGCTTTGTTTTTTAAATTGTGTTGCCCATTGCAACAACTGTAACTACTGTACTTAAAAGTCTATTGCAAAGTATTTAAACTAAAGTAATTCATTCTGAGAAAGTATATTTTGTAATGTAATGTATAATGTAATTACAATGTAATTTAAAAAATAAAATATCTAAAAATAAATAGTTTAAAAAATGTTGTAAATCAGTATCAAAAACATAAATATAACAATTAATACATTTAAAAATTGTCATTTACAAAACCTTTGAAATTCACTGAAAAAACCATAGGTTTCAGACACGTTATAGTTAGGAATTAGCATTTAAAAAACCTTTGAAATTCACTGAAAAAACCATAGGTTTCAGACACGTTATAGTTAGGAATTAGCATTTAAAAAACCTTTGAAATTCACTGAAAAAACCATAGGTTTCAGGCACGTTATAGTTAGAAATTAGCATTTAAAAAACCTTAGAAATTCACTGAAAAAACCATAAGGTTTTAGGGACAGTTATAGTTAGTTGGACATTGCACTCGTACAAAACCCGTGAAATTCCCCCGTTATAGTTAGTTCAGGTAACTATAACTCTCGCCCCGCAATGCACTGCTGATGACGTCACATATTACATCACTCATGACATGGTCAGTGACATCACTGATGACATCACTGATGACATCTCAAATGACATCACTGATGACATCATCCGTGTGAGAATTTAATGCACCTCCTCACACCCTAATATAACCTTTGATACACCCACTCTAAATTACAGACTGCCATTCTCAAAACCATAGACACTCCAACACCAATAACTACATACCCACTCACTGATTCTTAGGTCTACATACACACATCCACTCACTCACCCGTACAGTCACTCATACTTATGGTCACTCAGTACAGGACTATCATATGCACTCATACTCCTATATAGACCCTCAAACACCGCCACTCATCCATAGAGGTACTCACACACCTAGTCAGTCATGCAAATAATTAAACACACTGCCATTTACTCACCTATACAGTTATACACACACCAGCTCACTTACTCATACAAATACTAGCACATTCTTACGCTCTTATACAATCACTGATACAAGCACACACTCATCCATACAGTCACTCTCACAATCACACACTCTCACTTATAGCTATTTATATACTCCAACACACATATATACTGCCTTTCACATATGTAGTTACTCACACATGTACCACTGGGACATACATTCACTCACTAACACACTCTTACACACACTTACCCACCCATACAGTCTATCACAGATGCACTCTTGAAACCATCCACCCAGTGAATCACCCACTCACACATCTATGCACAGAGTCGCACACACCCCACCCACACAAACACTCAGGCACCCATACAGATACTCAGACAACCAATCAATAACTCATATAGACACTCATGTAGCTATTCACAAACCCATGCACCACTTACACAGCAACAGACAGACGGATACAGACATTCACCCAGTTTAGTCACTAACCCATGCATTCAGTAAGATACGTTTAATCACTCACTTATCGAGTTAGTCACGCACCTACTAAATCATCCATACAGACACTTATACACCCACTCATTCTTCAATACGCCTTTCCCTATATATATTAAAAATATTTAAACTTTACAGAAACACACAGTCACTGGATGATGTCATCATTGATGTCATTTGAGATGTCATCAGTGATGTCATCAGTGATGTCACTGACCATGTCATGAGTGATTTAATATGTGACGTCATCAGCAGTGCATTGCGGGGGCGCGAGTTATAGTTACCTGAACTAACTATAACAGGGGAATTTCACGGGTTTTGTACGAGTGCAATGTCCAACTAACTATAACTGTCCCTAAAACCTTATGGTTTTTTCAGTGAATATATATATATATATCCCTACCAAGCACTATCCCTACTCTGAAAGCATAGTGGGTGTAACCTCTGCCCGATCTCTTAGGTTAGCCTGAGACCCCATACCTGGGTGACTTTGTCTGGAGTAGGATTAGTAATCCCTCTCTGCAGGATGGAAGATCAGCATTAGCAGAGCTGCATGTCAAGCACAGCATTCGTACCTGGACCATTGTGGCTGGAGTTCCCCTCTGACCCACTTAGGGACAGTGCACTGTTTATATAATAAAACCACTGTGTTAGCTTGACAGCTTTGATGTAATGATGTGTCTACATATTAGAAGCTGTCTCCGAGGAGGCATCACAAGTACCAGAATATCTTGTTCTGTGTTCCTAGCCTTAATCAAAGGGTACTGATTATGTAGCAGGAAAGTCTTTCTAAAAATAGCCAACATGTACAACGTCTTCTCAGAAGAATATCATGCAAGCAAAAATGTAAAAACAATCTAGTTAAAACCGAAGTCTGCTAAAATCTGTAAAATATAAAACTAAAATGGAGAACCAAAGTGAGTCCAAGAGGGCCTCACCCTCTTCAACACTTAAATGACACCTCTGGCAAGCATCACCAAACCCCACGGGCTCAACATCATATCCTATGCCGACAACACACAACTCATCCTTTTCCTCTCTGAACATCATATCCTACGCCGACAACACACAACTCATCCTTTCTCTCTGAAGATACCACCAGCGCTAAGACAAACTTCCACATCTGCTTGACAGACATCACCAACTGGATGAAGGACAACTTCCTGAAGCTCAACATGGACAAGACAGAGGTACTGATTTTTGGAAACAAAAGTTCCCCATGGGATGCATCCTTGTGGCCCTCAGAACTTGGACTTACTCCTACACCCACTGACCACGATAGGAACCTAGGCATCATTGTGGACAAAAAGCTAACCATGACGTCTCAGGTCAACTCCGTCTCCTCCTTCTGCTTCTTCATCCTCCGCATGCTTTGCAAGATATTCAAGTGGCTACCCCCAAGCTCAAGATGCATCATCACACATGCCCTCATCTCGAGCCGACTGGACTACGGCAATGCTCCCTATGCAGGTATCACAGCTCACCGACGGCGACAACAGACCATCCACAGCCAGATTCGTCCTGGATCTCTCTAGACGAACACACATCACCCCCTACCTCAAGGAACTCCACTGGCTCCTATACAGAAAATATGCCAGTTCAAGCTCCTGACCCATGCATACAAGGCCCTACACAACTGGGACCCACCATCTTGAACCACTGCCTGAATTTCCATCAGCCCACCAGACACCTTCACTCTGCATCTCTTTCCCTAACCCTCACCCCCACCCCCCCAGTCTGCGAGGAAATTTGTTGCACCTTGTCGGTTCTGCTCAAAAGACCACAGCTGACAGAGCTCCTTCAGGCCCACTTCCAAGGGTCCAGGACTGGGGTGGCAACACTTGGGGGACAATACTACCAGTAGGCGGAGTCCAGGTGCAAGGTTCAAGGTGTTCAGAGCCTCTTTTTGTCACTAAGTCTCTGATCAGGAGGGCAGCCAACCAAACCCTTGGAGAAACTCTGGTGGTCCTGGGTTCAAGATGCAGTTCCAGTCCTTCTCACTCCGGCAGCATGGCAGGAGGGCAGCAGAGTAACAGTCCTTCTTGCAGCAGAGCTGTCTTTCAGAGTCTTCCACAGGTCCAGATATATACTGAAGAGTTCTGAGGGTCCACTATTTATACCTTGTGCCCACTTTGAAGTGGGAGAAACTTCCAGAGTCCTCCCCCTACAGAGGTGTGGGGAATTTTCTGCCTCTCTGCCATGGCCCCAGCATGTCTTGGAGTACATAGGATTAGTGTGAATCCCTTTGTGAGTGTGCTGAGGTAGGGATTTTGAGTTGTACAGATGTGGTGGGTGACAGCTTTGCCCTCCTATCAAGTCAGAGATGGCCCATCCTGCCAACACCTATTACCCCTTTGTATCACTGCCTGGGAGCAATAGTCAAAGACCAACTGCCAGCTACATGTAGTCCTGTGACCCAGCATACAGTTTGCAGGCACCAAATAGTTGGGACAAGAAAATGCCAACTTCTCAGTATTGTGACTTAAAATCTGACTTTACCATTAAACAGGGTTTCAAATTAAAATTCTTTAGAAGCTGAACTCAATATTCCTACCTGCTCACAATTGTAAGTATCACTTATTGAATGTAATAACGTAACCCAATGTTATCCTATGTGAGAAGTAGGCCTTGCAGTAATGAAAAATGAATTTAAGAGTTTTTCACTACCAGGATATGTAAAACTTAAACGTAGATGTCCAACTGTCTAAATAAATGGCACCCTGCCTTCTGGGCTGTTTACGGCCTAACCTAGGGGTGACTTATATGTATTAAAAAGGAAGGTTTAGGCCTGGCAAAAGGGTTATTTTGCCAGATTGGAAGGGCAGTTTAAAACTGCACACACAGGTTGCAATGGCAGGCCTGAGACATGTTTGACAGGGATACTTAAGTGAATGGCACAATAAGTGCTGCAGGCCCACTAGAAGCATTTTACTTACAGGCTCTGGGTACATGTAGTACCACTTTACTAGGAACTTACAATTAAATTAAATGTGCCAATTGGATGGAAGCCAATGTTACCATGTTTCAGGGAAAGAGCACAAACACTTTAGCACTGGTTAGCAGTGATAAAGTGTGCAGAGGCCTAAGGCCGGCAACAATGAAATCAGCAAATACAGGAGGATTGAAGGCAAAACAATGGGGGAAAACCACACCAAGGATGTCCGGTCCAACAGGGAGAAACAAACATGTGGAGGGAGCAGTGTAGACATTCCCAATGGGCGACAAGGGCAATGCAAGCAAAGAGGCCATGCCTGTTCTTAAATCAGGCATTGCAAATTATCATCATTGCCATCATTATACATTTAAGTGTTTGTATGTTACCTATGTATTGCACTCTTAAAAGGAGTACAGGAGTACAGCTAATGCGAAATTGTATGCAGTTTCTGTATTCAGAAGATTAATGCTGTACTTCCTTCAGGCTGTTGTGAAAGAGATACAGAGACACTCGGTACCGGAGACATAAACATGGACCAGGAATTGTCAAGCACTGCACCAGAGAGACATTGACCCTGGGGCAGGACGACTAAGACATTTGATGTATAGAAATGGACTCTGTCAGCAGGAGTCACTTGAAGGATGCAATATATACAGTACGCGGTGTGTCTGCTATTATATTTTCTCTGCACTAAATGGTGCCCAGCCATCATGGTTGTGTCCTATTTTGTATGCTGAATTAGGAGGGGCTCATAATTTAACACAAATATGTGATGCAATATCTTGCTCTCCTCACACTTTTTAATAGGTTGCTCAATTTGCCAAATGTTTACCTGTTAAATTAATCAAACAGGGGAGCATGTAAGTATGCAGTTAGGAATTTGTGTTTAAAAGTGTCAGAAGTTGATAAATTAAATAACGCAAAGTTGTAATTCGAAAATGTGAATTCTTAGCATTTTCCAATGCAATTTGTTATAATCAAACCATGATAGTAAGGCAGGGAGTTATTGGCTTCATGAGAGATATACATGGACATTGGGAACTGTAAAGCACAAACATGGACACATTAATACATGAATACTGGGGAAAGACATAGAGACACACACACACAGACATCTTGCAAAGGGGTGCAAGTAGACACGATGGTGCAAATCTGAACTGGAATACAATGGAGCCAATTCACTAAGATTTTTTGGTAGAATGTAAAGTAGTTCTTCTGTACTACTTTAGTGAACACTCTTCCTTTGTCATTAAGCCCCAAAACATCTAAAATGGAAATAACGAGAATATTTAGGTACTAATTGTGAGAAACCAGGACTTTTTGCAGTGTCCCCGTCCTTACGTTTTACCCCCATTTCGACTACTAGATGCTGGTTTTCTGACTCTGATTGTGCCCTGGACTATGCTAACCAGACCCTGGGTCTGTGCTCTGTGTAAAAGGTACATGGTAATTAGGTATAATTACAATTGGTACTGACAACCTACCTTTAAGTCCCTAGCATATGGTAGGGCATGTAGGTTTAGAGGCCCAGTAGGATTTAATGCACTTAAGTGTGCACTGCAGAGGTGCTTGCTGTCATTTTAAAAGCCAGCCCTGACTTGCAGGCTGCTTTTAACATAAAACTATTTCCAAATTCTACTTTGGAATTAAAGGTACTTCCAAAGTCTTAAGCTACCTTGTTTTTACATATGTCACCCTAAGGTCTACCCTAGATGCCACAAGGGTAGGGTACCATGTTAAAATAAGCAGGGACATTATGAAATGTGTTTTATAAGCCCTGGTGAGGGAAAAGCTACCAATTAAATTTTCCCCATTGTAGTGCATTAGCTCCATAGGCTAAAATGGGAAGGGTTTATTAACCCCTTCGCTGCTAGGCCTTTTCCCCCCCTGTGCTAAGCCTTTTTTTTGGCTATTTGGGATAGTTCGCGCTTAGGTATCTGTAACTTTTTGACCACATAAGGTATCCACGCCAAATTTGCGTCCTTTTCTTCCAACATCATGGGGATTCTAAATATACCCAGGGTTTGTGGATTCCCCTGGAGGGGACTCAGAAATTAGCCAAAATACAGCTAAATTATTATTTTTTTAAATGGGAAAAAAGTGCTGCAAATGAAAGCGTCTGGTTTTTTCCCTGCAAATGGTATCAACAAAGGGTTTGTGGGGATAAAATCACCATGTTCCCAGATTTTAGGGACTGAAAGACTTTTGTCAGAAAACCAACATTTTTTACACAGTTTTGGCATTTTACTGGGATATAGCCTATTTTTGCTATTTTTTGTGCTTTCAACCTTCTTCCAGTTAATGGTAGAAATGGGTATGAAAGCAATAATGGATCCTGGAAAGCTATACATTTGAGTAAAGTAGACAAAAGTCTGAATCCAGCAAGGGGTCATTTGTGTAGATCCTTCAAGGATTCTTTATAGAAACTAACAGTTAAATATTGGAAAAATTGAAAATTAGTTGGAAAAAACAGCCATTTGTGCCAACGTTTTCACCTGTAACTTCTTCTAATTGTGACAGCTGTTTGAAAGCAATATACCGTTACATCTGCGGGACCTTTCTGGTTGTGGAGATATATAGGACTTGTAGGTTCACCAAGAACCCAGAGCCAATAACTGAGCAGCGTCTTGCAATGGTTTTTCATTATGTACCGGGTACATAGCAATTCATTTGGGAAAATATATGCATGGAAAAATCGGTATGAAAGACACCTATGTATTTCTGAAATTGGAACAAAATATAGAGTTTAGAAACAGTAGATATTTGCACATTTCCGAAATTGGGAATACCCATACTAGCATGAGAATTATAGGTCATTTTTCAAAATGACTTCTTTTTTACACATTGTCTTTCATTTGGAAGGCAGAAATGCATCGAAAGTCAATAGGTAATAACTGTTGATTTACAATTCTGTATTACCCTAAGTCTCCCGATAAAAATGGTACCTCACTTGAGTGGGTAGGCCTAGTGCCCACGACAGGAAACGGCCCAAAATGCAACATGGACACACTTTATTTTTACAGTGAAAACTGACCCTTTTTTTTCAATGTGCCTAGCTGTAGATTTTGAACCCTAGCTCTGCCGACACCTAGGGAAACCTAGCAAACCTATACATTTTTGAAAACTATACACCCAGGGGAATCCAGGATGGGGTCACTTGACTGGCTCTCACCAGGTTCTGTTACCCAGAATCCCTTGCAAACCTCAACATTTGTCAAACAAAACACATTTTCCTCACATTTCTGAGGTGGAAAGTTCTGGAATCTGCGTGGATCCACAAAATTCCACCCACCCTGCGTTCTCCAAAGTCTTCCGAGAAAAATGGTACCTCACTTGTGTGGGTAGGCCTAGTGCCCGCAACAGGAAATGGCCCAAAACACAACGTGGACACACCACATTTTCACAGTGAAAACGGACCCTTTTTTTGCTAAGTGCCAAGCTGTAGATTTTGAACCCTAGCTCTGCCGGCACCTAGGGAAACCTAGCAAACCTATACATTTTTAAAAACTATACAACCAGGGGAATTCAGGATGATGTGACTTGACTGGCTCCCACCAAGTTCTGTTACCCAGAATCCCTTGGAAACCTACAAATTTGTCAAAAAAAACACATTTTCCTCACATTTCTGTGGTGGAAAGTTCTGGAATCTGCGTGGATCCACAAATGTCCACCCACCCTGCGTACCCCAAAGTCTTCCGAGAAAAATGGTACCTCACTTGTGTGGGTAGGCCTAGTGCCCGCGACAGGAAACTGCTCAAAACGCAACGTGGACACACCACATTTTCACAGTGAAAACTGACCCTTTTTTTGCAAAGTGCCAAGCTGTAGATTTTGAACCCTAGCTCTGCCGGCACCTAGGGAAGCCTAGCAAACCTAGACATTTTTGAAAACTATACACCCAGGGGAATCCAGGATGGGGTGACTTCACTGGCTCCCACCAGGTTCTGTTACCCAGAATCCCTTGCAAACCTAAAAAGTTGTAAAAAAAAACAAATTTTCCTTACATTTCTGTGGTGGAAAGTTCTGGAATCTGCGTGGATCCACAAAATTACACCCACCCCGCGTTCCCCAAAGTCTTCCGAGAAAAATTGTACCTCACTTGTGTGGGTAGGCCTAGTGGCCGCGACAGGAAATGGCCCAAAACGCAATGTGGACACACTACATTTTCACAGTGAAAACGGACCCTTTTTTTGCAAAGTGCCAAGCTGTAGAGTTTGAACCCTAGCTCTGCTGGCACCTAGGGAAACCTAGCATACCTATACATTTTTGAAAACTAGACACCGAGGGGAATCCAGGATGGGGTGACTTGACTGGCTCCCACCAGGTTCTGTTACCCAGAATCCCTTGCA
The DNA here is from genome assembly GCA_963921515.1 of Calotriton arnoldi. NCBI lineage: Eukaryota > Metazoa > Chordata > Amphibia > Caudata > Salamandridae > Calotriton > Calotriton arnoldi. The sequence goes on along the minus strand of CAWUFW010009236.1, from coordinate 449,982 downwards.
AACCTAAAAATGTGTAAAAAAAACCACATTTTCCTCACATTTCTCTGGTGGAAAGTTCTGGAATCTGAGTGGATCCACAAAATTCCACCCACCCAGCGTTCCCCAAAGTCTTCCAAGAAAAATTGTACCTCTCTTTTGTGGGTAGGCCTAGTAGCCGCGACAGGAAACGGCCCAAAACGCAACACGGACACACCAGATTTTCACAGTGAAAACTGACCCCTTTTTTGCAAAGTGCCAAGCTATAGATTTTGAACCCTAGCTCTGCCAGCACCTAGGGAAACCTAGCAAACCTATACATTTTTGAAAACTAGACACCCAGGAGAATCCAGGATGGGGTGACCTGACTGGCTCCCACCAGGTTCTCTTACCCAGAATCCCCAAAGTCTTCCGAGAAAAATGGTACCTCACTTGTGTGGGTGGGTCAAGTACCCGTGACAGGCAAGGGCCCAAAACCTATTGAGGCGACATCAAAATGACCTATCACAAAACAAACTGGTTTTGCAAGGGGGGTCCCATGGGTTTTTGGCCCCGGGCTCGGCGGCCACCTAGGGAAACCTACCAAACCCACACATTTCTGAAAACTAGACACCCGGGGGAGTCCAGCGAGGTATGGCTTGCGTGGGTCCCCAACGCTTTCCTACCCAGAATCCCCTGCAAACCTCAAATTTAGCTGAAAAATTCACTTTTTTCTCAAATTTCTGTGTGGGAAAGTTCTGCAATCTGCGTGGATCCACAAATTTCCTCCCACCCGGCGTTCCCCCAGGTCTCCCGATAAAAATGGTACCTCACTTGTGTGGGTAGGCATAGTGGCTGCAACAGGAAATGGCCCAAATCGTACTGTGGAGACTTCAAAATTACCTATAACAAAACTACCTGGTTTTGGGGGGGGGCACCTGCGGTTTAGGCCCCGGGCTCTCCGCCATCTAGGGAAACTTACCAAACCCACACATTTCTGAAAACTAGACACCCTGGGGAGTCCAATGAGGTATGGCTTGCGTGGATCCCCCAACGTTTCCCTACCCAGAATGCCCTGCAAACCTCAAATGTAGCTGAAAAAAAACACATTTTCCACATATTTTTGGGTGGAATCACCGTGCTGGTACAAATGTCCTACCCCACAGCATTCCCCTCAGTCTCCCGAGTAAAATTATACCTCACTTGTGTGGGTGGGGCAAGGGCCTGTGACTGGGAAGAGCCCAAAACATATGGATTAAGGGTATAGCACCGAGAATTCTAAGCGCTATATCTTCTTTTAAATCAGTTTTTAGCCAATTCTGCATTGGACACCCACGCAAGTGAGGTATCATTTTACTCGGGAGACTGAGCGGAATGCTGTGGGGTAGGACATTTGTGCCGGCACAGTGATTCCACCCAAAAATATGTGGAGAAATGTGGTTTTTTCAGCTAAATTTGAGGTTTGCAGGGCATTCTGGGTAGGGAAACGTTGGGGGATCCACGCAAGCCATACCTCATTGGACTCCCCAGGGTGTCTAGTTTTCAGAAATGTGTGGGTTTGATAGGTTTCCATAGATAGCGGCGAGCCCGGGGCCTAAACCCCAGGTGCCCCCCCCAAAACCAGGTAGTTTTGTTATAGGTAATTTTGAAGTCTCCACAGTACGATTTGGGCCATTTCCTGTTGCAGCCACTATGCCTACCTACACAAGTGAGGTACCATTTTTATCGGGAGACCTGGGGCAACGCTGAGAGGGAGGAAATTTGTGGATCCACGCAGATTCCAGAACTTTCCCACACAGAAATTTGAGAAAAAAGTTATTTTTTCAGCTAAATTTGAGGTTTGCATGGGATTCTGGGTAGGAAAATGTTAGGGGACCCACGCAAGCCATACCTCGCTGGACTCCCCCGGGTGTCTAGTTTTCAGAAATGTGTGGGTTTGGTAGGTTTCCCTAGATGGCCACCGAGCCCGGGGACAAAAACTCATGGGACCCCCCCTTGCAAAACCAGGTTGTTTTGCGATAGGTAATTTTGATGTTGCCTCAATAGGTTTTGGGCCCTTGCCTGTCGCGGGTACTTGACCCACCCACGCGAGTGAGGTACCATTTATATCGGGAGACCTGGGGGGAATGCAGGGTTGTTGGAAAATTGAGGTTATTCTGACAACAGATTATTATGACACAGTAATGAAAGGAGAATGAGTGACTAAAGACACATTTTGAGGTTTACATGGCGTGAGTAGAAAAACATGTTGTGATCCATGAGAGGCACACCAACCAGCACTCCCCTTTTTTTTTTTAACTTTACAGAAATATGTAAAGTTGGTAAATTTTCCCTAGAGACAGACTACACCTTAGCACAGAAAGACAAATGAGACAAATATGACTGCCTATCCACCTGTTCCTCAAGTAAACACACATACTGGTTGGATTTGGCACGAGGGTGAGTGAAAGGTTCAAAATTTATATTTTATGAACAAGAGATTTCACATAAACGAAATGCACTGTTAATAATTAAAAGGTTAAAAACCAGAACCAATGACTCACAGCTCGTGAGCTGTAAAGCCATGGCAGGGCACCAACCTCTTTACAGGCCATTCACACACCTTTCATACTTGACACACAAGACCATTCACACTACCAACTGCGGTCCCAGCACATTACAACACTCACATTCACAGACAATGTGGAGACAATGTACACCCTGGCAGAGAGAGACAAAAAAGACAAATATTCCTTCAAAATGAACAATTCCTTAAGTACTCAAACATACTGGTTGGATTTGGCACGAGGGTGAGTGAAGGTTCAGAGCGTAAAATTCTATTAATAGGAGATTTCACAAAAACGAAATGCACTGTTAATATTTAAAAGGTTAAAAACCTGAACCAATGACTCACAGCTCGTGAGCTGTAAAGCCACGGCAAGGCACCAACTTCTTTACAGGCCATTCACACACCTTTCATACGTGACACACAAAACCATTCACACCGCCAGCCGCGGGCCCAGCACATTACAACATTCACATCAACAGACAGCGCCATTCAAGGGCCCATCACTTTCATACGCCCACATGACCGACACAGCAATGACACCGGCTGGTGGTTGACATAGTGTCTGCAGTGGCGTTTGACTAGCAGAGTGTGTAATGACCAGCAGCAAGTCACTACTCACACACTGCCAGCCAAATGCCAGCCCACGAACACCGCCTGCCAAGCACCATCCCACCCACACTGCCAGCCAAGCACCAGCCCACGCACACCGCCAGCCAAGCGCCAGCCCACGCACACCGCCAGCCAAGTGCCAGCCCACGCACACCGCCAGCCAAGCGCCAGCTCACGCACACCACCAGCCAAGCGCCAGCCCACGCACACCGCCAGCCAAGCCCAGCCCACGCACACCACCAGCCATGCGCCAGTCCACGCACACCGCCAGCCAAGCGCCAGTCCACGCACACCGCCAGCCAAGGCACCAGTCCACGCACACCTCCAGCCAAGCACCAGTCCACGCACACCGCCAGCCAAGCGCCAGTCCACCCACACCGCCAACCAAGCGCCAGTCCACGCACACTGCCAGCCAAGCGCCAGTCCATTCACACAGTCATTAAAAAAATTTTAACAAGAAAGAAAACACAAACCAATTGCAACTAGATACAGAACTATAAATACAAAAACAACAGCAGTAACTAAAGATATCATTCTATTGCCAAACGTGAAACTGAACAACTACATAAAACCATACAGACCAGGCAGTACGCTATTAGACTCACGGTTGCTCCCAAAAACTCTTTTGAGTGTGATACAATCTGAAACATGTGGGCACACACAGCCCAGGATTAGAAGGACAATCGGCACAGTGCATACGACTCTCCTTCCGCATACCTCTTCGCAAGCAGACTCTACATCTCTTACAGGGATTGGTTTTTTTGGGCGTAGGAGGAATTAAATCAGGAAAGTGGCGATCTTTCAATCTAGCCACATCCTCCACCACTCCAACTCTAGGAACACTTGCCTGTTCCACTACAACAAGGCTACCTATCACAGACTCTTGAAACTGAACAAAAGTCATCTTTGATGCTGGAGAACACTCCTTGAACACAACAAAAGCATTAAAAGTTTCTAAATTGAAAAGATGGATGGTCAACTTCTTATACCAAATGTAAGCCTTACGAATAGCAGTGTAAGGTTCCAACCTCTGATCTACTCTATCAACACCACCCATGTGCTTATTGTAGTCTACAATGCACACAGGTTTGCGCACTTCAGCAACCTGACCCCAAACAGTCACAGGTGAAGTACTCTAATCATGAATAGTAGTCAGCATGTACACATCCCTCCTGTCCACAAATTTCACAGCTAGCAGTTCCTCACTACGCAAGGCACTGCACTGTCCCCTCTGATGCTTTTTGCAAACAAGCTCTTTTGGGTAACCATTACGGTTAGAGCGGATTGTGCCACAAGCAAAAGTGTCCACTTTAAACAATTCCTTAAACAACTGCACAGCACTGTAGAAGTTATCAAGGTACAAATGGTGGCCTCTATTAAACAGTCCTCTAGCAAGATCCCACACAATTTTCTCTGAAACTCCAAAAGTGGACGGACAACCAGGGGGGTCAATAGTGGAATCCCTACCAGTGTACACCCGGAAATTACAGACATATCCTGTCCTACTCTCAGACAACATATACATCTTAATTCCATAACGTGCCCTCTTGCTAGGAATGTACTGCCTAAAAACCAAACGGCCCTTGAAGAGGACCAAAGACTCATCAATAGCTATTTCTTTCCCTGGAATATAGATCTCTGAAAATCGATCTACAAAGTGATCAAGAACAGGCCGAATCTTAAAAAGACGGTCACTGTCAGGGTGATCTCGTGGCAATGCCAAAGCATTATCAACAAAATGCAGCATCCGAAGCAAAAGTAAATACCGATCACGACTCATAATTGCAGGAAATATGGCCGTTGCCATCAAGGGACTGGTAGACCAATATGAAGCCATGGTCGGCTTCCTTATCAAGCCCATCAAAAAAGTCAAACCCAAAAACTTCTTCATCTCTTCAGATTTGAGGGAGTCCACCGGGTAGCTCTAGAGTAGGGCCTAAGTCTGGCACTGTTGTCCCTCAAAAACTGTTCAGCATACAAAGTAGTCTGCTCAACAATCTCAGCCAAAAATACATCATCCATAAACAACTGAAAAAACTGTATAGGCAAAAATAATTCACAATCCACTCTTCACCCTGCATCCACACTAAAGGCAGGCAACACCGGCTGCACCATATTTGGATCAACCCAGAGTCCAGCACTTCCAGTAGGAAGCCTTGCAGCCTCAGGCTGCAATACCGATGTCTCTTGCTGCACCATCGGCACATCAGTGTCCCCCTCTAAAACAGGCACTTCATCCGCACTGAGAGTAGCTTCATCTGCACTGAGAGTAGCTTCATCATCAGATGATTCCTCGTGGACAGAAAACTCACTGCCAGAATCTTGCACTGCCTCCTCGCCCTCAGACGCACTGTCAGTCTCATAATCTTGCTCAGAGGAAGATTCAAAAAGCATACCAACCACCTGCTGAGCAGTAATTCTACGGCTAGCCATAATCCTTACTAATAAAGGTAACTTGTCAAACAAGTCAACAACAACAAACACTTTGTAAAATAAGCAATAAACAAAATGTGTCTTTATCACAAAGGCCTATAACTCCAAAACTATACCACTCACTTGACAGAAGCAGCTAGACTCACCACCACCTACTCTGCACAGAGACAGTAAGGATCAACAATATCCCACTAAAAAAGAAAAAGAAAAAAGAAAATTACACATAAGACAATGCAAAACACATCGCAAAGAATTTCATGCTCAGAACACTAACTAAATATGCTGCCATTATGATACAACAAAAAAATTCATTCATGCATGACAATAATACTCATTTGGAGTAAACACAACAAAAATGTTTTTCTTACCAAATAAATGCAATTACGCAAAACTGCAGAACAACCACTGCCGAAACCGCAAACAAGAATCAAAAGCTTTACACTAGAATAAAAAGGAGAAAAACACATTACAATCACATATGCAAATAATGCACCAGTCCACACACAATACACCAACCAACCTAAGGGGTAGGTGGGCCTAACAGTATAAATAAAATATTCACCCCCGTAAAAGGGGAGCAACCCTTGCCCAAGAGGCCACTCCCCAACACCAAAATTAAAAAAACCCTGGTGTCTAGTGGCTTCTGCCCCCCTTGGGGGCAGATGGGCATAAGAACATACTGCTGATCTGCCACCCAAAGAGGGCAGAAATGTCCCCAATCATTCTCCCATAAAGGGGAGCGACCCTTACCCAAGGGGCCGCTCCCCAACATAACAAAAAAAATCCCTGGTGGCCTAATGGCCATATAAAAAAAAAATCCGCCGATCTGCCCCCAGGGGGGCAGAAACGGCCAAATTAATGCTCCCCAAAGGGGAGCGACCCTTGCCCAAGGGGCCACTCCCCACAAATTAATCCCTGGTGGTCTATTGGGCCACTAAATAAAAAATGGTGAGATCTGTCCCCCTAGGGGGCGGGGGGGGAACAGACAGCCAAAAACATTGCCCACAAGGGGGAGCGACCCTTGCCCAAGGGGCCACTCCCCACAAATTAATCCCTGGTGGTCTAGTCGGCCACTAAATGAAAAATGGCGAGATCTGCCCCCCATGGGGGGGAACAGACAGCCAAAAACATTGCCCCCAAGGGGGAGCGACCTTTGCCCAAGGGGCCACTCCCCACAAGTTAATCCCTGGTGGTCTAGTGGGCAACTACATTAAAAAAATGGCAAGATCTGCCCCCCTAGAGGGACGCAGACAGCCAAAAACATTGCCCCCAAGGGGGAGCGACCCTTGCCCAAGGGGCCACTCCCCACAAATTAATCTCTGGTGGTCTAGTGGGCAACTACATAAAAAAATGGCAAGATCTGCCCCCCTAGAGGGACGCAGACAGCCAAAAACATTGCCCCCAAGGGGGAGCGACACTTGCCCAAGGGGCCACTCCCCATAAATGTATCCCTGGTGGTCTAGTGGGCTACTTTAATTTAAAAGAAATGGCGCGATCTGCCCCCTAGGGGGGCAGACACAGCCAAAACATATTGCCCCCAAATAGGGGAGTGAGCCTCCCCGCAAACAGTTGATCGATTTCAAAATAAAATTAAAAAAATCCCTGGTGTCTAGTGGGCATTCCTGCTGCACGATCGCACGATCGTGCAGCAGGAATGCTCAAAAGAGGCATCAGGGGAAAGGAAAACCCTTTCCTTTCCCCTGATGCCTCTTTTTAAAATTCCCCCCCTCCCACGAGGAGAAACTCACCTCCTCTCCGAAGACGCGCTGGAAGCAAACGGCTTCCAGCGCGTTGGGAATCACCTAATGACGTCAGCGCACCACGCGCGCTGACGTCATTAGATGACGCGGAGGGGAGGCTGGGGGAGGCAGGGGAACGGTTTCCCCTGTCATCCCCGGTGGGGGCCCCATAAAGGGCGGCCCACGGGGGAGCTCCAGCGCTGCCCCCGTGGGTGGGTACTAGGACGGCCGGGAGCCGTCCGACGCACATGCCCACCGTCACGTTGGACGGCTCCAGGCCGTCCGAAGCACGGAAGGGGATAAACTTTAATAAAGTCTAACTATTGACAGGTGTGAGCTAAAATAATAATTCAAAGTGTCTAAATAATAGTTTGAATAAATCCAACAACTTGCTACGGTTAGATTTATTATAACTGTGACAGAAAAGAAGTTATAGAACTTGCTTTTCTGATGTGCCTTAATCCAGTTCTAGAGCAGCCTCTCCTAATTGGCCAGCCTTTGACAGGCTGAGCCAACCTGCTCTAATGAGGTGTGAAGTGGCCTGACTAGAGACAAATGAGACATCTGGTGTGAGGAGATCTGCTGCTGTAGAGCAGAAGGGGGATGGGGGCTGGTAGCCAAACTGGTCTTCAAAGAGGGAATGACACTAAGGACAGGAACCAGGTCCTCCCCCACTTCCTGCACCCCCAGCTAGATGGGATTCCCTATAATTTCATTAGCACAGGGGCTGGAAAGAGCTTTAGGGAAAGGTAGCCACACCTGTAGGTTGGGTTAGCCAGATCTTAAGCTCCAGGAGAGATCTTATCCATTTTGGATTTTATGGAGCAGTGCTTTCTGGGACAAGAATTTGCCACCGTTCAGGGGAAGTGGTAATTATTGAGGGTGGCACCCTGCACCCCATTGGTCAGGGGTACCCCCCTGCTTGCCAGCCCAGAAACCTGAATAGATATCAGGAGAGCTGCCTGGCAACTCAGATCCATGCCTGGAAGAAGCAAGAATAAAAACTGCCCTGTTGAACCCCTGGACCGCATTCTGAAGGACTGCACCTGCTGCACACTTTGGGCTTTAGCAAAAGAAGGACTTTTCCTGACTCTAAAAGTTTGAGTGGAGTTCTTAAAATCAACAAGGTTAAAAGAGCTCCACCTGCATCATCACCACCAAGAAGAACCCAGATGAACAGTGCTCAGTGGACATTTAAGGATTTGGTCATGTGCATTGTGGATCTTGTAGTCCCAAATTCCCAAGGAGCAACTTGGAGCTTCTGGTACCTTGGATTGGTGTTGTGGACACTTCAAGAGCCCAATAGTTTGGAATCATTTGGAGAATTTTTCTCAAAAGGCCCCATAAGTTGACTGACCCATTCATTGAGAGTGAAGCCGGTGACGTTGAACCGTGACTCGGCCTGAGATACAGGTTTGTCCCGCTGAAGCTCCAGGAGATGACCGAGGCATCACGCTGAGCCAAGCTGCCGTCGTCGAACTGCAAGCCGGCCTGATGAGGAGACCAGCTCAACATCGAGAGAAAAAGCTCCTCAAAACTGACTAAGTCAGAAGGTAAAAACTTGACCGGGCCCTACGGTTGACTGTATCCAACCCACGCTCCATTGCGGTAGGCCTGAAACTTTGACTTTGTCCCAGTCAAGCGCGACCAGATGTCCCAAGTTGGCGCTTTTGGCTTTTAGGTACTAGAAAGTATTTATTTTTAAAAACTCATATCCCTGGTTCCCTACATTGGGTTATTGTCAATTTGGTGTAATTGTAATCATAAAAATATTTCCTGTGTTTATAAATTGGAGTTGGATTTTTATTGTGTGTTGTGTCTTACTTATTTAATTTAATAGTGTTTTTAAATGCTTTATACACCTGTCTCCTAAGTTAAGCCTGTCTGCTCGCAGCCAAGCTAACAAGGGTTGAGCAAAGTCATAGAAATGTGTGTGTGGTGGCTGGGGATGATGTCGCACACAGCACAGTAACAAAAAGAACAATTGATGGACAGAATGCAGAACAATGTCATACATTCACCCCAGTACGGAGATCTGGGCCTAAATCCATCATTTTTTTGCTCCCCATGCCATTCCAGTTTGGACAATGCCATATGCAAATCAGTCTTGACCATGCGCCCAATGGGAAAAGTTCAGCCCGAACTGCCAGGCCAGGTCCTCCCTGGACTGGAAACAAGCATCCTAGGACCGGTTTCGGGGTTTCACCCCTCATCAGCCAGGATAGCTTGACTCCCGTAGCATGGAGAGCACGGGACCCACATCTGGGCATACCCGTCCCAATCGGGGTGACAAATGCAAAAAGAACACTTGATGGACAGACTGCAGAACAATGTCATACATTCACCCCAGTCCACAGTAACCACAGATATTCAAATTCTGTTTAGTATGCAAATGTCCATTAGTGTCTGGTACTGCTAGGAGGAGGAAGAGCCACCAAGTCTTCCTCAGCTGGCGGATCCAAATGCAAGAAAGAATTCTCCGAGGACTCAGGCAATCAACAGTTGAGTTGTGGTTGCAACATGTGTTCTTTATTGCACTCCCATTAGTCCATTCTGTCCTCGCCAATGTGTGTTTCGTCTATTGCTGAGTCAGTTACAACAGACTTCGTCAGGGCTAGTCTAATGGTGAATAGTATTGATAATGAACAGAAGTAGGATGAAACTGGTCGATATCTTGTGTGGCCCCACTGCCTTGTATGAGGTTTGGGGTTTAGGTGGTCTAAATGCGTTGCGATCTGGAGGAGAGTATTCCAGTGCGTATCCTACGAGGTGTGGACACATTAAGAACACATGTTGAAACCACAAATTCAACTGTTGATTTCCTGAGTGCTCGGAGAATTCTTTCTTGCAAGCGTTGAGCAAAGATTAATTTATTGAGAACTTGATTGGACCTAATTTGTGATTGTGGTGTTATTACTAGTAGTCGGTACCTACGTGCACCTGCTAATAAACCACCTTCCAACGCTAATCATATACGATTTGTGCAAACAGAAAGGACTAGGCCCTCTTTTTTTTCCTAGTGGGAAGTTGGACGTTGGAGCACTGAAAGAAGTACTCCTGTAACACTACTTCCCAGTACTAATAAACACATTTTTTAACCGGCCCATGGTCTCTGATCCTAAAGCATGGCCTCACAGAGGAACAAAGAGATAGTGAAATACACTTGAAAATTCAAGATTCAACACGTCTTAGCAAAGCAGCCAAAACAATCTGAGAAGTCACAAGAAAGACCCACCGTAGTCCTGTACAGAACTCTAATAGCCCTGTAAATGATATTTAATGCGTCCTTCCTGCTCTTCTCTAAGCACCTTTTTCTTAACACGACCAATGTTTCGATGTCAAAGACTACATGTATTTACCTGTGTCTTTTCTCATTAACAACACGGTTTTAAGCCCGAGTACTGAAATAGTGACGAGGCGACAAACAAACCTTATTTAGAGCTCCTGAAATACATATTGTTTCAGCAACACGACATTAGTGTTACATACTATGCAGTTTAATAAGGTATCCTGAGTTTTCTTTAATGTCTTCAGTCTCGTTTGTTTATACAGTTCATATGATTATTCTGACAGCACCATTTACTTCAGAGATTAGCCAATGAACAAATATAAGAAATGTAATACCTCATTGTAGGCACCAGATGGCACCACACAATAAAGTTAAGGTGTCCTCAACATGGAACTGAAATCGAGAATAAACCTATTAAATGTTGCTGAAAGTGCAATGTGCGCAAGCGAGTGAATGTCGATTTCATAGGTAATCACATCAAAATATTACATTTCAATCATTAGTTATCTCATAAATATACTAATTATGGGGCATATTAGCAAGACCCACGTTAAAATTATCGCCGTTTTAGCGGCAGGAAACTGCCGCTAAAACGGCGATAATGGGCTTGCTAATATGCGTTATGGAATTCCAATAGAAGCCCAGGTTAGATGTGCAGGACATCTAACCTGGGCTTCTATTGGAATTCCATAACGCATATTAGCAAGCCTATTATCGCCGTTTTAGCGGCAGTTTCCTGCCGCTAAAACGGCGATAATTTTAACGTGGGTCTTGCTAATATGCCCCTATATTTTCTGTTTTATTTGAGGTGCTTATAAATGGTACTAGTTGAATTATTCCGAAGAAATTCGATTTAAAAGAAATTCACAGGGGCCTATTAGCAATAACCGGCGATAATTATCGCTAAGCGCAGTTAGCGCTAGGATAATTATCGCCGGCTATCGCAGGTTTCTATCGCGGAGATAGCGTGCTATCAGCAACGCTTATCTCCAAAGCGATAGAAACCCTGGAGAACAGTGTGAATATCGCTTGAAAACAAGCGATATTCACACTGTGATCCAGTGTTAGCTTGGCGATAGGGCGAGGGGATTTAGCCATGTAATCCACCTCCCATTGGATTACATGGCTAAGTCAGGGTGGGACCAGGCGTTAACAAACCAGCGCTAAACGTGTTTAGCGCTGGTTCGTTAATCACCTCCCCTGCCTCGCTAATAGGCGATAGCGACCTTAGCGACTGTTTCCAGTCGCTTTTAGGTTGGGAACGCCTACTTTGCATGCCATTAGCGATAAATATCGCTGGCATGCAAAGTGGCACCCAACCCGGTCGCTATCGCCTAGAAGCTGTCGCTAACAGTAGTTAGCGACAGCTTGCTAATAGGGCGTTAGAATTATCGCCGCTTTAGCGGGAAAAAGTCCCGCTAAAGCGGCGATAATCACGTTGCTAATATGCCCCACAATTTTTTCTCAAGTATTGACAGAAGTTACTTCGAAAGCGTACTCCAAGAAAGCAGAAGTTTGGCAATAAGGACCAGATGTGCTAAGCAATTTTACAATACTAAACGCTGTGATTCGCAAATTCACATGGATCGTTCGTGACTTCAAAATGTCTATCTGCAGCCTACAAAAATCAATTTTACTAGTTGGAAACGTTTTTCAGACTCATGAAATGGGGTTGGCGACCCACACTGAACTGCAATTTGAAAGTGTTGTGAATTTGCATTGGATACGGGGCCAGATGTACGACCCTTTTTTGCGCTCGCAAAAGGGAGATCAGCCCGTTTGTGACAGCAAAAAAGGGTAATGGCATGTACAAACACTATTTTGCGAGTCAATGACTCGCAAAATAGCGTTTGCGACTCTCGCTATTAGGAAGGGGCGCCCTTCCTAATAGCGAGACTCGCTGCCATGTACTATTGTATTGCGACTGCATTTGCGGCCGCAAAACACTCACAGTTTACCACCTACTTCAGGGGGAAACAACCATTACAACACGGATGTTACAACGCGTTGACATTACAACGCAGTTGTTACAACACAACTACCATTACATTTCAATGCCATTACAACGCAAGGCATTACAATGCATATGCTTTTACCACGCATGCCTTTACAACGAATTTCGTTGTACTGGCATGAATGGTAAAGGCATATGCGTTTTACATGTAAGTGTAAGGTAAGTATAGGGTTTAGGGTGGGTTTGGGTTTTGGGGTATAGGGTTATAGGTTTAGGGGTGCCCAGGTTAATTTTAGGGTTCAAGGTGGATTTTGATTTTGGGGTGCCAAGGGTAATTTTAAGTTTTAGGGTGGGTTTGGGTTTTGGGGTGCTAAGAGTAATTTTAGGGTTTAGGGTGGGTTTGGGTTTTGGGGTGCTAAGAGTAATTTTAGGGTTCAGGTTGGGTATGGGTTTTTGGGTGCCTGGGGTAATTTTAGGGTTCAGGGTGGGTATGGGTTTTGGGGTGCCAAGGGTAATTTTAGGGTTCTGGGTGGGTATGGGTTTTGGGGTGGCAGGGGTAATTTTTAGCGTTCAGGGTGGGTTTAGTTTTTGGGGTGCTAGGGGTACTTTTGGAGTTCAGACTGATTTTGGGTTTTGGGGTGCCAAGGGTAATTTTTAGGGTTCAGGGTGGGTATGGGTTTTGGGGTGCCAAGGGTATTTTTAGGGTTTAGGGTGGGTATGGGTTTTGGGGTGTCTGGGGTAATTTTAGGGTTCAGGGTAGGTTTGGGTTTTGGGGTGCCAGGGGTCATTTTAGGGTTCAAGGTAGGTTTGGGTTTTGGGGTGGCAGGGGTAATTTTGGGGTTCAGGGTGGGTATGGGTTTTGGGGTGCCATGGGTAATTTTGGAGTTCAGGGTGAGTTGTTTTTGGGGTGCCAGGGGTAATTTTGGGGTTCAGGGTGGGTATGGGTTTTAGGGTGCTAAGAGTAATTTTGGGGTTCAGGGTGGGTATGGGTTTTGGGGTGCAAGAGTAATTTTAGGGTTCAGGGTGGGTATGGGTTTTGGGGTGCCAGGGGTAATTTTGGGGTTCAGGGTGAGTATGGGCTTTGGGGTGCCAGGGGTAATTTTAGGGTTCTGGATGGGTATGGTTTTTGGGGTGCCAGGGGTAATTTTATGGTTCAGGGTGGGTATGGGTTTTGGGGTGCCAGGGGTAATTTGAGGGTTTAGGGGGAATGGGTATTGGGGTGGTAAGGGTGATTTTAGGGGGTATGGGTACTGGGGTAGTAAGGGTAATTTTAGGGTTTTGGTGGGTATGGGTATTGATATATATATATATATATATATATATATATATATATATATATTATCTACTGGCGGTCGCCAGTAGATAGTTATAGTTAGGACCTATTTTCCATAGGAAATCCGCGACATTCTATTTGAAATAACTCTTGCGTCGGTTGACGAATCTTCGCGAAATTTTCAAACTTTATGGCCCGCTCCGGTCCGCTCCTACCCTGAAAGTCTCAGGGTGATTCGTCAAGCGGGGGCCGAGAAAAAGGGGGTCACAAAACGTGTTTTCCCCATTCATTTTCCCATAGGAAACTTTAGACACGGCTACAGCCCGAACTGCTGAACGGAATTACACCAAATTTGGCAAAGAGGTAGTTCTTGGTTCAGAAAGAACCCTTTTGTTAAATGGTGTAAATCCGTTCAGTAGTTGCGGAGAAATTAAAAAAATAAGAGTCAAAAAATCAATTTCCCATAGGAAACTTTAGACACGGCTACAGCCCGAACTGCTGAACGGAATTACACCAAATTTGGCAAAGAGGTAGTTCTTGGTTCAGAAAGAACCCTTTTTGTTAAATGGTGTAAATCCGTTCAGTAGTTGCTGAGAAAATCAAAAGTAAAAGTACATATATATCTATGGCCGCGTCGGATTCGCGCACCCTCCCGATCACGAGCTGTCTGCTAATTGGCTGTCAACACTCCAAACCAGGAAGTGTTGGCAGCCATTTTGTCTCGAGCAGGAACAGAGCAGTAAAAAAAGTGCGCAAAACGCACAAAGGGGGCAGGGTAGAAACACCCTGACCCCCTAGGTCTGCTCAGGGGTCCCACAAGGACCCCCTGGGCAAAAAAGAATTTAAAAAAAAAAAAAACGGCAGGATGCGCTCAGGGTGCGCGGATCCTGCCGATAAAAATCGAGCGCGGTCTCCCGCGCTTCGATAATTTGCCCCCGGGTGGGCCAAGTCCCGGGGGCATGGTGGGGGGGTTTATTTTATGTATGGGGGGCCTCTAAGGGCCCCCAAGCCCCGGGACAACCACCCCCGGGGCTTTATCATAAATGGTGCAGGAGGGCTCTGAGCCCTCCCGCAGCCCGGGGACCGCCACCTCCCCGGGGCTTTTTTATTTTTATTTTTAAAACCTGTGTGGGGGGCTCCGGCCCCCACACGCCCCGGGGACCACCACCTCCCGGGGCACTAAGAAAATTGAAAATGGGGGTCCGTTTTGGACCCCCAAGCCCCGAGGACCACCACCTCCCCGGGGCTTTCAAAATGTAGGGAGGGGGCCGCGCGGCCCCCTCCTGGAGCCCTTGATGGCCCTGGGGACCGCCACCCCCCAGGGCCGGCTCCTGCAGTGTCCCGGGGTGCCTACCCCGGGACACTGCTGTTTGCTATGACAGGACGGGAGCCTCGCGGCTCCCGCCCTGTCATAGCAAACTTGGTTTGCATTTTGAAAGAGAGAGCAGGAAACCTGCTCTCTCTTTCAAAATGCAAACCAATTGCTTTTCCACATGGGGAGCAGCATCTTAGCTGCTCCCCATGTGGAAAAGCAATGCCGGCTCCCATAGGACGCGGGGAGCCGGCGGGACTGTGGGGGGATTGGGGACCCCCCCACAGTCCCCAACCAGAGGCCAGGCCCCGGGGGATGGGGTCCCCGGGGCCATAAGTGGCCCGGGAGGGGGGCCACGCAGCCCCCCTCCCCAAATAAAAATAAAAATAAAAAAAATAAGGGCAAGGCCGGCCCCGGGGGATGGGGTCCCCGGGGCCTTAAATGGCCTGAGGAGGGGGGCCACGCAGCCCCCTCCATATTTTTTATTTAAAAAAGAGGGCATGCCCCGGGGATGGGGTCCCCGGGGCCAATAGAGGCCCAGGGAAGGGGGGCCACGCGGCCCCCTCCGTTTTTTTTCTTCAAATAAAACAAAAAAAAATGCTCAGGCCCCGGGGGATGGGGTCCCCGGGGCCAAAAGTGGCTGAGGGAAGGGAGGCCACGCAGCCCCCCTCCCATAAAAAAAAAAAAAAATGGCATCGTGCCGGAGGCCCCGCCCCCCTCCCTGCAGTACTCTGCAAACGCGCCCCCTGGCGCGTTTTAAGAAGGGGAAGTAATTCCCCTTGAATACTGGGGGTCCCTGGGGGCCAACTAGCCCACCAGGAACCTCCAGTATGCGCCAGGGGGCTGCCTTGCAGAGAGGTGTACAGAGGCCACGCCCCTTTTTACACCTCTCTGCAACGCAGCTCTGTGGCGCTTAATGGAGGTAGCTGGTGGGCTAGTTGCACCCCAAATCCCCCGACTTAAAACGCGCCACGGGGCGCGTTTGCACAGTGGTGAAGGGAGGGGGCGGGGCCTGAGGTGACATGTGTGCAAACAGGCCCCGTGGCGCGTTTTAAGATGGGGAATTAAATCCCCTTCAATCCTGAGGGTCCCTGGGGGCCAACTAGCCCAACAGGTACATCCAGAAAGCGCCACAGAGCTGCGTTGCAGAGAGGTGTAAAAGGGGTGTGGCCTCTCTACACGTCTCTGCAACGCAGCCCCTGGCGCATACTGGAGGTTCCTGGTGGGCTAGTTGGCCCCTAGGGAACCTCATGATTCGAGGGGACTTAATCCCCCAACTTAAAACGCGCCACGGGGCGCGTTTGCACAGATGTCACCTCAGGCCCCGCCCCCTCCCTTCACCATTGTGCAAATATTCCTCTAAAATCTGCCGAACTACGAATTCTGATTTACTCACCTGTTATCAGGAGAGACCTCAGTGCTGCATCTTTCAGCCCAGTACTAATCCTGAAAAGTAATTTTAACCGTACTTACCAGTAACTTGAATTTCCTTCCATAGGATATCATTGCCTGCTTTTTGCTGAAAAAGTTTCTAAGTGTTGATTTTTGAAACATACAAATATTCCTCTAAAATCAGCCGAAATACGAAATCCGATTTACTCACCTGTTATCAGGAGAGACGTCAGTGCTGTATCTTTCAGCCCAGTACTGGTCCTGAAAAGTAATTTTAACCGTACTTACCAGTAACTTGAATTTCCTTCCATAGGCTAACATTGACTGGTTTCACTTGGAAATTCTTCTAAGTGTGGAGTTTTGGAACTTTTAAATATTCCTCTAAAATCAGCCGAAATACGAATTCCGATTTACTCACCTGTTATCAGGAGAGACCTCAGTGCTGCATCTTTCAGCCCAGTACTGATCCTCAAAAGTAATTTTAACCGTACTTACCAGTAACTTGAATTTCCTTCCGTAGGATATCATTGCCTGCTTTTTGCTGAAAAAGTTTCTAAGTGTTGATTTTTGAAACATACAAATATTCCTCTAAAATCAGCCGAAATACAAATTCTGATTTACTCACCTGTTATCAGGAGAGACCTCAGTGCTGCATCTTTCAGCCCAGTACTGGTCCTGAAAAGTAATTTTAACCGTACTTACCGGTAACTTGAATTTTCTTCATAGGCTAACATTGACTGGTTTCACTTGGAAATTCTTCTAAGTGTGGAGTTTTGGAACTTTATAATATTCCTCTAAAATCAACCAAAGTACGAATTCCAATTTACTCACCTGTTATCATGAGAGAACCCAGTGCTGCATCTTTTAGCCCAGCACTGACCCTGAAAAGTAATTTTAACCGTACTTACCAGTAACTTATATTTTCTTCCATAGGAATCCATTGTCTGGTTTTCAGCAGAAAAGTTTCAAAGTGTCGAATTTCACAAACTACAAATATTCCTTAAAAATCGCCTGTATGACTTAAACGCATTCTTTCAACTGTTTACAGGAGATGCACCAGTGCTGGATCCAGGATCCAACACTGAGTAAGAAAAAGTAACGATAACAGTTTTTACCTGCTAAGTGAATTTCCTTCCATAGGATAACATTGGTGATTCTATGAGAAAAAGTTTCTAAGTGTCAACTTTTAAAATACAATAATATTCCTTAAAAATCACTACTGTAACCAAAACGCTTTTACTCAACTGTTTACAGGAGATGTCCCAGGACTGAATCTAGGATCCAGTCCTGTGGTTAGAAAAGTAATCCATAAAGTAACTAATTGCATTTAACTAGAAATTCACATTGAGCTGAATGTTGCATTGTGTTTGAAAATGTGTTGCCCATTGCAACAACTGTAACTACTGTACTTAAAAGTCTATTGCCTATGTGCAAAGTATTTAAACTAAAGTAATTCATTCTGAGAAAGTATTTTTTGTAATGTAATGTATAATGTAATTACAATGTAATTTAAAAAATAAAATATGTAAAAAAAAATTGTTTCTAAAAATGTAGTAAATCAGTATGAAAAAAATAAATATAACAATTAATACATTTAAAAATTGTCATTTACAAAACCTTTGAAATTCACTGAAAAACCGTAGGTTTCAGACATGTTATAGTTAGGAATTAGCATTTAAAAAACCTTTAAAATTCACTGAAAAAAGCATAGGTTTCAGACATGTTATAGTTAGAAATTAGCATTTAAAAAACCTTTGAAATTCACTGAAAAAACCATAGGTTTCAGGCACGTTATAGTTAGAAATTAGCATTTAAAAAAACCTTACGAATTCACTGCAAAAACCATAGGTTTTAGGGACAGTTATAGTTACTTGGACATTGCACTCGTACAAAACCCATGAAATTCCCCTGTTATAGTTAGTTCAGCTAACTATAACTCGCGCCCCGCAATGCACTGCTGATGACGTCACATATTACATCACTCATGACATGGTCAGTGACATCACTGATGACATCACTGATGACATCTCAAATGACATCACTGATTACATCATCCATGTGAGAATTTAATGCATCTTCTCACACCCTAATATAACTTTTGATACACCCACTCTAAATTACAGACTGCCATTCTAAAAACCATACACACTCCAATACCAATAAGTACATACCCACTCACTGATTCTTAGGTCTACACACACACATCTACTCACTCACCCGTAAAGTCACTCATACTTACAGTCACTCAGTACAGGACTACCATATGCACTCATACACCTATATAAACACTCACACAATGCAACTCATCCATAGAGGTACTCACACACCTAGTCAGTCATGCAAATAATTAAACACACTGCCATTTACTCACCTATACAATTATACACACACCAGCTCACTTACTCATACAAATACTAGCACATTCTTACGCTCTTATACAATCACTGATACAAGCACACACTCATCCATACAGTCACTCTCACAATCACACACTCTCGCTTATAGCTATTTATATACTCTAACACACATATATACTGCCTTTTACATATGTAGTTACTCACACATGTACCACTGGGACATACATTCACTCACTAACACACTCTTACACACACTTACCCACCCATACAGTCTATCACAGATGCACTCTTGAAACCATCCACCCAGTGAATCACCCACTCACACATCTATGCACAGAGTCGCACACACCCCACCCACACAAACACTCAGGCACCCATACAGATACTCAGACAACCAATCAATAACTCATATAGACACTCATGTAGCTATTCACAAACCCATGCGGCCACTTACACAGCAACAGACAGACGGATACAGACATTCACACAGTTTAGTCACTAACCCATGCATTCAGTAAGATACGTTTAATCACTCACTTATAGAGTTAGTCACGCACCTAGTAAATCATCCATTCAGACACTTATACACACACTCATTCTTCAATACGCCTTTCCCTATATATATTAAAAATATTTAAACTTTACAGAAACACACAGTCATTGGATGATGTCATCAGTGATGTCATTTGAGATGTCACTGACCATGTCATGAGTGATGTAATATGTGACGTCATCAGCAGTGCATTGCGGGGGCGCGAGTTATAGTTAGCTGAACTAACTATAACAGGGGAATTTCATGGGTTTTGTACGAGTGCAATGTCCAAGTAACTATAACTGTCCCTAAAACCTATGGTTTTTGCAGTGAATATATATATATAATATCCACAAGAGCAAATACGTATTTAGCGCGCTCTCAAGGAAACAATCCACAAGGATAGCGGTATTAAAAGGGGGGATTTATGTCATCATAAATCCACCCACACTGTGACGCGTTTCAACCGTATTCATTTGCTTAGAGGAAAACAGAATATCATGAAATATTGGCTCAGGAGTATTTTATGTAATTTACGATGTTATTATGATCGATTTGCCTTGCAATGTGATTTGTGTCACCATCCCACTTGGGGATTGAATAGTCCAATTAATAATTTTTAAATAGGGAGACAAATGATAAATTGTGTTTTAAACATTATTTCTTATATGTTTATCAACTATGTCCTCTTTTTGCAGTATTATACTGTTTAAATGGTTAAATGCATTGCCTAATTTTAATGTACCATCTGTGCAGCTATGATATGTAGCAATGCATTTGTTTTTGTGACATTTTTCGGCATAATCATGGTATTCACCATTACAAGGCCCTCCCGCACCATTTTAAAAAGAAAGCCCGGGGGGGGGTGGTCCCCGGGGCTTGGGGGGCCCTTTGAGGCCCCCATACATAAATTTAACCCCCCCACCATGCCCCCGGGACTTGGGCCACCCGGGGGCAAAATACAATCGAAGCGCGGGAGACCGCCCTTCGATTTTTAAAAAAAAATGCTTTTTTCTGCCCAGGGGGTCCTTGTGGGACCCCCTGAGCAGACCTAGGGGGTCAGGGTGTTTCTACCCTGCCCCCTTTGTGCGTTTTGCACACTTTTTTTACTGCTTTCTTGTTCCTCGGTTCTGGAACAAGATGGCTGCCAACACTTCCTGGTTTGGAGTGTTGACAGCCAATTAGCAGACAGCTCGTGATCGGGAGGGTGCGCGAATCCGACGCGGCCATAGATATATATGTACTTTTACTTTTGATTTTCTCAGCAACTACTGAACGGATTTACACCATTTAACAAAAGGGTTCTTTCTGAACCAAGAACTACCTCTTTGCCAAATTTGGTGTAATTCCGTTCAGCAGTTCGGGCTGTAGCCGTGTCTAAAGTTTCCTATGGGAAATTGATTTTTTGACTCTTATTTTTTTAATTTCTCCGCAACTACTGAACGGATTTACACCATTTAACAAAAAGGGTTCTTTCTGAACCAAGAACTACCTCTTTGCCAAATTTGGTGTAATTCTGTTCAGCAGTTCGGGCTGTAGCCGTGTCTAAAGTTTCCTATGGGAAAATGAATGGGGAAAACACGTTTTGGGACCCCCCTTTTTTCTCGGCCCCCGCTTGACGAATCACCCTGAGACTTTCAGGGTAAGAGCGGACCGGAGCGGGCCATAAAGTTTGAAAATTTCGCGAAGATTCGTCAACCGACGCAAGAGTTATTTCAAATAGAATGTCGCGGATTTCCTATGGAAAATAGGTCCTAACTATAACTATCTACTGGCGACCGCCAGTAGATAATATATATATATATATATATATATATATATATATATATATATATATATATATATATATATATATATATATATATATATGCCAAGGTGTATTGAAGAATGAGTGGGTGTATGAGTGTCTGAATGGATGATTTAGTAGGTGCGTGACTGGCTGTATAAGTGAGTGATTAAACTTGTCTTTACCTAAATGATTCTATGAATTGATTTTAGTATTTAAACCTGGTTTTAAATAAGTGAAGAAATCGTATTTATGGCAGCATTTTGCACATTGAATTGTAGATTGCACAGAATTTACTGAACAGGAAAAGTATGTTGTTTATGTCCATGTAGTTTAAGTGTCACGTGTGGGCACACTTGCACTTTAAAAATATCGTGGCAACTCCATAGCGCGTCATGTGATCAAGGCCGAGTGAGGCCGAAACGTGTCAAGGCGAAAATGGTGGCAAAATAAATTAATTCATGCACGAAATTGAGGTCTCGCAGTCCGTTTTTCCCAGAGGAAGGGAAGTGAGAAGGAACGGCGTTGTGGGATATTACTACCGAGAAGGCTTCCTCGGTATTGGCGAGACCCCCTCCCTGCTGTGGGCTAAGTGACAGGAAGCTACACCCGGCGTATGCTGGGAATTGGTGTTTTACTCTGAACGAGCAAGTCTCAGATAGCCCCCGGATTTCCTTGATGAGGCTCCGAATCCAGTGAAGTAACGGTAAACGAGTCGGAGGACGCGGACGCCGGCTACGAGGCAGGAGGTAGGAGTAATTGGAATTATTCCGGTAGGGGAGGTGTGCCAAACCAAGTCACTGATATTTTTCGCACGACTTGGGTTCTAACAAGCTTAAAACAATTCTTTGCCGCCATGACCGCCAGCGCGCTACGGAGCCGTGAAGCGGCGGCTGAAATGATGTTTGATGATGCCCCAACAACAACAGTTCAAGTGCCGGTGCAAAGCGGCCCGACGAATGGGGGACACATCAATATACGAGATATGTTTAAAAAACTGGAGAAATTAATGAGACTGGAACAATCCAAATGGTGGGAGCACAAATCCCTGGGTAGATATTTACAAGTGGGACGCATTCCCAGGGGTTTACGCATAATTATTGCCCCGAGTTATGAGAGCCCTGACCCACAAATGTTAAGCGAATGGGCTGAATGTAACTTAGACTCTTCAAGAAAACTGGTTGAAATCTTAGTTAAATATGCAGAAAGTGATAGATTTAAGTTTCAGCAACAGATTGATGAATTAGAAACTGAAATTGGAAGTCACACCTATGATAACAAAATACAGGGATGAGATGCTCACTAGATTGGCGAAAGAAGAAGACATTATAAAAGAACGGAAAACGTATAAATTCCAAAGAGATAAACAGGATTACGAACTGGGGCAGATATTTACATTCGCCCAAAAATATGAATCGTTCAAAACAGCGAAAAAATCTTCCACTCTTGTAAATCCTCAAATCAGTAGAGGAGAACAAGCTACATCATCGACATCGATGTCTGAGGCAAGTTCTGCACCAGAAAGTGAATCGGAAACAGACCAAAGAGGGCTATCAGTTAGATTGGGGTTTCACAAATTTACCCTGGGGGAAGAGGTCAATTGCCTAAGACAAGACCGGAAACAGACATTGCGCCCACGAAAGCAGAACCAACAAACAAACAAAGATGCAATCTCAAGCGAGGCGAAAGACGGAAATGCAGCAGAAGGCGTAAAAACAAAGAAGCCTTATCGCAACAAGAGATGGAACAGAAAATGAATAAGTCAGCCAGTAACATTACCAACACAGTTGTAAACTTGTCATCTATGGTGTTAAACAAAGCAGAAATTCAGCTGTTGGAACTGGGTCTATCATATTGTCCAGAAAAGAGCTTCAATTATGTGCAAACTCGCATGGACATATTCAAATTTATTCGGAAGCTAAAATTGAAAAAATATTATGAAACCAACCGCAGAGAAAGCAATGTGAACTTAAATCAAGTTTCAAATACACAAACAGGCGATTACAATCTCACTGCGGGAGATGCTGAATTACTGGCAAATCTTCAAGCTTTAAGACAAGATAGTAGCAGTGAAAACATTATGCCAGTAAGTGTAAGTCCCAGATCATATGCAACAGTGACTACGAAATTTAAACAGAAATTAAAGTTCCAACCGTTAACAACAAGAGACGCCCTAGATATCTTCAGTGAATCGGTAACAAGTGAAATTAAAAATCTCAAGATCCAAACCAACAGAACTGTTAAAAAGCACAATTTCCAACAAAATGCATATAATAGACTGATGAAAAAACTGCAATCGAATGATCAAATAATTCTTAGAAACTCTGACAAAGGAGGCAATTTGGTCATATGGCCAAAAGACATGTATATGGCAGAAGCAAATTTACAACTGGAGGACAAAAGCTGCTATAAAAAGAGCAATGTTCAAATAGTTCGGGCAGCATGGAACGAATACTATTCCAAATTGAACGGTTGGCGAAGTGCGGGTTTACTCAGTATGGATGAGTTTAAATTTTAAAAAAATGAACATCCCATTATGCCCGTTGTATATTTTATTCCAAAACTGCACAAAAATGTTAATACACCTCCAGGTCGACCAATAATCTCGGCGAAGGGCAGTTTACTGGAAAATACATCTAAATACATTGACTTCTTTTTACAAGACTATGTCAGAAGTTTACCCTCATTTGTACAAGACACAAGTGATTTTCTAAGGCATATCAATGACTATGTATGGCAAGCAGATGATTTATTAATATGTTTAGATGTAACATCTTTATATACAAGCATATATGATAAAGATGGGGTAAGGGCAACTGAACATTATTTAAATTCCAGACCCTTACAGCTGGCCCAACACAATAAGATGCTAATTACAATGATTAAGTACTGTCTAAACAATAATTATTTTCTGTTTCAGAATCAAATCCTACAACAGATCAGAGGAGTAGCTATGGGGGCATGCTTTTCCCCTAGCTACTCCTGCCTCCACATGGGTTGGTGGGAGGAAATGGTTTTGAATAAACAACACAAACATGTTGTGGATAGCCATATAAGATTATGGCTACGCTATATAGATGATTTATTTGTCATATGGCGGGGAACAAGAAAAACAGCAGACGAGTTTGTCAAGAACATCAATCAAAATGAGCTGAATCTAAAATTTACTGCTATTATAAGCGACTGCTCAGTATACTTCCTTGATTTGGAAGTATACATAAAAAATCAGAAGATTGAAACCCGCCTCTATCGTAAGTCAACAGCTGGCAATAGTCTCCTACATGCTACTAGTCATCATCCTCAGCATTTGATCCATAGCATACCATATGGAGAAATGCTGAGGATAAGAAGAGCATGTAGTACAGAAAATGACCTAAGGGAGGCTCAACAGCTTAGTAAAGAACGATTCATTGAGAGAGGCTATAAAACTAATATCATTGATATAGCGAGGGAGAAAGCAAATCGACTAGACAGACAAGCATTATTAACAAAAAAGCAAAAGTAACAAAGGATCAGAATGAGACTACTAGCAATGAAACCAGACTAATAGTAACATACAGCCAACAACACAACTCACTGCGCAAAATTGTGTACAAAAATTGGTCGATAGTGCGCAGCGATCCGGTAATTGGTAAAATGATGCCAAAATATCCTAGTATTACCTATAGGAAATCACAATCCATGAAAGATTCAATAGTAAGCAGCAGCCCTGAAATCAAACCATCATCCAATTGGTTAACTGCTCGCAGAGGATTTGTGAAATGCAACAATTGCCGAGCGTGCAAATGTGGGATCAACAAAATCATGTATAACACCCCCCTTTCACAGTATCCAATTAAGATATCCAAGTTTCTAACATGCCGGACGGAGTATGTGGTGTACGTGTTGGGTTGCCCTTGTGGGCTGCAGTATGTGGGCAGTACTAAACTACAGGCCCACAAACGTATACTGCAGCACATGAGGGCAATTACCAACAGTGACCCCACATATCCGATGGCAAGACATTTTAAAGAGAAACACGACAATAATTTGGATATGTTAACATATTTTTTAATTGATTCCATTCCCGTTTCTAGAAGAGGAGGCAATCGTGAGGCCAAACTTCGTCTCCTTGAGACAAAATATATTTTAGAACTAGACACTAAGACTCCGAATGGTCATAACTCCAGTGAAGACTTCCATACATGCTTATGAACAAAATAAGGATGGAAAAATACGAAAGGTTCTTTAAACACATCGCCGCAACGACATTATGTCATAATGAAATTAACACAGATATTTTAACAACACACGTCTTTTATGTATTAACTAGTTTTAATGGTAGCACTTTATTTATTCTTGCACTTTAAATTGGAATTTAGAGCATACAGAAAATGTAATCAGTTTTTAAATGTAGTAGTTTACATAAATGTGCATAGGAAATCATAAATAATAATGTTTGCAAAACCAGAGACACAACAACGTAGATAAATTGAAAGTCCAGGTAGTATTACTACCAGCAGATTAAACATGAATTATGTACAGTTTACAAGAAAATATAATGTAAAGTAAACCTGTAATATGCATAATATATGATTTTACAAACTTTATTTTATTTTCTTATTGAAACAACGTGGACTCAAATAGGATTTAATGTGACGTTGTGTGTTTTAACAAACATTGTTTTTATACATAGAAACGTTTTTAGAACAATGACGTTGGTATTTTACCTAAATTATTCTATGAATTGATTTTAGTATTTAAACCTGGTTTTAAATAAGTGAAGAAATCGTATTTATGGCAGCATTTTTCACATTGAATTGTAGATTGCACAGAATTTACTGAACAGGAAAAGTATGTTGTTTATGTCCATGTAGTTTAAGTGTCACGTGTGGACACACTTGCACTTTAAAAATATCGTGGCAACTCCATAGCGCGTCATGTGATCAAGGCCGAGTGAGGCCGAAACGCGTCAAGGCGAAAATGGTGGCAAAATAAATTAATTCATGCACGAAATTGAGGTCTCGCAGTCCGTTTTTCCCAGAGGAAGGGAAGTGAGAAGGAACGGCGTTGTGGAATATATATATATATATATATATATATATATATATATATATATATATATATATATATATATATATATGCCAAGGTGTATTGAAGAATGAGTGGGTGTATGAGTGTCTGAATGGATGATTTAGTAGGTGCGTGACTGACTGTATAAGTGGGTGATTAAACTTGTCTTACTGAATGTATGGGTTAGTGACTAAACTGTAAATGTCGGTATCACTCTGTCAGTTGGTGTGTAAGTGGCTGCATCGGTTGGTGAGTAGCTACATGAGTATGTATATGGGTTATTGATTGGTTATCTGAGTATCTGTATGGGTGCCTGAGTGTCTGTGTGGATGGGTGGGAAGTGTGTGACTCTGTGCATAGATATGTGAGTGGTTGATTCACTGGGTGTATGGGTTCAAGAGTGCATGTGTAAACAGCTGTATGGGTGGCTGAGTGTGTGTATGGGTGTGTTGGTGAGTGAATGGACGTCTCAGTGGTACAAGTCCGAGTAACTACATCTGTAAAAGGCAGTGTATGTGAGAGTTAGAGTATATAAATCACTATACGTGAGAGTCAGTGATTGTGAGAGTGGGTGTATGGATGAGTGTGTACTTGTATCAGTGATTGTATAAGAGAGTAAGTATGTGTTAGTATCTGCATGAATAAGTGAGGTGGTGTGTGTATAACTGTATAGGTGAGTAAATGGAAGTGTGATTGATTCTTTGCATGACTGACTTGGTGTGTGATTAACTCTGGATGAATGGTGGTGTGTGAGTGTCTGTATAGGTGTATGAGTGCATATGATAGTGTTGTATTGATGAGTGACTTCATGTATGAGTGACTGTATAGGTGAATGAGTGGATGTGTGTGTAGACCTAGGAATCAGTGAGTGGCTATGTAGTAACTGGTATTGGTGTGTCTATGGTTTCAAAAATGGTAGTCTGTATTTTAGAATGGGTGTATCAAAGGTTATATTAGGGTGTGAGGAGGTGCATCAGATTTTCACGTGGATGATGTCATCAGTGATGTCATCAGTGATGTCATTTGAGATGTCATCAGTGATGTCATCAGTGATGTCACTGACCATGTCATGAATGATGTAATATGTGACGTCATCAGCAGTGCATTGCGGGGGCGCGAGTTATAGTTAGCTGACCTAACTATAACGGCCGAATTTCTCTGGTTTTGTACGAGTGAAATGTCCAACTAACTATAACGTCCCTGAAACCTGTGGTTTTTTCAGTGAATTTCTAAGGTTTTTTAAATGCTAATTTCTAACTATAACGTCCCTGAAACCTATGGTTTTTTCAGTGAATTTCAAAGGTTTTTTAAATGCTAATTTCTAACTATGCCTACAGAGGTAGGACATGTGCAGAAAGAAGAAAAAAGGTGCAGAAAGAAGCAAGAGAAATGCTGAAAGAGGAAACAGAAGTCCAGAAAGACGAAGAAAGGTGCAGAAAGAAGCAAGAGCTATGCAGAAAGAACCAACAGAGGTGCAGAAAGAGGCCTTGTTGCAAAGTCCTCCTGTGCCCCCAACTTTTTACTGACTGGTACTGGTGGTAACTGACTCTGCCTAACCAGGCCCGGAGCCAGTGCTATGCTAAAAGACACTTAGAATACAGTAAAAACACCTACATACACTAGGGTACACTATGGGTTTGGGTACCCCTGTGATTGGCATGACCTCCTCTGTAAGGCCCTAGTATATAATAGGGCAGGGGGATTAAAACTATCTCTAAGTCAGAGGTGCAGAAAGATGGTTCTTTAAGTAGTAGTCGCATTTGCAGAGTGGTGGAGAAAGGGTGCTGGGCCTCCGACCAGCGCTCAGGAATTCCGCTACGTAGGACTTACAGGAGGTACCTGGAGGGCTTATTGGCCCCCAAACTCCCTCAGGAGTAAATTGGACTTCATCCCCCATCCCATAGTCTGCCAGGAGGTGCGTTTGCAGAGTGGTGGAGAAAGGGGGCATGGCCTCCGAAGACGTCTTAGCAATCCCACTATGTGGGACTTACTGGAGGTAACAAGAGGGTTAGTTGGCCCCCAAGGACATCCTTGGGGGCCAACTACCCCTCCTATTACCTCCAGTAAGTCCCACACAGCAGCATTGGTAAGTACTCGTAGCAGGCCATGCCCCCTTTGCCCACCACTCTACAAACGCGCTCCCTGGTGCGCTCTTGGAAGGGGATTGAAGTCCCCTTTGCTGCTGGGGGTCACTTAGGAGCCAACTAGCCTACCTCTTACCTCCAGTAAGCCCCACACAGTGGGATTGCTGAGAGGTGGGCAAAGGCCACGCTCCCTTTCTCCTCCACTCTGTTAACGCGCCCCCTGGCGCATTCTAAGTTGGGGGATTAAGTCCCCTTGAATACTGAGGGTCCCTGGGGGCCAACTAGCCCACCAGGTACCTCCAGTAAGTGCCACACAGCTGGATTGCAGAGAGGTGGTCTGAGGCCACGCCCCCATTTTACACCACTCTGCAAACGCAGCTCCTGGTGCACTGCTGCTCGGGGGATGAAGTCCACTTGTGTCCTGAGGTCCTTAGGACACAAGAGGACCTCATCGCCCCACCAGCAGTGCGCCAAGAGGCGCATTTGCAGAGTGGTGTGAAAAGGGGCATGGCCTCAGACCACCTCTCTGCAACGCAGCTCTATTGCGCATACTAGAGGTACCTGGTGGGCTAGTTGGGCCCCAGGGACCCTCAGTATTCAAGGGGAATTAATTCCCCAACTAACAACGCGCCAGGGGGCGCGTTTGCAGAGTGGTGGAGAAAGGGGGCGTGGCCTCCGGCTAGATGCCGGCTTTTAAAAAAATATTTTTTATTACAAGGGGGCTGTGTGGCCCCCCTTCTTTTACATTTTTTGGGCCCTGGGGACCCCATCTCCCAGGGCCTGACCCCTTTTAATAATTTTTTTTTTATAAATCGGGAAGGGGCTGCGTGGCCCCCCTCCCGAGGCCAATTTCGGCCCGGGCTCCTGACCCCATCCCCCGGGCCCGGCCCTTTGCATTGGGGACCTTGGGGGGAGCCCCAATGCCCCCACGGTGCCGCTGGATCCCCGCCT
This sequence comes from Calotriton arnoldi, assembly GCA_963921515.1. NCBI lineage: Eukaryota > Metazoa > Chordata > Amphibia > Caudata > Salamandridae > Calotriton > Calotriton arnoldi. The sequence goes on along the minus strand of CAWUFW010009236.1, from coordinate 420,716 downwards.
CCTGCAGGAGCCGGCATTGCTTTTGAGCAAGGGGAGCTGCTAACATGCAGCTCCCCTTGCTCAAAAGCAATCCTGCTTTGCTTCATTGAAGCGAGAGCAGGTTTTCCTGCTCTCGCTTCAATGAAGCAAAGCAGAGTTTGCTATGGCAGGGCGGGAGGCGTGTTCCCGCCCTGCCATAGCAAACTGCAATGTCCCGGGGGTGGGCACCCCAGGACATTGCAGGAGCCAGCCCTGGGGGGGTGGCGGTCCCCAGGGCCATAAAGGGCTCCAGGAGGGGGGCAGTGCAGCCCCCCTCCCTTAATTTCTAATGCCCCGGGGAGGTGGTGGTCCCCAGGGCCGGGAGTCTGTAACGGACCCCCAAATTTGAATTTTTTGTGCCCCAGGGAGGTGGTGGTCCCCGGGGCGTGTGGGGGGGCTCGAGCCCCCCACACACATGTATTTAATTTATAAACAGAGCCCCGGGGAGGTGGCGGTCCCCGGGGCTGCGGGCGGCCACGTGCCCCCCCACGTTTAATAGGCAAAGCCCCAGGGAGGTGGTGGTCCCCGGGGTGTGTGTGGGGGCTCAAGCCCCCACACACATTTTAATTTTTATAAATGAGAGCCCCGGGGAGGTGGTGGTGCCCGGGGCTGCGGGGGGCTGCGTGCACCCCGCAAATCATCAATGAAGCCCCGGGGAGGTGGCGGTGCCCGGGGCTGCGGGGGCCCCCGCTATATAATTTGGGATTGCCCCCAGGACCTGGCCCACCCGGGGGCTTAACAATAACGAAGCGCAGGAGCCCGCACTTCGTTTTTTGTTCATTTTTGGCAGGATTCGCGCATCCAGCACGAATTCTGCCGTTTAAAAAAAATAAAATGTTTTTTTGGCCCTGGGGGTCCCCTCAGCAGGCCTAGGGGGTCAGGGTGTTTCTACCCTGCCCCCTTTTCTTGTTTTTTATGTTTTTTTCACTGTTTTCTTGTGACTCGGTTACCGAGTCACAAGATGGCTGCCAACACTTCCTGGTTTGGAGTGTTGGCAGCCAATGTGAGTGAAGCTCGTGCCCGGGAGGGTTCGCGAACCCTCCTCGGTGCTCAGATATCGAAACTTTTCTTTTTCTAATTTCTCTAATGGTGATTTACACCATTTAAAAAAAAAGGGCTCTTTCTGAACCAAGACCTACTTTTTTGCCAAATTTGGTGTAATTCCGTTCAGCAGTTCGGGCTGTAGCTTTGTCTAAAGTTCCCATGGAAATTAACATGGGGAAAACGTGTTTTGGGACCCCCCTTCTTTCTCAGCCCCCGCTTGTCGAATCACCCCGAAACTTTCAAGACAGGAGCTGGCCGGAGCGCCCCATTAGTTTTGAAAACTTCGCGAAGATTCGTCAACCGGCGCCAAAGATATTGGCAAAAGAATAAACGCTTTTTGAATAGAAACGAGGTCCTAACTATACTCTACCTACTGGCGAGCGCCAGTAGGTAATATATATATATATATATATGTGATCAAGGCCCGTGTTGGGGTCGAAACGCGTAATGGCGGACATGCTGGGCACTGAATAAAGCACTACGAAATTGCACTAAGAACTTTGGGTCCGCTCTTCGTCTTTTCTATATGGAAGCGAGCAGCTGAGGAGCTGCTTGCGGCGAATCCTGTTATATATATATATATATATATATATATATTATCTACTGGCGGTCGCCAGTAGATAGTTATAGTTACAACCTATTATCCATAGGAAATCCGCGACATTCTATTTGAAATAACGTTGGCGCCGGTTGACGAATCTTCGTGAAAGTTTCCAACTTGTTGGGGCGCTCCGCTCCGCTCCTACCCTGAAAGTCTCGGGGTGATACGTGAAGCGGGGGCCGAGAAAAAGGGGGTCCCAAAACGCGTTTTCCCCATTCATTTTTCCATAGGAACCTTTAGTCGCAGCTACAGCCCGAACTGCTGAACGGAATTACACCAAATTTGGCAAAGAGGTAGCCCTTGGTTCAGACTGGTGCCTTTTGCTTAAATGGTGTAAATCCGTTCAGTAGTTCCTGAGAAAATCAAAAGTAAAAGTACATATATATCTATGGGCGCGTCGGATACGCGTACCCTCAGCGCACCCTGCGCGCACCGTCCCGATCACGAGCTGCATGCTAATTGGCTGTCAGCTGGATGTCAACATTCCGATTCAGGAAGTGTTGGCAGCCATTTTGTCCCTCGGTAGAACCGAGGGACAGAAACAAGTGCGCAAAGCGCAAAAGGGGGCAGGGTAGAAACACCCTAACCCCTAGGTGTGCTCAGGGGTCCCACAAGGACCCCTGGGCAGAAAAAGATTTATTTTTTTTAAAAATCGGCGGGATGCGCTTAGGGTGCGCGTATCCCGCCGAGAAAAAAAGAAACAAGTGCGCAAACGCACAAAGGGGCAGGGTAGAAACACCCTAACCCCCTAGGCCTGCTCAGGGGGTCCCACAAGGACCCCCTGGGCAAAAAGCATTTTTTTTTTAAAAAAAACGGCTGGATGCCGGAAAAAAATCGAAGCGCGGTCTCCCGCGCTCGATGTATTGGCCCCGGGTGGCCCAAGTCCCGGGGGCATGGTGGGGGGATAATTTAATGTGTGGGGGCCTCAAGGGCCCCCAAGCCCCGGGGACCGCCACCCCCGGGGCTTTTTAAAAAAATGGGGCGGGAGGGCTCTGAGCCCTCCCGCAGCCCCGGGACCACCACCTCCCGGGGCTTTTTTAAATTAATTTAATAACCTGTGTGGGGACTCCAGCCCCCCACACGCCCCGGGACCGCCACCTCCCGGGGCACTAACAAAATAAAATGGGGGTCCGTTTTGGACCCCCGAAGCCCCGGGGACCACCACCTCCCGGGGCTGTGCTGATGTAGGGAGGGGGCCGCGCGGCCCCCTCCTGGAGCCCTTGATGGCCCTGGGGACCACCACCCCCAGGGCCGGCTCCTGCAGTGTCCCGGGGTGCCTACCCCGGGACACTGTAGTTTGCTATGGCAGGACGGGAGCCTCGCGGCTCCCGTCCTGCCATAGCAAACTGCTTTGGATATTGGAAGAGAGAGCAGGGAAACCTGCTCTCTCTTCCAATATTCAAAGCGATTGCTTTTCCACATGGGGAGCAGCATGTCAGCTGCTCCCCATGTGGAACTGAGCAATGCCGGCTCCCAAGGGACGTGGGGAGCCGGCGGGACTGTGGGGGGATTGGGGACCCCCACAGTCCCCAACGGAGAGGGCCAGCCCCGGGGATGGGGTCCCCGGGGCAAGTAGTGGCCCAGGAGGGGGGCCACGCGGCCCCCTCCCCAAATATGAAAAATTTTAAAAATTAAAAAAAATGGAAAGGCCGGCCCCGGGGATGGGGTCCCGGGGCCTTAAATGGCCAGAGGAGGGGGCCACGCAGCCCCCTCCAAAGAATACAAATTAAAGGCCATGCCCCGGGGATGGGGTCCCCGGGGCCAATACAGGCGAAGGGAAGGGGGCCACGCGGCCCCTTCCCGTTTTTTTTAATTAAAAATTAAAAAAAAGGGGTAAGGCCCTGGGGGATGGGGTCCCCAGGGCATAAAAACAGGAAAAAGGAAGGGGGGCCACACAGCCCCCCTTCAGGGGACAAAATATATATATATTTTTTTAAACGATCGGGCCCGCAGGCCCCGCCCCTTCCTTCACCACTCTGCAAACGCGCCCCTGGCGCGTTTGCAGAGGGGAACGAATTCACCTTGAATACTGGGGGTCCCTGGGGCCAACTAGCCCACCAGGAACCTCCATATGCGCCAGGGGCTGCGTTGCAGAGACGTGTAGAGAGGCCACACCCCTTTTTACACCTCTCTGCAACGCAGCTCTGTGGCGCTTTTGGAGGTATATGGTGGGCTAGTTGGACTCCGGGGACCCTCAGGATTCAAGGGACTTAATCCCCCAACTTAAAACGCGCCACGGGGTGCATTTGCACAGTGGTGAAGGGAGGGGCGGGGCTTCAGGTGACATGTGTGCAAACAGGCCCCGTGGCGCGTTTTAAGATGGGGAATTAAATCCCCTTCAATCCTGAGGGTCCCTGGGGGCCAACTAGCCCAACAGGTACATCCAGAAAGCGCCACAGAGCTGCGTTGTAGAGAGGTGTAAAAGGGGTGTGGCCTCTCTACACGTCTCTGCAACGCAGCCCCTGGCGCATATTGGAGGTTCCTGGTGGGCTAGTTGGCCCCTAGGGACCCTCAGGATTCAAGGGGACTTAATCCCCCAACTTAAAACACGCAACAGGGCGCGTTTGCACAGATGTCACCGCAGGCCCCGCCCCCTCCCTTCACCATTGTGCAAATATTCCTCTAAAATCAGCCGAAATACGAATTCCGATTTACTCACCTGTTATCAGGAGAGACCTCAGTGCTGCATCTTTCAGCCCAGTACTGGTCCTGAAAAGTAATTTTAGCCGTACTTACCGGTAACTTGAATTTCCTTCATAGGCTAACATTGACTGGTTTCACTTGGAAATTCTTCTAAGTGTGGAGTTTTGGAACTTTAAAATATTCCTCTAAAATCAGCCGAAATACGAATTCCGATTTACTCACCTGTTATCAGGAGAGACCTCAGTGCTGCATCTTTCAGCCCAGTACTGATCCTCAAAAGTAATTTTAACCGTACTTACCAGTAACTTGAATTTCCTTCCATAGGATATCATTGCCTGCTTTTTGCTGAAAAAGTTTCTAAGTGTTGATTTTTGAAACATACAAATATTCCTCTAAAATCAGCCGAAATCCGAATTCTGATTTACTCACCTGTTATCAGGAGAGACCTCAGTGCTGCATCTTTCAGCCCAGTACTGGTCCTGAAAAGTAATTTTAACCGTACTTACCAGTAACTTGAATTTCCTTCCATAGGCTAACATTGACTGGTTTCACTTGGAAATTCTTCTGTGTGTGGAATTTTGGAACTTTAAAATATTCCTCTAAAATCAGCCGAAATACGAATTCCGATTTACTCACCTGTTATCAGGAGAGACCTCAGTGCTGCATCTTTCAGCCCAGTACTGGTCCTCAAAAGTAATTTTAACCGTACTTACCGGTAACTTGAATTTCCTTCATAGGCTAAGATTGATTGGTTTTCAGCAAAAAAGTTTCAAAGTGTTGATTTTCACAAACTACAAATATTCCTTAAAAATCGCCTGTATGACTTAAACACATTTTTTCAACTGTTTACAGGAGATGCACCAGTGCTGGATCCGGGATCCAACACTGAGTAAGAAAAAGTAACGATAACAGTTTTTACCTGCTAAGTGAATTTCCTTCCATAGGATAACATTGGTGATTCTATGAGAAAAAGTTTCTAAGTGTCAACTTTTAAAATACAATAATATTCCTTAAAAATCACGACTGTAACCAAAACGCTTTTACTCAACTGTTTACAGGAGATGTACCAGGACTGAATCTAGGATCCAGTCCTGTGGTTACAAAAGTAATCCATAAAGTAACTAATTGCATTTAACTAGAAATTCACATTGAGCTGAATGTTGCATTGTGTTTGAAAATGTGTTGCCCATTGCAACAACTGTAACTACTGTACTTAAAAGTCTATTGCCTATCTGCAAAGTATTTAAACTAAAGTAATTCATTCTGAGAAAGTATTTTTGTAATGTAATGTATAATGTAATTACAATGTAATTTAAAAAATAAAATATGTAAAAAAAATTGTTTCTAAAAATGTAGTAAATCAGTATGAAAAAAATTAATAGAACAATTAATACATTTAAAAATTGTCATTTACAAAACCTTTGAAATTCACTGAAAAAACGGTAGGTTTCAGGCACGTTATAGTTAGAAATTAGCATTTAAAAAACCTTTGAAATTCACTGAAAAAACCATAGGTTTCAGACACGTTATAGTTACAAATTAGCATTTAAAAAACCTTTGAAATTCACTGAAAAAACCATAGGTTTCAGACACGTTATAGTTACAAATTAGCATTTAAAAAACCTTTGAAATTCACTGAAAAAACCATAGGTTTTAGGGACAGTTTTAGTTACTTGGACATTGCACTCGTACAAAACCCGTGAAATTCCCACGTTATAGTTAGTTCAGCTAACTATAACTCGCGCCCCGCAATGCACTGCTGATGACGTCACATATTACATCACTCATGACATGGTCAGTGACATCACTGATGACATCACTGATGACATCTCAAATGACATCACTGATGACATCATCCACGTGATAATCTGATGCACCTCCTCACACCCTAATATAACCTTTGATACACCCACTCTAAATTACAGACTGCCATTCTCAAAACCATAGACACTCCAACACCAATAACTACATACCCACTCACTGATTCTTAGGTCTACACACACACATCCACTCACTCACCCGTACAGTCACTCATACTTACGGTCACTCAGTACAGGACTATCATATGCACTCTTACTCCTATATAGACACTCAAACAACGCCACTCATCCATAGAGATACTCACACACCTAGTCAGTCATGCAAATAATTAAACACACTGCCATTTACTCACCTATACATTTATACACACACCAGCTCACTTACTCATACAAATAGTAGCACATTGTTACGCTCTTATACAATCACAGATACAAGCACACACTCATCCATACAGCCACTATCACAATCACTCACTCTTGCTTATAGCTATTTATATACTCCAACACACATATATACTGCCTTTCACATATGTAGTTACTCAAACATGTACCACTGGGACATACATTCACTCACTAACACACTCTTACACACACTTACCCACCCATACAGTCTATCACAGATGCACTCTTGAAACCATCCACCCAGTGAATCACCCACTCACACATCTATGCACAGAGTTGCACACACCCCTCCCACACAAACACTCAGGCACCCATACAGATACTCAGACAAGCATTCAATAACTCATATAGACACTCATTTAGCTATTCACAAACACATGCAGCCACTTACACAGCAACAGACAGACGGATACAGACATTCACCCAGTTTAGTCACTAACCCATGCATTCAGTAAGATACGTTAAATCACTCACTTATAGAGTCAGTCACGCACCTACTAAATCATCCATACAGACACTTACACACCCACTCATTCTTCAATATGTCTTTTCCTATATATATTAAAAATATTTAAACTTTACAGAAACACACAGTCACTGGATGATGTCATCAGTGATGTCATTTGAGATGTCATCAGTGATGTCATCAGTGATGTCACTGACCATGTCATGAGTGATGTAATATGTGACGTCATCAGCAGTGCATTGCGGGGCGCGAGTTATAGTTAGCTGAACTAACTATAACGTGGGAATTTCACGGGTTTTGTACGAGTGCAATGTCCAAGTAACTAGAACTGTCCCTAAAACCTATGGTTTTTCAGTGAATATATATATATATATATATATATATATATATATATATATATATATATATTACTTACCGTAAGCACTTTTACCAAGTGTATGCCTTTACCACGCATGCCTTTGCGTTGTAATGGCATGTGTGGTAAAGGCATATGAGTGGTAAAAGTTTGCGATGTAATAGCAACGCATTGTAACAACACTTGCGTTGTTACAACTGTGTTGTAATGCCAATGTTTTGTAATGGCATGCGATGTATCGTCATATATTCCAAGTAGGTGGTAAACCACTCGCAAATGGGAAGGGGTCCCCAGGAGAGCCCTTCCTCTTTGTGAGTGTGTGAGAAAATATTTTTTAATAGCAGGCAGTGGTCTCTGGGACCACTGCCTGCCCTTAAAAAATGAAACTGAAAAGTTTCATTTTTCTTTTTTAAATGCATGCCACCATCTTTGGGAGTGCTAGCCATTCCCAATGGGGTCGCAAATTGCGCTTGCCTCATGAATATTGATGAGGCAGGCAAATTTGCGACCCCATTGGGAATCACTAAAAGTGTCTGTGACACTGTTGTACATTGCATTTTGCGAGTCGCAAATTGCATGTCGCAAAGCGACACAATTAGCGAGTCGCAAAATGTAAGGGTCGTACATCTGGCCCATGGTGTGTTGCCGATTCTCATCGCAAACCACTGATCAATTACCGACTCCTGAAAGGATTCGAGCTAATTGGCATAGCGGGGCTTGGGAACCTTATCTGCTGGTAAATGTAGTAGCAGCCTCAAGGAGAGTAGACAGTAGTCTAGGGGGCCACTGCCTGCTCTCTCTGATGTTTTTCCAAATGGGAGACTTCTGTTTTTTTTAAAGCTTTCCATTTTTAATTAGAATATATAATATTATTAATGCAGCCTGTTTTACTAAAGGAACCTGGGCTGCATTTAAAAAAATACCTTTTTAAAACTGGTTGTTTCAGAGTTAGCAGTGGTCCCCTGACCCACTGCTCACCACCAAACAACTCTTTTTGCGTTCACAAAGGGGAATGGGTCCCAAAGCGATCCCTTCACAAATAGGATACCATGTTGTTCGAAATGGGGGTCTCTAGTTGGCAGAGGTAGGTACCGTTGTCCAAAGAGGAACCCTTGCTTCTAGTCAGGGTAAAGGGGATACACTTCTAAAATAACCCCTGCTCACCCCCTTAGTAGCTTGGCAAGAGCAGACAGGCTTATCTCAGAGGCAGTGTGTAAAGCATTTGTGAACACATACAGTAATACAGTGAAAACTCTACAAATGGACACCACAGCAGTTTAGAAAAATAGTAAATACGATAAAAATCCAACATACAATACTCTTGAAAAATAGTACTTATTCAACATAGCCTTTAAATTGCAGGAAAATCAATAAAACACAGTTCCTCCAAATCGGTAGCTCCTCCTGGGGCTACCGCGATACTGAATACGACAGAGTCTAACAATTCCAGCCAACCGCGTCGATACGGGCCAGCTAAAGCGTCGACACACTCGGACACAGGACCTTTCTCGTTGCGACCAACACATCGGTGCGAGTCGGTCGGGGCAAACGTCGCGGTCGCGTTGTGAAACTGAGCGTTGCTGCGGACGATGTTCTCATGATTCGGTGCAGGCAGGGGCTCATTGACGGAGTCAGAGAGACCAGGGCTTGCGTTGAAGGGTGAGACAATGCTCGCTGCGGTGCTGGCAGGTCACGGTGTGGCGACGGAGCCGGTCGATGTTCGGGACGGGCAGCGACAGAGTCGGTGACGTCCTTGCAGCGTGTAGCGAAGCGTTGCGGAGTGCGGTACCCACAGAACGCGGTGCAAGCAGCGGCTTGTTGACGGAGCCTGTGAGACCAGGGTTGTGTTGCGAAATGAGGCATTGCGATCGGTGGTGCTTTCAGGACATGGAATCCTGCGACGGACTCGATGACAGAGTCGGTTACCCTTTTCCTTCTGCGGAGATGATCAGAGACGGTGCCCACAGACACGGTGAGGTCTTTGCTGTTCCTGAGACCTCTAGAACAGGGGGCAAGCTCAGCTCAAGCCCTTGGAGATCTTTTCTTCAAGCAGGGGGACAAAGCAAGCAGCAAAGTCCTTTTCTCCTTTCCTTGGCAGTAAGTAGCCACTGCAGGCCTACCCCAGACAGCAAACAGCACAGGGGCAATTTTCCTCCTCAGTTTCTCCGGCTCTTCTCCTTGGCAAAGGTTCTTCTTGATTTCCCAGAAGTGATCTAAAAGTCTGGGGTCTGGGCCCCTCTTTTTATACACCCAAATCCTTTGTTCTCTGAAGGCATAAAGTGTCTGTACCCAGCCAAAACCAGTTCTGTCCTCACTGGTGCAGCTTCCTAGCAGGAGGTGGAGACAGCATTGTTGAAGGCAGACCAGGCCCATTCAGGTGAAAGGAAATCTCCTCCCCCTACTCTAAATGCAGCCCAGGTCTATTCAGCCCAGCCCTGACTCATCAGGGTCTCTGGAGCCACTGCCCCTTTCCAGCCCCTGTCATCCAAAAGCCAGACATACAATACACAAACCAGGCAGAGGCATACTGGATGGCTAAGCAACAAAATACCTTTCTAAAAGTGGTATTTTCAAACACAGAATGTAAAAATCACCCTCACGAAAAGATGCATTTCAACATTCTGAGTTCAGGCATATCAAACTTTATTTTCCTACCTTGCTCCCAGGGGCAGTTGTGTTTATAAGAGGTTATAAACAAACTCCCAATTCTGTCCTGTGGGAGCAGGCAGCCTTGCAATAGTGAAAAACGAAATTGGCAGTATTTCACTATCAGGACATCAGGGCATGTCCTACCTTTCACATACAATGCATCCTGCCCACAGGGGTACCTTGGGCCTACCTTAGGGGTGACTAACATATAGAAAAGGGAAGGTTTAGGGACTGGCAAGTGTGTGCACTTGCCAAGTCGACAGGGCAGTCCCAGACTGCACACAGGCTCTGTAATGGCAGGCCAGAGTTACATTTAACAGGCTGCTTCTGTGGATGGCACAATCAGTGCTGCAGCCCACTAGCAGCATTCGATTTACAGGCCCTGGGCACACATAGTGCACTGTACTAGGGTCTGACTAGTAAATCAAATATGCCAATCATGGAACCACTAATCCATAACGGCAATTTACAAAGGGAGCACTTGTACTTTGGCACTGAACATCAGTGGCAAAGTGCCCAAAACATCTAGACCAGCAAAACAAAGTCCAACACACAGCAAAAACACAGGAGGCAAAGGCAAAAAATGCAGGGGAGACCCACGCCAATGGTGCCTGGTCTAACACATGTCCTTTGCGGAGCCCGTAACATATCAATAGTTTGTGACCAAAACTGCAGTTGAAAACCATAGATACATAGCATTCAGCATCCCAATTTGGAAGGACAACGAAACATGCTGTTAACCATTTGCGATTCGTTATGCCTTTCTATACCCATTTTCCGATTGGGTAAGCTGTTACTGAATCGCAAAAGGAGTTTAGTACATTTAAAAAAGCCATTTAGCAGTTGCAAGCCCTGTGATTATAGCAAATCACTTGCTTTGCAACCACTAAATGGCTTTGTACAACTGGCTCCAAGTGTTACAAATCAAATATAATGTAATCCAGAGGTTCATCTTTCATTACTCTGCATTATACTTCTAGAGAACACAATCTTCTTTTATTGCATAACTTTCCAAAATCAAACTTCAGAAGAAGGACACAACTAGCAATCTCCATGATGACCTAGATATGTTTTCTGTTTTGTCATCATATCACTTCGAATATCCTCTTGCAATTTAAAACTGAGACTGAATTCTCTATGCAGGTCACTATAAAAAGGGAAAGCAGGAATGCATTCAAGTCATCCTGTCAAATGTTGTGTGCCCACTTTGCTGCTATGCCAAATAAGGCTCACTGCAGAACTTCTTTTTTCATATTTTATTTATTGGCGTTTTTTGTCATCCAACACTAACAGCAGCTCAGAGCAGGACTGAAAGCAAAACAAAGGAGAAACCAAAAACAAGCTATAGGCACAGCATGGCATATAAAGTTACACAAAGCAAAGCTAGTTCCAGCAATGTCAAGAGGTATACAGCAATTATTTGGCTGGTGGTAGCATGAGATCTCACGCACAGTCTTACTGAGCCTGCCTCTAGGGCCAGTCCGAAATCGTCGCCTCAGCACCATGCCACCCATCCCTTGGATGTCAGATGGGACCCATATTGTGCGGATTCCTCAGTTGGGGTGTGGCAGTTCATCAAGGTCATGGCTCAGCAGATATGCCTGCAAGGAGCCCTAGATTTTTTCTGAGCAATATGCCTGGAGCAGCAAGGAGTAGTAGAGCTCTAGCTGATCGTTACAATATGCCATATTTTTCAGCCACTCCCAAGTCCAGGGTCAACCGCAGCCACCCCACACACATGAGTGCCTAATCGCTCATGGAAATCCCCTCATGCATCCAGTGGCGGCTGGCACAGATCTGGGGTGGCAGGGCTGGGGGTCTTAAAAAAAGAAAAAGACACTTACCTCCTCGCCGCTATCTCCCATGTTGTCTCTCCTCCGCGTCAGTTGAACAGGAAGCAGCCAGGCTCCCCTGAGTCAATCACAACGCTGCAATGCAGCATTGTGATTGGTCGGGGACTGGGGACCTGGGCATGTTCTCCACCCAGGCTGTAATGCAGCCTGGGTAGAAAACATGCTAAGTGCGCATGACTGTTTGGCGTCCCATCCTGACCGGCCAAAGCATCATGCGTGCTTCAGTGTGCCACCACTCCTCCCCTGCTCTGTGAGCAGAGTACCCCATGCTGCCACAGAAGTAACAAATAAAATGATAACAACATCAAGTTATTATCATTTTATTTTTCCTTTCTTTTACTGCTGCAAAGCAGTGGGGTGACGCTCCTCCGCCTTAGCGGAGGAGGCGCTACTGCATGCATCCCAGAAGGCTAACTTTGGCGATAAGTTCAGCGTCATTGCTAAAATTCTGATATGCCCGGTCCACTCCCTCCAAATATTCAGCTATCGCCCAGCATTGCTAATTAAGATGCATGAACCAAGCTTCAGAGACCGTCAGCGGGTGCAACGCAAGTGTGGTTTGAGCTGGTGTGCAAATAATTTTTGGGGGTATGATACATTCGGTGCAGATATTTAAAAGGAATAAGTCACAATCGCCTGTTAGGGGACTGTTCTCACGTTAAGATTCAACAGTAGGTCCAGTCGTAATCCAAAAGGGCCTCGCCTAGATCTAGTTCCCTTTATTCCCTTGCCTTGAAGTGGGGTGTTGGAGTGTCTTCTTGAATGGAGAGTATAGATTGGTCAACATATGCCTAACTGTGGTAGCAGTCATGATCAAGGAGAATGTGGGTGATGCCAGGGGCTACTGAGTAAAGGTAGGGTAATATGCCCTGCAGAGAGCACATATATGATAATACCGAAAGATATCTAACGTTGTTGGGTCGGTATCGGTGAGCACTGTCAGACAGTCCAGGAAATGGCCTTCAGGGAAGAGATTCCCCAACATGGCCAGTTCCCACGTGTGTAAATGGTGGAAGAGTGTGGCATTAGAAGTGAGTAATGTGAGTGGAAACTGGGCCAGGCACTGCTTGGGAGAGTAAAGAATTAGTGACTGCAATCTATTCCGGATCCCAGTCCAAGACAGTTGTGTGCTAGAAATCGTGTCTATTTCCACACTACTACATCGGGGGGTCTGACCCAGTAACGCCACAATCAGGGTGGGGTGGGCATTATCAGTCTCAATTGCAATGTGTGCCATGTAGGGTGGAGGTTTATACCAAAAGTACGTGGAGTGTGCCTTCGCACACAAATGATAATTATTTATTATTTATGGTACTTCTCAAGTGCATTAGACTAAGAGGCTTCAAAGTGCTATGCATGAGGAGGGACAGACAGAACAATGGAACCCAAAAGACCAGACAGACCCCTAAAAAGCACCCCCTAACCGGCCTAGTCCGCAAACAGCCAGGTTTTATTTGCTTATGGAACATCAAGTGAGAGCTCTGGCTCCTAATAACTTCAGGAAGAGAGTTCCACAGCCTAGCAGCCGCTACCGTAAAGACATGTTCCCCCCTCCTAACTTTCTTGCATCGTGGAACCACTCCCTTATTTCGTCCCGCAGATCTCAAAGAGCTCCTAGGAACATACCAATTCAGGGTTGGCTTTAGATAGCTCAAATCCCTAGACTGAAGGGCTTTATGCGTTAAACACAGTGCTTTAAAAGACACCAATTTGTTTATCAGCAGCCAGTGAAGAGATCTCAATCCTTCCCTTACTGAGGCGTGTTTGGTTACTCCCAGGACCAAGTGAGCGGTCGCATTCTGGATGACTTGGAGCTTGTTCAATGAAAGTTGAATGATGGTTAATACAGGGCATTACAGTAGTCCAGATGCGAGGTGATGAGTGCGATGACCACTGAAGTCCTGAGCTCCTTCGGAAGCAAAGGCAGAATCTTCTTCATGATCCCGATAAACCGAAAACATGAGCTCACAGTTCTTTTAACCTGGGAGTCAAAAGTCAAGGTGTTATCAAACAGAACACCCAGGTTTTTTGCCCTGCCACTGGGATGGGTAAGGTCAGGCCAGATGGAACTGTCTGCTCCAAACATCACAATCTTAGCTTTCTCCACATTCATTTTTAGCCAAATATCCCTCCTCTATCTGCTAGTCTCCTTCAAACTCTCTGTTAGACTTGGCATCTTTTGGCATGTTTCCCCTGTCTTTTTGCTTTCTGACCTCCTGGTTTTGACTCTGTTTTTGCTGGTTTAGTGTATCTGCGCACTTTCTCACTGCTGTTCAGTGTTAAAGTGCAAGTGCTCCTGTTGTAAATTGTTATTATGGATTGGTGTTTCCATGATTGGCATATTTGATTTACTAGTCAGTCCCTAGTAAAGTGCACTGAGTGTGCCAGGGCCTGTAAATCAAATGCTACTAGTGGGCCTGCAGCACTGATTGTACCACCCACATTAGTAGCTCTGAAAAGGTCACTCAGATCTGCCACTGCAGGATCTGTGTGCAGTTTAGTACTGACATGTCGACTTGGCAAGTGCACCCACTTTCCAAGCCCTACCCTTCCCTTTTCTTACATATTAGTCACCCCTAAGGTAGGCCCAAGGTACCCCTGAGGGCAGGGTGCAGTGTATGTGGCATGTCCTGATAGTGAACTACTGCCAATTTCGTTTTTCACTATTGCAAGGCTACCTGTTCCCATAGGACTGAATGGGGAGTTTGTTTATATCATTTTATAAACATAACTACCCCTGGGAACAAGGTAGGAATATAAAGTTTAGTATGCCTGAACTCTGAATCTAAAGATGCATCTTTTAGTAAAGGTGATTTTTACATTCTGTTTTTGAAAATACCACTTTTAGAAAGTAGGTATTTTCTTGCTTAGCCATCCAGTGTGCCTCTGCTGGGGTTGTGGATTGACTGTCTGGCTTTGGGATGACAGGGGCTGGGGAGGAGCAGTGGCTCCAGAGAGTCTAGATGGGTCAGGGCTGGGCTGAATAGACCTGGGCTGCATTTAGAGCATGGGAGGAGATTTCCTTTGACCTGAATGGGCCTGGTCTGCCTCTGACAATGCTGTCTCCACCTCCTGCCAGGAAGATGCACCAGAGGGGACAGAACTGGTTCTGACTGGGCAAAGACACTCTATGCCTCCAGGGAAACAAAGGATTTTGTGGTATAAATATTGGGGCCCAGACCCCAGAACTTTAGAACTCTTTTGGACCAAGAAGACTGCCAAGAAGAAGAGCTGGAGAAACTGTGAGGAGGAACTACCACTTTGCTGAGCGCTTTGCTGTGTTGGCCTGCAGTGGCTGCTTCTGTCTTGGGCAGTGAAAGGACTGGACTGAACTTTCTGCTACTTCTTTATTGAGTAGCTCCAAGGGCCTGAAATAGAGCTTGCCTCCTGTTCTGAAGTCTCAAGGACTGCAAAGACTTAACCAACCTCTGGGTACCGCTTCTGGAACCGCTGTTTCAGTTGCCACAGAGAAGGGAAGCGCAACGGACTCCGTCGCTGGCTCTGTGTCCTGACGGGACCACACCGTCCGCATCTCGCACCACAACCCTGGTCTCACCGATGACGACGACCGATGCCGCCGCCACCGAGCCGCTGCTTGCACCGTGACCCGTGGGCACCGCACTCCGCACTGCCTCGCTTCACTTCACCATCCTGGTCTCACCAACGCTGTCACTGCTGCTGACTTCGACACCCGTGACCACATCGTGGCTGGGGGCACCGCTCGTAAGTTTCACGATGCACCGCCTCATCCCACACAGCCGTCTGGGCCGACCAACGCCAGCTCCCGCTAACAGGCTCTGACGCCTGCACGCCGTCTGGATGGTCGTCACCGAGCTGCTGCCTGCACCGCATCGAGAGGACACCGCACCCTGCGCCGCTTCCATTTTGCAATGCAACCGTAACGGTTGCCACGACCGGCTCGCACCAACGTGTCAGCCGCAACGAGAAAGGTACTGTTACAGAGTCTGTTCACGCTTTCACTGGCCCGTACCAACGCGGTCGGCTGGAACTGTTAGACTCTGTTGTTTTCAGCATTGTGGTAGCCTTGTACGGGGCTACCAACTCGTACAAACTGTGTTTTTCAAGTATTCTTGCAAAGTATACCTATTTAAGTACTGTATTGTGGATTTTTACCGTTTTGGTCTCGTTTTAGGTATATAAAATATTGAATATTTTTCTAAAACTGGTGTGGTGTCCTTTTGTAGTGTTTTCACTGTATTACTGCTGGTTATGTGCAAATGCTTTACACACTGCCTCTAAGATAAGCCTGACTGCTCGTGCCAAGCTACCAAGGGGTGAGCAGGGGTTATTTTAGGAGTGTAACTCCCTTACCCTGACTAGGAAGAGCCCTCGCCAACTAGAGACCCTCATTTCTAACACACTCCCTAACACTGTTCGCTACCTCTTCCCAGTCATCAGAGTTGGAAACGATGATCTGGGTGTCGTCCGCATAAAAACCGAAAGACCGTACCAGTTTTGCCTTTGGGGCAACGTACAGGTCAAGTAGGGTCGGGCTTAAGGATGACCCTTAGGGAACTACACAGGGGAGCTGAAAGGGGGCTGCTCTAAAGTCACCAGAACTAACTGTGATAGTTCTAGTATACAGAAAGGACTCCAACAGCTTGAGGGTCGCATCCTTCATCCCAGCCTGCCGCAGCTTTTGCACCAACAAAGATGGAGATTTGGTGTCAAAGGCTGCTGACAGCTATTTTGGTTTCTCTTATCACCCTTTTATAATTGAGAGGAAGCTCCCTAAGTTTGGTTTTCTCCCCCGGCTCTGGGTCCAGTTTCCATTACCGCTCCTGCCTCCTACACTACCTTTGGAGCTCCTTCTGAAAACCAAGGGGCAAATGGTTTCTTCCTACCCTTAGAGCTAACTCTCCTGAGTGGGGCAACCTCCTCTGCCTCCGATCTTACCCAATTATTAAAATTTTCTGCAGATGAACCCAGTTCCAAAGGTCCTTCACCTGCAATTTCTCCAGGGTGTGGGCAAACTCCAGTGGCAATTTTTCCCCAGTTTCTAATATTCTTGGTCATGCTCCGAGTTCGATCCACTGCGCATTCCCCCTGAACCAAAAATGTTACCAGACTATGATCCATCCAGGCTAGATGAGAGCACTCTCTAAACATCAAATTCTCTTGATCCGAGAAGATCCCATCTAATATTTGTCCTGCTTTGTGAGTGGAAGACTTGACCCGTTGGGTCAAACCAAAGCTAGAAATAAAATCCCAAAAAGTGCTGTAATTCTGATCCCACTCTTCATCTAAATGAAGGTTAAAATCTCCCAGGATAGTAAAGTTGTTACCTGAAATGAAGGGCTCCAGCACTTGGTGCCAGTTGGAAAGGATTTGCTTTTTATGACCAGGTGGGTGATAAATTAGCAGACCTTGCAGCCTCACTGAGTTCTTATTTTTTTTTTAAACAATCTACTTCAGTGGGAGTGTTAATAGCTTCAAGAGTGCAGCTCAGGTGTTCTCCAAAAATAATGGCTAGGCCTCCCCCCCTACAATTTGAGTTTGAAGTCCGGAGCATTCAGCCCTCCCTTATTGTACGGCAGGGTCAGCGTTTCCCAGCGTACCCGGGGCTGTCGACCCACCCAGGCCAATTTAGTTAGATATGATTTGTGGGTCTTGAAGAAATGTTGGGTGAGGGGTATGGGAATGTTAATCAATATGTAAAGGAGCCTAGGTGGAATTACCATTTTTTTCAGCAAAGTTCATCCAAACTATGAGAGCGGAAGGGTTTTCCAAACGGCGAAACCCTCCTCAATGAGGGTCATGGTAGTCCCGTGGTTTTCCCCGACCACAATGTCTTTATCCCAGTGGATCCAAACTCCGATATACTTGACAGGCTGCATTGCCCATGTAATCGGGAAGTCTAGTGTTCATGGGTTTGTAGCTGGTGTGAGTGGGAATATCATGGATTTATTCCAATTTATAGATACCCCAAAACGGTACAAAAGAGTGTAACATCTTGAATAACCGGGTTAAGCTTACGGGCTGGGTCTGTCAATTACAACATGATATTGTCTGCATATAGGGACACTCTTAGGTTCCTGGGGGAGAATGGGAATCCCTTCTGCCCATGTAGCTGCCGTATGGCTAGGGGCTCCGAGGCAAGGGCATAAAGAAGGGGAGCCAGTGGGCAGCCCTGGCTGGTGCCCCATCCAATGGCAAAGGGCTCTGAGAGGAGCCTCCCCATGTGTATGGGGGTAGTCAGGAAAGCGTACACAACCCAACTTCACCCAACTGATAAACTGTTGCGGGGTGCCCAGATGTGCTACTACTTTGAAGAGGTATGGCCGCTCCAGTGGGTCAAAGGCTTTGGTACCATATAGGAAGACCGCCACCACTTCCTGCGTGGGATTTAAGCTGGTACAGAAGCACAAATAGAGTCCGCAGTTTGTGTGTCATGCACCTGCCCGGTAAAAACCCTACTTGGTCTGGGAGGACCAGCGCGGGCATCAGAAGAGTCAGCCTACTGGCCAATATCTTGGCTAAGATCTTGGCATCCAGATTTATGAGAGATAATTGTCTATACGAGTCGGGATTATCAGGTGGTTTACAGGGTTTTAGTTACGTGATAAGGATAGCTTCCCTCATCCTGGGGGGAGTTTCCTCTGCTTGAGTGATTTGTTGTATACCTGCAAGTGTTGCAGGGCAAGTAGAGACACATAGCATTTATAAAACTCAGCCGGGAACCCATCTCCCCCCGGTGCCTTGCGCTTAGGGAGCCCGGCAATAGCTTATCGAACTTCCTCCAGAGCAATGGGCTCCTCCTGGAGTCATCTGTAAGGGCCTTCAAACCAAGCCAAAGTGACCCGGTCGAAATGCTGCATATATTCTGTGCAGTGTGACGTAATGCGAGAGACGTATAGGGTAGCATAATAGACAACGAGTTCCATCTAAATATCAATTACCTCGTTCATGCAGTACCATCTACTTTTATTAGATGTGTGATGGCTTGGATGTGTCTGTCTAGAATGTATAGCCAGGGTTCTGCTTGGTCTCTCCACCTCACCATAAGTCCTAGCCCTCTCATACTTATATGAATGGCAGACCTCCCGCTCAGCTATGTTTGAGAACTCCGCCTGCTTGCGTCTAATTTCTTCCAAGACTGCTGCAGACGACAAGACGTGGTAGGCAGCCTCTAAAGCTTTTTAATTCCCCATTAAGCTGGCCAAGACTGGCTCAAAGTGCCTTTTACACTCCATGTTGTCTCGCTATGCATATACCTCTAATGTAGGGACTGAATGCCTCCCACGCCACTCCAAAGGACTGTACCGACCCCTCGTTAATCCAAAAGTATGCAAATTTTCAGTTCTCTCCTCTTCTGCAAATACTGTGTCAAGAAAAGAATGTGGGGCTAGGTGCCATGTGAAAACACAGTGTTTGGGAGCAGGTGTACTTATAGTCAGGGTAATAGGCGAGTGGTCAGACAGGGTGTGAGGGAGGTGGTTGACACCCGCCACCCAACCGCAAATGTCCGGTGTACCCAGCCAATAATATAAGCGGGTCAAGAACCAAGGGCTGTAGAAATTTGCATGCCCTCCATATGAGTGGGGAAGCGAGTCCGCCAGAGGTCCTTAAATCATGTGTGGTGATGATGTTGGTGAGCACAGTCGCAGCCGCCTGATGAGTGCTAGTAGAGGCGTTTTAGCTATTGAGATGCCTGTTCAGACCAGATTTAAGTCCCCCTCCCAAAGTATAGTTGGGGTGCCAGGACCTGACATCTTGTCCAAAGCCGTGGTTTACCTCCCAGTATCACCTGTAGTATAGTGTATCAGCCATGCAGGTCATAGTCTTCATGTAGCAAACAATAAGGGACACCTCGTTTGATGAGGATGGCCATCCCCCGGGCATAGGAGGAATAATTAGAGTAGGAACGGTGAGCGCTCCAGCGGGAGGCAAATTGTTTCAGAGTGAGGGGCAAGGTGGGTCTCCTGCAAGATGGCAATATCCATTTTTTGCGATCGAGGTATGCTACCACTTGCCTTGATTTGTGGGGGTTGTTAAGCCCTCTCACATTCCAGGTCAATAATCGGAGAGAAAGGGAGGCACTTCCACACCAGTACAGCTGGATAAGTATCGCATAAATGAGGCAGTGGAGACCCTGTATCCTATGTGTGTTCCACTCGCCATACTGTGTTCAAAAGTCGTAGGTACCATATGCCCTGTGAGCACAATTACTTAGTTCCAAGTTGTGTGCCTGCCATACAAAACCTTTAGCCACCCCCACACCATACTCCTCCAACCTGCCAGTGAATACACCCAGAATACAACAATCATCCCTGTGTAATACAAACCAAAAAGGAATAACAACATAATAACAATGCCTACAATCAGATACGGGTTCTCCACCTATGGGGAGTACAGAGTGTCATAAGTGCCATATGCCCTGTGAACGCAATTACTTATTTAACAGCAGTGAATAACCATATTCAGAATCCGGTATTCACCCTAATGCCTCCCAGCAGAGCCGTGCATAATAATACCCTTACAGCAAACAATCCATCTCCACTTGACTGATCAGGTAACTATATCATGCCCTTTAAAACAAAATCTGCTCTGTTGAACAAAATCATGTGAGATCTGAAAAACTTCTGCAATCAGTATTGTAATAGACTCCACTCAGGTGCACTGGATGAAACCCATGCCACTGACATTTTAAATTCTGCAATAGATCGGGAATGTAAGACATTATTCCTGGATTTTTTTATCAATAAATACATTAAGTCCGGAAATCAAGCTCAAATTCCTTCTCTCCAAGACAGTAGAAATGCATCCACTTCCCTTGACTCTGGATCCAGTCTCCACCAGAAAAATATTGACAACCTGAGCATTCAATCTGTATGCAAAATGGTCTACATTGAATTGACCCCCACATCTTTTCCAACATCAAGAACAACTCTCTGTTCAACATTCTATTGGTTGAGCCTGAACTACAATTCTTCTTTCCTAAGAAAACTCCTAGAATTCTCTTGCTAAATGTGCTAGCTTCTTTGAACATGGGCCCCCAACTTGTTCAAATATGTTACTGCTGAAACATTATCTATCTTCAGCAAGATACAACAACTCACCTGATGCTTTGCAAAGCTTCTTATCTCAAAAGAACCTCCAACAAAGTGCAAATTCCACAAAGGGTAACTAAAAGCATCCCAAGTGTGATCTGACGCCCTCACGGCTCAATGATGCACAAGCTATTTACACACAAACCACAACCAAATGGTCATTCTCCAATGAAACAAAAAGGTAAAAAGGAAGACTGCTGTACCCAATGATAACGCATTCTCTTTGCTCTAAGTGAACATTCTGAAGCTATCAAGTCATTTTTTGTCAAAATGTTAACCCACCCAGACCAAGTCTAACGCCCAATTATCCAGGCTAAAGATAAATATAGCCTATACGTTTATTCATATTTATAAAAACCCAGGCTGAAATACATTCAATAGGTTATTTATTCTGAAAGTCTTAAAATTCTGTCCTGAACTAGAAAAAAACATCAACTCATTTGTGCTACTTTTAAAATCACAGAACTCACCCAAAGTACGTATCTATGCATGAGCAGCAACAAAGGTAGGAAGATGGTTGTGGGTTTTGTTGTTTTATAAGGATTCTAGATTGATAGAATGTTTTTTGGGGTTCTAAATTATTTCCTAGTTGCTACTGTGTAATTTGCAGTAAAGGAGGATTGCATAATATTGGCATTGGCATAACACTGCAGAAACATGAAGCAAGGAAAGTTGAAGTCCTATCCCGTGGATATTGCATTAGTCTGATGCTCTTCAATTGCCTCTGTTCATCTATGATGAGTTTGTTTAGAAGGCAACTGTGAACAGTTTAGGCATTACGAGTTCCTGAATCGTAATTGACGAGATCCAGATCTCAGGGACAGATGTAGGGTATACTACAGTTTAGGGCTCTGCACTCTCAGGGGTCTGCTTCTGTGTTTCACTTTCTTGAATGAACATTGATGGATCAGGTGAATGTGATACTGAACTGAAGTTTCTGGCTAGGATGTAATGAGGGGTCAATTTCTGCAGACATTTCAGGCCTTTGTCCAAATATAGCTTGTGTGTGGTTGCTGTGAGAAGGAAGATTTAACTGAAGTGTTCTGGCATGCTCCCTTCCATGAGCACCTACGATGGCCTGAAAAAAAAGAAACTGTAGATAGTAGGGAGAAAAGACAAACAAACAAGTCACTGGTTTCCAGAAGAAGTTCAAGTGACACAGACTTGCATGTAGAATGTTGGCATGCCTGCCTTGTATCTCTCAACTGTTTTACGTGTGTTATCTCAGTGTTTGATGTTTGCTTTTGCACACATAAATTTGGAGTCTTTAATTTTTTTTTAAAAATCAACTACTCAGTGTATTTCTTAAGCAGTTGTAACAATTGCAAGGTTAAGGTGATGATTCATACAGTGGGCATAAAGTGCTGAGGGCACCTCCTTCAGAAACCGTGTTTGGAAACCATGAAACTGACCTCTCATCACTGAGGCATCGTCATACCCTTGACCGACAGAGTCCTTTTTATCAATATCTGATGATGATAATACAGTGAACATCTGATTTGTGATTCAGCACCAAGGCAATCCACTTTATAGAATTTCAGAAGATTTTCATTAACAGTTTTGATATGAAAGTACCTTATGACAGCACATACATCTTTTATCTCGTTTGTAAGTATGGAAAATGAGCTGCCTTTAAGGCTGTCTGCCATACCTTCTCTTATGAGATTAGCCTTATTGGGAGTAGCTCATTTTGAAGAATGTAAAGAACCTGCATTTTGTGGTCCATTGAGTTTCTTTTTAATAATGCTACGAGTCTCTGCAATTAAAAATAAAGTTTCTCTTATTTATATCGTTGAGCTCACTAGAACTGCAACAATGATGTAATAGAGAAATGTTGTTTTATCACTTACAGCACCATTTTTGCCATGGTTTTGATATAATGCTGTTTTTTTCAGTTTATTGGGAATAGGTTTTATTAATATCTTTCATGATGGATGATTAATTTTTTGTGTTCCTTCTTTAGTCTAATGTAAGCTTCTTTGTGTGATTAAAACTTTTCATGTCGAGAAATTCCTGTTTTATTTTCCAACACATTTTACGAATTGGTGAAACCTACGGTGACAAATTTGTTTCTTTTAAATCCCCCACTTCCAGGGTAAAAAGAGGACTGGCACATAGAAAGAAATCTGGCATGTGAAACAGTAGGCCCACCTTGGGAAATGGAATACTCCACCCATTTATATGTAGGAAACCATTGTGATCTAGGACTATCTCCCATTTTATTCTGAGGCTGCTCCTTTAGGACAGGCTGTTTGGCATTTCTGTAAAACACTGACCAAGCTCACTTAGGCCTAGTGGTGTTCGCTTGACACAAACACCTAAATGCTTCAAATGTACCTTTTGTTCCAAGGTTCTGTCACTGGGATGAGCTCCATAAGATTAAATAGATTCTTGGCTGGATTTTGTTAATTTACTTGTAGTGATCTGCCAAGAAGGCTCATCATGTCCTGATAATTAACCAGCAATTGAAGTGGCATAATTTTCCATATCTCCAGTCCCAACACCAAAATGGAACCTTCATCCCCAGATGAGGCAGGCAGACCCACCTCTTGCAGCTGCTCCTTTGCAGCATCTTCTAATGGGCGTGTGATGACTGATGATCATAAAACACAAACAGTAGGATCCTATATCCGTTTTTACTTGTCTTCCTTTACCAACTGTAGTGAAAAGAAGATGCTATAAATGAGGAACTAAACCCTTTGAGATTAACTTTAGACCACTGAATAAATAATACTAGATAACACTTTGTCCTTCCAAGGGCATATTTCAGTTCATTCTGGGTTGTGTATATATTACATCTTATCTCCCACCAACTGCACTGAACATGCGTGACATTTCCAAGTCATTAGGTAAAAATATGAACTATGAATTGGTGGTCAGCATACTCTAGAGAGTAAATATTTCATATGGGAGGTTTGACATTTTAAAATATACCCCTCTCTCAGCAGCAGGGGGAACCCTGCAATAAGAGTGGAACATTGGGGGCATCTGAAAATATGTACACTACTATAGCGGTTCTTAACCCTGGTCCCTAGCCCCCGGGGGTCTGTGATGTCTAATCAGGGAAGCTGAAATAGTTTAGAAATTTAAATAATATTAGCAGATTAATAAAATATGTACACATAAAAAGGCAAAAATAAAAATGGAAAGTTTTAAAACACTCTATAAATGTGAAGGAATTTGTACTGGAGACTCAAAATTAAGTTGATATCTTTAGCTTGATTGGTGAGACCAGCACAAGTACTGGAAACAGTAGTAGTGTTGAATGGTGGCCTCAACTGAAGCGCTAGTGTGCGCTGACCGAAAGAGAGAAGGTATTAGGAGCAAAAAGACAAAGCCTATTAAATTAATACTTAATTAGGTTAATGTTGAACTTTTTCTTCTAGAAATACGTCTTGTGTCAGGATAGTTTAACATGAGACTAGTTATATTTCTTAATTGTACTCCTCAAATAATTAAACACAAATCATTGTCCCTTGGTGTTAAGTGACGGAAAGATGGGGATACCCACCCAGTGGCTGAACTGCACAGTTTATAACCAGGAAACCTGTGCAATTCCAGCATCCAATCTTGACCAAACTGAGTGATCCTAAGCAATTATCTTACTTGTGCCTCCTTTAATGTGATAATCACATTTAAGAGCACTTTGAAATAAATCAGCTCAGGGTATAGTTGTACACAATTCATTCTTTTATATGATTTAATGGACTATAATGTTGCTCCACCCATAAGAATTTATGAGACAAATGACCAATGACTTGTCTCTTTGGTCACCAAAGGCGTCATTGTCAGGGCAGAAAGGGGTAGGATCGTTCATTAATGTTTCTGATTCCTTGTCCAGAAATTACCACACCTAATAAATGCTGCTCACACTGTGAAATAATCCTGTGCTCTAAGGGGAAATGATTCCATATCGAAGGAACACTTGTTAGAAGAATCTTTATCATGATTTTAAATGACACTTGTTCCACAATATTTATGCCATGTATGTGTGTGGCTTGGCTTATGCTCTGTCTCTTAGGGCCAAGCCATATTCATTAGCCTTAGGTCATCTCCCTGTTAATTTGCTGGCTTGCCCACTTCTAAAGCACCAGCCCTGAATCAAAACAAAACATGAAGAAATAGCCAATGCAGTCGTTTTAGTAAAAAAGGTGGCTCTGGCAACTAATAGCGTTCCAGGCAGCAACCCAAAGTATATACATCATAAGGTTCAAGGACCTTATGTGCTGATAAATATATAATATACAAAACATACATCAGTAAAATTCATGCATCACATCATGAAAGTCACTTCATACAGTGCAAATGCATAAAAATCATTCTTGCACAAGATGGGTAGAAATGTCAAAAGCTATATAGCCAATCCATAAAATGAGGCTCACCTTGATGGTCAAGTATAGAATGATTATTTAGAGCCCTACCAAGTGCCACACATTGCAGGTTTAGCATGTGTGTCACTTCCGTCAGCCAGGTCTGTTCTGTTAGGTAACAACCCATATTTTTAATCTTAAAGGTGAAAACTACACGTCTCATAATGCAACATGTTGTTGGCTATAAAAGCTAGTACTGCCTGCAGGTATCACCCATGAAGGTGGCTTGGCAGCTCTGCAGTTTGCCACTTGTAGGCCTTATCATGATACAGTGCTGCACAGGCAACCATCATTGAGAGGGCCAGCTCTTTGCAGAGCAAGTGCATTATCCGTGTCCTGAAAGGCGGTAATCTTTACACCCTTCTACAATGAGAACACCAATGTAACTAAAGTAATAGAATGATTTAAAGGTCCAATTCCAATACTTCCCAAAAGGATGAGAAATACCGATCAATCCTTGCATATATTGCTATTTTAATACCAGCTCCCTTTAGCGAGCTTGAGAGAGAGAGAAAGAGAGTGTGCGTGTGCGTGTCATCATTTACCAGCACCCCCACTCTAAAAATCATACCAGCACCAATGATTATAGCAGTCACTAGACCAGAAGTCTTCAAACTGTGGTGTGCGCCCCCTAGGCGGTCTGCGGCTGTATTCTCTTGGGGGTGCTTATGTCTCAATAAGTAATTGTAAATGAAGATGGCCTGGAAGTGCGATTTTGTTTATGTGGCGCTTATTCGTTTACAAATTTAAAATTAACAGTTGAAGTGCATATAATGTAAAACTAGTACGAGCACTGTGATCCTGCACACTGTGGTGGCATGGACATGACTAAGAAAAACATTGTGTATTTTGTGGACTTTTTCCACAATCAGGTAACTGCAGATAAAATAATGCACACACCTTGAATGAAATATAAATGCAAGTTAAACTAATCAATGGGAAATGCAGTCTTTTGGGTTATAAAATCTAAATTGGCTAATGGATTCACTGCAGATATCTGTGAGTGTGAGACTAGAGAACCACTGAATTGAATCCTGGTTGGTGCAGTGGTGAACAGGGTCCTATGTATTTATAGTGCTACAAGGTCCCAGATTGTAACAGAAAGCATGTAAGTCATTATTTTCAAAACATACAGTATACGATAGGCTATCACAAAATGATGTAGAGCTTAAAATAAAACAATTGCTTTCAAAGTATATATCTAATAGTAAGTAATCAGACTGTACCTAGTGCAAGCATTGTGATAAGTGTTAGACAAGGCACAATTGGCGTGGGTCTCCCCTGCATTTTTTGCCTGTGCCTCCTGTGTTTTTGCTGTATGTTGGACGTCGTTTTTGCTTGTCTAAATTCTTTGGGCACTTTGCCACTGCTGTTCAGTGCCAAAGTGTAAGTGCTCCCTCTGTAAATTGTGTTTATGAATTGGTGATTCCATGACTGGCATATTTGATCTACTAGTCAGTCCCTAGTTCAGTGCACTGTGTGTGCCCAGGGCCTGTAAATCAAATGCTGCTAGTGGGCTGCAGCACTGATTGTGCCACCCACATAAGCAGCCTGTAAATGTAACTCTGGCCTGCCATTGCAGAGCCTGTGTGCAGTCTAGTACTGCCATGTCAACTTGGCAAGTGTACCCACTTGCCAGGCCCTAACCTTCCCTTTTCTTACATGTCAGTCACCCCTAAGGTAGGCCCAAGGTACCCCTGTGGGCAGGGTGCAGTGTATGTGAAAGGTAGGACATGCTGTAGTGTGTGTGGCATGTCCTGCTAGTGAATGACTGCCAATTTAGTTTTTCACTATTGCAAGGCTACCTGTTCCCATAGGATAGAATGGGGAGTTTGTTTATAACATCTTATAAACATACCCCTGGGAACAAGGTAGGAAAATAAAGTTTAGTATGCCTGAACTCAGAATGTTAAAATGCATCTTTTAGTGAGGGTGATTTTTACATTCTGTGTTTGAAAATACCACTTTTAGAAAGTAGGTATTTTCTTGCTTAGCCATCCATTATGCCTCTGCCTGGTTTGTGTATTGCATGTCTGGCTTTTGGATGACAAGGGCTGGGGCGGAGCAGTGGCTCCAGAGAGCCTGATGAGTCAGGGCTGGGCTGAAAAGACATTGGCTGCATTTAGAGTAGGGGGAGGAGATTTCCTTTCACCTGAATGGGCCTGGTCTGCCCAGGACAATGCTGTCTCCACCTCCTGCCAGGAAGCTGCACTAGAGAGTGCAGAACCGGTTTTGACCAAGCACAGGGCTTCTCTGCCACCAGAGAACAAAGGATTTTGTAGTATAAATATTGGGGCCCAGACCCCAGAACTTTAGATCACTTCTGGGAATCAAGAGGAACCTTTGCCAAGGAGAAGAGATGGAGAAGCTGAGGAGGAATACTGCCCCTGTGCTGTTTGCTGTCTGGGGTTGGCCTGCAGTGGCTACTTGCTGCCAAGGAAAGGAGAAAGGACTTTGCTGTTTGCTGTGCCCCCTGCTTGAGGAAGATCTCCAAGGACTTGAATTGAGCTTGCCCCCTGTTCACAAGGTCTCAGGAACATCAAAGACCTCACCAAACTTCTGGGCACCATCTCTGGAACCGCTGGTTTCAGTTGCCTGGAGAAGAAAAGGGTAACCGACTCTGACATCGAGTCCGTCGCAGGATTCCGTGTCCTGAAGGCACCGTAGAGGGCACTGCCTCGTTTTGCAATGCAACCCTGGTCTCACCGACTCCGTCAACGAGCCGCTGCTTGCACCGCGTCCTGTGGGCATCGTACTCTGTAACGCTTCTCTACACGCTGCAAAGACGTCACCGACGCCATCGCTGGCCGATTCAAACACCGACTGGTTCCGTCGCCGCGTCGTGACCTGCCAGCACAGCATCGAGCGCCGCCTCACCCTGCAATGCAAGCCTTGGTCTCACCGACTCCATCATGCTGCATGCTGCATGCATGCTGCAACTCTTCCATCTCACATTGCAACCACGAAGGTTGCCCCAGACCGGCTCGTACCATTGTGTCGGCCGCAACAACAAAAGTTACTGTCTCCGAATCTGTTGACGCTTTTGCTAACCCGTATGGACGTGGTTGGCTGGAATTGTTAGACTCTGTTGTATTCAGTATCGCGGTAGCCCCGGACGAAGCTACCGAGTTGGAGGAACTGTATTTTCATGTTTTTCCTGCAATTTAAAGGTTATTTTGCACAGTAACTATTTTTAAGAGTATTGTATGTTGGATTTTTGTCGTTTCTGGTCTTGTTGGTTTAGATAAAGTATACTTATTTTTCTAAACTGGTGTGGTGTTCATTTATAGTGTTTTCACTCTATTAATGTATGTGTTCACAAATGCTTTACACACTGCCTCTGAGATAAGCCTGTCTGCTCGTGCCATGCTACCAAGTGGCTGAGCAGGGGTTATTTTAGAAGTGTAACCCCCTTACCCTGACTAGGAAGAAGGGTCCCTACTTCGACAAAGGTACCTACCTCTGCCAACTAGAGACCCCCATTTCTAACAATAAGCATCCATTAAAAGGCCACTTTCCAGAACTCAGCACCCTTGTGTCATGTTTCAAAAAGAGTTAATCTTTGTCACAATGAAACGTTAAGTGACTTTATCAATTAAAGCTTATACTGCCTCCCAAGGAACCTGTACATTTGGTGATTAGCCATTTGCACACGATTACATTTCTTACAGGTAGCAGGCACCTTGGTGAGAAGTCCTTTTTCTTCTTTAGCTCTCTGTCCCGCCCCCGGCTTCACAGAATGTGAGACTCCATTCCCCTTTCACTTTCACCAAGAGACACCTAAAGGTCCTTATTAACCATTCAGGTGTGGTTGTGTTTTTTTAACAAAAAGTAAGGAAACTGTTTTGTAAAATTAAAAAAACATGGGGACATCGGTCTCCATAGATCCCTCCCACTTCGACATGCAGATGTCCATTCAGGAGAGTTGAAGGGTGGTAGGGAGACTAGCAGGGTCGCATTCAGAAGCAGAGTCCTTATCGCCCAGACCCTTGGCTCCTCAGAGTGATGGCCGAGGAGAAAGAGTAGGATTGAGATCCATGAACAGTGTTAAAAACATAGCCCATAGCAGGGGGGCTATCTGGTGACAAAGGTATTATATACAAATGGACAGAGTCAGCATTCTCAGAAAGATGCCCAGAGGAAAGTGGCAAGATATGAGGGCTCTTTTTTTGTTTTGTTTTAAGAATGGACCAGTACTACGGTTAGAGCAGCAGGTGCAGTGGCACTGCAACCAAGAGAGTGAGGGGGCCACTGAATGGCTGTATGATTATGGCTGTCATACTAAGAAATGGTGGAGTGGGGCTCATTTTCCTTGCTGGTATTAGGGCCCAGGTCACTCTTGTTGCACAGGGAACAAGGCCCAAACATCGGGGGTGAGATATGGGGTTTTCCTTTTATGTAAAAAAACAACTTGGACGGGCCACATTAAATGGCTATCCAACACTGTAGTGCCTGGCACCACAAGGGCTTGTTAAAAGAACCCTCACACACCAACCTAGTTGGTGTCATGCTTCATCATTGGGTTCCCAGCTGAGTAGCCGAATGCTACTCAGCTGTGCTGCGACACCTGGTTACAGTGGAGCTGGTTTTTTGATTTTTGTGAATGTGATGAAGTGGTGTAGTTTAAAAATACCTCTGGGATGCTAACTGATAATTACTTTATTCCCAGTGGCCCAGGGTATATTTAAAAACAATGAGTGGATAATGTTTTAAGACTAGTGATTGCGTCTTAATTATCCCTGGTCTACATGTTTCAGCCCTTTAGCAAAATTGAATAGGGCTTTCTTCAGTAAGAAAGTTTAAACCACATGTGTAAGCATTTTTAGCACACACGCTAAGGTGTGCTGTATATGCTTTGTGGACTAACCGTGATTTGGGTCCACTGATGTGCGTGTACCTGTGAAAGAAAATGAGACAATACAATACAGTGCAACACGTAACACATAAAATATGCAAACTGGAATTCATTGTATGTCATATCCGTAATTTTTTCATATGCCATCATTGTGGTTACACGAACACTCAGTGTCAGGTATACGTGTAACGCCATTCATACATATGACATGCATTCAAAATTAATAAGTAAAGAAACATGCATGTGACCGACTAGGTGTACATGCCAGGTTTTAATCAAAGGCGCTTAGTAGAAGTCTTTTCAATAAAGTACTGAACTGCGTGAAGGGTGAGGCGCATTAGAGTAAGTGGACTATCTAAATAATAAAGTGATAGTCACCCTTAACAGCGGTCAAGAAACCGCGTGGAGCCGGTTGAAACGCGCCGTGCATACATAGCGGTATCACTGTTACTTGGTGATAGTCTAAGTCTGTGGGCTTATGAAAAACCATTGGTTAAGTAGCCCGTATTTGAAGACAGTTGTAATAATTACGTTATTTGCGAAAAATCATATCTGATCTGGTCTTGGGAGGGGGGAGCCCCTATTGTCACACACTGAGGGAGAATAAAAAATAGGAAGAGGGAAGCCATTATATCCTGGCAAGTTACTGAAAGTGCACAGCAACAGAGTGACAAAAAATCTGGGGTCAGCATCAGAAATACATCTCTGTATCCAACCGAAACTCGAAAGATCTTACTTCGTCAAGGTGCTTGCCCGCAATACCACCTACTCCGGTCTCCTCGGGAACAGGATGCATCCTGAAGCGGTGACCGGAGTCGATATTTGAGTTATCTATCGACTCAGGTCTTATAACGCAGATAGAACTATACAAATTCTTTAGAAGTCTGCGTTTAAAGTACTTTTTCAATAAAAATCCGGTGGCTATACAAAATGACACAACAGGTTTACGTTGTCCATCTACATTTTTTCCTGCTACAAACTATATGCCTAAGGAGTTGCTCACCTTTGAAAATGTAATCCTTATGGAGGTGGAACAATTGTTCAAAGAGCATAAATACAAAAGGTTTAATTTCTCCAAGGATCAACAACACACTCTGAGGGACCTTGCCAGCCGGAGTGATTTAACAATCAAGCCAGCTGATAAAGGGGGGAGTATCATTGTGCAAAACAAAACAGATTACGATGCTGAAATACTACGACAACTACAAGACCCATTACACTATGTAAGACTATCAAAAGACCCTACAGATAATATCAGAAAGGATATTTTAGAATTGACAGTTGTAGGATGGAACAGACTATGGCTTAGCCAAAAAGAATCAGACTATTTTAACAAAAAAGAGTTTGTTATCCCAGGGTTTTATACGCTGCCTAAGATTCACAAGGATGACAAACATCCACCTGGCAGACCTATAGTTGCAGGCTGCCAATCAATTCTACAACCACTAGCAGAATATACTGATTTTTTCATCAAGCCATTTGTTCCATCTACAAGGTCCTACACTAGAGACAGCTTGGATGTAATTACACAATTGGAGGGATTGGCTCTCGATGTCCAAATTGATATTTTGGTAACGATGGACATCGAAAGCCTGTATACTAGCATTCCCCAAGATGAGGCTTTAATGATAATAGAAAACACCTTAGAACTGAGGACTCGCCCACAAAGGGTGCCCACAGATTTCATAGTGAACTGTGCTAGAATTGCATTGGAACGTAACTATTTCATTTTCAATAATGAGTTTTTTGGTCAGGTTAGGGGCGTGGCCATGGGGGCAATTTTTGCCCCTGATATAGCCAATCTTTATGTGGCTGCTTTTGAAGATGAAGTAATTTACAACAACAATCCATATGCACAACATATCAAAAAGTATTTGAGGTACATAGATGATGTATGTCTAGTCAGAGTGGTCCGGTATCCATTCTTAAAGAATTTCATATGTGGTTAAATTCACAAAATGGTAACCTTAAGTTTACCATGGAATTCGATCATGAAACCATCAATTTTTTAGATCTGAAGGTCTGGAACAATGAGGGACAGCTAGCAATGAGCCTGTATACTAAACCCACATCAAGGAATACGCTTCTAAAGTATACTAGCTGTCATCCACGGAATTTACGTGACAATCTCCCTTTTGGACAGTTCCTAAGAATAAAGCAGAACTGTACCAGAAGGGAGGATTACTTTAGAGAAGCCAAAACCTTACAGGCAAAGCTCATCAAGAGAGATTATCCTTACCGCCTGGTGAAGCGGTCGATGAAACGGGCTTGGTACTATGACAGAGACGCATTGTTACAGGTTAAAGAAAAGAAACAGAACATAGATTGTAATGCTATCACATGTGTAACGACCTACGGCACAGAGTCCAATGAATTCAGAAATATCATTCTAAAGAATTGCCATTTAACAAGTAAGGTTGACTCACAATGGCAGAAACCACGCTTTGCTTTTAAACGTGGTAGAAACCTGAGAGACCATCTAGTCAAGGCGTACAGTGAATCAAGATCAACCACGTTACAGGATATGTGGGGTCTTATGCCAGTCGTGGGTCATTACCCATTGGGCACTGTGCCGCCTGTGCTACCACTACTGTGGTAAAGTCATGCGTGATAAATGAGAAAGAATGGGTGTTAAAACATCATTCAAATTGTCTGTCAAAAAAGGTAATTTATTGTATCCAATGCCCTTGTCTACTGTTTTACATTGGCAAAACCACACAAGAAGTGAAAAAACGTATAATGCAACATCAATCAAGGATACGATGCAAAATAACAACAGCACCCTCGGTAGAGCATTATTTACTGAAGTCTCATGCGCCAACAGATATGCAATGGTTTGTATAAGAGATGGCTAAGGGCTCTAGACGCTGCCGCAATGTTGATCGTCTGCTCACACTGAAAGAAAACAGATGGATCTGGTCTGATAAGACTGTAGAGAAAGGACTTAATTCTTTTGTTGAATGGCATACTCTGGCAACATTATATCGCTAGTACCTTAGTCTGATCTAGGAGCATTTATATATGACTCAGTACTCTTGATTGATATGTCCGATATGAAATAATTATCTTTGCAGTATTTTGGGAGCCTCTATTTACTTTGTGGAACTCATGTAAATTCTGAAGTTAAGTATGTTAGGAACTATGAATGGTTTTTTATAACGCAATATTATAAGTGAAGCTATGGAATAGATCGGGAGCAGTCGATTACGGGAGAAATTATTTCGATCAGATGTGGAGTGATCCTTATGCTCTTTGTGTGCTATAGTCGTTTTGTGCTCTAGCCGGGCTCCGTCCACAGTAGTACTTCCAAGATGGCGGTTACGTCACGTCGTCTCTAACGCGGTTGGGTCAGCGTGTGTCTGGCGGACGCTA
Organism: Calotriton arnoldi; assembly: GCA_963921515.1. Lineage (NCBI taxonomy): Eukaryota > Metazoa > Chordata > Amphibia > Caudata > Salamandridae > Calotriton > Calotriton arnoldi. The sequence goes on along the minus strand of CAWUFW010009236.1, from coordinate 387,197 downwards.
ATGGATTTTGAACGAGAGACGAGCCGTAGTATGGGAGATTGATTCTCTATACTATGTAAGTAAAACTGTAGCAACTTGTCTCTAAAAAGACTTGAGGCGTTTTTAGAATTAGCGAGTGACGATATCTCTTTGCTTTCTTCCCTTTTTCCGCAGTTACGAAGTATTGGTAGACGCTATAGGTAAGAGCATGTTGCTGTGACGTTTAGTGGTCGTGTTTGTGAGTTTATAACATTCTCTAACTAGACGGCGATTAGATTATTGTGATTGTCTTAGCTTTTATTAAACAACCGAGGAGACTGCCTGCTTCGCAAGTCAGTAGTTATCACTAGTGAAGCAGGTAAAGTGGCACTGAGGCCTGAGGATGTGAGGGACCCACTTCATCACAATCATGACTGTCTTACTTTCCAAAAGAGGCATAGGGCCTTGCTAGCATTAGAGCTGAAGAAACACTTGCTGCATATTGGGGGCAAGAGGTGGGAGTGGATTGTATTTCTGAAAGGGACAGGGAATCCGTTTGAGGACTGGAGTGATGGCCAAGCATAGTGGGGAAGGGGTGAAAGAGGCAGTTTGCCATCTGATGCCTGCAACCTTGCCCACGCGGTGCAGCAGTTTCTTTTTAGGTCGAGCGTGAGCCAGCGTGCAAGGGCTGCTCTGCGAAGAGCTGTGGTAGTTCAGTACGTAGAGAAGCTTTGCCCACTTCCCCGTCCTTATTTTTCATTGGCTTGTGTGTTTGTCCTTTGTAAATGCGGTCTTCTAATTCATTATGAGGCTTGTTAGTCCCACCTTAGCACAGCCATGTCGTCGTTTGTATCCTCCCATGGCTACTGGCCCCTTTACTTAGTTGTTACACGGTACGTGTACTTTTTGTTGACTCTCCCTCACAATTGTGCTGTTTAGCACGTGCAGCAAATGTTTTCACATTTTTAACTCTAAACTCACCGTGTGAAACTAACAACAGTTGGGAATATTTCGCATTTTTTATGTTCTTACGTCCGTACTTAAAAAAAAAATACAGTTTGTTATAAATATATATCACCAATACTGGATTTTTACTGCTTTTTTATCGGGCTCCATGTGTGACCACGGTCGTATTTATATAGATATTTCAAAAGCAATGCAATGCGCTTTATGTTTCACTACGGTCGTATTTCTGCTCAAGTTTTTTAAAAAAACACCGAGCTTCTTGCATGTGTTTGTTTTCAGTGGCCTCATAAGTGCATTTTCACTTTGTTTTGTTACACTGTTTATCGTACATTTCATTTCTTTACATCATAACACACCATGTTTATGTTATAACTCACACGTTCCAGCGGCGGCAGCTGAGGTGGGACAAGCGCTGTGCTCCGACTGCTCTTACAGTTCTCCGGGATGTACGTTCTATAGAGGGGAGTCATACAGTTACTCGGAGGAAAGGTCTGTTTAAGACGGGGATAACCCCTGCCTGCCACTACTTAAGTATGATACATGTCAATCTAGGTAAACAAACAATTATTGCTTCCCTTCTTCCAGCCTTCAATTGTTTGGAACGAAAGTAGCGGGTAAACTACACACAACAGGGGCCACGCAGCGAGTCTCGAAAATGTTTAAAAGAAAAGCATGTAAGACATGGCAACAATACAAACAACATTGCTTTGCAGAGAGAGTGAGAGAGAACACGTTATGTTGATTTGTATATGTTATGCGGTGTATGAAAGCACAGGAGACAATGTTAAGAGTGAGTATCCAGGCACTTGATAAGTCGTTAAGTGCGCTGTTCATAGTTGGTGATTTCATTAAAAGTTATTTGGTCTAACGAATAGAATGCATTTTATTGTTAACTTTTAAAATAGTTACGTAGAATGATGTGAAAGTATATTTCCCCGGGCGATTGGACGTGAATAACTTGTGTGCAAATGGCAACATAACTGTCTGTATCTGACATCTTTAGCTAGTTCAAGAGTTTTTTCATTCTGAAATCTTCATGCATTTATGTGTAATAGGAAAGTCAAACTACAGGTCTCAGAATGTCAAGCGACGTTACTTAAAAAAAAAAACATTTGGTTGAGGTTGTTGCACATGACGTGGTCACTTGGCAGCTATGTATGGACTTCTTTGGCGGGCCATATCTAGTCCACTTTCAAAAAACAAAAAACAGCAGAACTTGTATGCCTCGGAGTGTCAACAAACTCAGATTCTGCATTTAGATATCTGTTTGTATTGGGCCTCCTAAAATGCGCTCCCACTTCTTTCACAAACACTTAAAGATTTACACCTGCACTAAATAAACATTCCGCCTCACATTCCATGGCCCATTTCCTGGCCTATTAACTGATTGTTGCTCTAGCCTTCTCCTGTGTGGCAGGAGAAGGCTTCTTTTTGGGTTGTGTGTAACAGAGGTACATGCATTTTCAAAGTAACCACCAAATCTCTTGGCTGATAATGTGGTAGTTTTCAGCTGCCCCTGTGAAGGAAGTGTGGGTTCACACATTACTGGCTCAGTCTGCGATGTCTGAAGTTGGTTTGTTTGAATCAGATGTACACTAGACACCACCAAAATGTGCCTGCTCCACTTGTTTTGCCTAAGAGTGCAATCTAAAATAAACTTAGTATCTGACATTGCATTACCCAGAGAAGCACACCAGCAGTGCGGAAGACCTAAATACGTATGTTGATACATAGGCAGTCTCTAAAATGACAGGTGACTGGAACTTTTCAATGCTGTAAAATGCACTCATTTCACATGCTCCTCTTGTTTAAACACAGAGGTTAAAGCTGCTACATAGCAGAGTATTGATAGAGCGCAGTGATATTCTGAAAATTGTAGGGGTACATTATATTCGTGGATAGTCCGTACCCCCATATATTCTTATGCGTGCGCTAACATTAGTTAGAATTCGTGTTGTAATAATCAGTGGTAAATGAAATGTTAAGCCATGCAAGAACTGTAAAGTGGCATTTAGAGGGAATTATGTAACTTTCGATGTTCATTGCAAATGCATAATGAAGTAGTTATATGTAATGTAATGCATTAGATTTAAACGTGCATCATGTTGAAGTTGCACACGCATTGGTGACTAATTGTGTTTAAATGTGATGAAAGGTAATGCTTACAGATGTAACATTTTAAATGTGTTTAAGTGATGTTAAAGGCCTAGATGGAGTATCTGCTCCTTCACGTTAAGAAAGGCCTATTCGTTTCCTTATGTTAGCTGGTTTATGTAGGCCTGAAATGTATTTTCCCCTGGCGAGGCTCTCATTTAGAGACAGTCAGCGAAATTCATGTGCCTGCAAGGTTGTTCTGATCTCATGCTTCGGTTGCAGGTGCAAGGACACCTTCCTCGTTAGTTAGAATAACGCTTTTGTTTTAGGAGTTAGGTATGGACGAAACCGGTTACAAAGTCTCCAGGAATGCTGATAATTAGAAGATGTGCTGAAGAAGTCTGAGACCCAAGGACACACCAACCGTTGCTGGAACGAGTACAAGTTTTGGTGGAAAGTTACCTACGAGAGGTGCCTGGCCAGAGGAGGTGTTTCAGGAGGCGTGGTTACGGAATGTCCTTTTTGTATTAGGGACAGTGCCCCGAGGGAGAAAGGAGAGCAGAGAGCAGAGAGAAGAGGTCAGAGAGCAGAGGGAGAAGGAGAGATCTGTTAGAGGGTAAAGGAAGGGATCAATTCTAGAATGAAGACTTTGTCTGGCTTTTACAACGTGAGTGTACTTCTTAGGGAGTCCTCACAAGCTGACACTATTTCTGGATCTTGCTTGGGTGATGTTAAGTAGGGATGTCACTTTAGAATAGTGTAGGGATAGATTAATGGTTTTCCTTTCTAGCTACTGATGAAGACCAATATAGATGTTGGTGCAGTTATTGCTTGTTTAGTATTCCTGGAATTGCTTATTCTCTTTATGTTATATCGGATTAGATTGGTTCGTAGGATGAACTTTGTATTAGTGCCTTTATATTTCTGCAACCTCGTCCTGAGGTGTCTGTACGTTCAGTTATTTTTGGTTTTGTAATAAACCCCTAAACTTGGAATTCGGAGTCAGTGATCTTTTCCAAGAATTCTTAATTTGTTTCATGACAGGATTGGAACGGATGTATTGTTTCTCCCCTTTACACTTCTCAGCAGGTAATAAAGGTTCAGTCGGCCGAGGGTTCCTAGTAAATTGTACAGTGGAATCCGGCGTTATCAGTTGGTAGCGAGAAGATGGTTACCTCTGCAGTAAGGGGAGAATTAGAGAAGGGTAGTCATTGAATCCCCATAGAGCCCAAGTGATGGTTATCCGGTGGATTGTGAGCGGAGGACGACGGCGTTGATGGAAACCGACGGAGAGTGACAGTGCGGCGGAAACAGCAGTTCGTGGTGGAGTGAGTATGAATAGGGATGTATGTCTGTTAGATTGCGGTGTTGTTTTGATTGTGTGATGTCTTGTGGAGTTGGAATGAGAGTTGAGTGATTGTGGTTTCAGGCCGAACGCGTGAGGTCCATGAGACTTGATTTATTGATATCCCGGGATAAGAGATTGTGGTGTAGAAGACAGCCAGAGTTGAAATTGTCTGACCAGAGATTGTGGGAGTCATGAGACGTCGTTGACTAACCCACCAGTGATAGGGAAACGTGTGTGTGAGTGCGTGAGTAACCGATGCAGGTCGTGGGTTGCTGCATGTGGAACATCGAGTGATTGGATCCTATCGATTAAGTACATGACTGTCCGGCCGTTCGTGGGCAGATAGTCTGGGGCAATTGTCCGGTCGTTCGCGGACAGACGGTTGCCAGATTTGAGGTCGACAATTGCGAGACTGTCCGGTCGTTTTGTAGACAGACAGTCAGAGAAGTGACTGTTCGGTCGTTTGGTGGACAAACAGTTATTTCAGCGCATGAGTGAGACGCGTGAGTATGCGAGAGACGAATTGTAAAGGAGGGGAACTGCTGCATGAGGAGGAAGAGTGACGTCAGAGAGTGTCGCGCTGTGATAGGTCGGTTGGTGTGAAGCCGCACTGGTATTGGTGGATTGTCATCAGAAAGTCATGTAAAAACAAATGAAGAAAACGTTGATTTCATCATGAAATGTTTTAAAGTTTTACGAGACATGTGTAGAGGAGACAGACAAGTGGTTACTCGAGGGGGAGAAGAAGCTCCACCCGAGGATACCCCAGCCCATTATATGGCTACGAATGTGGGTTTGCATACCATAATTTGGCTCGAAAATTGGCATAAAATGACTGAACATGAGGGAGAATTGACTTTTCCGCGTTATGGCACTTTCAGGTTGGAAGTGTTGTACCAATTGAAAACGGTGATGTCTTCATTGCGACCTTTACCCAGACCAACACAGTTTGAGGCGCTACATGCATGGATAAGAGCAGCACATGATAGGAAAAGAGACAGAAGTCAGGAAAGGGTGAAAAAGTCAATCAGGGCGTTTCAGGATGCCCGATGGGACGCATTGGAGAAGAGATGGAGGGTGGAAACTATTGAAGGGGATAGGCTATTTCCGTTGATGATAAAAGTAGGAGAGGCCCAGAAGAGTTGGGGTGAGGAAGACAATAGTGACACAGATGACAGCTTGCTATATAGATTGCTATCAGAAATACCACCTCCATATAATCCAGATTCCGTAGAGGGAAAGGCAATATCAACAGAGGGAACTGGAGAATCACAGACTCAACCTAGTGCGAGAGTAGTCGGAAGAATATCAACTGGAACAGAAGGGATGGGAACACACACACCGACAAGCATCGAAGCTAATGGAGTTACAGTTGTTACAAGGCTACCGGATGCTCTTACAGTACCGGTTACCATTGGCCCTATAGTGTCAGTATATGACCCAGATCAGGCAGGAAAAGGAAGTCTAGCATGATCAGTAGCAGGAGAAGGGACTGGCTCTGGAGGGAATGGCCTAGTGAGTGGAATAGGTCACCTTCCGAGGCCCATGGACTCAAGTACTCCTTTGCCAGCCACGGCAAACTCCTCTAGAGGACAGGTAGAAGTAAGAACGGCGAGACCAAGGTCTTTGGCCGATTCAAGATCTGACATAAGGATGTGGGAACCACCAGTGAGAAACCCTAATGATAGGATGACGGGAGACTGGGATCGCGGGAATACAGGAAGCCGACCAGTCCTAGGGAATATAGTGGAAGGGAACCGATGTGAGGATCAGGACAATGAGAATGGAGAGTCGAGTGGTGCATCAAGTCGAGGGACCCTTAAAACTGCTATAAGAGCAAAGATGTTGGATGTGATAAGGTTAAAAGCTGAGGTAGATGAGATAATTAGTGGGAACCTGCCATTGGAAAGAGTAGAGCTGCATGGACCAGACGAGTTGCTGTTTGTAGCAAAAGATGTAACTCGCAAGGCGAGATCAGCGCATGAGAAACTGACAGACCTGGCAAAGAGGCACGAGGTGGATCTGTCCAAAACTAAGATGCTGCAGGGAAGTCATAGATTGCAGTACAGTGACCAGGAACTGGAAGAGAAGAGAGTGATAGGACTGAAAACTCATATTCGAGAATTTATTGTAGGGATACGTGCATGGAGCATGCTTGATAAATGGGAGGAAAGATGGTCCAAAAAGAAGAGCAACAAAAAGAGTGTAGGAGAGACACCGCCTCCAGGAGGGGGGTTGATAGGAGTGGGTAATTTTCCTTTGTGAGAGGTACAGAACGGAGGGTATGTGCATGTGCCTTGGAGTAGAGGTGATTTGGCAGCATTTACAAATGAATTTCCTCGGCTGAGGTTGAAGCCTGTCGAGTGGTACAAGCAGGTCGACCGATTTGTTAAAATCTCGAAGGTGTTGTGTGTTGACCTGAACACTATTGTTTGATATTGTAGTACCAAGTGATTTGTGGGCAGCTTGTAAAGTTGCAGTTGATTGGCCAACTTCTGAACCAGACAGGGATTTGGTTACCAATGGTCCTTCACCAATTGTTATGAAAAAGTTTGAGCAAGTAATTACATGGTGAAATCCAAAATCTAACCACAAGACATTGATTGGGTTAAGATAGATCGAACTGTTCAGGAACCAAAAGAGTCCGTACATGAATATTATGAAAGGCTCTTACAAGCCTTTAAGCAGTACAGTGGGCTAGACACGTTAGACCCCAAAGACATGGGACAATTCGTTTCCAAGTTCATCTTGGGTCTGAGACCAGAAATCAGCTTCATGATTCAGCAGCATTTGATCTGCTGGCAGAACAAGTCAGTGGACGAGATACTGCGGTATGCCATGTACTGCAGCGATGAAGTGGACTCGAAACACAGGAAGCTTAAGGATAAGCTGATGCTGGTCCAAATGCAAAACGCTGACAGGGAAGTTCAGACACAGTCAAGTGGAGGGACGCTAGGAAGAAGACAGGGAAACAATCAAGGAGGGACCCAGAATGGGCAGGGTCCAGGAAGGGGGAAACCTATAGACCCTAAGACAGGGATGGATGTGGCAACACTGAAAAAGACAACTGCGTGTCACATTTGTCACAAGATCGGGCATTGGAAACCCGAGTGTAGATCGAATCCAGCGAACCAAGTGCAACCAGAGGGAGAGACGGTGCAGGTATCTGAGGTCGTCAATACAGTGACAAGACCCAGGTCCATGCAAGGGGGGACATTGTTCCCGCAGGTGCAAGTTCCGCAACCTCTGAGAATTCCACAATGAAATCGAACGTACCAGCAGATGCCCCTTTTCGAAGATTGCGATGATTACAGCTCAGACCCGTTGGCATGATGGTGCCTGAGGGGGGAGGAAGACTGCACTCTTGGGGCAGTCTTAGAGGTAGACCAGAGGGGACCGTTTGTAGAGGTGGATGTTGACGGTCATCCCACCACCTTTTTGGTTGATACTGGTGCTACCCGTTCTACTGTGAGATCTGCAGTAGTTCCCAACCTACCCCTCTCGGGACAATCAATCCAAGTAGTAGGAGTAGCGAATAAGAAGATGACTAACCCATTGACTGAGCCGATTCCTGTGAGAATAGGAACGTTCCGAGATCAACACCAATTTGTGGTGTGCGACTCAAGTCCAGTCTGTTTGCTAGGATGTGATCTTTTGTGCAAACTGAATTGTACCATCTATTGCACCCCCAAGGGAGTGGACTTACAGACAAATGATGATGATGCCACCTTCAAGGTTGCAAATCAGCATTTCTGCATAGAGATGTACCCTATGTTGACAGTGGAAGAGCTTCCACTTGACTTAAGAGACTCTGTTTCATTGGATGTGTGGGATTTTACAGGAGAAGAGATTGGACTGATCAGAGGTGTTGAGCCAGTTAAGATCCAGGTCAAACCAAATGTTGAGTTTCCGAGAACACCCCAGTATAATCTGTCGCCTGAGACGATCACAGGGATTAAACCTGTGATCGATTCCATGATTCAGCAGGGAATTCTGAAGGAGATAATGGGCAGTCCATGCAACTCACCCATTATGGGATTGCAGAAATCAAGTGGGAAATTCAGAATCGTGCAAGACCTGCGAAAGGTCAACGCGATTGTGGTTCCGTGTTGTCCAGTGGTACCGAATCCATCAGTGATACTATTCCAGATTCCATGTGAAGCCGAGTGGTTCACGGTGATTGACTTGTGCCAAGCATTCTTTTCGATACCTTTGCACGAGGAGAGCCAATTTTTATTTGCTTTCCGTCTGGAAGATCGTGTGTTAACGTGGTGCTGTATCCCTCAAGGGTATACAGAGAGTCCATCAATCTTTAATCAGATCTTGAAGATGAATCTCGAGAGTCTTGTACTACCGCAGAACTCCGTTCTCGTGCAGTACATTGATGATCTCATCGCGTCAGAAACCGAGGATGCCTGTAGGATTGACACGATTGCCTTACTGAATCATTTAGGGGAGAATGGACACAAGGTGTCCCCAAACAAGTTGCAGTACTGTCTGAGTGAAGTTCAGTACTTGGGTCATCGAATTGAGAAAGGCAAGAGAAAGGTGTCACCAGATCGGATTGAGGCGATCATGAACATGACTGTGCCTACCACGCAGAAGGAAGTCAGAATGTTCTTGGGAATGGTTGGTTATTGTTGCCAATGGATTCCCAACTTCTCGCTGAAGGCGAAGCCTCTGCAGAGGCTGACGCATAAGGACGTGAGTGATCCGGTACCATGGGACAATGACTGTCTGATTGCGTTCTTGGAGTTGAGAGAGGGCTTATGTCGTGCTCTGGCTCTGGGAATGCCTGACTACAACAAGTCCTTTTCATTGTTCTGTTATGATCGAGAAGGTTGTGCATTGTCAGCCCTGACTCAGAGTCATGGAGGTGTCTGTAGACCAGTTGCCTACTTTTCAGCTACTTTAGATCCAGTAGCTTCAGGGTTGCCCGGATGTCTCAAATCCGTTGCTGCAACGGGTATCAGCATTGAGAGGTGTGAAAGCATTGTTATGGGTCACCCGCTTATGGTATATGTTCCACATTCTGTTGAACTTTTGATGACAAGGACTAAAACACAGCACCTGACAAACAATAGACTCATGCTACGAGCAAGTCATACTTGCCGCGGAGAATGTGACTCTGAAAAGGTGTTCTGTTTTAAATCCTGCTACATTGATGCCATTGCCAAATGCAGATGATGAAGATTGTGATGACCATGACTGTCTTGATGTGACTGAACTTTGCACCAAACCGAGACCTGACATTGTTGATGAACCTCTGTCTGACCCTGATGAAATTTTCTTTGTCGATGGTGCATGTTTAAGAGACAATGTGGGTCATTTGAGAGCAGCGTTTGCTGTATGTACCATTGCTGGAGTGGTCGAAGCTGCTTGCCTAGAAGGAGTATACTCCGCACAAGTGGCCGAAATCATTGCCTTGACTCGCGCCTGTTTGGCAGCTGATCAGATCCGAATCACCATCTACACCGACAGCCAATATGGGTTCGGTGTGGTTCATGATTTCGGACAGCTATGGTCTCAGAGGGGTTTCTTGACATCATCTGGATCTCCCATCAGAAATGGAGAATATGTGAGACAACTGTTAGAAGCGTTGCAATGTCCCAGGGAAATAGCAGTGGTAAAGTGCGCTGCACATGGGAGGGGGATAGATTTTGTTTCTATCGGAAATAAGTATGCGGATGAAATTGCACGTTTTTGCGCTGAACAAGGGTGTATATTTACTGGAGATTACACTGGAGAGAGCCAAGAAAGAACCGAGCTCAGCATGATGTTAGCCATGGCAGACACTTGGGAGGAACTCAAGAGCCTACAGGAAGGAGCTTCAGATCAGGAAAGAGATGTTTGGATCAGATCAAGGTGTGAGAAGGGGGATGTTGGCATTTGGGTTTCAAGTGATGGTCGAGCAGTGTTACCAGATGACCTATTGAGCCCGATGCCAAGGCAAATTCATGGTGCTGTGCATCTAGGGAGAGATGCAATGGTGCGAGTGTTCAGACAGACGTGGTACAATCCACGGTTTTGTGCGTTTGCTGAAGCAGTGTGTCATAGGTGTGTTACCTGTCAACAAATGAATGCTGGAAAGAAAACTGTGGTTGCACTGAGTCACATTGGGAGGTCGGGAGGACGTTTCCATAGGATACAGCTTGATTTTATCGAAATGCCTAGGTGCAATGGACTGAGGTTCATTCTAGTGGTGGTATGTGTCTTTTCACAATGCGTGGAAGCTTATCCAACACGAAGGTATGACACCCTTACAGTAGCGAAGCTATTATTGAGAGAGTTGATTCCAAGGTTTGGTTTTCCAACTTCATTGGAATCGGATAGAGGAGCACACTTCCACAGCGAGTTCATGAAATTGCTTTGCGCTGCTTTAAACGTTGATCAGAGACTCCATTGTAGCTATCGACCAGAGGCTTCTGGGATAGTAGAGCAGATTAATGGAACTTTGAAAGCATGGATGGCAAAAGTGTGTTCGTCTACATCTCTGAAGTGGCCTGATGCGTTGCCTCTGGTGTTGATGAGTGTTCGCAGTATCCCAGATAGGAGGACCGGTCTTTCCCCGCATGAGATCCTTATGGGGAGGGCGATGCGATTGCCAGCAATACCATTCTCAGCTTTGATAAACATCACTGATGAATTAATCCTTGATTACTGCAAAGGACTAGCTGATGTGGTCCGTTCTATGTCTCAGCAGGTCGAAGCTGCTGCTGTTCCGGCTTCAAGAGATCTCTGCCACGACCTGTGCCTGGGGGACTGGGTGCTTGTCCGTAAGCACGTGAGGAAGAGCTGTTTGGATGCTTGGTGGCGAGGCCCTTACCAGGTGATACTTGTAACGAACACAGCGGTGAAGTGCGGAGGGTTGCCGAATTGGATACGTGCTTCCCACACCCGCCGAGGTTCAGAACCCTTGGAAGAAATAGCTCCTCTTGAGAATGAAAATCCAGCTGTGGTGGCAGGGCCACAAGAGAGGACAAGCCAAGCTGTGAGGGTTACTGACGTAGCTGGTTGCTCACCAGACCAGGCTGAGGAGGGTTACGCTACACACAACCCAAGTATTGACTCTGAGGAAGAAGATAACGATGCAGGTGATATAGAGTCAGACTCAGCCGGAGGAGGTGGTGCGCGGAGTGTTCGAGAGGAAAGCAGATGGGCTGACCGAGCAAGAGAATCGTGGCCTGAAAGACAGAGAAGGCTGAACCTACGATTGGCCACCGAAAGAGATCTTGCCCCTGTGTCTGAGACATCTGAATCAGAAGTGAGTGAAGAAGAGCAAGCCCAAGGAGGCCTGAGAAGGTCGAGAAGGACAAGAGTGCCTTGCCAGAGATACGCTGCCCCTGAGTGGACTTACATAGTAACTAATGCCCTGAGTAGTGAGTTCTGGGAGGCTGAGGTCCGTGCGAGTGATCAGCAGGAATCCTCTACTGAAAATTGATGTGGGACTGATAGTTCCAGGACTCAAAGTTGAAGGAGTGCTGACAATCACGGTCCCAAAACCTCCAGTTTTGAGCAAGGTGCGAATTCTGATATTGCATAAATTAGTTTTCCCAACGTTTGGATTTGAAGCATCACCACATGAACTGGTAGATGTTTGCCTTGAGATTTTGCAACATGTTTTAGCTGCAATCGGATCTGAACTTATCGTAGATTGTGAATGAACTGTGCATTGTAAATAGGTGTTCCAAAGAAGATAACCTACGCCCGAGTGGAAGAAGAATAAAATTAGGGTTTTTCAGTAGAAGAAGAAAGAGGGCTAGGGAAGTCTTTTTGGACTGTGTAAATAAATCCGGAAAAACTGAACTTTGGACGAATTTCCAGGATATCCATAAACTTTGTTGAGCCTCTCAGCAGCGAATTGAGGTGGAAAGAAGAGACTTTTGTGTATCCTCTAATTTGAACTGCTGTAACGAGAGAAGATGGAGTCTGGAAATCCGAACCGAAGATCTAAGTGTATGATAGGTGTTTCCATAGTAGAAGTGATAGTTTTAATAATGATAGTTATCGTAGTGTCAGTTATTGTTCCACATGAGGTAGAAGTCGTAGCGGTGAAAGGGACACCTACACCCAGTACTTCTAGCAAAAAGGAGGATATCATAGGAGCTGAAAAGGCTATGCTAGATCAAAATAGTCGTAGATTACATGCAGATTTGTCTAGAGGTGATTTTAAGCTTAATGCGTATGCCAAGCTGCTATATGAATATATTGAAACGATGGATGTGAGAGACTGTTATGTGTGTATGCAATTGCCGGCATCAGTGGATGAGGGCATTAGATATTATCATCTTCCGTTGACTTATGGAATTTCATGTAGTTTGTTGCTTAGCATGTTTTACGGGAGGGGTCATTATGAATACTTCTTTTCCAATTATGATGGGGTGCTTTCAGAGGTTCCAGCATATAAGCACCTGAATAAGTACGATTACTATAAGCAGGAGGATAGGATTGGGAAGTATTTCATACCCACTATAACGTTAGATACCGCTTATGCACATAGACATAACCTGACATGTTCACTAACAGAGATAGAAAAGAAGTTTGTAGATCAAGTAGAAGATAGATATAGACAGCTAACACAAACACGTAACACAGGAGAAAGTCCATTAGATTGGACAAAGGAGGAGTTAGCTCACAGAGCGAAAGGGAGCTATGGCCCTATAGCATTAGATCTAGAGCAAAAGGGGAAGCTGTGTGTGAAACGTGTCCAGACCTATTATGATAAGGTTTACGTGGGACAGAGTGCATGTGATCACGTTTTCACCATGGAAGAGTCAGCAAATAACTTTTTGCAGGGTCCGGTACAAGTGGTGCCAACACTATACTTTGTTTGTGGGAAAAACGCTTATGTGAGATTGCCTGCCAACTGGTACGGTACTTGTTACCTGGCAGCTGTTTACCCCAAGATTTACCATGTAGAGGAGCTAGGACTCCTGGAAGGAGGAATGCATTCTAGGGTAAGGAGAGATGTAAGTGCAGGAGGAGTTATTGGAGATATATTTGGAGTTGTAATACCAGGTTTGGGAGTAATTTTAAATGATGTGAAGATTAGAAAGCTGGCGACTGTTGTGGACAAGTTGTCGACGAATACAGCTGTTAGACCTGGCATCCTTGGCGTGGGTCTCCCTTCCATTTTTTTGTTATGCCTCCACTGTTGTTGACATGTTTTTGCTGGTTTAGATGCTTTGGGCACTTTGCCACTGCTATTCAGTGCCAAAGTGCAAGTGCTCCCTATGGTAAATTAATGTATGGATTAGTGACTCCATGTTTGGCCTATTTGATTCGCTGTCAGACCCTAGTACAGTGCACTGGTTGTGCCCAGGGCCTGTGAATCAAATGCTGCTGGTGGGCTTGCAGCACTGGTTGTGCCACCCAGAGGAGCAGCTTGTAAAGTGTGTCTCAGGCCTGCCATTGCAGAGCCTGTCTGCAGTCTGGTACTGCCATGTCGACTTGGTAAGTGCACCCACTTACCAGTCCCCAAACCTTCCCTTTCCTGCATATTAGTCACCCCCTAAGGTAGGCCCTAGGGCAGGGTGCATTGTATGTGTAAGGTAGGACATGCCCTGATGTGTGTGGCATGTCCTGATAGTGAATTACAGCCAATTTCGTTTTTCACTATTGCAAGGCTACCTGTCCCCATAGGCCAGAATGGGCAGTTTGATTATAACATCTTATAATCCTAACTGACCCAGGGAACATGGTAGAAAAACGAATTTAGTATGCCTGAACTCAGAATGATAAAATACATATTTTAGTGAAGTTGGTTTTAACATTCTGTGTTTGAAAATACCACTTTTAGAAAGTAGGTATTTTCTTGCCTAACCATCCAGCCTGCCTCTGCTAGCTTGTGTATTGTATGTCTGGGTTTGTGAGTGACAGGGGCTGGGGGACTCCAGGAGACAGGGTGAGTCAGCACAGGGCTGAATAGACCTATCTGCATGTAGAGTGGTGGGAGGAGTAGCACCTGGGCCTGAATAGGGCTGTGCCTGCCTTCCACAATGCTGGCTCACCTCCTGTGGTGCGTCTGATGTCCTTGGCCCACATTGACAAAGGAAGAAGGTGTGCACTGGCAGAATGCACCCAGAACTGGTTTGGACTAGGTACAGGACCCTCTGCCTTCAGAGGACAAAGGATTTGCTAGTATAAATATTGGGGCCCAGACCCCAAGATTTTAGATCACTTCTGGGAAACAAGAAGAACCTTTGCTGAGGAGAGGAACCAGAGAAACTGAAGTAGGAGACTATCCCTATGCTGTGTGCTGTTTGAGGGATTGGCTTGCAATGGTTGCCTGATTGCCAAAGAAAGGAGAAAGGAACTTTGTGCTACTTTCATCATCTTGCAGAAAATCTCCAAGGGCTTGAAGATTGAGCTTGCCTCCTGCTGAAGTCTCAGGGATACAAGACTTCACCAACCAGCTCCCCTGAATTTCCTTGCTGGGAATTTGAAGTGCCTACTGTTGTGTTAGGCCTTCTGAGAGACTGCGTGTCGCTGGGAGCTGGAAGCGCGACTCACGAAGAAGAAGCGTGTCGCCGCCGCAGCAGCTGTCGTCGCATCGCCGAGAAAGCGTGCCGCCGCTGTTGCCATCGCATCACCGAAGCGCCTCGCATCACCGGAGAAGAGTGTCGCAGGGCCTGTCGCGGCTCAGAAGATTCACCGAGTCGCCGCACGGCTGTCGGGCGTGCACGCATCGCCCCCTTCGTTGTCGCTTCGAGAAGAAGACGCCATTTTGTTTCATTGCACCGGGTCATCATCGCATCGAGTCGCTGCTGGTCGCATCGCCACAGAAGCGCTGTAAGAAACCAACGCATCACCTCCCCACGCAGTGAAGAACCGACGCATCACCTCCTCTCCAGTAAGGAACCGACGCATCACCATCCCCTACGCAGCAGTAGGGAACCGACGCATCACCTCCCCCGGAGCAAGGAACCTACGCATCACCGTTCTTGCGTGTAAGGAACCAACGCATCACCTTCCCTGCAACTCTTTTGTTTGTATCGCGTTACGCATCCAAAGGTACATTTAACGTAGAGTGTCGCATTTATCACCTGCATTTGAACTGAACTATTTTCTACCATTGACAGTCATATTTTTCATAGTGTATTGTGGATTTTTGTCGTTTTGGGTCTTATGTTAAGTCTATATAAAAATACTTATTTTTATAATACAACCTGTGTGGTGTCCATCTGTAGTGTTGTCACTGTGTTACTGTATGTGTTCACAAATGCTTTACACACTGCCTCTGAGATAAGCCTGCCTGCTTGTGCCAAGCTACCAAGGGGGTGAGCAGGGGTTATTTTAGTAGTGTATCCCCCTTACCCTGACTAGAAGCAAGGGTCCCTATTTGGACAAAGGTACCTACCTCTGCCAACTAGAGACCCCCAGTTCTAACATTGGTGGTCAGCGGTGAGGATTCTGGACTGGCATTTGTTACTCATATACAGTGATTGGTGTACACTACTAGTGAATGCAGACCAAACGCAACCACTTACATTTTGGTAGATTGTTTTTTCCTGGGATTTCTATTTTTGCCAAGAACTGCCAAGTTTAGTCACCATGAGCAAAACAGCATCCATCGCATCTGTGGATTTAGATTTTGAAGAAGAGAAACTAGAAAGTTACACTGTAAAACAGCTGAAACACTTCTGCAGGAAATTTAAAGTTGCTGTGACCGGTCTCTCCAAGAAGGATGAGTTCCAAAAG
The DNA here is from genome assembly GCA_963921515.1 of Calotriton arnoldi. Taxonomy (NCBI): domain Eukaryota; kingdom Metazoa; phylum Chordata; class Amphibia; order Caudata; family Salamandridae; genus Calotriton; species Calotriton arnoldi. Next base: position 371,131 of record CAWUFW010009236.1, on the reverse strand, counting down.
GTGCTGAGGGCCTGGGTGGAAGCAAGAAGTACCCCTGAGCATGTGGAAGAGCATGAGGAGGGGGCTGAGGATGCAGGAGGGCAGCTAGATGGGCCATTGAGTCCAGGGGGGAGGAAAGCACCTTCCCCAGCAGGCAGCAGTGTTTCTTCCAAGGACCTGTCCCCAGGAGAGCTGGAGGACAGGGAGAGAAGTAGGGTGCATGAAATGGAGCTGACCAAGCTTAAAATGGGTGGGCAGTTAGAATTGGAAATTAAGAAATTGGCCCTAGAGGAAAAGAGGATGCAAATGGAGCATGAGAGAAGTTTGAGGGAGTTGGAGTTGAAAGCTAGGAGCTTAGAGATTACTCCCTCTGGTGGCAGCACACCGTCCATGCCTGTTGAAGCAAGGGTGTATATACCTAAAGATGTGGTGAAGGAGTTTTATAAAAATGATGACATTGGGAAATGGTTTAAAGCCTATGAGGTAGCTATGACCTCACACCGGGTCCCTGAGAAGGATTGGGGAGTGGGGTTGTGGGGGTGGTTCCTTAGTGAGGGGCGGGATACCTTATTAGACTTGCCCTCTGAAGTCCACAATTCTTATGGTCATATGAAAGAAGCATTGATGTCCAGGTATGGGTTGACTCCTGAACTGTATAGGCAGAGGTTCAGGAATTGCAAAAAGTTGGAGGGCAGTACCTGGGTAGAATATGTGACTTTTTTTTGCAGAGCATTGGATGGTTGGGTGAAGTGTAGCAAAGTGAATGATTTTGAACCGCTCTTTGATTTGATTGCATGGGAGCACTTGTCAGAAAATTGTTTTCCAAAGCTACGCCAGCACCTTATTGATAGTAGGCTGACTAACCCTAGGAAGCTTGCTGAGGAGGCGGACCGCTGGGTGAGCACCCGGGTCCACAAGGGTAACGTGGGAGACTCCACCAAAGGTGGGCAGGGTCCCCAGCAGAGGAGTGGGGGGGACAAGGGTAAACAGAGGGAGTTCCAGAAAGGGCCCCAAAGTAATCCCCAAGGGAACCAAGGGAAGGGTTCCCAGCCTTCCCCTGAAAAGAAGCCAGGGGGCCCGACAGATAAGCCTGTTCACAGGGGGCCCAAGACTTGCTTTAAGAGTGGTCAAGTGGGCCACTGCTCCTGGGAGACTAGATGTCCCTTGTATGGAAAATCAGCACCCACTGGTGCACCACCCCAGCAGGTAGCTAGTGTAGCCCTCGGGGAGGAGATGGGTGCCCAAGGTGGGTAGGGTCCCGTAGCAATGTCCTTGGTCTCTTTAGGAGACAGTGAGATGGTCCCCAGGGCCCAACTGCCTGATAACACTAAGAAATACAGGCAGTGGGTGACCATCAATGGCCAAAGGGTGGAGGCTCTGAGAGACACCGGAGCCAGTGTGACAGCTGTCAGTTGTCGGCTGGTGTCTGAAGAGCCGGTGATCCCCAATGCATTCTGCCCAGTAGTTGCCGTGGACAACTCAGAGAGCCACTGCAGAGTGGCTCAGGTTCCCTTTGAGTAGGGGGGGTCTCAGGTACCTTTCAAGTAGCTGTGAGGCCAGCCATGCCTGTAGACTGTCTGTTGGGCAACGATTTAGAAAGTTCACCTTGGGCAGAGGTGGAGAGAAGGTCTCATTTAGAGATGTTGGGTCTGCCTGAGTGGGCGTGCGTGACCACTCGGTCTATGACAGCCAGTAGAGGTGTTCAAGAGGACCTGGAGCCTGAGAGGGTGGCCCAGGTGCCTGCCTTGAAGAGAAGAGACAGGGGGCGCAGGAAACCGGCCCCAGTAGTTCCCATGGTCCAGGAGGAAGCAGAACCTCAGAAGGATGCTCTGGAACCTACAGGGGAGCAAGTGGCCGAACTGGGGGACCTGCCTGAGCTGACCCATTGGCAGCAAGAAGGAGGACCCTCCAGGGAGGAGGAGAACAAGTGCCCTTCTCTTGTGGATTTGTGGCAACAGGCCACAAACCAGGCAGCAGGTGATCAGTCTGGATCACATTGGATCTACTGGGAGAATGGTCTGCTGTATAGCAAGCCTAAGGTTGCTGAGCCTGGGTCAGCCCGTGTGCTGGTGGTACCCCAGCGCTTCAGAGCCTTCCTACTGGGTTTGGCTCATGATGTGCCTTTAGCAGTGTGAGAAGTTGGCCTGGTATATGCTGTCCACTAATTATAGTGGGCACCTTGCACCAGTCCAAACAACCCCTTATGGATGATAGGTTAAAGACAACCTTTATTGAAAGCTATCCTAGTGGTAGCTATGGAGAGCAGCCTTCAGGCTAAGTCTTGAAGGAATGTAAAGCAGCTTGTTTTACCAGTCTATAATCTCTTGAGTGACCAAATGAAAGAGGACCACACCAGGTATATATATAAAATATATGTATTTAGTCTTAAACACACCCCTCTAGTCTCTTTATGAGGCTAGAGTTCGAAATACATAAGTTACAAGTCAAATATCAGCAGTATTTAGCACAATACAAGTTTGAGCCCTAGGGGCGTACCAAACCATTTACTAAAATAGTGGTATAAGAACCTCGACTGAGCTAGACACAAGGCCTAGAGCCTGTAAAAGTGCTTGGACCCCAAGGAACCACCCAAGGTAGTGACACAGGGGACCCATGGGGGACGCGTGCAGTGTGAGAACACAGGCGTGAGCCGCCGTTGACTTCTATGGGGAAAGTCGCGGTTGGATTTTTACAGAAAAAGGACACTTTGGAGAGGACTTCCAGTTAACCCCTCAAAACTTGAGAGTTTCTAGGGCCCACACCCATGTGAGTACCGAAATACTCGAGTTACCTCACCCAGGGAAGCCGGGTGCATACGTGTTAAAAGGTGTCGGGAATCGTCGTCGTTTTCAATGGCGACCGCTGGAAAAGTGCTGCTGCCGTGGAGAAGAAGAGTATCTGGAGTGATCCAAGCCTGGATCGAGGAAGAGGAAGACCTGAAAGCAGAGGGGACAGAGACTGGGTCACTAGCCAGTGACCAGGGGCACGATAGTCGAATGCCCTCAGATGTTGGGTTCTTCAGGTGAGTTGATGGGTGCCTTGACTCTTCAGCCACGAGGTACAGGAGGTGTCGACGATCACCAGGAGCTGGATTCGAGCTGTCCCACAAAGTTTGTCGAGTGCTGCGGTGTCGCCGACCGGATTGGACCTAACAAGCCTTGGCAACGGCAAGTCACGGGGAAGTGAAGAAAAGGCTGTGGTGCAGACCAGCAAGGTCTGAGGGACTCACCCAGCAAGGTTAAGTCAGGGCACATCTGGAGCAACCAGAAAAACCCAAGCAATTGAAGAGTTGCCTTCGTGGGGACCCACTAGCCAACGGACTAGAGATTGCAAAGGAGCCTCAAGCAGTCACACTTGGAGCTGGCCCACGGGACACTCGTGAAATGTAGGCCAGTGATCTTCACTGCAGTTGGTGCTCGGGGCTAGGGCTACTTGGAACCCAAAGCACAGCTTCGAGAGATGTCAGGAAGTTGATGCACTTGCAAATGTGCTTGGTGTCCAGGGGTCACAGTTCCACGTTACCCACAACAGCTACGGGCCTTAGCTTTGCTGGGGGCTCAGGGCAGCCTCGGGGAAGTCTGGAAATCCACCTCTGGTGATGCACAGACTTCGGCGTCCAGCAGGAGCTTCAGTGATGCAGACCGGACAGATGCTTTGTTGGTGCCTGCCAAGCAGGGGAGTCACTCCTTGACCCCAAAGGAGATTCTTCAGTCCTCTAATCTTGATGTAGAGCGTCGAAGGTCCAGGATTCAGCTTTAGAGTTTCGTCCAGGGATATCTAAAGTCCTGTTGCCAGGGTTCCCTTACTTACACTAAGAAAAGGGGTTGGACTAACTCTGGGGACCCACCTATGGGAGGGTTTGGAAAGAGGGGTGGCTACACCCATTTCCTTTGTCCAGTTTCGCACCAGAGCAGGGGCTGGTAGCCCCTGCAACCGGTTTGAACTGGGGTATGCACGAGGACACAAAATGTGCCCCCAGTGCAGGACTTCAAAGCACTCAGAGAGTGCACCACCCAGCCCCAATTCACTAAGGCCTGTCTGGGAGGTGGTAACACCTCCCTGCGACAGGAAACCTATTTTCCAGGCCTCCCCTGCCGGAGTTTCGGTCAGCAGCAGGAGGCCAGACTTGTGTCTGTGGCTGCAGCATCCATTTTTTGAGGCCAGGCTCTGTTTAGTTGGTACCGGGTATACCGGTGCTGTCATGTCTCTCCCTTTAGAAGGGTGGGATCATACTCCCACACCAGGAACTGGTGTGGGGGGTATGATTCCAAGGTGTTTGACACCAAACACAACATGTTTCCGTGCAGCCATCCCAAAGTTAGCATTTACCGTTTAGATATAATGCACTTAAGAGTATATGGTCAGGGTGCACCACAGACAACCCCGGATAGGAGATTCCAAGGGCTGCAGAGGGGCTCTGCTCATGCATGGGCACCCTCTCACATATAACCAAGCACCCTGCCTTCAGGATTGATAAGGCCTGCCATAGGGGTGACTGATAGGTTTCTATGTGCAGTGTATGGTGAGATATAGTGAACCTATATCTCGGTAAGGGGTGCATGCACCACCTCACTCAGGCTGCAGTAGCAGTCCTGTGGTGTCATTTTGGATGGCCTTCCAGGGGTGGCACAATACATGCTTCAGCCCCTGGTAGGCCTCTGGGGTACCTATGCCCTGGGTACATAGTATACCATATACTAGGGACTTATAAGGGCACTCCAGAATCTAATCTGTGATGTACCTAAAGTACAGGGAATCAATTTAGAGAGGAAGCAGCTAGGCTGGGGTCCTGAATAGCAGGGCCCCAGCCAGACTAAAGTCGAAAAACAGTGATACACCAGCAAAAGTGTGGGTAACCATAAGAGGCAGATCCTACTCTCCTACACAACCCTCCCCCAACGCAGGGACATTAAACTAACCTTGACCAGTTAAGTCTTCATGTTCTAAGTGGAAATATCTGGAGAGTCTATCTGCATTGGCATGGTTACTCCCAGGTCTATGTTCCACTGTATAGTCCATCCCCTGTAGGAAATGGACCACCTCAAAAGTTTGGGGTTTTCACCCTTCATCTGTTTTAGCCATAAGATGGGCTTGTGGTCTGTTTGAACAAGGAAGTGAGTACCAAACAAGTATGGCCTCAGCTTCTTCAGAGCCCAAACCACAGCAAAGGCCTCCCTCTCAATGGCTGACCAACGTTTCTCTCTGGGGTCAGCCTTCTGCTAATAAAAGCTACTGGCTGATCCTGACCTTCATCATTCAACTGTGACAGTATAGCCCCTACCCCCAACTCAGATGCATCTGTTTGCACAATGAACTTTTTGGAGTAATCAGGACTTTGCAGAATGGGAGCAGTGAACATGGCCTGCTTCAGGTCATCAAATACCTTTTGACAGCTAAATGTCCACTGAACCTTTTTGGGCATTTTCTTAGAGGTTAAGTCATTCAGGGGTGTCACTATTGATCCATACCCCATGACAAATCTTCTGTAGTACCCAGTCAGGCCTAAAAAGGCTCTCACCTGAGTCTGGGTAGTTGGAGCAGCCCAGTCCATGATGGTCTGGATCTTGCTCTGCAATGGTTGAACCTGGCCTCCACCCACAAGGTGGCCCAGGTACACAACCTGACTCTGCCCTATCTGGCACTTTGTGGCCTTGATAGTTAGGGCTGCCTTCTGCAGGGCCTCCAAAACATTTCTGAGGTGGACCAGGTGATCCTCCCAGGTGGAGCTAAAGACAGCAATATCATCTAGATATGCTGCACTATAGGCTTCCAGACCTGTAAGGACTGTATTCACCAACCTCTGAAAAGTGGCAGGTGCATTTTTCAAACCAAAGGGCATCGCCACAAACTGGTAAAGCCCACCAGGGGTAGAAAATACAGTTTTTGGCTTTGCATATCAGCTAGTCTGATCTGCCAGTAGCCAGCTGTTAGGTCAAATGTGCTTAGATACTTGGCTGAGGCCAAAGTGTCTATTAGCTCATCTGCCCTGGGGATTGGATGGCCATCAGTCCTAGTGACTGCATTGAGGCCTCTGTAGTCCACACAAAACCTCATCTCTCTCTTACCATCTTTGGTGTGAGGTTTTGGCACCAGGACCACTGGACTAGCCCAAGGGCTATCTGAAGGCTCAATGACACCCAGTTCCAACATTTTCTGGACTTCTGTCCAGTCCCTGACCTGGTCAGGTTGCCTGTAAATCTTACTTTTAACAGGCAGACTGTCCCCAGTGTCCACTTCATGAGTGCACCAGGTGGTCTGACTTGGAGTCAGAGAAAACATGTGTCTGAACTGATTGAGCACCTGTCTACAATCAGTTTGCTGCTGGGCAGTGAGGCTGCCTGCCAAGGCTACACCATCCACTGACCCATCATCAGGGTTCTGAGAGAGCAGGTCAGGGAGAGGGTCACTCTCCTCTTCCTGTCCCTCATCAGTTGCCATGAGCAAGCCCATGTCAGCCCTGTCCACATATGGCTTCAGCCTGTTGACATGGAGCACCCTGTGGGGGCTCCTGGGAGTTCCCAGGTCTACCAGATAGGTAACCTCTCCCTTCTGTTCAACAATTGTATGGGGGCCACTCCACTTGTCTTGGAGGGCTGCTGGGGCCACTGGCTCCAGCACCCACACCTTCTGTCCTGGCTGGTAAACAGTCAGCACAGCCTTTTGGTCATGCCAGGCTTTCTGTAGTTCCTGGCTAGCCTCAAGGTTTTTGGTTGCCTTTTTCATATACTCAGCCATCCGGGAGCGGAGACCAAATACATAGTCCACTAAGTCCTGGTTAGGGGGTTTGAGAGGTAACTCCCAACCTTCCTTCACCAGACACAATGGACCCCAACAGGATGGCCAAATCAAAGTTCAAAAGGGCTGTAGCCAACCCCCTTTTGAGGCACCTCCATGTATGCAAATAAAAGGCAGGGCAAGAGTATGTCCCATCTTCGCCTAAGCTTTTCTGGGAGCCCTTTAATCATGCCCTTCAAGGTTTTGTTGAATCTCTCAACTAAACCATTGCATTGTGGGTGATAGGGTGTGGTGAACTTATAAGTCACTCCACACTCTTTCCACATTGCAGTCAAGTTACTGGACATAAAGTTTGCATCTCTGTCAGATACTACCTCCTTAGGAAAGCCCACTCTTGAGAAAATTCCCAGGAGGGCTCTTGCCACCACAGGAGCTGTAGTGGTCCTAAGGGGAATGGCTTCTGGGTACCTGGTGGCATGGTCCACCACCACCAGGATAAACCTGTGCCCAGATGCTGTTTGGGGATCCATGGGACCAACTATGTCAATCCCCACCCTCTCAAAGGGAACCCCCACCATAGGTAGTGGTATCAGGGGGCCTTTGTGGTGCCACCTGCCTTCCCACTGGCTTGGCAGGTTACACAGGAGCGACAAAACTCCTTGGTGTCTTCAGACATGTGGGGCCAGTGAAAGTGAGGGACAATTCTGTCCCAAGTCTTGTTCTGGCCCAGGTGACCTGCTAAGGGAATGTCATGGGCTAGTTTCAATAGGAAGCCCCTGAACTTCAGAGGTATAACCAACCTCCTGGCTGCTCCAGGCTTGGGGTCTCTACTCTCTGAGTACAGGAGTCCATCATCCCAATATATCTTATGGGTGCCACTAGCATTCCCAGCAGCCTCAGCAGCAGCCTGCTGTCTGAGGGGTTCAAGAGAGGGGCAGTTCAGTTGCTCCTGGCTCAGATCTGCCCTGGAAGGGCCCCCTGTCCCCAGGAACTCAACCTGATCAGGTTCAAGCTCCTCTGGGACAGTTCCTTCTTCAGGCCTGAGATCAGCTTCCTCAAAAGACTGATCTTCCTCCTGAGCCAAGGGGGAAGGCACTGCCTTAACCCTACTGCTCCTCCTCTTGGGAGGTACCTGGTCCATTATTCCAGAATCCAGGGCCTGTTCAGCTTTTGACATTTTTGCCTGCGACCTAGTCACAGCAAAGACATGTGCAGGGATCCCTAGCATTTCTGCATGTTTCCTGAGCTCCACCTCTGCCCAAGCTGAGGTTTCAAGATCTTTGCCAAGCAAGCATTCCACTGGTAGGTCTGCACTCACCACAACCTTCTTAAGGCCAGTTACCCCTCCCCAGGAGAAGTTAACAACTGCCAGAGAATGGTCTGTTCTGACATTGCTAGCATTGGTCACTTGGTACATTTCACCAAGTATAATCTGCCCAGGATCCACAAGATCTTGTGTCACCATGGTGACACTTGCTCCTGTGTCCCTGAATGCCAAAGCCTCCCTTCCATTAATTAAAGGCTGCTGTCTGTATTTGCCCAAATTATTGGGACTCACAAAGGGGGACATATCCATGTCCCCATCACAGACTAGTACAGCCTGAGTTGGCACTCTGACTAGGCCAGAGTCCATCTCAGTACCCAGGGTCAACCCTACTAAACCCTTATTCTGAGTGTTTCCACCACCACTTGTAGCTGGACTAGGGGGAACAGTTGCCTTAGGGGCAATGGTGGCTGGATTGGAGTCTTTGGACTTGGTGCAATCACTGGTCCAGTGAGTTTTGCTTACAGACTTTGCACCATGGTTTCTTTTGGCCTTTTCCTTTATTAGATTGGGGTTCCCCACCAGATGCATATTTTTTGGGGCCTTGTGAAGACTTCTGGTCTTTACCCTTCTCCCCACCCTTATCAGAGTTTAAGGAATCTTGCTTCTTCTGGTCACCACCATGGTTCTGTACTTTCTGCTTCACCCTGGTTCTGACCCATTTGTCTGCCTTCTTTCCCAATTCTTGGGGAGAGGTCAGATCAGAGTCAACCAGGTACTGATGTAGCAACTGATTCTGACAGTTATTAAGAATCTGCTCCCTCATGATTAAATTATACAATCCTTTGAAGTCACACACCTTACTGCCCAGTAACCAGCCTTCCAGAGCCTTGGTAGCACAATCTACAAAGTCCACCCAGTCCTGTGTCTGTGCCTTTTGGGTATCTCTGAACTTTAACCTGTATTGCTCAGTGGTTAGGCCAAACCCATCTATTTGGGCACTCTTCAGGACTTGGTAATCATCAGCATCCTCTTCTCTTACAGTGAGGAGCTTGTCTCTGCCTTTGTCTGCAAAGGAGAGCCACAAGATTGCTGCCCACTGCTCCTGGGGGACCCTCTGAACTTTACAGTCCCTTTCCAGTGCAGTTATCCATTTGTGGATATCATCCCCACTCTGGTAGGGAGGGACAATCTTGCTCAGGTTTCTATGGTCATAAGACCTTTCCCTACCACTAGGGAAGTTGCTGCCACCATGGGACTCTAGTCCCACAATTCTTCTTTGTCTATGAAGCTCTCGGGACTCCCTGTCTATAGCCAACTGCTCTCTTCTGATTCTCAACTGAGCTTCCTCATACTTGAGCAGTCTCTCTTTCCTTTCATGAGAGGATTCCCTCCTTTGAGAAGAAACAGAGGTCCCTACTGAGGTGTCAGAATGGTTAGACTCCTGAGAAGGAGATCTGGACCTTCTAGGCACACTCACAACTCTTCCTGGTGGGACAAAGGGGAGGTCATTCTGATCCTCCTCCTCATCTGCAGGAGGAGCTGCATTATCCAGGGCAAGATCATTGTCATCTTCCTGGCCAGTTTCAGAGGTCAGGTCCTGTGTATTTTCACCCCTGGCCCCTCCCTCATCTTCTGCCCCACCCTCTCTGCCTACCCTTGCAGACCCTAGGGGTCTTCTGAGATCATCCAGCAGAAGCATCTCCATGAGACGTTGGGTGTTGGCACTTTTGCCTGTCTTCAGCTTCCTAATCTTGCACAACTCTCTCAATTTCAAGAATGGGAGGTTGTCATATTAGGATGGCAGGAGCCCACTGGTTCCTGGCAGTGAATACATTACTAGTGAGGTTTGGTGTATGCACTACCTACTCTAGTGTGGCCTACTAAACTCTCTTGAGTTGTAGAAAGGGTGTGCTAAACCCTTGACACACAACTCTAAGTTCAGTAGAACTTACTGTATTTCTAAGCTTGAATTTATATGTACCTTAGGTACTCTTAGTGGTTTTCAGTTAGTCACACACTTGAGATTATCTGGTAAAACAATAGCAAGCTGGAATCCCACACGCTGCACACCAAAGTGAGAAGTTGGCCTGGCATATGCTGTCCACTAGTTATAGTGGGCACCTTGCACCAGTCCAAACAACCCCTTATGGATGATAGGTTAAAGACAACCTTTAGTGAAAGCTATCCTAGTGGTAGCAATGGAGAGCAGCCTTCAGGCTAAGTCTTGGAGGAATGTAAAGCAGCTTGTTTTACCAGTCTATAATCTCTTGAGTGACCAAATAAAAGAGGACCACACCAGGTATATATATAAAATATATGTATTTAGTCTTAAACACACCCCTCTAGTCTCTTTATGAGGCTAGAGTTCGAAGTACATAAGTTACAAGTCAAATATCAGCAGTATTTAGCACAATACACGTTTGAGCCCTAGGGGCGTACCAAACCATTTACTAAAATAGTGGTATAAGAACCACGACTGAGCTAGAGACAAGGCCTAGAGCCTGTAGAAGTGCTTGGACCCCAAGGAACCACCCAAGGTAGTGACACAGGGGACCCACGGGGGACGCGTGCAGTGTTAGAACACAGCCGCGAGCCGCCGTTGACTTCTATGGGGAAAGTCGCAGTTGGATTTTTACAGAAAAAGGACACTTCGGAGAGGACTTCCAGTTAACCTCTTAAAACGTAAGAGTTTCTAGGGCCCACACCCACGTGAGTACCGAAATACTCGAGTTACCTCACCCAGGGAAGCCGGGTGCATACGTGTTAAAGGTGTCGGGAATCGTCGTCGTTTTCAATGTCGACCGCTGGAAAAGTGCTGCTGCCGTGGAGAAGAAGAGTGTCCGGAGCGATCCAAGCCTGGATCAAGGAAGAGGAAGACCTGAAAGCAGAGGAGACAGAGTCTGGGTCACTAGCCAGTGACCAGGGGCACGATAGTCGAATGCCTTCAGATGTTGGGTGCTTCAGGTAAGTTGATGGGTGCCTTGACTCTTCAGCCACGAAGTCCAGGAGGTGTCGACGACAACCAGGAGCTGGATTCGAGCTTTCCCACAAAGTTTGTCGAGTGCTGCGGTGTTGGCGACCGGATTGAACCCAACAAGCCTTGGCAACGGCAAGTCATGGGGAAGTAAAGAAAAGGATGCGGTGCAGACCAGCAAGGTCTGAGGGACTCACCCAGCAAGGGTAAGTCAGGGCACGTCTGGAGCAACCAGAAAAGCCCAAACAATTGAAGAGTTGCCTTCGTGGGGACCCACTAGCCAATGGACCAAGGATCGCGGAGGAGCCTCAAGCGGGCGCACTTGGAGCTGGCCCACGGGACACTCGTGGAGTGTAGGCCAGTGATCTTCGCTGCAGTTGGTGCTCGGGGCTAGGGCTACTTAGAACCCAAAGCACAGATTCAAGAGATGTCAGGAATTTGATGCACTTGCAAATGTGCTCAGTGTCCAGGGGTCAAGGTTCCACATTATCCACGACAGCTACGGTCATCAGCTTTGCTGGGGACGCTGGGCAGCCTCGGGGAAGTCTGGAAATCCACCTCTGGTGATGCAAAGACTTCAGCGTCCGGCGGGAGCTCCAGTGATGCAGACCATACAGATGCTTTGTTGTTGCCTGCCAAGCAGGGGAGTCACTCCTTGACCCCAAGGGAGATTCTTCAGTCCTCTAATCTTGATGTAGAGCGTCGAAGGTCCAGGATTCAGCTTCAGAGTTTCGTCCAGGGATATCTAAAGTCCTGTTGCCAGGGTTCCCTTACTTATACTAAGAAAAGGGGTTGGACTAACTCTGGGGACCCACCTATGGCAGTGTTTGGAAAGAGGGGTGGCTACACCCATTTCCTTTGTTCAGTTTTGCGCCAGAGCAGGGGCTGGCAGCCCCTGCAACCGGTTTGAACTGGGGTATGCACGAGGACACCAAATGTGCCCCCAGTGCAGGACTTCAAAGCACTCAGAGAGTGCACCACCCAGCCCCAATCCACTAAGGCCTGTCTGGGAGGTGGTAACACCTCCCTGCGATAGGAAACCTATTGTCCAGGCCTCCCCTGCCGGAGTTTCGGTCAGCAGCAGGAGGCCAGACTCGTGTCTGTGGCTGCAGCATCCATTTTGTGATGCCAGGCTCTGTTTAGTTGGTACCGGGTATACCGGTGCTGTCATGTCTCTCCTTCTAGAAGGGTGGGATCATACTCCCATACCAGGAACTGGTGTGGGGGTATGATTCTAAGGTGTTTGACACCAAACACGACATGTTTCCGTGCAGCCACCCCAAAGTTAGCATTTACCGTTTAGATATAATGCACTTAAGAGTATATGGTCAGGCTGCACCACAGACAACCCCGGATAGGAGATTCCAAGGGCTGCAGAGGGGCTCTGCTCATGCATGGGCACCCTCTCACATATAACCAAGTGTTAGACCTGGCGTCCTTGGCGTGGGTCTCCCTTCCATTTTTTCGTAATGCCTCCACTGTTGCCGATATGTTTTTGCTGGACTAGATGCTCATGGGCACTTTGCCGCTGCTAATCAGTGCCAAAGTGCAAGTGCTCCCTATTGTAAATTGATGTATGTATTAGTGACTCCATGATTGGATGATTGGTTTACTTGTCAGTCCCTAGTACCGTGCACTGAGTGTGCCCAGGGCTTGTAAATCCAATGCTGCTGGTGGGCTTGCAGCACGGGTTGTGCCACCCACAGAAGCAGCTTGTAAAGTGTGTCTCAGGCCTGCCATTGCAGAGCCTGTGTGCAGCCTAGGGCTGCCATGTCGACTTGGTGAGTGCACCCACTTACCAGTCCCTAAACCTTCCCTTTACTGCATGTTGGTCACCCCTAAAGTAGGCCCTAGGGCAGGGTGCATTGTAAGTATAAGGTAGGACATGCCCTGGTGTGTGTGGCATGTCCTAATAGTGAATTACAGCCATTTTCGTTTTTCACTATTGAAAGGCTACCTGCTCCCCATAGGCCAGAATGGGCGGTTTCGATTATTACACCTTATAATCCTAACTGACCCAGGGAACATGGTAGAAAAACGAATTTAGTATGCCTGAACTCAGGATGATAAAATACATCTTTTAGTGAAGTTGATTTTAACATTCTGTGTTTGAAAATACCACTTTTAGAAAGTGGGTATTTTCTTGCCTAACTATCCAGCCTGCCTCTGCCAGCTTGTGTATTGTGTGTCTGGTTTGTGCGTGACCGGGGCTGGGGGTGGCTACAGGAGACAGGGTGAGGCAGCCCAGGGCTGAATAGAGAGATCTGCATCCCGAGTGGAGGGAGGAGTTGCACCTGGGTCTGAATAGGGCTGTGCCTGCCTTCCACAATGCTGGCTCCACCTCCTGCCGGGTGTCTGAGTACCCTGCCCCACATTCTGAAAGGAAAAGAAGGAGACATGTACACAGAGTGCTCCAAAGCTGCACGGAACTGGGTTTAACTAGGCAAAGGCCTCTCTGCCTCCAGAGAACAAAGAGAAAAGGTGTATAAAAAGTGGAGCCCAGTCCCCATGAAATTAGATCACTTTTGGGAACAAGAAGAAACCTTTGCTGAGGAGCGGAACCAAGAAGAAACTGAGGAGAGACTATCCCTAAGCCTGAAGTGCTGCTTGGGGGATTGGCCTGCAGTGGTTTGCCTGACTGCCAAAGAAAGGAGAAAGGAACTTTTGCTTTGCTGTGACTTTCATCAACTTGTGAAGGATCTCCAAGGGCTTGGAAGAGAGCTTGCCCCCTGACCGAAGTCCCAGGACCATTGGACTTCACCCCCTTTGTGAATTGCTGCTGGAAACTCTGTTTCAGTGGCTACAGAGGTAGGGAGCTGTGACCGACTCTCCCGACCGGCTCGGTGTCCTGTTGGCACCGCATCGAGCAACGCCTGCATCTTGCAACGCACGGCCTTGGTCTCACCGACTCCGTCAATGAGCCGCTGCCTGCACCGTAACCTGTGAGCACCGCACCTTGCAACGCCTCGCTATACCGATTCCATCTGGTCCGACCGACACGGTCACTGTTGCTGAGTTCGAGTCCTGTGACCGCACCGGAGTTGGGCACCGCTCGCACGCTTCGCGACGCACCGCCCGACTCGCACCGCTGTCCGGACTGATCGACGCCAGCTCCTGAATCCGGCTCTGTCGCCGCACCGCAACCTGCCAGCACCGCATCGAAGCACCGTCTCGCCCTGCAACGCACAGCCCTGGTCTCACCGACTCCGTCTCGACGACGTCAACGAGCCGCTGCCTGCACCGCCTCGAGGGACAACGCGTCCTGCAACGCTTCCATTTTGCAACACAACCGCGACGAACAGCCATCCGGCTCGCACGCCCGTGCCTGCCGCTTCAAGTCAAAGGTACTGTGACCGAGTCCGTCTACGCTGTGTTGGCCCGTATCGACGCGGTCAGCTGGATTTGATAGACTCTGTTTGTTCTTTACATCGCAGTGGCCGGAGAAGGCTACCGACTCGCACAGAACCTTGAATTAAGCCTTTTTGATCAGAACTAAGCATTCTTGACAGTATTGTGGATTATTTTTGTCGTTTATGGTCTTGTGATAAATCTATATAAAGTATACCTATTTTTATAAATATATAACCTGTGTGGTGTCCATTTGTAGTGTTGTCACTTGATTACTGTATGTGTTCACAAATGCTTTACACACTGCCTCTGAACTAAGCCTGTCTGCTCGTGCCAAGCTACCAAGAGGGTGAGCAGGGGTTCTTTCAGGAGTGTACCTACTTTCCCTGACTAGACTCAAGGGTCCCTATTTGGACAAAGGTACCTACCTCTGCCAACTAGAGACCCCCAAATCTAACATTGGTGGGCAGCGGTGAGGATTCTGGACTTGCATTTGTGACTCATGTACAGTGATTGGTGAACACTACTTAGTGAGTGCAGACCAAAACGCAACCACATACTTTTGATAGCATTTTTTCTGGGATTTCCTATTTTTGCAACTGCCAAGTTTAATCACTATGGAGAAACCAGCATCAGTAGCCTCTGTTGAGTGTGATTGGGAAGAAGAGAGGCTAGAATGCTACACCCTCAAGCAGCTCAGGCAATTCTGCAAAAAGTTTAAAGTGTCCATGACCGGGCTCTCCAGGAAGGAGGACCTCCAAAAGGCGCTGAGGGCCTGGGTCGAATCAAGGAGTGCCCCGGTGGAGGGGGCCGAGAATGCAGAAGGGCAGCTGGAGGGGCTATTGGGTCTAGGGGCTGGAAGACCACCTTCCCCAGTAGGTAGCAGTGTTTCTGCCAGAGGACTGTCTCCAGAGGAGTTGGAGGACAGGAAAGAGAGTAGGATGCACGAAATGGAGCTGACCAAGCTCAAGCTGAATGGGCAGTTAGAATTTGAAATGCAAACTAGGAAATTAGCCCTAGAGGAAAAGAAAATGCAGTTTGAACATGAGAAAGTTTTGAGGGAGTTGGAATTGAAGGCCAAAAGCTTAGAGATTACTCCCTCTGGTGGCAGTGTACCGCCTGTGCCTGTTGAAGCTAGGGTGTATATTCCCAAAGATGTGGTGAAGGAGTTCTTTAAAAATGATGACATTGGGCAGTGGTTCAAAGCCTACGAGGTAGCCATGTCTTCCCACCGGGTCCCTGAGAAGGATTGGGGAGCGGGGTTGTGGGGACGGTTCCTCAGTGAAGGGCGGGATACCTTGTTGGATTTGCCCTCTGAAGTCTATAATTCGTACAGCCACATGAAGGATGCCTTAATGACTAGGTATGGTTTGACCCCTGAGCTTTATAGGCAAAGGTTCAGGAACTGTAGTAAGATTGAAAGCAGTACCTGGGTTGAATATGTGACCTTCTTTTGCAGAGCCTTGGATGGTTGGGTAAAGGGTAGCAAAGCGACTGATTTTCAGGCGCTCTTTGATTTGATTTCATGGGAGCACTTGTCCAGTAATTGCTTTCCTGAGCTACCCAGCACCTGATTGATAGTAAGCTGACTAACCCTAGGCAGCTTGCTGAGGAGGCGGACCGCTGGGTGAGTACCCGGGTCCACAAGGGTCACGTGGGAGACTCCGCCAAGGGTGGGCAGGGTCCCCAGCAGAAGAGTGGGGGGGACAAGGGTAAACAGAGGGAGTTCCATAAAGGGCCCCAAAGTAGACCCCAAAGGAACCAAGGAAAGGTTCCCAGCCTCCCCCTGAGAAGAAGCCAGTGGCCCTGACAGGCCCCCTGTTCACCAGGGACCACTGGTATGTTACAAGTGTGGCGCCCCTGGCCACAAGGCAAACGATCCTCGTTGCCCTTTGCATGGAAAACCAGCACCCACTGGTGCAGTCCCCCGGCAGTTGGCTAGTGTAGCCCTGGGGGAGGAGTTGGGTGCCCAAGGTGGGGGGATCCCACAGTGTTTTCCCTTGTCTCATTAGGAGACTCTGAGATGGTCCCTAGGACCCCGCTGCCTGAGAACACTAAGAAATACAGGCAGTGGGTGACCATCAATGGCCATAGGGTGGAGGCTCTGAGAGACACAGGAGCCAGTGTGACAGCTGTCAAGTGTCACCTGGTGTCTAAGGAGCAGGTTATCCCTGATGCATTCTATCCGGTTGTTGCCGCTGACAACACAGAGAGTCACTGCAAGGTGGCTCAGGTTCCCTTTGAATGGGGGGTCTCGGGTACTCTTCAAGTAGCTGTGAGGCCAGCCATGCCTGTTGACTGTTTGTTAGGGAACGATTTGGAGAGCTCACCTTGGGCTAAGGTGGAGCGGAGTGCGCATTTAGAAATGTTGGGCTTGCCTGATTGGGCATGTGTGACCACCCGGTCAATGGCAGCGAAAGGTGTTCAAGAGGACCTGGAGCCTGAGAGGGAGGCCCAGGTGCCTGCCGGAGAGAGAGGAGGCAGGGGGCGCAGGAAACCGGCCCCCGAAGTTCCCACGGTCCAGGAGGAGGCAGACCCTGAGGGGGATGCCCTGGAGCCTACAGGGGAACAGGTAGCTGAACTGGGGGACCTACCTGAGCTGACCCATTGGCAGCAAGAAGGAGGACCCTCCAGGGAAGAGTTCTGCGAGGAGCAGAACGCATGCCCCTCTCTCGTGGGTCTGAGGCAACAGGCCACAGACCAGGCAGCAGGTGATCAGTCTGGATCACATTGGATTTACTGGGAGAATGGTCTCCTGTATTCAGAGCCTAAGGTTGCTGAGCCTGGGTCAGCCCGTGCGCTGGTGGTACCCCAGCGCTTCAGAGCCTTCCTACTGGGGTTGCCTCATGATGTACCGTTAGCAGGACATCTGGGGCAGGACAAGACCTTTGACAGGCTTGTTACCCATTTCTATTGGCCCCAGATGCGCAGGAGTGCCGCCACTCACTGCAGGACATGCCAGACTTGCCAGGCAAGTGGAAAGAGTGGGAGGAAGCACAAGGCTCCTCTCCAGCCATTCCCTGTGGTCAGCACCCCCTTTGAACGGGTGGGTATTGACATTGTGGGGCCACTGGACCCCAAGACCAGCCATGGGCAACAGGTTTATCCTGGTCTTGGTGGACCATGCCACCCGGTACCCTGAAGCCATCCCTCTGAGGACAGTGACGGCCCCCGTGGTGGGACGGGCACTGATGGGAATTTTCTCACGTGTGGGATTCCCTCAAGAGGTGGTGTCTGACAGAGGTACCAACTTCGTGTCCAAGTACATGAAGTCCCTGTGGCAGGAGTGCGGTGTAACTTACAAGTTCACCACTCCTTACCACCCTCAAGGAAATGGGCTGGTTGAGAGATTCAACCGGACCCTCAAGGGCATGATTATGGGTCTGGAAGAACCCATGAGGCGTAAATGGGACGTCCTCTTACCATGCCTGTTGTTTGCATACCGGGAGGTGCCACAGAAGTCTCTAGGGTTCAGTCCCTTTGAGCTCCTCTATGGACACCCGGTGCGAGGACCTCTGAGTTTGGTCAAGGAAGGCTGGGAGCAATCTCCCAGGAAACCTCCCCAGGATGTATACAGTTACATGCTGGCCTTCAGGAACCAGACTAGGCGTTTCAGAGAACTTGCTGAGGCAAATCTGGAAGCCAGCCAGGAGGAGATGAAGCGGTGGTACGACCAGAATGCCACTCTGGTAGAGCTTCAGCCTGGTCAGAAAGTGTGGGTCATGGCCCCTGTGGAGCCTTGTGCGCTCCAGGACAGGTGGACCGGCCCTTTTACGGTGGTGGAGCGCAAGAGTCCAGTTACCTATTTGGTGGACTTGCAGTCTCCCAGGAACCCCTTGCGGGTCCTGCATGTGAACCGCCTGAAGCCCCACTTGGAGAGGTCCCAAGTGGGCATGCTCTTAGCTACAGATGATGGAATGGAGGAGGAGACCGAGCCTCTTCCTGACCTCCTGTCAGCCCGAGAGCAAGATGGATCAGTGGAGGGAGTAAACCTCTCTACCTCCCTGACACCTGAGCAGCAGGGTGACTGTCGCCAACTGTTGGGGCAGTTTCCTGACCTGTTCTCCCTGGTTCCCAGTGTCACTAACTGGTGCGTCCATGATGTGGACACTGGGGACAGTCTTCCTGTGAAGCACAAGGCTTACAGGGTGACTGACAGGGTAAGAGCTTGCATCAAGGAGGAGGTCTCCAAGATGTTTGCGTTAGGGGTGATTGAGTCCTCTAACAGCCCTTGGGCCAGCCCAGTGGTCTTGGTTCCAAAGGCTGCCGCCCCTGGTGCCACACCAGAACTCCGGTTCTGTGTGGACTACAGGGGACTCAATTCCGTCACCAGGACTGACGCACACCCCATCCCCAGAGCTGATGAGCTCATAGATCGGTTAGGGGCTGCACGGTACCTCAGCACGTTTGACTTAACGTCTGGGTACTGGCAGATCGCCTTGACTGATGGGGCAAAAGAGAGGTCAGCATTCTCCACACCAGAGGGGCACTACCAGTTCCGGGTGATGCCCTTTGGGATGAAGAATGCCCCTGCCACCTTTCAGAGGTTGGTCAACCAGGTGTTGGTTGGACTGGAGGATTTCAGTGCCGCCTACCTGGATGACATCGCAGTGTTCAGCGCCAGTTGGGAAGAACATCTGCGCCACCTCTGGGAAGTGTTGATGGCGCTGCGGAGGGCAGGCCTCACGGTCAAGGCAAGTAAGTGCCAGATCGGGCAGGGTTCCGTGGTGTACTTGGGACACCAGGTTGGGAGCGGCCAGGTGGCGCCCCTCCAACCGAAAATTGATACCATTCTGGCTTGGGAGCCCCCAAGACCCAGACAGAGGTGAGAGCCTTCCTAGGACTCACCGGGTATTACCGGAGATTCGTCAAGGGGTATGGCAGCATTGTTGCCCCCTTGACAGAGCTGACTTCCAAGAAGCAGCCCAGGAAAGTGATTTGGACTGACGCCTGTCAGAAAGCTTTTGACACCTTGAAGACTGCCATGTGCACGGCGCCTGTGCTCCAGGCACCCAACTTCTCCAATGAGTTCATTGTTCAGACGGACGCTTCAGAGCATGGTGTAGGGGCTGTTCTATCACAGATCAATGAGGAAGGCCTAGACCAACCTGTAGCCTTCCTCAGTAGGAGGTTACTTCCCCGGGAACAGAGATGGAGTGCTATTGAGCGGGAGGCATTTGCTGTGGTCTGGGCACTGAAGAAGCTGAGACCATACCTGTTTGGGACTCACTTCCGGGTTCAGACAGACCACAGGCCCCTCAGATGGTTGATGCAGATGAGGGGTGAGAATCCAAAGCTGTTGAGGTGGTCCATTTCCCTACAGGGGATGGACTTTACGGTGGAACACCGCCCTGGTACAGAACACGCCAATGCTGATGGTCTGTCCAGATTTTTCCGCCTTAGTGATGAGAACTCCCTAGGGGTAGGGTAGTTCTCCCCACATTTCAGCTGGAGGGGACACGTGTTAGACCTGGCGTCCTTGGCGTGGGTCTCCCTTCCATTTTTTCGTAATGCCTCCACTGTTGCCGATATGTTTTTGCTGGACTAGATGCTCATGGGCACTTTGCCGCTGCTAATCAGTGCCAAAGTGCAAGTGCTCCCTATTGTAAATTGATGTATGTATTAGTGACTCCATGATTGGATGATTGGTTTACTTGTCAGTCCCTAGTACCGTGCACTGAGTGTGCCCAGGGCTTGTAAATCCAATGCTGCTGGTGGGCTTGCAGCACGGGTTGTGCCACCCACAGAAGCAGCTTGTAAAGTGTGTCTCAGGCCTGCCATTGCAGAGCCTGTGTGCAGCCTAGGGCTGCCATGTCGACTTGGTGAGTGCACCCACTTACCAGTCCCTAAACCTTCCCTTTACTGCATGTTGGTCACCCCTAAAGTAGGCCCTAGGGCAGGGTGCATTGTAAGTATAAGGTAGGACATGCCCTGGTGTGTGTGGCATGTCCTAATAGTGAATTACAGCCATTTTCGTTTTTCACTATTGAAAGGCTACCTGCTCCCCATAGGCCAGAATGGGCGGTTTCGATTATTACACCTTATAATCCTAACTGACCCAGGGAACATGGTAGAAAAACGAATTTAGTATGCCTGAACTCAGGATGATAAAATACATCTTTTAGTGAAGTTGGTTTTAACATTCTGTGTTTGAAAATACCACTTTTAGAAAGTGGGTATTTTCTTGCCTAACTATCCAGCCTGCCTCTGCCAGCTTGTGTATTGTGTGTCTGGTTTGTGCGTGACAGGGGCTGGGGGTGGCTACAGGAGACAGGGTGAGGCAGCCCAGGGCTGAATAGAGAGATCTGCATCCCGAGTGGAGGGAGGAGTTGCACCTGGGTCTGAATAGGGCTGTGCCTGCCTTCCACAATGCTGGCTCCACCTCCTGCCGGGCGTCTGAGTACCCTGCCCCACATTCTGAAAGGAAAAGAAGGAGACATGTACACAGAGTGCTCCAAAGCTGCACGGAACTGGTTTTAACTAGGCAAAGGCCTCTCTGCCTCCAGAGAACAAAGAGAAAAGGTGTATAAAAAGGGGAGCCCAGTCCCCATGAAATTAGATCACTTTTGGGAACAAGAAGACGCCTTTGCTGAGGAGCGGAACCAAGAAGAAACTGAGGAGAGAAAATCCCCTAAGCCTGAAGTGCTGCTTGTGGGATTGGCCTGCAGTGGTTTGCCTGACTGCCAAAGAAAGGAGAAAGGAACTTTTGCTTTGCTGTGACTTTCATCAACTTGTGAAGGATCTCCAAGGGCTTGGAAGAGAGCTTGCCCCCTGACCGAAGTCCCAGGACCATTGGACTTCACCCCCTCTGTGAATTGCTGCTGGAAACTCTGTTTCAGTGGCTACAGAGGTAGGGAGCTGTGACCGACTCTCCCGACCGGCTCGGTGTCCTGTTGGCACCGCATCGAGCAACGCCTGCATCTTGCAACGCACGGCCTTGGTCTCACCGACTCCGTCAATGAGCCGCTGCCTGCACCGTAACCTGTGAGCACCGCACCTTGCAACGCCTCGCTACACCGAATCCATCTGGTCCGACCGACACGGTCGCTGTTGCTGAGTTCGAGTCCTGTGACCGCACCGGAGTTGGGCACCGCTCGCACGCTTCGCGACGCACCGCCCGACTCGCACCGCTGTCCGGACTGATCGACGCCAGCTCCTGAATCCGGCTCCGTCGCCACACCGCAACCTGCCAGCACTGCATCGAAGCACCGTCTCGCCCTGCAACGCACGGCCCTGGTCTCACCGACTCCGTCTCGACGACGTCAACGAGCCGCTGCCTGCACCGCCTCGAGGGACAACGCGTCCTGCAACACTTCCATTTTGCAACACAACCGCGATGAACAGCCATCCGGCTCGCACGTCCGTGCCTGCCGCTTCAAGTCAAAGGTACTGTGACCGAGTCCGTCTACGCTGTGTTGGCCCGTATCGACGCGGTCAGCTGGATTTGATAGACTCTGTTTGTTCTTTACATCGCAGTGGCCGGAGAAGGCTACCGACTCGCACAGAACCTTGAATTAAGCCTTTTTGATCAGAACTAAGCATTCTTGACAGTATTGTGGATTATTTTTGTCGTTTATGGTCTTGTGATAAATCTATATAAAGTATACCTATTTTTATAAATATATAACCTGTGTGGTGTCCATTTGTAGTGTTGTCACTTGATTACTGTATGTGTTCACAAATGCTTTACACACTGCCTCTGAACTAAGCCTGTCTGCTCATGCCAAGCTACCAAGAGGGTGAGCAGGGGTTCTTTCAGGAGTGTACCTACTTTCCCTGACTAGACTCAAGGGTCCCTATTTGGACAAAGGTACCTACCTCTGCCAACTAGAGACCCCCAAATCTAACACCAAGCACCCTGCCTTCAGGATTGATAAGGCCTGCCATAGGGGTGACTGATAGGTTTCTATGTGCAGTGTATTGTGAGATATAGTGAACCTATATCTCAGTAAGGGCTGCATGCACCACCTCACTCAGGCTGCAGTAGCAGTCCTGTGGTGTCATTTTGGATGGCCTTCCAGGGGTGGCACAATACATGCTTCAGCCCCTGGTAGGCCTCTGGGGTACCTATGCCCTGGGTACATAGTATACCATATACTAGGGACTTATAATGGCACTCCAGAATCCAATCTGTGATGTACCTAAAGTACAGGGAATCAATTTAGAGAGGAAGCAGCTAGGCTGGGGTCCTGAATAGCAGGGCCCCAGCCAGACTAAAGTCGAAAAACAGTGATACACCAGCAAAAAGTGGGGGTAACCATAAGAGGCAGATCCTACTCTCCTACACAGGACATCTGGGTCAAGGCAAGACCTTTGAAAGGCTTGTCACCCACTTTTATTGGCCCCAGATGCGCAAGAGTTCAGACACTCATTGCAGGACGTGTCAGACTTGCCAGGCAAGTGGAAAAAGTGGGAGGAAGTACAAGGCTCCCCTCCAGCCATTCCCTGTGGTCAGCACCCCCTTTGAACGGGTGGGTATTGACATTGTGGGGCCACTGGACCCCAAGACAGCCATGGGCAACAGGTTCATCCTGGTCTTGGTGGACCATGCCACCCGGTACCCGGAAGCCATCCCTCTTCGGACATTCACGGCCCCCGTGGTGGGACGTGCACTGATGGGGATTTTCTCCCATGTGGGGTTCCCCAAGGAGGTGGTGAGTGACCGTGGTTCATATCCAAGTATATGAAGTCTCTGTGGCAGGAGTGCGGTGTTACCTATAAGTTCACCACTCCTTACCACCCCCAAGGAAATGGGCTGGTTGAGAGATTCAACCGGACCCTGAAGGGCATGATTATGGGTCTGGAAGAACCCATGAGGCGTAAGTGGGACGTCCTCTTGCCATGCCTTCTCTTTGCTTACCGTGAGGTGCCACAGAAGTCCTTAGGGTTCAGTCCCTTTGAACTGCTCTATGGTCACCGGGTAAGAAAACCTCGGAGTTTGGTGAAAGAAGGCTGGGAGAAAGCTCCCAGTAAACCTCCCCAGGATGTATTTAGCTACATGCTGGCCTTTAGAAACCAAACTAGGCGATTCAGACAACTCGCTGAGGCGAATCTGGAAGCCAGCCAGGGGGAGATGAAACGATGGTATGATCAGAATGCCACTCTGATCGAGTTTCAGCCTGTGCAGAAAGTGTGGGTCATGGCCCCCGTGGAGCCTTGCGCGCTCCATGATAAGTGGACCGGACCATTTGAGGTGGTGGAGAGCAAGAGTGAGGTCACCTACCTGGTGGACTTGCGATCTCCCAGGAACCCTTTGCGGGTCCTACATGTCAACCGCCTAAAGCCCCATTTTGAGAGGTCCGAAGTGGGCATGCTCCTAGCAACAGATGATGGAATGGAAGAGGAGACAGAACCTCTTCCTGACCTCCTGTCTGCAACAGAGCAAGATGGGTCAGTGGAGGGTGTGAACCTCTCTAACTGCCTGACACCTGAGCAGCAGGAAGACTGTCTCCAACTGTTGGGACAGTTTCCTGACCTGTTTTCCCTGACTCCTAGTGTCACTGATTGGTGCGTCCATGATGTGGACACTGGGGACAGTCCTCCTGTCAAGCACAAGGCTTACAGAGTGACTGACAGGGTGAGAGCTTGCATCAAGGAGGAGGTCTCCAAGATGTTTGCATTGGGGTTGATTGAGTCCTCTCACAGCCCTTGGGCCAGCCCAGTGGTCTTGGTCCCAAAGGCTGCCGCGCCTGGTGCAACACCCGAACTTCGGTTCTGTGTGGACTACCGAGGACTCAATTCAGTCACCAGGACTGACGCGCACCCCATCCCCAGAGCTGATGAGCTCATCGATCGGTTAGGGGCTGCCCGGTACCTCAGCACGTTTGACTTAACGTCTGGGTACTGGCAGATTGCCTTGACTGATGGGGCCAAAGAGAGGTCAGCATTCTCCACACCAGATGGGCACTACCAATTCCGGGTTATGCCCTTTGGGATGAAGAATGCCCCTGCCACCTTTCAGAGGTTGGTCAACCAGGTGTTGGTTGGGCTGGAAGATTTCAGTGCAGCCTACCTGGATGACATCGCAGTGTTCAGCGCCATTTGGGAAGATTATCTGCGCCACCTCTGGGAAGTGTTGATGGCGCTGCGGAGGGCAGGCCTCACGATCAAGGCGAGTAAGTGCCAGATCGGGCAGGGTTCCGTGGTGTACTTGGGACACCAGGTTGGGAGCGGCCAGGTGGCACCCCTACAGCCCAAGATTGATACCATTCTGGCTTGGGAGCCCCCAAGACCCAGACAGAGGTGAGAGCCTTTCTAGGACTCACCGGGTATTACAGGGGATTTGTCAAGGGGTATGGCAGCATCGTTGCACCCTTGACAGAGCTGACTTCCAGGAAGCAGCCCAAGAGAGTGATTTGGACTGACACCTGTCAGAGAGCTTTTGACGCCTTGAAGACTGCCATGTGCACGGCCCCCGTGCTTCAGGCGCCCAACTTCTCAAAAGAATTCGTTGTTCAAACAGACGCCTCAGAGCATGGTGTAGGGGCTGTTCTGGCACAGTTAAATGAGGAGGGCCTAGACCAACCTGTAGCCTTCATCAGTAGGAGGTTACTTCCACGGGAACAGAGGTGGAGTGCTATTGAGCGTGAGGCATTTGCTGTGGTCTGGGCGCTGAAGAAGTTGAGACAATACCTGTTTGTGACTCACTTCCTGGTTCAGACAGACCACAGGCCCCTCAGATGGTTGATGCATATGAGGGGTGAGAATCCAAAACTGTTGAGGTGGTCCATTTCTCTACAGGGGATGGACTTCACGGTAGAACACCGCCCTGGTACAGAACACGCCAATGCTGATGGTCTGTCCAGATTCTTCCGCCTTAGTGATGAGAATTCCCTAGAGGTAGGATAGTTCTCCCCACATTTCAGCTGGAGGGGACACATGTTAGACCTGGCATCCTTGGCGTGGGTCTCCCTTCCATTTTTTCGCTATGCCTCCACTGTTGTTGACATGTTTTTGCTGGTTTAGATGCTTTGGGCACTTTGCCACTGCTATTCAGTGCCAAAGTGCAAGTGCACCCTATGGTAAATTAATGTATGGATTAGTGACTCCATGTTTGGCCTATTTGATTCACTGTCAGACCCTAGTACAGTGCACTGGTTGTGCCCAGGGCCTGTGAATCAAATGCTGCTGGTGGGCTTGCAGCACTGATTGTGCCACCCACAGGAGCAGCTTGTAAAGTGTGTCTCAGGCCTGTCATTGCAGAGCCTGTGTGCAGTCTGGTACTGCCATGTCGACTTGGTAAGTGCACCCACTTACCAGTCTCCAAACCTTCCCTTTCCTGCATATTAGTCACCCCTAAGGTAGGCCCTAGGGCAGGGTGCATTGTCTGTGTAAGGTAGGACATGCCCTGATGTGTGTGGCATGTCCTGATAGTGAATTACAGCCAATTTCGTTTTTCACTATTGCAAGGCTACCTGTCCCCATAGGCCAGAATGGGCAGTTTGATTATAACATCTTATAATCCTAACTGACCCAGGGAACATGGTAGAAAAACGAATTTAGTATGCCTGAACTCAGAATGATAAAATACATCTTTTAGTGAAGTTGGTTTTAACATTCTGTGTTTCAAAATACCACTTTTAGAAAGTAGGTATTTTCTTGCCTAACCATCCAGCCTGCCTCTGCTAGCTTGTGTATTGTATGTCTGGGTTTGTGAGTGACAGGGGCTGGGGGACTCCAGGAGACAGGGTGAGTCAGCACAGGGCTGAATAGACCTATCTGCATGTAGAGTGGTGGGAGGAGTAGCACCTGGGCCTGAATAGGGCTGTGCCTGCCTTCCACAATGCTGGCTCCACCTCCTGTGGTGCGTCTGATGTCCCTGGCCCACATTGACAAAGGAAGAAGGTGTGCACTGGCAGAATGCACCCAGAACTGGTTTGGACTAGGTACAGGACCCTCTGCCTTCAGAGGACAAAGAATTTGCTAGTATAAATATTGGGGCCCAGACCCCAAGATTTTAGATCACTTCTGGGAAGCAAGAAGAACCTTTGCTGAGGAGAGGAACCAGAGAACATGAAGGAGGAGACTATCCCTATGCTGTGTGCTGTTTGAGGGATTGGCCTGCAGTGGTTGCCTGATTGCCAAAGAAAGGAGAAAGGAACTTTGTGCTACTTTCATCATCTTGCAGAAAATCTCCAAGGGCTTGAAGATTGAGCTTGCCTCCTGCTGAAGTTTCGGGGATACAAGACTTCACCAACCAGCTCCCCTGAATTTCCTTGCTGGGAATTTGAAGTGCCTACTGTTGTGTTGGGCCTTCTGAGAGACTGCGTGTCGCTGGGAGCTGGAAGTGCGACTCACGAAGAAGAAGCATGTTGCCGCTGCAGCAGCTGTCGTTGCATCGCAGAGAAAGCGTGCTGCCGCTGCCGCTGTCACCATCGCATCACCGAAGCACCTCGCATCACCGGAGAAGAGTGTCGCCGTCGCAGCAGATGCCGTCGCATCATCGGAGAAGCGTATCGCAGGGCCTGTCGTGGCTCAGAAGATTCACTGAGTCGCCGCACCGCCGTCGGGCGTGCACGCATCGCCCCCTTTGTTGTCGCCTCGAGAAGAAGATGCCATTTTGTTTCATTGCACCGGGTCGTCATCGCATTGAGGCGCTGCTGGTCGCATCGCCACAGAAGCGCAGTAAGAAACCGACGCATCACCTCCCCATACAGTGAAGAACCGACGCATCACCTCCTCTCCGGTAAGGAACCGATGCATCACCGTCCCCTACGCAGCAGTAGGGAACCGACGCATCACCTCCCCCGGAGCAAGGAACCGACGCATCACCGTTCTTGCGTGTAAGGAACCGACGCATCACCTTCTCTGCAACTCTTTTGTTTGTATCGCGTTACGCATCCAAAGGTACATTGAACGTAGAGTGTTGCATTTATCACCTGCATTTGAACTGAACTATTTTCTGCCATTGACAATCATATTTTTCATAGTGTATTGTGGATTTTTGTCGTTTTGGGTCTTGTGTTAAGTCTATATAAAAATACTTATTTTTATAATACAACCTGTGTGGTGTCCATCTGTAGTGTTGTCACTGTGTTACTGTATGTGTTCACAAATGCTTTACACTCTGCCTCTGAGATAAGCCTGCCTGCTCGTGCCAAGCTACCAAGGGGGTGAGCAGGGGTTATTTTAGTAGTGTATCCCCCTTACCCTGACTAGAAGCAAGGGTCCCTATTTGGACAAAGGTACCTACCTCTGCCAACTAGAGACCCCCAGTTCTAACAACAGCTAAATCACTATTGCTCGTGGATGGAGAGATGTTGTCGATAAGGACAATGGAGATGCAGAACCGTCTTGCTTTGGATGTCTTATTGGCAAAAGAGGGCGGAGTCTGTAAAATGCTGAAGGTGCAAGAGTGCTCTACTTATATACCAGATAATAGTAAAGATCTGAAGAAGTATATAAGTAACATCACTGAGATTCATCATGAGATCCAGGATCTGACCGAAGAGGGTGTTTGGGAGAAAGTTGGAAAAGGGTTTGGTAGAGTGGGGAGTTGGTTAGCCAGCCTGGGAAAAGGTATTCTTGGTTACATTCTGAGACCTATCATTATAATCGTGGTCTGTGTGATTTGCCTGTGGGGTTTTGTGAGAGCTTATCAACGGTACAGGGCGAATCAAGTTGAAAGATCCTTTAGGGAGAGAGAGGTAAGGATGTCTAGACTGCAGGACAGTCATTGAGAGAATATCAAGAATCTGGAAAGTTCCGACAAGGAAGATTGGCTACAAGCTCTGTTTGGGTCGGTTCTTTCTCCAGGGAGTTGTGATTTTGTTGATGACACTAGTCATCAGAGGGGGGAACTGATACAGCACAGTGATATTCTGAAAATTGTAGGTGCACATTATATTCGTGGATAGTCCGTACCTGCATATATTCTTATGTGTGCGCTAACATTAGTTAGAATTCGTGTTGTAATAATCAGTGGTAAATGAAATGTTAAGCCATTCAAGAACCGTAAAGTGGCATTTAGAGGGAATTATGTGACTTTCGATGTTCATTGCAAATGCATAATGAAGTAGTTATATGTAATGTAATGTAGTAGATTTAAACGTGGATCATGTTGAAGTTGCACACACATTGGTGACTAATTGTGTTTAAATGTGATGAAATGTAGTGCTTACAGATGTAACATTTTAAATGTGTTTAAGTGATGTTAAAGGCCTAGATGGAGTATCTTCTCCTTCGCGTTAAGAAAGGCCTATTCGTTTCCCTATGTTAGCTGGTTTATGTAGGCCTGAAATGTATTTTCCCCTGGCGAGGCTCTCATTTAGAGACAGTCAGCTAAATTCATGTGCGTGCAAGGTTGTTCTGATCTCATGCTTCTGCTGCAGGTGCAAGGACACCGTCCTCGTTAGTTAGAATAACGCTTTTGTTTTAGGAGTTAGGTATGGACGAAACCAGTTACAAAGTCTCCAGGAATGCTGATAATTAGAAGATGTGCTGAAGAAGCCTGAGACCCAAGGACGCACCAACCGTTGCTGGAACGAGTACAAGTTTTGGTGAAAAGTTACCTACGAGAGGTGCTTGGCCAGAGGAGGTGTTTCAGGAGGCGTGGTTACTAAATGTCCTTTTTGTATTAGGGACAGTGCCCCGAGGGAGAGAGGAGAGCAGAGAGAAGAGGTCAGAGAGCAGAGGGAGAAGGAGAGATCTGTTAGAGGGTAAAGGAAGGGATCAATTCTAGAATGAAGACAGACTGGCTTTTACAACGTGAGTGTTTCTTAGGGAGACTTCACGAGCTGACACTATTTCTGGATCTTGCTTGGGTGATGTTAAGTAGGGATGTCACTTTAGAATAGTGTAGGGATAGATTAATGGTTTTCCTTTCTAGCTACTGATGAAGACCAATATAGATGTTGGTGCAGTTATTGCTTGTTTTGTATTCCTGGAATTGCTTATTCTCTTTATGTTATATCGGATTAGATTGGTTCGCAGGATGGACTTTGTATTAGTGCCTTTATATTTCTGCAACCTCGTTCTGAGGTGTCTGTACGTTCAGTTATTTTTGGTTTTGTAATAAACCTCTAAACTTGGAATTCGGAGTCAGTGATCTTTTCCAAGAATTCTTAATTTGTTTCATGACAGGATTGGAACGGATGTATTGTTTCTCCCCTTTACACTTCTCAGCAGGTAATAAAGGTTCAGTCGGCCGATTGTTCCTAGTAAATTGTACAGTGGAATCCGGTGTTATCAGTATGAATGGGGGTCTTTGGTGCAATTATCCTGTTCTCCTGGAACTAAATTCCGTGGTACCTGAGAAAATCGCTTAATCACAGTTTTGAGGCTTCCGTGAGCGATGTAAATAAATCAGTTGCAGTAATTGCAGAGTCTCACTGAACAGACCGACGATGGTTTGATCCATTCTGCCTCTGTTTCTTTAGTGCGTGGCAGCCCCACTGTTTACATGCTAAGTCGTTTCTTTGCTAAGGGTCTCAACCTGTACTTCAAAAGCTTCGGTTCGGGTCACGAATGCAGCAAATGTGCTGTAACTTCCCTATCCGATTTTTAGGTCAAGCGTGAGCCAGCGTGCAAGTGTTGCTCTGCAAAGAGCTGTGGTAGTTCAGTATGGAGAGAAGCTTCCCCCACTCCCCCGCCCTGATTTTTCATTGGCTTGTGTGTTTATCCTTTGTAAATGCTGTCTTCTGATTCATTATGAGGCTTGTTAGTCCCGCCTTAGTACAGCCTTGTCGTCATTTGTATCCTCCCATGGCTACTGGCCCCTTTACTTAGTTGTTACACGCTACCTGTACTTTTTGTTGACTCGTTGGCCACCGGCCACTCGCAGCCTGTGTTACAGGTCCCTTCCTACACAGTGCCGCCTGAAGCCCCCGGAGCCCATCTCCCTCCCTCCCTGCCCGGCCTGGACCTTTGCTGGCTCTTGCTGCGGGACCTTCCACCTTTGCAGGTAAAGGAAGCGGGGCTTGAAGGGGTCGCAGTGCAAGCAGTAGAAATCTATGGTGGGGGGGTCGGGTTGGTTCTAGTGTATGGGCTCGACAACCATGTAAGAACCTTGTACCCATGACTGCTGCGAGTACTGGGCTAGTTCAGCACCATTTTTAACGCTTGGGACGTTTGTGTTCTAGATAGGAGACATCAGAAAGGGCGCTGGGAGGAGGAATGTAACTTTTTTTTGTGGGGGGGGGGGGACTGGACTGTTAGCACATTGTAAACTATTTCTGCCCGAGAGAAAGGCCTGTGCAAAGCTGCAGCGGCCGCAGTGCCTATGTTTGTTTGGTCGGAGGCAGGGTGTAGCACTTTTTCCCCTCGTGCTTCTTCCTCTGGCGTCCTGCTGTTGTGGTGTGCAGGGTGTATTATTCTCTGAGACGGAGTCTCGGCAGAGAAATGCAAGTTGTTAGAAATCACACTTTGCATTACTGAATCTATATTGCACACACTGTGTCCATTCCTAGCAGCCCAGGTGCCCGTGCCGGGGTTTCACACAGAGCTGAGGCTGTGATAGTGGCTGCTGGATCGAGCATGGCTGCTCTCTGACCTTTGAGTAAGGGAAATGCTAGGGATACAAACTGGCAGTGCCTGCCAAGCGTACCAGCAGCTATCCTGAAGAATACGAATTGATACCACTATGAGAAAAGTGAATGCTCTGACAGTGCACTATTCCACACCAGCACCAAGTAAATCACCATTGTATACATGGAACACTTACTGCACTGGTGGAGCCCGCTTCCTCGACCATAAAACAGGTACTGCATTGCCAGTACTCAGCGTGTGCACATTTCTTGTGGGTTGGTTTGTGTGACAGTATGATTGGTAGTTTGTGATGACCTACCATTGCCATAGAAACTAATACCATTTGATTTTAAAGGATTATTCCAAAGTAAAAAAAAAATTAGAGACATTTTAAAAATAAAGGATGTAAATGCCTTAACTACCCTTTCAAAAGTTTCCTTGAATAATAATTTTCTGAGACTAGACATGACGTGTTTGAATTGAAATGCAAATGGTAAAGGTGCTATTACTGCATCATTGTTTGCTGAATGGATGTCAGTGCTTTTAAGTTTGATGAAACCAACCTTTTCTATTCAATGCAGAGTGGTCTTTGGGGTGAGACCCCTTCAAGTCCCTAGCTTGCTTGTGTGAGCCTCCTTCGGCTATTGGCTTACAATACAGTACGATGAGAATGTTGTGTTCCATTTAGAGAGGCATCAGACAATGTTGAAAGATTACCTACAGTGGATAATCTCTTTTGAGACACCTGCTTGCAAGTGTGTATGCACCATAAAGTTCACAGTTGCAATTTTGGGGGTCGATAAAAGGACTATCATTGAGAGGGGTCAGTGTAACACCAGCTGGAGGAGTTTGGTATGTGAGTAATATGCACTTAATAAATAGAAATACTTCTGCCAAAAAAGGTGCTTAGAAGAGCAGATATGAGCTTCTCGACTTGCTTTTGTTGGTGTCCTCCCATAATCTGTGTTTTGCAAGGAACGTTCTCTAAGGAGCCATCTAGCTCATTGATGTAGTGTTTGTCAGTGGCATGGAGGTGAATTATGTTTGCACATTGACTTGAGTTCACTAATTCGCCAAGTCAAACAAGGCTCTCACTGTGGAGTGAGCTGATCATTATTCCTTAGAGGACCAGCACTTGAGCAAGCCTGAGAAGTCAAAGCCCTTGCAGTGTTATTTGCATACAGTCTGTGACTATTTTGATGAGATCAGGACACGTGTATTAATCCGCCTGCAGTGTAGCCATGTAGAATAGTTGTGGCTTTCAAGAGCTTCTGGCAGGCAGTACTGTTTTAGAGCTGTTAAGCTGCATTTCCCCGTCTCGATTGCACTTGTATCATCTTCAGAAGCATTAACGGCAGAGGCAACCCTGGTGAGATTCAACATTTACCACGAACTAAACCAAGATTTGCCTAATCAGGCAAACTATCCCTCTTACAGAAAAAAAAACACAAGCAATACGTTTAACTTTACTAAAACGTTAAAACACATAGGCACCACAGATTCTATACGTGTTCCTTCAAATTATGAAACGCACATTTCCAAAAAAGACCGTCAACCTCTCACCCAGCTCCCTTCCTCTTGCCTACCATAACATTAATCTTGAGGTATTTAAACGACCTGTGTACCTCAATGCACATACTTTTATTGATTTTACAACGCCAGTGCCTCTAACTCTCACAAATGCGAGACCAATTTGCATTGCAAATGCTTGTTGTTTTTTATTGCCTTTCCAGCCAAGGAGGTGTGGGGGTGGGGGGGTGGGGGTGCAGGATAGATGAGATAACGCTATGGCAGCCACTACTGAGAAACAAAACAAGCATTTGCAATGCAAATTGGTCTCGCATTTGTGAGAGTTAGAGGTATTGGCGGTGTAAATGAGAATGTCTTTTACCCATGTGTTTTTGATTGGAGCGAATGTATGTGTTGTGGAGTGGATTTATGTGCCTTGGAATTGTTAGTTGTGGAATTGCGTGTGGTGGAATTGTATGGAGTGGATTTGTGTAGTGGAATTATGTGGCATAGTGTGTAATGGAAATATGTGGATAGTAATTATATGGTATTGAGTGTACTGTAATTATGTGGAGTGGGATTGTGTGTCAGAGTGTACTTATGTGGAATGGCATTTTGTGTGGTGAAGTGGTATTTTGTGGAGTTTAATTATGTGGTGTGCTGTTGAATTATGTGGCATGATGCGGAATTCTGTCGTGTGGATTGGATGTATGTGGTGTGTTGTGTAATTGTGTTGTTGGGTTGAAAAAAGTGGTGTGGAATGTACAATGCCAACAGCTCTAAATCTCGCAATTGCGAGACCTATTGCATTGCAAGTGCTTGTTTAACATTTGTTTGCTGTCATTGTTTACTTTTATCAGCAGTCTGGGATCATTAATGCAGCTGTAGAACACATGTTAAAGTCATTTCTTTTTATATTTACAAATGTTTTACTGATTAGGGGGAAAACGGTTTTAGCAATTTTACAAACTTTTGTACCTTAATACTGGTCAAGCTAATAAAAAAAAACACAGTGATGGCAACCCGAGGCTTGTGTGACACAATCCAGCCGGTGCTGGTGTTTTAATGACTAGCACTTACGTTGCTGCATTTTGCGAGGCTTTACTTCCAAAGAGAAAATACAACCTTTTAACCCTTTCCGTGCTCATGACGAGCTCAGCTCGTCATGCTGCGCGGTAGCGCTGTGCGCATGACGAGCTGAGCTCGTCACGACCCCACCCGCGATCGGAATGTCCAGCATACGAGCGGAATTCCGATCGCGGTCAAGGGGTTAATCTCGGAATGCAACTTGCTCTAGGTTAAAAATGAGGGCCTACCAGAAGGGGTAACAAACAAGAAAGGATGGCTTTGTCCCCTATGTCAACGCATTCTCTGTATATAAGGGAAGCTTGTGCTGTTGCATTACATGCCATATCCAGGGCCACTGGACTTATGTGAATCTGCAGTCACAGCTTTTTTCGCATTGTTATGGATTTGCTGCATTTGCCACATAATCCATCATCTGCTGTACAAACTGTAGATCTTCCCAAAGAAACACATTTGCTTCTAGCTCAAACGGATCAAAAGTTATATGATGACGTGTTTGCATATAGTGGAAGGCCCCCTTTTTGTATATAGCGCGAACTCGAACTGTGCCGCATGATTCCAGTGGCCATGGTTATATCTGTCTCTTAATGAAGGCCAGTACAACATTCTTTCCCTCTCCTGGTTTTATTGGTCGTCTTTCATTCTCTGAATCTTGTGCTTCTTTTTGGGTTTTTTCACAGATGTATCATTATTTTGTATTCTCTCGTTTGTCTCGCTCCTCACTGCATGTAGTTTCTTCTTCATCTAATGTTTCATTTTCTTTATTTATATAACCTCTCTGCATTCCAGCATTAAAACGTGCGTCCCAGAATCAAAATACACTAACGCGCAAGGCTGAAGTTCATATGGTGAAATTATTTACAAGCCTCTCACTTCTCATAGCCATATGAATGAAGGGGGTGGGGGAGGCGGGAGGGAAGGTGTTGAGAAATACCAGCTTCCCGAGACACATTTCAGTACGCATGCATATCATTGTACGCATGCGCACCTCAGCAAATAGGGTATCAATATGTTCAACCGACTCTACACCTGTTCAAGCGA
Source organism: Calotriton arnoldi (assembly GCA_963921515.1). Taxonomy (NCBI): domain Eukaryota; kingdom Metazoa; phylum Chordata; class Amphibia; order Caudata; family Salamandridae; genus Calotriton; species Calotriton arnoldi. Next base: position 336,728 of record CAWUFW010009236.1, on the reverse strand, counting down.
AAAGAGAGATGGTCCACTTACCTCCTTTCTAAGATCAGTCAGCACCCAGTCCACCCGCAGCTTCCACTGACAGTTCGAAAACTTTTATTGACAGTTTGTTACTCAAGTACACAACAGCGGCCTTCCCTGCCAGGATTTAATGCGTATAATTAAACGAGTGTGCCACCAGAAGGAGCGGGCTACAAGCACGCTCGCTCCCAAACACCCTGATGCATGCTCTGCTCCGTCACTTCCCCTGGAGCACAGAGAAGGAGGAATCCGAGCCTGCGTTTGGCAGCAGCAGTCGGGCAGGTTGAGTAAATCTTGTGGATGCAGCAGTTCCAGTACCGAGCAGAACTATCTTAAATGGAGGCGCTTTAGTGAACGAAAAGAGACGAGAGGAAGAAACGGGGAAAAAACAGCTTCTGAACCGCTAGGACGCCAACTCTGAGGCAAGTTAAAGTGGACAGGGTGGGACGCGATCCCCTACCTAACAAGCATGGAGAGAGAACTGTATGCTGCTCTCAGAGGGACTGGTTGTGTTTCAGCGGTCAGCACTGCCGACTTGGATGCTGGGGACCAGTGTTCGAGCCTTGGCGTTGGCCCCACACACCTGTAGTTAGTTATCTGTATTACTAGCACTTTAAATTCAAAATAAATAAACAGCATCTCAGGAGGGAGCAAGGAGTTAGGTGAGCTGTGATTCACGGACAACGGGGGGGGGGGGAGTAGTGCTTACAGTCTAAGTACTGTGTAACACTGGAAGTAAAGGGGCCAGTAGCCATGGGAGCGTACCAATGACGACATGCCAAAACAAGGAGGGACTAAAAAGCCACATATTCAATCAGATGGCAGCATTTACGAAAGGCAATGGCAGAGCCAATTAAAAACATGGGCGAGGAGTGGGCGGAGCTTCCACTGAGCTTTTACTCCATACCCGATTACTGCATGCCTCGCAAAGCGAGCAGCGCATACGCCCTGCCGCTATAGGCTCGACCTAAAAACAGAATCCTGCTTTTCTAACCTTTTGAATTCAATTGACATTTGCTCTGTAAACCACTAGATGGCAATGTAAGCGTTTTTATGCACTGCGTGTGCGCCTCATAACCCAATGTTAATAGGTGTATAGCAGTGCACTGTAGCATAGTATTTTAGAAAGCTGTACTGATTAAAATATTGATTAAATAATATTGCGGTTTATGATTTGACGCTTTTCAGTGTCAACGGGTACAATATAGCAATCTTCCGATCCCAACTTTCGACACAGCCCTTCAGGATTCTCAGGGTGTTTGTTCATGTTTATTTTTCCTCACTTTTGAAATATGTACTGATAACCTGGAAATGCCACACGTGCTAAATAGTACCAGAGGAAATATCAGAAAATGAAATAATTTGAAGAATATTTGTCCGTGGCTTTTCTGTGATGAACTGTATTTCCGGTGAAATGTATATAGTTTCCATCCCATATAGTTTAAGTGGCGGCACTTTCCATGCACCCCAAATAAGTATAAAAAACGCGAAGGCTCACAAAGCTGCCATAACCATCTTTTGAATAACTTGAGTGCGGCTCCACATTTTACATTTTTTTATTTCCCTACTTTTTTTTTTCTATAATCTGCATGGCAGACTATTCAACGCTTACATATAGAATCATTGATAAGTAACTATGAAGTAAGTGTATTTTTTTTCACTGACGGTTTCTGAGTGACATCAAATAGAGAAGGAGAGTGAAGTCGAGTTGTTCTTGATGTCACTCAGAACCCGTCAGTGAGAACATCCCCTTTTGGGAATGAGTCATTATTAGATTATTGCCGTTTTATAAGGAACGCCCTCTGCAAGGTCAGCTTAAGTCTTAGTAATGGCTTGAGCCATTTCTTGGAGTGGCTTCACAGCGTGATCTATGTCGGAATTCAGGGCCTGACAAGCTGTCAAGCTTTGACCAAAGATGTAGATCTGCTGCTGCTGAGATCTGCTGAGAATCATGACGTCCCTGACTTCCTCCAGTTGCACTGAATCTGGAAATTCCTCACAAGAGAAACAAATATCATCAAAGCCGATAGGTCTGATTTGGCGCTAAAAGTGCCTGTATGCTTCCATTTACCCAGTCCCTCATCCATATGTCCATTTATTCAATCACTGTTCATCCATTCACTCAGTGACTCATCCTTGGATTCCCACATCTATACCTGCTACTCGCCCATTCACAATGCCGCAAGCACACTCGCTATTTGATGAACAGGCACTTTCATTTATAAGCCAAACCTATTGGGTTTGCTGCTAATCTGTGAGGGTTTTAAGAGTGCTGTAAGTATGTGAGGCTGTTACCTTGTGTGAAAAGTGAAAGTGCTACTAGTAGTTTGTGAGTGCTAGTCTGCGTGGGCTGTGAGAGTGCTCCCGGTAGTGTGTGATTGATAGTCTGTGATGAGTTTAAGAAGGCTTCTACAAATGACTGCTATTCAGTGAGAGGTGTGCGAGTGCTGTGAGAAGAGTAAGACTACTGCTGTCTGAGGGGTGTGAGTGGTTTGAATAGTGTGTATGTGCTAGTGTAAAAGTGTGAAAGTGTGAAAGTGGTTTGGTAGTGTTAGGATGGGTGAATACGATGTTGATGTATACCATGATATATGCAGGCCCCCAAAACGGCAATACCAATAAATGCGATGTAAATGTATGCCATAAACTATGCCCACATAACAGAGTCAATACCAGTAGGAACAATGTCAATTTATGCCATAATCTATGCATACATAACAGCGTCGATACCAGTAGGAACAATCTCAATGTACGCCATGACAACTGTACGCACAATACTGAGGATGTCTGTATAAATTATATCAATGACCGCCGCATTATTTGTAGAAGTTCTAAAGAACTTGTATCATTGCCGTTGGATTCACCCTAGGTGACCTCCCCATCAACCCAGAGTCAGAGATATGTGTTCAGACAGGCCCTGCGACCCCCAACCCACGCCTATCGAGTGACAGGCCACAGGTGGGGCCTCACTTAGCCCAAAGACAAACACGCACCCAGGGAAAACCCTGATCGATCCCAGAGATAGGTAGTCACACCACAAACAGGACCTAGGAGATTGGCCCCAATAAAATATGTTTGGCCAAAGGTGCGTGTTCCCAAAATACACAAAAGTTAGATGCCACATGTAGTTAGGAGCACTCAAACCAGGACCGCATGAAATGATCACACGCTCCCCAGACCAGACATCCAGACACATACACACTGGCCCACACTAGCTCTGCCCAAGATTGAGAGCCATCTGTGTCCCTTATCAGATGCCCAAACTTGTTATTTATGACTATGATGCCTTTCAAGGAATGTCAGTGTTTTAATGTACCCATAAAATGTGTACATGTGCAGCCCAAACTTCTGAACTTGAAGACAGTCTTCAGTCATGCCTTGGCAAAGTGTCCAAGTGAAGACTCACATATATTATCAGAGCTTTGAGTATTGTTACATATATTTCAGATGATGTCCTTGAATTCTGATCTTTCATATTACACATATGAAGGTCACCTTCATTTAATGAAGTTGACATGAGGTGATCAAGCGCCTAGCAGCTTTTAGGTCAGTAGTGTGAACCATAGCAGTATTGGCAATCAATTTTGTAAACATTGAAGAAGTCTTACTGTAAGAAATTGGTATTATTTGAGGGTAGTGAGTACCCACCGCAAGTAATAACTACAACACTTGCCAGGGTGAACCAATAAACTCACTGAATAAACCTGAGCTCAATGCTATGGCACAGAGCAGACAGGCTTAACTTAGAGGCAATGTGTAAAGTATTTATGCAGTATAAAATAGGAATAAAGACACAACACAACACATGAACAATTCCCAACAAATGTAGGCAAAAAGACTAGATTTTAATAAATAAAATGATATAAAAATGACAAAAATCCAAAAAGGGAAACCAAGGTTATTTATTTTTAAAGTTTAAATATGAAAATTGCACCAGAAAGTGCTCAGCACCAACTGTAGGCATCTGATTGCGATTAACTGCTACCTATGCGCAAGTTATAGCCAACTGTGATGGGACACAGGTCGGATACAATAACCAGGTTCAACCCGGTTGGAAGTTTTACCTTCGGACTTAATCTCTGAAATGGATGTCAAAAATCCTTAGCAGGGTAAGGCAGCAGGCTGTGTCCAAGGAGGGCTCCAGGTCTTTGGATAGCCACTGGAAGAGGTTGTGGTGAAGCCATTGACCTTTGTTGGGAAAGCTCTAAGTGGGAGAAATTTGAATTTTGCCCCCAGGGAAGGTCCCTTATTGGCCACATAGTTTTGGTGCTGTTGCACTGTGAAGATTTCTACCTTTGGACTTTGACACTTTTTTGGAGCTTTGATTCTTCCAGCGGACCAAGACTGCAGCCTCAAAGGACTCCACGAGTCCAGATAGCTTCCCCATGAGGTCCCATTGACTTGCTGCTGTAGAATTGCTCAGAGTGGAACAACCTGAACCTTTTACCCAGTGGCAACAACCTTTGGTGAATTCATCTGGCAGTTTGGTGCTGGTCCATGGTAGGTTCTTGGAGCCAAAAAGTTTCTAAGATCCAGGTTTCTGGAGATGAAGTGAGGACACCAGCGAAGCTGTTCAGGGACCTTGGGGACAGTACTTGGGCGGCAATTCTCATTCCAGCATGTTCATTTGGAACTGATCATCTGGGCAGTTGCAGAAAAATGCCTCTTGTAGCTTGTTGTGTACTTGCAGGTTGAACAGATCAGCCATATGAACCTTGAAGTCCACGTCTTTGACCTGTATACAAAGGGAGGGCAGGTCTACTCTTCTAGGCTCTATTCAAGTCGCAGACAGCCCTCTTCTGTTCTTCCAGTGGTCCAGACACTGATCTCAGAAGGGCACATTTATGCCTGGCTGCAACCTGCAGCTGGGGGAAACTCCTGGCCACTCCCATACCAATGGGGTAAAGGGCCCCAAGGGTAACCCTACCCACCTTTGCTGCATTTTCTGTGTTTCCTACTGCAAGCAATCCAATAGTGCCCCTCTCTACCTATAGCCAACATGGCAGAAAATTTCTTCCCTTGTACCAACCCCAGACATGTGGCCATAGAAATTAGCAGCGCCTCCTCTGTGGTCACTCTAAATCAGTTCTGGAAGCAGCTCCCTTCCCACTGGGATTGGGTGTATGACTGACTGGTGGGACAAAGGTAAGGGGCAAGATCCAGTTTTAGCTGCATCTGCCTGTGAGAGGGTAGGCCTCTTTAAAGGTAAGCAGTACCTGGGCCAGCCCACAGGCCATCTGTCAAGGGATAAACAACACCTCCTCACACCCAAAGGCTTTCGTCCCTGCTCTGGGAGCAAGTTCACACCTCATCAAGGGGAATATTCAGCTTCCAGGTGGCAGCTGGAGCACATGCAAATTGACCTCCAGATGTCTTAGACAGGAAAAAGATAACTTTCTAAAAGTACCTTTTCAAAAATATTTCTTTTGGGTTTTGATAATTTTTTTCAAGAAGTCCATGAATGTTATTTGTAGGTGTGTCCTTACCGGAGATAACATTATTTAATTTAATATCGTAGCCCAATGTTTTTCTATGCTGAAAATAGCTTTTGGACATTTTCACTGTAAGGATATGTGTAAAATTAAACTTTTACATGTCCTACTTTTAAATATCATTTGGCCTGCATTATGGGTAACAAGGTCATCTTAGGGGTGACTTATATTAAAAGGAAGGTTTGACCTGTCAAAATTGGTAATTTTTTACAGGTCAAATTTGTAGTTTAAAACTGCCCAGTCAGGCTACAAATGGTAGGCTCTAGTCATGTTTGCACTGTCACTGGAGTGGGTTGCAGAATGGGTGCTGTAGCCCACCAGTGACATTTAACTTACCATATGCTAGGAAATTAAAGGTAAGTTAAATATTCCAATTATGGGTACGCCAATTTTATCATGTTGAAGGGAAAGCACAGGACCTTTACCACTGGTTAGCAGGGGAAAGTGCACACAGAGTTCTATAGCGAGCACAAACAGTTGAGGCAAAATTCCATGCAAAAGATGGTCATTTTTAACACTTAGGAAGTCCCAGAAGATGCCTATAGAAACAGAAATTGATAAGACAACACTGTACTTGGATGTCAAAACAGAAACAAAAGCAGAACAAAGACAAATATTCCATAAAATGGATGCAGAAGAAAAAAGATGCAATAAGTGGAAAGAGCTACCTTAAACTCATGTACCTGTTGAACAAGAAGCTCTTGAACAGATGAACGGAAAAGGCACTGAGCAGTTCTTAATTTGTGAACTAATACTTGCCAGGGCCCTGACTAGGAGGCCACTGCAGCTTGCACCAGGTATTGCCCCACCATTCACTGCTAATGATGGTACCAAAACAACTACTAACCATCTCTCTCCTGCAAGTGCGACAGTTCAGATTATTCCAGGTCCCCAAAGCTAAACGAATGGCTGTGGAGGCAGGTATTAGTATTTTTTAATTTATATTGTATTCATAAACAACTGTTGTTCTCTCTAAATTAGATGAGCAACACCACCATGTGGCAGTGTCATAAGTGTGGTGATGACAATTAAGTTACGGTGCTGAGCACCGGAAACCAAATAAGTGCTGGTGCCGAGCACCTGAAACCACCAGCTCAAATTAACTCTGGCACTGAGGAGTATGAATTGAATGAGAAGATGCATATGTGGGAAGCCTGCAATAACTAGATGACATTTGAGTAATAATTAGTTCAGCTTTCCCAAATCCACAACAAAAGATTTAACCCTGACCCCTTACACAGTTTGCTTCTTTCCAGTTTGTTAGAAACTGGGTTTTTGGTTGGCTAGGGTTTGCGTCTAAGCCAGGCAGAAACCATCACTTTAGTCAGGGTAAGTAAGGTACACACCAAAGATAAACTGTGTCACCCTCTGGTAGCTTGGCGCAGATCAGGTAGGCTTATCATCAGAGGCAATATGTAAAGTTTTTGCGCAACACATACACACAGAAACACAATGAATACACCACAAAAGAGACTCCACACAAGATTATATAAACAAGCATTTGCAATGTAATAGGTCTCACATTTAGGAGTGTTTGAGCTACTGGCATTGTAAATGACAATGCCATTTATTTATGTGTTGTTTTTAAAACAGATAAATAAATAAAAGGCATGTCATTTTCAATGACAATAGCTTAAACTATTGGAAATGCGAAACCTATTGCACTGCAGATGCGTTTGGCGCCAGTGCTATAAAGATTTTTTTTAAAGCTTTAGGAGAGAGCATGTCCTGCCTGCAACAACAGGCAAGACAAAGCTATTTGAGAAAATAGTGCCCAGAGGCTGTAATTAAAGCCTTCCAAGAAACAACACACATAACAGGGGATGTCCTCATGGGAGGTTACAAAATAAGACAAGGCGGTACTAAGGAGGGACTACTAAGCCTATTGACCAATAAAAAGCCATAGTTTACAGCGGACAATGACACAAGCCAATGAAAAATATGGGCAGAGAGTGGGCGGAGCTTCAAGTCTATACCTGAATACAGCATACCTCGCAGAGCAGCGCATTCACTGTCCAGGCTCGATCTAAAAAAGAAAAAAGGCGCAATGACATGACTGCTACTGGTGGTTGAGTCATGCCGCCAGCGCACATATGCATGGCTACATTTGTACACATGCATCACAATGCGTGTGGGCCAATGGAATGATGTGGGCGCCATTTCCTTTGGTTATTTGTTTTCCGATCTAAGACGGTGCACCCCACTTGAATAAATACAAATTTAAAATTTATGGGAAAGAACAAAATTAGAAAAAAGGGGTATATATGGGTGGGATGCAATGGAGGAGCAGGTGGGAAGCGGGGAAAAGCAATATACGAGGAAACAGCAACACAGTGAGCAGAGAGGAAACAATGGAGAAAAGAACGCAAGGGGAAAAGCCAACAAGGGTGAGAGATTAGCGGGAGAGATGCATATGAAGGAGGGAGCAACATGGCACAGTTGAGAGAGGTACACAAGACTTAGCAGCATTCATGTGAGAGCAGTGCGGGGTGTATTTGGTGTGAGAAGGACAGAAGTAGCAACCTGGAGAACAAATCCTCCTCTCGAATGCTTAACCCAAAAAACAAAAAGTTCCCTGAAAGTGAGCACTGGGAGGATACAAGTTAGCCAATCAAAGAAATGATAAAAAGACAATGTTCAGGAAAGAGAAAAACAGAAGATGGACAAGCTGGGAAAAAGAAACCATTGGATAAGAAGCAAGCAAATAAGAAATGGTAAACAACTGGCAGGCTTACATGTAAGCCCCATGTAACTTTTTGGCAATACCCACAATAGGTTGTTCGCCTAACCTAAAAATGTCAGCCACACAGCCACTGATGCAGAACCTACTGGAAAGCACGCGCCAGTCATCTGGCGGTCATATTTACTGAATTGCTGAAAAATCTAAGGCCTCATTAAATGGCACTAACATATGCAAGCCCATCCTGCCCCCTTCCAGGTCTCTTCTTTCCATTGGGTGTGAATGTGGGAAATGGTTCAATCACCTGAGAGTGAACATGCTCTAGGTATGAAGAGCTGGGTGCAGCATAGAGAGAGAGAGAGAGAGATCTCGAGAGATCTCGAGAGAGAGATATCGAGAGAAAGATCGAGAGAGAGTGCGAGAGCAAGAGAGAGATCGAGAGAGATAGAGATATGCTTGTGCAGGAGATCATGATGTCCAGGCTCCTCTTGCCAAAATCCTCGATCAACTGGCTTTTCTGGATAAGCAATTCTCAATAATGTTCATTTGCTGAAAGACTCTTGAGCTTTATTCTAGAAACAGCCCCTGGGATAGGCCTGTGGAACTGAAAGTATACTGGTGTACTCTTTAGTGTCCACATGCTGAATAAAATCTGTAAAGACTCCAAAAGCGTCAAAATAAACTTACTTTGATGCATTTGGCGCCCTTAACTACACTTTACTTTCGACCTTCAAAAACAGCAATCCTACCTCCTAGCAGAGACCTTTGTAGAAGCCGTATCAGGCAGGGCAGGTAAAAAAGCCACAAACAACAAGCAAAACCCCCAGCAACATAGAAATGATAGAGAGCAGTGATATTCTGAAAATTGTAGGGGTACATTATATTCATGAATAGTCCGTACCCGCATATATTCTTATGTGTGTGCTAATTTTAGTTAGAATTTGTGTTGTAATAATCAGTGGTTTCTTTATTTGTTTAATTCACACGTATGATGTAACATCTTATTCGTCAGCAAGTTTGTGTTTATAGGTTTTGAATACAAACTTTGAGGTATTTAAACATGGATGTCGTGAGATAATTATGCGCACATACACGCTCACAGTACTCTTATGGAGAGAATTCAGATACATTTTGCTGGCGGTTACGATCTGAATTATAGTTTTGGTTATAGTATATTGCATTATGGGAGTAGGAGTCTTCCTCGTATCTGGGGCAGTTGTTTGATGGTAGATCATGTGACTAATTAAGCAGCACGTGGGTGGGAATGTTTGGTTTAAAAACAGGACGGTTGAATGAGGGAGGAAACACTTTTTGGTCCAAGTAAAGGAGATGGACGGGTTAAACAGTTCATGCAGGTATGTTGAGGGTTGTGGATGCAGCGATAGAAAAATGCGCATGATGTTGCAGTTTGTGTGAGGTGTGCGTTTGAAACAAACCGAGTGATATGAAGGGGCTATGAAATGAGGGATGTTTAGTGCTGGTCTCAGAGTGGGATTTAGTGAGGTGAGGAGGAAGGGTAAATAAGAGCTAGATGTAATGGGGGAGTGTGGGTGATGACAGGATAAATAAATGAAGGCGTCGGGATTTGCAGTGAATAATGAATGTTAGATAAGAACGATAGGATGGAGAAGTAAAGAGTGTGAAAGTTTCAGCAATATGAATTGTTAGTTGGTAAAGGTGTTTTTGGCTAAGAACAGGGAAGGTGTGAACGTGGAGTATGGAAGGGGTGAACACACAGGATAGACATGGAGTGAAAGAGAGGCACGTAATTATTTCACACGGGGTGGAAGATACGAGGGGTTTCACTTAAGCATGCAGATACTTATAACAGAAGAATATGATTATGTTTATAATTGTCATGAAGGTTGGGTATTAATTAGTAGCTTCATGGACGTGTGAATAAACAGGAGTACAAGTAATCAAATATGGATGAAATTCTGAGTACATGGATGAAAACGGATGACATTATATCATATGAGGAGCGTGGTATATCCACCATCAAGCTGTGCAACCAGGTTTGGGGCGGTATTACGCCCCAACTCATTGTGGTTTAGTTTCTACGTGCCACCAGGGCAAGGCACGCACCTGGTTTGCACGCACTCTCGGACAAGAATGAAATAAACTTGGAGGAACATTAAAATGAATGGTGTGCATCCCATTTACCTTGCTGAATTGTTCATTTGTTGCCCTACTGCGGGTTTGCACCCAGCAAGAACTTTCGGATTAATATGATAAATTTTCTTTATTTGTTTAATTTACACGTATGATGTAACATCTTATTCGTCAGCAAGTTTGTGTTTATAGGTTTTGAATACAAACTTTGAGGTATTTAAACATGGATGTCGTGAGATAATTATGCGCACATACACGTTCACAGAACTCTTATGGAGAGAATTCAGATACATTTTGCTGGCGGTTACGATCTGAATTATAGTTTTGGTTATAGTATATTGCATTATGGGAGTAAGAGTCTTCCTCGTATCTGGGGCAGTTGTTTGATGGTAGATCATGTGACTAATTAAGCAGCACGTGGGTGGGAATGTTTGGTTTAAAAACAGGACTGTTGAATGAGGGAGGAAACACTTTTTTGGTCCAAGTAATGGAGATGGATGGGTTAAACAGTTCATGCAGGTATGTTAAGGGTTGTGGATGCAGCGATAGAAAAATGCGCATGATGTTGCAGTTTGTGTGAGGTGTGCGTTTGAAAAAAAACGAGTGATACGAAGGGGCTATGAAATGAGGGATGTTTAGTGCTGGTCTCAGAGTGGGATTTAGTGAGGTGAGGAGGAAGGGTAAATAAGAGCTAGATGTAATGGGGGATCGTGGGTGATGACAGGATAAATAAATGAAGGCGGCGGGAGTTGCAGTGAATAATGAATGTTAGATAAGAATGATAGGATGGAGAAGTAAAGAGCGTGAAAGTTTCAGCAATATGAATTGTTAGTTGGTAAAGGTGTTTTTGGCTAAGAACAGGGAAGCTGTGAACATGGGGTATGGAAGGGGTGAACACACGGGATAAACATGGAGGGAAGGAGAGGCACGTAATTATTTCACACGGGGTGGAAGATACGAGGGGTTTCACTTAAGCATGCAGATACTTATAACAGAAGAATATGATTATGTTTATAATTGTCATGAAGGTTGGGTATTAATTAGTAGCTTCATGGACGTGTGAATAAACAGGAGTACAAGTAATAAAATATGGATGAAATTCTGAGTACATGGATGAAAACGGATGACATTATATCATATGAGGAGCGTGGTATATCCACCATCAAGCTGTGCAACCAGGTTTGGGGCGGTATTACGCCCCAACTCATTGTGGTTTAGTTTCTACGTGCCACCAGGGCAAGGCACACACCTGGTTTGCACGCACTCTTGGACAAGAATGAAATAAACTTGGAGGAAAATTAAAATGAATGGTGTGCATCCCATTTACCTTGCTGAATTGTTCATTTGTTGCCCTACTGCGGGTTTGCACCCAGCAAGAACTTTCGGATTAATATGATACATTTTCTTTATTTGTTTAATTCACACGTATGATGTAACATCTTATTCGTCAGCAAGTTTGTGTTTATAGGTTTTGAATACAAACTTTGAGGTATTTAAACATGGATGTCGGGAGATAATTATGCGCACATACATGTTCACAGTACTCTTATGGAGAGAATTCAGATACATTTTGCTGGTGGTTACGATCTGAATTATAGTTTTGGTTATAGTATATTGCATTATGGGAGTAGGAGTCTTCCTCGTATCTGGGGCAGTTGTTTGATGGTAGATCATGTGACTAATTAAGCAGCACGTGGGTGGGAATGTTTGGTTTAAAAACAGGACCGTTGAATGAGGGAGGAAACACTTTTTGGTCCGAGTAATGGAGATGGACGGGTTAAACAGTTCATGCAGGTATGTTGAGGGTTGTGGATGCAGCGATAGAAAAATGTGCATGATGTTGCAGTTTGTGTGAGGTGTGCGTTTGAAAAAAACCGAGTGATACGAAGGGGCTATGAAATGAGGGATGTTTAGTGCTGGTCTCAGAGTGGGATTTAGTGAGGTGAGGAGGAAGGGTAAATAAGAGCTAGATGTAATGGGGGAGTGTGGGTGATGACAGGATAAATAAATGAAGGCGGCGGGAGTTGCAGTGAATAATGAATGTTAGATAAGAACGATAGGATGGAGAAGTAAGGAGCGTGAAAGTTTCAGCAATATGAATTGTTAGTTGATATAGGTGTTTTTGGCTAAGAACAGGGAAGGTGTGAATGTGGGGTATGGAAGGGGTGAACACACGGGATAGACATGGATGGAAGGAGAGGCACGTAATTATTTCACACGGGGTGGAAGATACGAGGGGTTTCACTTAAGCATGCAGATACTTATAACAGAAGAATATGATTATGTTTATAATTGTCATGAAGGTTGGGTATTAATTAGTAGCTTCATGGCCAGTATGGATTATTATGTTTGTATCATTGTGGGCAATGTATTAATAGTGCACATTTTATTGTTGTTGTAGTTACCCCTGAAGAAGGGCTCCCGAAGCCCGAAATGCATTGGGTTTTAATAAACACTGCTGGAACGAATCATGCTTTGGTCGTTGTTAGACTTGGCTTTTTCAGCGGGTTTACCCCCTGACTTTTTGCTTTTTGGCCTCCTGTTTTTGACCCTGTGGGTGTTGGTTTTAGGACTCTGGGCACTTTACCACTGCTAATCAGTGCTAAAGTGCATATGCTCTCCGTGTAAATTGTGTTGTGGATTGGTGTTTCCATGATTGGCCTATTTGATTTATGTGTCAGTCCCTTGTAAAGTGCACTGAGAGTGCCAGGGCCTATAGATCAAATGCTGTTGGTGGGCTGCAGCACTGGATTGTGCCACCCACGCAAACAGCCCGTAAAGTGTAACTCTGGCCTGCCATTGCAGAGCCTGTGCGCAGCCTGGGGCTGCCATGTCGACTTGGCAAGTGCACACACTTGCAAGTCCCTAAACCTTCCCTTTTCTACATGTTAGTCACCCCTAAGGTAGGCCCAAGGTACCCCTGTGGGCAGGGTGCATTGTATGTGAAAGGTAGGACATGCCCTGGTGTGTGTGGCATGTCCTGATAGTGAATTACAGCCTATTTCGTTTTTCACTATTGCAAGGCTACCTGTTCCCCATAGGCCAGAATGGGCAGTTTTGATTATTACAGCTTATAATCCTAACTGACCCAGGGAACATGGTAGAAATTCGAGTTTAGTATGCCTGGACTCCGAATGATAAAATGCATCTTTTAGTGAAGTTGGTTTTAACATTCCGTGTTCGAAAATACCACTTTTAGAAAGTGGGTATTTTCTTGTCTAACCATCCAAGCCTGCCTCTGCTAGGTTGTGTATTCCGTGTCTGGAGTGTGAGTGACAGGGACTGGGGATGCCAGGAGACAGGGTGAGTCAGCACAGGGCTGAATAGCCAGATCTACGTGTAGATGGGTGGGAGGAGTACACCTGGGACATGAATAGGGCTGGGCCTTCCCTCCACAATGCTGGCTCCACCTCCTGTGGTGCGTCTGATGTCCCTGGCCTGCACTCTGAAAGGAAATACGGAGGCTTGTCAACAAAGTGCTCCAAGACTGACCAGAACTGGTTTGGGCCAGGCAAAGGCCTCTCTGCCTTCAGAGAACAAAGGAATTTGGGATATAAATATTGGGGCCCTGACCCCATGAATTTAGATCTCGCTGGAATCAAGGAACCTGCCAAGACGAAGAGCTGGAAAAGCTGCCAGGAGGAGTACTGCCCCTTTGCTGTGTTGTTGCTTTGTTGGGTTGGCCTGCAGCTGCTGCTTCTGCCTTGGGCAGGGAAAGGACTGGACTGAACTTTCTACTACTTGTGCTGAGAATCTCCAAGGGCCTGAAACCGAGCTGGCCTCCTGTTAAGAAGTCTCAGGGACTGCAAAGACTTCACACCCCTCTGGGTACCGCTTCTGGAACCGCTGTTTCAGTTGCCACAGAGGAAGGGAACCACAACCGACTCCGTCAACCGACTCCATCGCTGGCCCGGTGTCCTGTTTGCCCCGCAGAGCGCACCGTCCGCATCTCGCACCGCAACCCTGGTCTCACCGACGACGACGTCCGACGCCATCGCCACCGAGCCGCTGCTTGCACCGTGACCTGTGGGCACCGCAGTTCGCATCGCATCGCTTCACTGTGCCAGCCCGACGCTGTCGCTGCAACTGGCTCAACACTCGTGACCGCATCGAAGTTGGGGCACCGCTCGCACGCTTGCGACGCACCGCTCCGACTCGAACCGCTGTCCGACGCCAGCTCCTGCACTCCGGCTTGGTCGCCTGCATTGCAACCTATCAGCACCGCATCGTACACCGTCTCGCCCTGCACCGCACGCCTTGGACTCACCGACTTTGTCTGCACGACGCTCATCGAGCCGCTGCCTGCACCGCATCGAGGGACACCGCACCTTGCATCGCTCCGCTTTGCACCGCAACCGCGACGAACGCCGACCGGCTCGCACACTCCGTGCCCGCCACAACGAGAAAAGGTACTGTGACCGAGTCTGTTCACGACTCTGCTGGCCCGTAGCGACGCGGTGGGCTGGAACTGTTGGACTCTGTGTATTTCAGCATCGCGGTAGACCCGGACGGGGCTACCGGCTCGTACGAACTTTGCTTTTGTGTTATTCCTGCAAAGAAGAAGTTACCTTATCAAGTAATCACTTTTAAAGTACTGTATTGTGGATTTTTGTCGTAATTGGTCTTGTCTTTGAGTATATAAAAATATTGGATATTTTTCTAAACTGGTGTGGTGTCAGTTTGTAGTGCTTACACTGTATTACTGTTGGTTATGTGCAAATGCTTTACACACTGCCTCTAGAATAAGCCTGACTGCTCGTGCCAAGCTACCGAGGGGGTGAGCAGGGGTTATTTTAGGAGTGTAACTCCCTTACCCTGACTAGGAAGACGGGTCCCTACTTGGACAAAGGTGCAAACCCTTGCCAACTAGAGATCCCATTTCTAACATTGGTTGGCAGCGGTGAGGATAGGACTTGTGTTTGCACTTGACTTACAGTGATTGGTGTGCACTACTACCATATCGCAGACCATTACGTACCACTTACAGGCTCTTTTTCTTTTTGGCCTATTTTTGATCTTGCCAGTTTGAACTTGCTACTTCATCATGCCTGAATCAAGAGCATCATCAGTTGCATCCTGGGAAATTGCCTTTGAGGAGGATAGGTTGGAATCCTACAACAGGAAGGAGTTGAAAGTGATTTGTAAAAACCTGAAAGTCCAAATCAGAGGCTTCACTAGGAAGGAGGAGCTACAAAAGGCGCTGAGGGCCTGGGTAGCAGCCAGACATGCCAGTGGGCAGCCTGGTGATCTCAGTGGAGAGGCGGAGGAGCCTATTCCTAGGATGGATGTGCTTTTGGGAGGGGGGGACCCTCCAGGGAGGAGCTGGAGGACAGGCGGGAAGCAAGGAAGTTCGAATTAGAGAAACTCAGGATGGAAAGTGAGAGGGAAGACAAAAGAATAGCCATGGAGGAAAAGAAAATGATACTAGATCATGAGCTTAAAATGAGAGAGCTGGAGCTGGATTGGGAAGCCAGTAGGGCTTTATCCAGCCCAGATGGTGGCAGCAAAAGTGTAGTGTCCAGTACTGAGGATGAGGTAGACACACACACAGATTTGGGGCCCTACTTCAAGGAGGGGGTTGACATACACCAAGGGGTTCAGGATTGTGAGGTAACTCCAGTGGTGCTCAGTGTCCCTGAGGTGGATTGGGGAACTAGCACAGGGGATCATATTCCTGGTAGTGGGAGGGACACTCTACTGACTCTAGATGAGAGGTGCAGGGAGAGGGGTTCCCCCATGATAGAAGCCCTGGTAAGTGAGTATGGAGACCAGCCAGAAGAGTATGGGTGGAGAGACAGCAACAGTCAGACACTGTCTCACCAGTCTTGTGAGAATGATGTGGGGTACTTTTCTGAGGCACTGGATGGTTGGGCGAAGGGTAGTTTGGTTAACACCTGTGTGGGGCTGTGTGATTCAATTGTTGGAGAGCATATTTTAAGTCCCTGTTTTCCAGAGCTATGCCAACACCCAGTGGAGTGTGAGTTCTCTGACCCCAGGGAGCTTGCACTGGAGGCAGACCTTTTGGTGGATTCCAGAGGGTCTGGAGAAGCATCTGGGGGTGATCCTGGAGGAAGTGGCTTAGGTATTTCCCAACCAAGAGTGGTGGGAAAGGTTTGTAATAGCCCAGATAGGTCCCGGAGCCTGGGTGGTTCCAGGAGGGAACCCCAGGTGGGGAGCCTAGACTGTACTGGTAGGCCGTCCGTTGAGGGAGATCTCCTACTGACAGGAGAACCTGGAGCCTCTGTAAACAGAGCTCCAGTGGTTCTGGTGTATGGCAGTACCGCTCCAGTTGGGAGGGTGCAGAAGTCCAGAGTGAGGGGTGAGAGGGGGATGTGTTCCCCAGTGGGAGAACCAGTGAGTCAGAGGCCAGCCAGAAGGGCTGAGCCTCCTAGCAGTGACCATGGTGACACCACTTCTGTCCTGGGGATCTTTGCGCACTGTCAGGTGGACAGTGGTCGGGAGATCTGCGCCAGGCAGACTGTCACGCAACATATGAGTCATGTGTTGCCCTCAGGGGGGTATGCGTGCTCCCAAGGAAGTCCTGGTGCGCCAGGCAGGTGCTCAGCTGCAGGGTTCAGTCCCTGGGTTGGGAGGCCAGGTTCAGGTCCTGCCTGACCTGGAGGGAAGGACAACTGTAAGCAGTGTCCTGACCGGTTTGTATTCTAGGGGTACCACTCCAGGTGGAAGGGTACAGAACTCTGGAAGGGGGTGCAGAGGGAGGGAGTCCTCGCCTCTGACCCCGGTTCAACCTGAGGGTTTAGATCCAAGGGTGGTGAATCAGTTGCAGGGTCAAGGCCCTGAACTGGTGGAAGAATTGTGTAGGAGGTCTGGTTCCAGCATCCTGACAGTTTTTGGTTCTGGGGGTGCTTCTCCTGGGAGGAGAGGGCCGGACCCCAGAAGGAGAGGTAAGGGGAGGAGAGCCTCGCCCGAGACCTCTGGTGAACCTGAGGGTGCAGACCCTAGGTTGGAGGATCAGTGGTTCTTTAGAACTGCACTGATGAGAGGAAGAGTGGAGTATGGTTACTATGTACCAGGGGTTACTGTCCCCCACTCTGTTAGTTAGCAAAGGCCAGAGACATCTGGATGGCCTAGGGCCTGGTCCTGGCCATCCATTGAGGGTGATCCCCTAGTGTCTAAGGAACTGGGGGGGACTGCTGTAACGAGCCTCCCACCGGTTCCGGTGTCTGGCAGCCCCGCTCCAGTTGGGAGGGGGCATGAGTCCAGAGAAAAGGGTGAGGGGGGGCGCTGTCCCCAGTGGAAGGACCAGTGGGTCAGGGGTTGCCCGCTCTGAGGTCAGAGCACCCCAGGACTGACACTGGTGAGGCCACTTCTGGCCTGGGGGGTCTTCATGCTCTGTCAGGTAGACAGGAGGCTGGAGACCTGCACCAGGCAGACTCTCGCACGACTCCTGAGGAGTGTGTTTCCCTTGGGGAGGGTTGGTGTACTCCCCCGGAAGTCCTGGGTTGCCAGGCACAGGTTCAACCTAAGGGTACAGACCCTGGGTTGAAGGACCGGGTTCAGGGTGTCCCCCCTGACCTGGAGGAAGGGGCGACTGCTAACAGTGCCCCTACCAGTTTGTCTTTTGGGGGTACCGCTCCAGGTGGGAGGGTACAGAGCCCCAGGGAGGAGGACCGGGTGTGGGGGAGGCCACCCCAGTCCCCTGTCCAGCCTAAGGGTACAGACCCTAAGCTGGAATCCCAGTCGCAGGATAGAACCCCTGAACTGGTGGGCAAATTGTGCAGGACACCTGCCACAGGTGCCCTGACAATTCTGGAAGGGGGTACCGCTCCAGGTGGGAGGGTACAGAGCCCCAGGGAGGAGGACTGGGTGTGGGGGAGGCCACCCCAGTCTCCTGCCCAGCTGCTGGGTACAGGCCCGGGGTTGGTGGGTCAGTGTCAGGATGTCATCCCTGGCCTGACAAGAGGGAGAGTGGACACAGGGTGCCAGGCACCTGGGGCTACCGCCCCCCACTCTCTGACGCCACAGAGGTTAGAGAGCCCTGAGAGGCATAAGGCCTGGGTCTCCCCACTGACAACTGTCGGTAGCCACTGTGGCTTACTGTCCTGGTGGACAGAGTTGCCCCCGGGAGGGGGACAGGAGTCACACCCCGGGGGTGGACTGGGCCACACCACTGTGTTGGCCATGTGGGCACTGTCGGCCTGTTGGGACACATCTGTGAGCAAAGTAAGTTTAGGCGCTGCACAGATGGGGTTCCCAGGTGAAGAGAAGGGTACCCCATGGGTCAGCTTAGTGGGCCCTGAGAGTATGGATAGAGGGATCCAACTGGGTTTGGAAAGGCGTAGAACCAGAATGTGCCCCCGCTGTTGTGGGCCAGGTCTATGTTCTATCACCCCAAGCAGGGAAGTCCATCAAGGGATTGATTAGTCTACCCTGGCTTTAGGCTGGGAGGGGGTTGTGTTAGACTTGGCTTTTTCAGCGGGTTTACCCCCGCCGTTTTGCTTTTTGGCCTCCTGTTTTTGACCCTGTGTGTGTTGGTTTTAGGACTCTGGGCACTTTACCACTGCAAATCAGTGCTAAAGTGCATATGCTCTCCGTGTAAATTGTGTTGTAGATTGGTGTTTCCATGATTGGCCTATTTGATTTATGTGTCAGTCCCTTGTAAAGTGCACTGAGAGTGCCAGGGCCTATAGATCAAATGCTGTTGGTGGGCTGCAGCACTGGATTGTGCCACCCACGCAAACAGCCCGTAAAGTGTAACTCTGGCCTGCCATTGCAGAGCCTGTGCGCAGCCTGGGGCTGCCATGTCGACTTGGCAAGTGCACACACTTGCAAGTCCCTAAACCTTCCCTTTTCTACATGTTAGTCACCCCTAAGGTAGGCCCAAGGTACCCCTGTGGGCAGGGTGCATTGTATGTGAAAGGTAGGACATGCCCTGGTGTGTGTGGCATGTCCTGATAGTGAATTACAGCCTATTTCGTTTTTCACTATTGCAAGGCTACCTGTTCCCCATAGGCCAGAATGGGCAGTTTTGATTATTACAGCTTATAATCCTAACTGACCCAGGGAACATGGTAGAAATTCGAGTTTAGTATGCCTGGACTCCGAATGATAAAATGCATCTTTTAGTGAAGTTGGTTTTAACATTCCGTGTTCGAAAATACCACTTTTAGAAAGTGGGTATTTTCTTGTCTAACCATCCAAGCCTGCCTCTGCTAGGTTGTGTATTCCGTGTCTGGAGTGTGAGTGACAGGGACTGGGGATGCCAGGAGACAGGGTGAGTCAGCACAGGGCTGAATAGCCAGATCTACGTGTAGATGGGTGGGAGGAGTACAACTGGGACCTGAATAGGGCTGGGCCTTCCCTCCACAATGCTGGCTCCACCTCCTGTGGTGCGTCTGATGTCCCTGGCCTGCACCCTGAAAGGAAATACGGAGGCTTGTCAACAAAGTGCTCCAAGACTGACCAGAACTGGTTTGGGCCAGGCAAAGGCCTCTCTGCCTACAGAGAACAAAGGAATTTGGGATATAAATATTGGGGCCCTGACCCCATGAATTTAGATCTCGCTGGAATCAAGGAACCTGCCAAGACGAAGAGCTGGAAGAGCTGCCAGGAGGAGTACTGCCCCTTTGCTGTGTTGTTGCTTTGTTGGGTTGGCCTGCAGCTGCTGCTTCTGCCTTGGGCAGGGAAAGGACTGGACTGAACTTTCTACTACTTGTGCTGAGAATCTCCAAGGGCCTGAAACCGAGCTGGCCTCCTGTTAAGAAGTCTCAGGGACTGCAAAGACTTCACACCCCTCTGGGTACCGCTTCTGGAACCGCTGTTTCAGTTGCCACAGAGGAAGGGAACCGCAACGGACTCCGTCAACCGACTCCATCGCTGGCCCGGTGTCCTGTTTGCCCCGCAGAGCGCACCGTCCGCATCTCGCACCGCAACCCTGGTCTCACCGACGACGACGTCCGACGCCATCGCCACCGAGCCGCTGCTTGCACCGTGACCTGTGGGCACTGCAGTTCGCATCGCATCGCTTCACTGTGCCAGCCGGACCAGACCGACGCTGTCGCTGCAACTGGCTCAACACTCATGACCGCATCGAAGTTGGGGCACCGCTCGCACGCTTGCGACGCACCGCTCCGACTCGAACCGCTGTCCGACGCCAGCTCCCGCATTCCGCCTTGGTCGCCTGCATTGCAACCTGTCAGCACCGCATCGTACACCGTCTCGCCCTGCATCGCACGCCTTGGACTCACCGACTCCATCTGCACGACGCTCATCGAGCCGCTGCCTGCACCGCATCGAGGGACACCGCACCTTGCACCGCTCCGCTTTGCACCGCAACCGCGACGAACGCCGACCGGCTCGCACACTCCGTGCCCGCCACAACGAGAAAAGGTACTGTGACCGAGTCTGTTCTCGACTCTGCTGGCCCGTAGCGACGCGGTCGGCTGGAACTGTTGGACTCTGTGTATTTCAGCATCGCGGTAGACCCGGACGGGGCTACCGGCTCATACGAACTTTGCTTTTGTGTTATTCCTGCAAAGAAGAAGTTACCTTATCAAGTAATCACTTTTAAAGTACTGTATTGTGGATTTTTGTCGTAATTGGTCTTGTCTTTGAGTATATAAAAATATTGGATATTTTTCTAAACTGGTGTGGTGTCAGTTTGTAGTGCTTACACTGTATTACTGTTGGTTATGTGCAAATGCTTTACACACTGCCTCTAGAATAAGCCTGACTGCTCGTGCCAAGCTACCGAGAGGGTGAGCAGGGGTTATTTTAGGAGTGTAACTCCCTTACCCTGACTAGGAAGACGGGTCCCTACTTGGACAAAGGTGCAAACCCTTGCCAACTAGAGATCCCATTTCAAACAGTCGTGTTCTTAATTGAAGTCCGGATGGGCACATTTTGAACATATGAAACTATGGAAATTGTATGACATTCTACGTGTGAATAAACAGGAGTACAAGTAATCAAATATGGATGAAATTCTGAGTACATGGTTGAAAACGGATGACATTATATCATATGAGGAGCGTGGTATATCCACCATCAAGCTGTGCAACCAGGTTTGGGGCGGTATTACTCCCCAACTCATTGTGGTACAGTTATAAGCAGAACATATTGTCCTATTATTTCAGCAGATTAGATGTGCTGAGGACAAGTCCCTTGTAATTCAGGACAAACTTAACAGATGAGATATTGTCACAAAGATGGAAAGTATCTTTTATGGATGTGGTGCAGGCACTTAGCTGTAGTCATATGTTGACCTTAGAATCACATGTAAATAATCACCATCCTTAGGAAGTAGAACACCATGTGGCAGGTGCTAAAAGCAGAAATGCCAACTCATACGGTGCCACCGTGTGTCTCACGATTTGGGCTTTCTTCACATGGTCACACCTGGTAAGGAGCTGATAACATATGGTGAGTACCAGGAGAGCTGCAAACCCTTGCAAAAAGTTGACTTCCAATGGTTTCTAAACCATCTTTGGAGGTCTGCACATATGATGTCTATTATGTGTGTATAAATCTCTCCAGGACAATGTCTCCATAGTCTCAGATGTTTTTGTGTTTTGCTTGTTTGCTTTTTTGTGTGGGGAGGGCAGGGGGTGGAGGTTCTAAGTGCTTCTTAGGCATTGCTCGACAAACAATTCCCCCATCTCCAAGGCATCATTCCCTCCTCATGCACTAATTATTTTTGAGAAGTTGGCATGTCTGTAAAACTATTTTCGGATGCTTTATTAGTAGCAAGACATGTGCAAAGGAAAGAACTCCTGAATGTCGGAAAATGATTTTTTTTTAACTTGTCTTTATTTGCATTTTCAATACTCAAGATATAAAATGCCAATACAACGCAACATTGCAGCAAAGAGAGACAGAAGGAGCTGGACAGAATTACATGAGATGCTTCGCGAAACCCCCACCAAGAGGGGGGCATCCCACCTTATGAACTGCACTCAGTACATTACTACAAATCACAGAGGGTTCAGCACAAGCACCTGGCCCTCTACCGAGCAGACTCTTTTGCACATTTCCCGTAACTGCGAGCTCCACAATCTGTGCGTACTCATCCATGTCTACGGCGAAGTTTGGAATACAATACGGGAAGGCCAGGGGGACCGTCAATCGTTTCAGTCACTGCACTCAAACGTTCCACCATCTCTCTCCAAAGCTCCTAATCCGCGTTCTCATTCCTAAAACCTCGTTTCAGCCTATATTCCTCTGAAACTGACCACTCACTCAGATCTAACAACCATTGGTGGCACGGCGGGGGGGGGAGGGGCGGAAGCTATCCAATGTATCACTATGCATCTCCGGGCCAACACTTGCATCAGCAACGCGAATCGATGTCCTATTTTACTCCCCGCTTTGGGGAGCAGTAAAAGTCTGAGCAGGCAATGCCGCACCATTCTGTCCAGCTGCGGACAACTCCACGCCATGTGTTGAAAACATACTGGGAATATTGTGCATCTAGGGCATGCAGCTAGGCGACCAGGGAAAATCCTATTCAACCTCTGCAGCGTGAGATATGCCCAGTGCAAATAATAATACTGCCTGGGCTTGAAGTGTGTGTTACTTGGAGTGTCCTTTACCTGGGTGCGGGCCTGCTTCCACCTGGCATCTGTGAGAGGGTCCCCCAGATCCGCCAACCAGCTAGCGCGTACATTCCTCACTTTTATACATCTGACAGCCTTCAGTGCAACACCAAGGGGCCGATTCTGATGCGGGTTGGAAAAGCTTCCCGACCGAATCGGTTGGGAAATGGTGTCCGACCCACTCGGATCGGGAAAGTCCGACCGGCGGAGTAGGATGCATCCGGATGCTTCCAGATACGATTTGGTTGAACTCCCATTGACTTCAATGGGAACATTTGTTCCTAACCGCATCAGAATTGGGCCCTCGGTCGGGAAGACACGTTCCCGATCCGATTTGGAAGGAGCAAATGCTGTTAGGAGGCCTTCCTAACCGCATCAGAATCAGGCCCTCGGTCGGGAAGCTTTTCCAACCCGCATCAGAATCGGCCCCATAGTTGGGAAATGAGTCCCCTACTTGTGTCTGGGTCCAATATTACCCAGAGAGTACAGGATTCCTCTGGCTCCTCGGGAAAGGTCGACCAGATCCCCTGAGCCATGCGGGAGAGCATAGCAAACTACAGGAACTGCCGCAGTGCAACACTAAACAGGGCAGCAGCATCCACCATAGTGATGAAGGTACTGTTCAGATACAGGTCACCCGCCATACGGCAGCTGCCCTCTAGCCACTGCTCATATCCATCAAGGACTACATTTGCTGGAAGGGTTATAGCCACCAAAGAGGGAGCAGTCGCTCGCATGGGGCCTGACGTAAACCCCCCCACCATACTGCCTGCTACCATGCCACTGCCGCCTGCCTCACTATGCGGGGGCAGTCCACTGGCACCCCAACACCACTCATCAGCAGCTTGGGGAGTGTGTCAACATCCACCGAGACAGCCAACAAGTGTTTTTCCCAGTTGGGACCTGCAGCGCAAAAATGACAAATTATTATTTAAATCTGAAACTTTGGATCACAACATCCTACATATATATATCCAGTGAAAGATGATAGGCCGAAATGCGTTGGGGCCAAGTCTTTTTGTATTTGTTTTTATGCTAAATAAATTTTAGTGGAAGGCTTTCCCTGTATTGCCGCAGTTGTTCCTATCTGTTGGAGATTTTGGGATTCTTGCATATCTCTCTCTCTCTCTCTCTCTCTCTCTCTATATATATATATATATATATATATATATATATATAAATATATTCACTGAAAAAAGCATAGGTTTCAGGCACGTTATAGTTAGAAATTAGCATTTAAAAAACCTTAGAAATTCACTGAAAAAACCATAGGTTTTAGGGAAAGTTATAGTTAGTTGGACATTTCACTCGTACAAAACCATAGAAATTCCCCCGTTATAGTTAGTTCAGCTAACTATAACTCGCGCCCTCAATGCACTGCTGATGACGTCACATATTACATCACTCATGACATGGTCAGTGACATCACTGATGACATCACTGATGACATCTGAAATGACATCACTGATGACATCATCCAGTGACTGTGTGTTTCTGTAAAGTTTAAATATGTTTAATATATATAGGAAAAGGCGTATTGAAGAACGAGTGGGTGTATAAGTGTCTGAATGGATGATTTAGTAGGTGCGTGACTGAGTCTATAAGTGAGTGATTAAACGTATTTTACTGAATGCATGGGTGTTAGAAATGGGATCTCAGCCCTGCGCTGTCTCACCCTGTCTCCTGGCATCCCCCAGCCCCTGTCACTCACACTCCAGACAAGGAATACACAGCCTCGCAGAGGCAGGCTTGGATGGTTAGACAAGAAAATACCCACTTTCTAAAAGTGGTATTTTCAAACACAGAATGTTAAAACCAACTTCACTAAAAGATGCATTTTATCATTCTGAGTCCAGGCATACTAAACTCGAATTTCTACCATGTTCCTGGGGTCAGTTAGGATTATAAGCTGTAATAATCAAAACTGCCCGTTCTGGCCTATGGGGAACAGGTAGCCTTGCAATAGTGAAAAACGAAATGGGCTATAATTCACTATCAGGACATGCCACACACACCAGGGCATGTCCTACCTTTCACATACAATGCACCCTGCCCACAGGGGTACCTTGGGCCTACCTTAGGGGTGACTAACATGTAGAAAAGGGAAGGTTTAGGGACTGGCAAGTGTGTGCACTTGCCAAGTCGACATGGCAGCCCCAGGCTGCGCACAGGCTCTGCGATGGCAGGCCCGAGTTACACTTTACGGGCTGTTTGCGTGGGTGGCACAATCCAGTGCTGCAGCCCACCAACAGCATTTGGTCTATAGGCCCTGGCACTCGCAGTGCACTTTACTAGGGACTGACACATAAATCAAATAGGCCAATCATGGAAACACCAATCCATAACACATTTTACACAGAGAGCATATGCACTTTAGCACTGATTAGCAGTGGTAAAGTGCCCAGAGTCCTAAAACCAACACACACAGGGTCAAAAACAGGAGGCCAAAAAGCAAAAAGTCTGGGGGTAAACCCGCTGAAAAAGCCAAGTCTAACACTGGGTTAGTGACTAAACTGTGTGAATGTCTGTATCCGTCTGTCTGTTGTTGTGTAAGCAGCTGCATGGGTTTTTGACTAGCTACATGAGTGTCTATATGGGTTATGGATTGGTTGTCTGAGTATCTGTATGGGTGCCTGAGTGTTTGTGTGGGTGGGGTGTGTGTGACTCTGTGCATAGATATGTGAGTGGGTGATTCACTGGGTGCATGGTTTCAAGAGTGCGTTCGTGATGAACTGTATGGGTGGGTGAGTGTGTGTATGGGTGTGTTAGTGATTGAATGTATATCTCAGTGGTACATGTGTGAGTAACTACATATGTGAAAGGCAGTATATATGTGTGTTGGAGTATATAGATGGCTATAAGTGAGAGTGTGTGATTGTGAGAGTGGCTATATGGATGAGTGTGTGCTTGCATCAGTGATTGCATAGGAGCATAAGAATGTGCTAGTATTTGTATGAGTAAGTGAGCTGGTGTGTATAACTGTATAGGTGAGTAAATGGGAGTGTGATTAATTATTTGCATGACTGACTAGGTGTATGAGTACCTCTATGGATGAGTGGCGGTGTGTGAGTGTCTATATAATAGTATGAGTGCATATGATAGTCCTGTACTGAGTGACCATAAGTATGAGTGACTGTACGGGTGAGTGAGTGGATGCGTGTGTAAACCTAAGAATCAGTGAGTGGGTATGTAGTTATTGGTGTTGGAGTGTCTATGGTTTTGAGAATGGCAGTCTGTAATTTAGAGTGGGTGTATCAAAGGTTATATTAGGGTGTGAGAAGATGCATCAAATTATCACATGGATGATGTCATCAGTGATGTCATCAGTGATGTCATTTGAGATGTCATCAGTGATGTCATCAGTGATGTCACTGACCATGTCATTAGTGATGTAATATGTGACGTCATCAGCAGTGCATTGCGGGGGCGCGACTTATAGTTAGCTGAACAAACTATAACGGGGGAATTTCTATGGTTTTGTGTGAGTGAAATGTCCAACTAACTATAACTTTCCCTAAAACCTATGGTTTTTTCAGTGAATTTCTAAGGTTTTTTAAATGCTAATTTCTAACTATAACGTTCCTGAAACCTATGGTTTTTTCAGTGAATTTCAAAGGTTTTTTAAATGCTAATTTCTAACTATAACGTGCCTGAAACCTATGGTTTTTTCAGTGAATTTCAAAGGTTTTTTAAATGCTAATTTCTAACTATGCCTACAGAGGTAGGACATGTGAAGAAAGAAGACAAAACGCACAGAAAGAAGCAAAAGAAATGCACAAACAAGCAACAGAAGTCCACAAAGACGAAGAAAAGTGTAGGAAGAAGCAAGACGTGCAGAAAGAACCAACAGAGGAGCAGAAAGAGGCCTTGTTGCAAAATCATCCTGTGCCCACAACTTTTTCAGACGGGTACTGGTGTTAACTGGCTCTGACTAACCAGGCCTAGAACCAGTGCTATGCTAAAAGACACTTAGAATACATTGAAAACACCTACATACACTAGGGAACACTATGCGTTGGAGTACCCCTGTGATTAGCATGACCTCCTCTGTAAGTCGCTAGTACATAATAGGGCAGGGGGATTAAAACTAACTAACTAACTTGTCACATCAGGCCCCGTCCCCTCTCTTCACCACTGTGCAAACACGCCCCGTGGAGCGTTTTAAGTTGGGGATTAAGTTCCCTTCAATCCTGAGGGTCCCTGGAGTCCAAGTAGCCCACCAGGTACCTCCAGTAAGCACCACAGAGCTGCGTTGCAGAGAGGTGGTCCGAGGCCACGCCCCTTTTTACACCTCTCTGCAATGCAGCTCTGTTGCGCTTACTGGAGGTACCTGGTAGACTAGTTAGACCCCAGGGGCCCTCAGGATTGACGGGGCATTAATTCCCCTACTTAAAACGAGCCACGGGCGTGTTTGCACACATGTCACCTCACGCCCCGCCCCCTCCCTTCACCACTGTGCAAACTTGCCCCATGGCGCATTTTAAGTTGGGGGATAAAGACCCCTTGAATCCTGAGAGTCCCTGGGGCCCAACTAGCCCACCAGGTGGGCTAGTCTGTCTGTCTGTCCAACGCAGCTCCCTGACGCATATTGGAGGTTCCTGGTGGGCTAGTTGGCCCCCAGGGACCCCCAGTATTCAAGGGGAATTACTTCCCCTTCTTACAATGCGCCAGGGGGCGCGTTTGCAGACTGCTGCAGGGAGGGGGCGGGGCCTCCGGCACGATGCCAGTCTTTTTTTTTTTCTTTCCTTTTTTTTTTTTATGGGAGGGGGGCTGCGTGGCCCCCCTTCCCTCGGCCTCTTTTGGCCCCGGGGACCCCATCCCCCGGGGCCTGAGGATTTTCGTTTTTTTTTTTTTTTTTTAAACGGGAAGGGGGCCGCGTGGCCCTCTTCCCTGGGCCTCTATTGGCCCCGGGGACTCCATCCCCTGGGGCATGCCCTCTTTTAAAAAAATAATATATATATTTGGAGGGGGGCTGCGTGGCCCCCCTTCTTAGGCCAATTAAGGCCCCGGGGACCCCATCCTCCGGGGACGGCCTTTACGTTTTAAAAAAAAATTCTTTTTGGGTTCCCGCGTCTTGCGGGAGCCGGCATTGCTTTTCCATAAGGGGAGCTGCTGACATGCAGCTCCCCTTATGGAAAAGCAATCTGCTTTGCTTCATTGAAGCGAGAGCAGGTTTCCCTGCTCGCGCTTCAATGAAGCAAAGCAAGTTTGCAATGACAGGACGGGAGCTGCGTGGCTCCCGTCCTGCCATTGCAAACAGCAGTGTCCCGGGGGTAGGCACCCCGGGACACAGCAGGAGCCAGCCCTGGGGGTGGCGGTCCCCAGGGCCACCAGAGGCTCCAGGAGGGGGCCGCGCGGCCCCCTCCCAACAATTGCACAGCCCCGGGGAGGTGGTGATCCCCGGGGCCGGGGGTCCATTACGGACCCCCGAATTTAAATACTAGTGCCCCGGGGAGGTGGCGGTCCCTGGGGCATGTGGGGGGGCTGGAGCCCCCCCACACAGGTTAATGTTTTTTTTTTTAAATAGCCCCGGGGGGTGGCAGTCCCCGGGGCTGCGGGGGGGCCGTGTGCCCCCGCCAGCATTATTTATTTGAAGCCCCGGGGGTGGCGGTCCCCGGGCTTGGGGGCCTTAGAGGCCCCCTAAAATATAAACCCACCCCCGCATGCCCCCGGGACTTGGCCCACCCGGGGGCAAAATACCCTCGAAGCGCGGGAGACCGCGCTTCGATTTTCTTTTTAATCACGGCAGGATCCGCGTATTCGGTGCGCATCCCGCTGTGATTTTAAAAAAAAAATGCTTTTTTGCTGCCCAGGGGGTCTTTGTGGGACCCCCTGAGCAGGCCTAGGGGGTCAGGGTGTTTCTACCCTGACCCCTTCGCTTCTTTTGCACATTTTTGTTCCCTGTTTTCTTGTGACTCGGTTCTACCGAGTCACAAGATGGCCGACAACACTTCCTGGTTTGGAGTGTTGTCAGCCAATTAGCATGAAGCTCGTGGTCGGGAGGGTGCGCGGATCCACCGCGGCCATAGATATATATGTGATTTTACTTTTGATTTTCTCAGGAACTACTGAACGGATTTACACCATTTAACCAAAAGGCACGACTCTAAACCAAAGGCTACCTTTTTGCCAAATTTGGTGTAATTCCGTTCAGCAGTTCGGGCTGTAGCTGCGACTAAAGGTTCCTATGGAAAATTGCATGGGGAAAACACGTTTTGGGACCCCCCTTTTTTCTTGGCCCCCACTTGACGAATTACCCCGAGACTTTCAGGATAGGAGCGGACTGGAGCGCCCCACGAGTTTTGAAAATTTTGCGAAGATTCATCAACCGGCGCCAAAGTTATTGGAAATAGAATGTTGTGAATTTCCTATTGAAAATAGGTCCTAACTATAACTATCTACTGGCGACCGCCAGTAGATAATATATATATATATATATGTGTATATATACCAACAATCCACTCCCCAAACCAGTCCCCCATGTTCGTGGGGTAAGAAGGAGACGGGACGTTACTCTTTGGCATTCAACCATCTTGTGTTTATTTCACTCAAAGTGAAATGGCAATTTGAAAATAGGTGATATTGGGATTCTCCACATGATGGGGGAACTCGAAGGAGGTGAAAATGTCATTTTGGTGGATCCCTTTTTTTGACTTGATTAATGAAGACATTTATTTTGAGTTGGGTTTTTCTAGTGACTTTAGGCCTAAATCTATATTTATACCACAGATGGCCAATGATGCGATAGATGTGTTTGAACGAGATGTGATCAAAGAGTTTAAAAAATCAGATTTAGCCGGAGCCCTAATGTGAGTAACCTTAAAACTAGACATTGAGAGGCCATTAGAGAGCTACAGAGCAATGACCAAATTATAATCAAAAATCTGACAAAGGTAGGAATGTAGTGGTCTGGCCACTTGCGATGTACCTGAAAGAGGGATACAGACAGCTGAGTGATGGGGATAATTATGAGCTATCTACCAAATAGGCGATGAACAAGGCTAATAAGAGCTATTATGACAGACATTCTAGACTGAAGGGAGCAACATCTGATTAAATGGGAGGAATACCAATTCCTTAGATGTGATTTCCCAAAAATTCTAGTATTGTATTTCCTGGCCAAACTCCATAAAGACCCTCAAAACCCCCCCGGGGAGACCCATTGTCTCTCCAAGGGAAAGCTTATTAGAAAAACACATTGAGATATGTAGATTTCTTTCTAAGACCCTTCATTGAATCACTCCTGTCATATATAAAGGACATGGGAGATTTCTTAAGACTTATTGAGGGCATCGTATGGTAAAACAGTTTCCTACTTATGAGTCTAGATGTCAAAAGCCTCTACAAATATATACCACATGACCTAGGAATCAATGCTAACAGGTACTTTTTAAGAGCATGCTCCTTATTGTACATTCTCTATACCGAGATGCTTCTCAATATGAAGTGAGTATGCCTGACTAAATTTTTTTTCATCTTTGACAGTAAGATCTATAGACAAACCCAGGAGACGGCAGTGGGCACCAGCTTCCCCCCCTCCCCCCAGCTATGCAGGTCTCTACCTGGGCTGGTGGGAGGAGCAGATGGTCAGAAACATCCGCCATTTTGATGAATACGTCGTCCTCTGGGTATGCTACATTGATAACATCTTCTGTATCTGGGAGGGCAACATAGATAGAGCTTATGAGTTTGTGAACATCCTCAACGATAACTCTCCCAACCTCAAATTCACTATTCACATACATCAGACTAGAATAGAATTTCTGGATCTACAACTGGAGGTGCAAGGAATTAAGCTAGGAAGTAGCCTATTCCACAAGGAAACAGCAGGCAATAACCTGCTACATGCCAGTAGTTGCCATCCCAAAAATTTGATACAGAGCATACCGTATAGAGAACTGCTCAGAGCCAAACGGAACTGCAGTTCCGAGCACGATTTCCAAATGGAATTGACCATCATGTCAAGCAGATTCCTGGAAAGAGGTTACTCCATGAGAACAGTGGAGCAGGCCCGTACCAAGGCTTGCCAAGTCAAAAAGGAAGAGTTAGTGACATCTAATAACCAGAACAAAAACAATTCAAAACCATGCATGACCCACATCCCACCACATTTGTCATCTCCTATCATAGCCATGCTTGGCAGGTTAGATGCAGCTTAAATACATTTTGGCAAGTACTCAAAACTGATGAACATATAGTCAAACATTTTGGAGACAACCCTTAAATCACTTTCAGGAGAAATACATCTCTACAGGATACACTTAGCCATAGTCTTGTGAAACCTCCTGGTACCAAGACAAACATACAAGGTTTTTACTCATGTGGAAGGTGTAAAGCCTGAAATATCCTGTAAGTACAGTGTTAATTGTAAGAACATACAGCTCTCAGTGGGTCAGCAATCGTACAAAATAACCAAACATCTCACCTGGAATTCTGTCTATTGTGTCACTCTACGCCCTAGGTTGCCCATGTCACAAGTATTACATTGGGAGTATAATACACAAGGCAAAAAAGAGGGTACTAGAACACATATGGGCAATAGTAAATGAGGACAAACAGTATCCCATTGCCAGGCATTTCAAACTAGAACACAATAAAAAGATATGCCTTTTGCAGTACTGTGTCTTAAACAGAATTCCAGTACGAGAAAGAGGGGGCAATAGAGTCCAAGAACTTAGGAGACTGGAATCAAGAATTATCATAGGGTATCGTACCCTTCTCCCGGGGGGGCTGAATCTGGATGAAGAGCTTGCGGTCCACCTAGGTTGATTTTTCATGTGAACACCCCCTACCAGTCTGTTTGTCTTGGCACAGGTCTTATTGTTTTCTTTTTCACAACATAGAGGTGCACCACAATTTATGTCATTTGCAGGGAAAAAAAACTAAGAATAATTTCCTTAATACGTTCAATTCTTCTTTCTATTTTCTTAGTCTTCAAGAAACCATCACCAGTTCACAGCAACAAACAGCCATTGCGTTTCGTCTAAAACAATAGACTTCTTCAGGGCTGTAAGGACAATCATAGACACAGTTTCTTAAAAAACATAAGAACATACACAACACAACATGTAATACATTGACAATTCCTTTACAAAAATGAAATATGAACCAATCAAGGACAAACATCACTAATAATATACCACACCATAATATTCCTAAAAAGCAAAGGTTAAGAAAATCCCCTTCCCTATCTATAAAAGACAAATTACATAGAAACGAAAAACATACAAACCACATTGAATGTTTAAAACATATTTACACGAAATTTGCGGTTTTCATTTATGGACAACCAATCTAATTCCATGTCATTCCTCTATGATTTCTATGGGCCTGATTATGAGTTTGGCAGTGTGGGAGCAGGGTGACACACCACCGCCCCACTCCCCACTCCCACACTGCCAAACTCCACCACTGACCACCCGCCGGATTACAAGTTGTAATCCAGGCGGTCCTGCGGCAGCTTGCCCATGGTGCTGCCTTTCAAAGGCTCATAGGAGAGCCTTAGAAAGGCAGTGCCGTTGGACCACAACAGCGTGTTCCAGCATGGCCTGGATTATAAAGTTTATGCCGTGCTGGAATAGGGGGTGCATGCAGATAGGGGGGGCACACCATGTGCCCCCAGGCATGCATCTCCGGGCCCTGAGGGAATAGGGGGCCCTGTAGGGCCCCCTAAGTTTCCTCACCATCAGCATTTTCATGGCATAATCACTGTCATGAGAGCGCTGGCGATGAAGAACCTAGTAATATGCTTGGCGGTGCCGCAGCGGTACCGCCAGCATATTGCGACCCTCAGACTGCCACGTCACTGTCAGGGTTCGCGGTGGTCCTATGGCGGTAATCGTAATTGTAATACAGTGGTCGGACCACTAGTGCGGCGATTGCCACACTGCCACCGTGGGTTTGGCGGTCCATCGGACCACCAAACTCATAATCAGGCCCTAAGTATTATCCCATTGACAATCAAGTTACATCATCATATGTGTGACAGATCGTCAAGTTTGTTGAACAAATTCTTCATTATAGAAACAAATAAATAAAGGGTGGAGGAATGTAACCGTAACTGATTCTTTTGTTCCTGCCTATCCAATATGTCACTAATGAGGAAATAGAAAGAGTGAGAGGGAAATGTTGCAGACAAAATTATGTTCGGCCAAAAGATGTAGGTAACCATGTCTAAACAGAAAGAAATAAGGGGAGTTAATCTCTCAAAAAGCCCAAGTAAGGCAAGGACTGACAAGTTGTCACCACTCAAAATCCAGTTATGTGCCAAAACATACGTGTTGCATCTAATAAGTTAGATGCCTACCAACTTCAATCTCCAATGATTATGTCAATGAATATGTTTCAAGAAAGCAACACCACTCGTAGTCCCAAAGGATAATGTTCGCAGCATTTGGAATCACGAAACAGCAAATCTTGTGTTCCTAAAAGCAACAAGAAATATGCAATGATCACTGCATCAGCATACCAATCCATACCTTTAAAACCATTATGAACAATCCAAATCCGTTGCTGACATAAGGAATTTGCATTTATTTTAAAGCATTGGATTTCTCACCCAAAAGTATTGCGATGTGCAAAGTGTCCACTAGTATCCACTTGTCACCAATCAAAGTTCTGAAGAGCAACACATATCACATGTACGTATATAAATCCATGGGGTCAATCCACCCCAAGTCTTATGTTTCTTCAGTTCTCATCTGTGTGAGATAGCATTTGATAGAGAAGTGATGTTCTGCTTCCCCTGTCATAGTTTCCTAGCAGGATTAGGTTTGTTACCGGTTTTAAAGGTTTTTAATAATGTTTTTCTGTTTTCTTTTTCTATTGTTTAGACTCTCCTGCCATGATGTCTGAACCCGGGTATGAAACGCACAAGAGCCAAATATATCTAAGGGAAATAGAGGACACAAATGGCCTTCGTACCTTTTGAACATGGTATGCCAACTGCATGCCTTAGGGATACCAAGCATGAGAAACCCTTTTGCGTGGTTTATTTTAGAAACTGTATTAGCCCACATGGGCTTGATTGTCGAAAGTTAGTGCATTTAGGGGCATATTCACAAGGAGCCATCGCCGAATTAATGGCACTTTATCGCAGCCAAAGTCGTGATAAATTTACCCCCCCATTCACAAGCCGGTGTTAACAGCCCACAGCACCAGTTTACCCACGATAGCAGCCGCAAAAAACATCGCCACAGAGGACCCTCGCAAATATCGCTAATGAGATGCAGAGTAGGCATTCCCGTGACAAAAGCCGAGACAACAGCACACCTCAACATTCACAATGACCAGCCACATCCGCGATAAAAAAACAAAACAGGCGATAAGGCGCGTTAGCACCAGGAAATCTACACCTGCTCTGACCTGGTGTAAACTCGGACGGCAGCCAGCACCACAAAAGGGAGCACAGCCCAGGGCCACATCGGAAGGGCAACAGATGCCATGGAGCCACCCATCATGCGGCCCGGACACCCAAGAGGGCCACAACACCCACCGCCACCACCCCCAGGACCACCCCTCCCTGGCACCCCCCCGACCAAAGACATGCCACATCAGCCACACCTAAACATGTACAGAATATTCCGCTTGATGCCGCACAATCACAACTGGTGACATGCATGTGTCATCACAGAAATGAGCAGCACACATCCACTTTCGAAGCAACAAATGAAACTTTATTAAAATGAACAACGAAATAAAATGAAGACACATGGCCGCTCCCCTCGGGACAATACGTAGGTCACAGCCTGTAAGACAAAAAACATGATGAGAAGGTGTGTCCTGCGCACATCAGAGGACAGAGAGAGAGAGGAAGAGAGGGAGGGAGAGAGAGAGGAAGAGAGGGAGAGAGAGAGAAGAGGAGAGAGAGAGGAAGAGAGGGAGAGAGAGAAGAGAAGAGGAGAAAGAGAAGAAGAGAGGGAGAGAGAGAGAGAGCGTGCCGCCTCTGCGCACCCAGGCCACACTGCTCACCTGCTGCCACCGGTGTGTCCCCAACCATGTGCCGGTGTGCATAGCAGGACACCAGGTCACCCATCTGTCAGAGCCGTCAGCTGAAACAGAGCCCAGATACATGACTGGCACAGTACACACACTTGCACAAGACAACATCGCCTGCCCGCCCATGCACACCCAGGCAGAGGCACCCCAACCCCTCCCGCCGCCCATCGGAGCATGCCCGCCCATGCACACCCAGGCCTCAATGCTCACCTTCCGCCACCGGCGCATAGACAGGAGGTCCCACCATGTGCCGCTGCAAGCCACAAGCCCGGGACCCGCGGACATGGCACCCTCCACATCATGCAGCTCCGCTCCGCAGGCCACCAGGTCTCACGTTTGGTGCTGGGTCTTGATTACTCCATGGCAGAGGACATACCAGTGCACCCGGCACCATCGCAGGCTGCACACCCGCTCAGCCCAATGGGTGCCACCAACTCTGGGATCCCGGAAGCGATGCCACGTGGCGGTAGGCCCACGCTGCCCGCTGGCTCTGGCCTACACTGCGGTCCAGCTGGGCACACAAAACCTGAGCTGTACGGACCGCCGGGATGGGGCATCATCGCAGGCTGCACACCCAATCAGCAGCTCAAGGTGCCACTGACTCAGCGCACCCAAAGTCACCGTCCCGTGGTGGGGTGCCTGTGGCGTCCGCAAGGC
The DNA here is from genome assembly GCA_963921515.1 of Calotriton arnoldi. Classification (NCBI taxonomy): domain Eukaryota; kingdom Metazoa; phylum Chordata; class Amphibia; order Caudata; family Salamandridae; genus Calotriton; species Calotriton arnoldi. The sequence continues at coordinate 301,227 of CAWUFW010009236.1, read as the reverse complement.
CTCTGGTGCCACTAACCCTGTGCAACACCAGTCTGCGCCACGTGGCGGTAGGCCCGTGCCGTACTCAAGGCCTCTGGTGCCACTAACCCTGTGCAACCCCAGTCTGCGCCACGTGGCGGTAGGCCCGTGCCGTACTCAAGGCCTCGGATGCCACTAACCCTGTGCGCAACAACTCATGGGCCCTATATGAGTGCAAACCGTGGGGCGTCCGTCATCCAGTCACCACCGGAAGAGGGGAATGTGACGTCGTCGGACCCTTATGTTGGCGGAGTCACATGGCCTGTGATGCCTGTGCCGGATGGGTGTGGTGTGTGTGAAAACCTGCCCTCAGGGAGTGGCTGTGACATGCTGACGACTAGACCAGTGACCTGCACACCACCAGCGAGTACGGCTGCGACGGGTAGCAATGAGGGCCCCCCCTCGGGGCGTAAGCGGAGTGGACTGGCCTGCCGTACGCCGGACCAGCGCAGGGCTTGCAACAATGACTCGTGGGCTCTGGGCGTGGTCCAGTCCATGTCCGGACAAGGAGGTGACTGATGCGTGTGTCCCTGCTGCAGTGTTCACGGAACCCGCTACACAAGATGCAATGTCGCACCCCCTTACTGGCATCCCATAGGATGAACATCATTGACGCAAGGGAAGGCACTGTCCCCACATTCATCCACACAGGAATGACGTAAGACATTACACAGCAGTGCGTCACTGGATGTTTATTTGCACATCCAGTGCAGTCATGCAGCTGGAGCGGTACAGGGCAATGCCGAGCACACCACACAATATGGGCCCGTGGAGGGCCAGCCAGTGTCCATCCCGGGATGACCTGTACTGCGGAAGAGGAAGGGTACAGTCCGCAGTCTGTCCGCCATGTCATTGGTCGTCAAACAGGATGTGGCAGTCCATGTCGCTGTCCAAGGTGAGTGCCTCGGAGTGTATCGGGGGTCAGTGTTAGGTCTTGAGGCCATGTGCGGCACCAAGCAGAAACAGGCAAGGTGGCGGTAATGGATGCTAGTGCCTGGCCCTCCTGATCACAGTCCCATCCACGTCCTCGTCCCTGGGTGTGTGCCCTGCCCCACCTGTGGGTGTTGCAGTGCCGGCTGCGGCACTGTGTGCCACTGACTCATCAGGGGCCGGAGGAGGATTGTCGGCCGCACTGTGTGGCAGTGACACATCAGGTGCCGGAGTGGATACGCCTGCCACACTGGGAGCCACTGACACACCAGGGCCCAGAGATGTGGATGGCGTGGGGGCAGCAGCATTCATCATCGCCATGCCTTGTGGCAGCAATGCCATGACGAGGACATGCAGGGCACGGTAGATCCCAGCTACATTTCGCTGATGTGCAGCGGCAGCTGCCATCCTTTCCACCTCCATCCGCACCTTGTCCTCCATGAGCCTCCGCATGTTTGCCAGTTCACGGCTGGCATTGCTGGGGCCACTCTGAGCGGACAGGTATTCTTCCCTCCGCGTCATGACTCCAGAGATGTCAGTCAGGGCTCGCTGGAGACCATGGGGCGGACATAGACACCCAAGGATGACATCCAGTTTGTTAGCCATGAGCTCGAACCCCACCCGCACCTGATCGGCCGTCTCCCTCTGGCCCTCCAGCACACGGCGTTGGAAGGCCATATGTTGTTCCTGGGGGTCTTGGGAGGGTGCCGGGGCTGTGGGTGCCTCCTGCTGGGTGGTTTGGGTGGTGGGTGGGGTCTCATGGATGTAGCTGGGCTGCCCTGATCCTGGAGGTGAGTTGCGGATGAGGTCAATGAGGTCTTGGATGGTTTGGGTGTCGATGCTGGTGTTGTCCTCCTCCTCGTCATCAGTGAAGAGTGGCTGTGACTGCTCTGCAGGAGGTGTTGACGATGCCCCTGCGATGTGAAGGGGAGATGGTGTATTACAATGTGTCCACATGTATGTAGCCGCATGGTACAGGTTGACATTCAGACAGCATAGCATTGTACATTGTGACAGTCTGTGGGTCTGGGCGAGGACCCAGAGTGATTGTGTGTGTGGACTGTGCCCTGCTTGCTTGTGCATGTGTGCCATTGTGGCCAAATCCCCCTGTCCCCCCAGTACCTGGTGGTCACTCACCCTGTTGCGGTTGTGTTGTGTCCTGTCGAGCAGTGTCCGATCCCCCGACTCCGGCCACAGTCTCCACACTGATGACTGTCGACACCAGCTCCTCCATCTCATCCAGCTCCAGCTGTGGCGCTGGGCTCCCACCTCCGGTCTGCGTTGCTGCCTTCAGGTTGGCGCTGAGTTTCTCCTTGGTCTTCCGCTTGATGTCATTCCATCGCCTCTTGACCTCGTCCATTGTCCGCTTGTGCTCTCCGACGGCATTCACCTTGTCGACGATGTCCTGCCATATTCCAGTTTTGGTGCCCAATGACAAGTTGGAGGGGACGAAGAGTTGTTGATGGTGTTCCATCACCTCCGTGACTATGATCCTGTTCACCTGCGGACTGAACTTGGTCTTCCTGGTCTTCTTGTCCTTGCCCTTCCCTGTCCCCGAGGTCCCAGGCTGGTCGTCCGGGGTGCTTGTGGGGTTGCGCTGGTCCTCTGTTCCTGCTCCGGCTGCCTCCATGGTGCTTGTGTGTTGGTCAGTTTGTGTGTGGGTTTTTTTTCTGCTTCTATGGAGGTTTCTGACGCCTGCCAGGTGTGTGTTGCAGGCCTGGCGCTGCTTGTCGCTGGTTTCCTCATCGCGCTTTGGCCCATTGCGTGTTTTTTGGTGTTGTGGTTTGTGTTTTTATCTCCATCGTGGTGGTTGTATCGCGGACTTTGTCTGCGGTTTCGGCAGGCTATCGCATGCTACCGCCTTGTTGTGAATTCCACGTTGACACGGGGTTATTTTCCCGTGATAGGATGCGTTATTGAAAGTTGCGTTACGCTACTCTTGCGGCAGTTATCACGCGTTCTTGTGAATATACCCCTTAGTCTTTCTCTAGCATGGCCGGACTGGGAACACAAAGCAGCCATGGCAATTTTATCAGCCCAGCCCCGGGAGGGGTGAGAGGGGCAAGTGCGAAGCGTTGCTGCTTTTGTTACTGGGGCCGATATTGCTGCAACGCTGCAGACCCGGCCCCCACCCCTCCCAGCCTCCCGGGGAAACGCCTGATGCCCGCAACACCCAGTCCGGCCTTGTTCTCTTGTGCCCTCAGAGGAATGTATAGGGTTCTGTGATAATGAGATCCCAGCCCCAGGTGAAAAATAAAGTGTACTGTTACGTGTAGACAGAACGGGAGACCGATCTTTCATATACAGTGAGTTGAAACAATGCACCATATATGCGGCTGATGGGACACACAAACATCACTAGGCATACACGATCCAGACTATATGAATGCCACTAGTGATATGGTGTGATTCTGTATTTCCCCCTTAGAGGCGCACAGCATTTGCTGGATTGGCCCACTAGGGCATGATTGATGAATATGATGGCACTCAGACCGTGCAACTGTCATGGTCGAGAGTAGACACAGTGTATGAATGGGAACCTTGTGCCAGCACTCGACATTAGATTAATATTTTCCCTTATTTCCTTTCTTTTCTCTAGAGGCGTACAGCTACCTTGAACCATTGGTGGCTGCGGGTCGAAAATGTTGTGCTAGCATTTTGCATATGTAAAAACTCTTGAGATCTGAAAATCAGTAGCGGCTGCTACTGAACGGGAGATGTGGGGTGGGGAGGAGTGGAGGTGGGGAATAAAAAAATAAAATAAAAGGACTTACCCGGGTGCCGCTGACCGCCGGTCGCCGCCTCTCCTCCGTCGTCTTCGCAACAGGAAGCACACAGCCTCCCAGAATCCCCTTCCCAATCACGACGCTGTCTTACAGCAGCGTTGTGATTGGTCTGAGCGCTGTGATAAGGCACTCAGAGGGGGACTGGGATGCTGTGCATGTTCCATACCAGTCTGTTTATTACAGCCTGTTGGGGAACATGCAAATTGCGCATGACTGTTTGGTCGGCCCGAGAGGGCCGGCCAAAATGTCATGCGCACTTTACAGTGCCCTTAACACTCCTCCCCCTGTCCCCTGTGCTGGCAAGCCCCGCCCGCACCTAAGGAGAAAGGAAAACTAAAAGGATAATAACATTAGTTATTATCCTTTTAGTTTTCCTTTTTAAACTACTCGCAGAGCACTGGGGCGCCGCACCTCCACCTTAGCAGAGGAGCCACCGCTGCCGCAAATGCCTTATTACATGCAGTATGAATGTTGATATCCTGTATGCATTGCATCATTATATGGCCCAATTGTTTACCCTGACCCGGGTGCATTTGGAGAGTTCGCCTTTACTGTTGATGAAATGGTATAATGAATCACATTGTTGTGTTTAACACTGCGGGGGTAAACAAATCCTGACCCGTGATCAAGGAGCCTGTTGCTCCAAAACGGGCTGGGCTGTTTCTTCTGCCATTACTTTGAGTGAAATAAATGCATGCTGGATAAATGCAAAGGAGTGATTGCCCGTCTTCTTCTTACCCTGCGAACGTGGGGGACTGGTTTGGGGACGGACTTGCTATCCCACTGCCCACTTGCTGCAGCTAAACGGCTCTTTGCTTTGGATATAAGTATATATGTGTGTGTGTGTATATATACATCTAAATGTGATTGTGTGTATATATATATATATATATATATATATATATATATATATATATATATATATATATATGCCTTGCAGAAAGAAATTACAGTGCACTCACGGGGTCACTTCAAATAAATGTTATCACAGCATACGCGTTTCAGCTACATTGCCTTCCTCAGTGCAGCGATTAAAAATACTTGGCACAGAACAAGTCCCGATCTTTAAAACTGCCCAATCCTCACTCCCATTGGAGGGTTACATTTCATGAACATCGGCAAAGGACTACAGTTATCTTACATTCATTGTTGTTACCCACCGGGGCCATGACAGCACAATGTTCTCTATTTATTCTCCCAATGGCAGTCTCTGTGTTTTCTTCTCTTGACATTCATTTTCACTCAAATGTCACAATACTTCATCTTTCCTCCATAGGTAAAAAACACATGTAGACTGAAGTTGACATTTTTGCTCATTATGGCTCATTGCGCATAGTCCTGCCACCATGCTGCGTGCCAGTTACCCCTGGTTTGCCGCATTGTGAAAGGTTATCCACTGGTACCAGTTGCATAACTAGAAATCCTTGAGTTGAATAACTCACCATCTTTCAGGACGGAAAATCTTTCAAGCGGCGGTTCAGGCACTGCGAATTAACACTCCATGACAGGTGCCACCAACTCGTGCCGAACTCACAAAGGGTGCAGCTGCTGATGTGATGGTAGGCTCACGAATACATGACTTGCAGAAAGAAATTGCAGCGCACCCACGGGTCACCTGTCATGGACTATATATATATATATATATATATATATATATATATATGGGCCGAAACGCGTCATGGCAGCAATGGTGGCGCACTGAAAATAAACACCTAAATTGCACCAAATCTGGGTTCGTCGTCCTTTTTTTCCAGTCAAGGAGAAGTGTAAAGCAGAGTGTAGCGATATATATATATATATATATGTGTATATATATATATATATGTATATATATTATATGACATTACACAACAGTTAGTGACGGTCGCCACTGTGTAATTATATTATAACATTTAGGTTAGATTTTGTATAAGAAGAGCATTTTTTGTTTCGTGCCAAAACATTCCCCAAAAAATTTCATCCACCGGAAAGTTTGAGCTGATCTGTCAAGCAGGGACCAAGAAAATTGGAGGATCCCAAAAGTACGATTTCCCATGTTTATTCACATAGGACATTTTGCTCTCTGATACAAAAAAAAAAAGCTCAACGGAATTCAAATTTGGCAAATAAGTAAAACACTTTACTCAGCAATGATGCTCTTAGTGATTTGGTGTGAATCCATTCAACTGGTAAGCAAGAAATGTATTGTATCAATCCAAAGATTGCACTAAAAACAATATATCACAATCAGCATAAATGTCAAATAAAAATAATGGTTAAAAAGTGCTGCACATGTATAAGTTAAAATTATGATTACAAAATTTGCAGCACTCAAGAGACTAATATTTTATAATCTTCATCTAAAACTTTCATTGGTCTTATAATTGCCCTATTATCTTTGATTCTAAAACAAAATCTAGCCTCTAGAGTAAATTCATAAAATGTGCAAAAGGGTTTCAGTCGTGTGTTCACAAAGTCGACTGGCAGATTTTCTCTTCAATCAGACCTTGATATTCCACCAAACCTGAGATGCACGGGAGTATCACACCTGGCCTATGCTGACGATCTGGTGATACTGTCGCAAACTCCAAAAGGGCTACAATATTCCTTTAGGGCCAGATGTACGACCCTTTTTTGCGGTCGCAAATGGGAGATTGGCCCATTTGCGACCGCAAAAAAGGGTCCAGGCATGTACAAACGATATTTTGCGAGTCACTGACTCGCAAAATAGCGTTTGCAACACTCGCTATCAGGAAGGGGCGTCCCTTCCTAATAGCGAGTCTCAATGCCATGCACTATTGTTTTGCGACCGCATTTGCGGTCGCAAAACACTCGCAGATTACCACCTACTTCAAGTAGGTAATAAACCACTCGACATGGTGGTCTGCTGACCCCAGCAGGCCACCATCCCTGGGAGTGCTAGCCATTCCCAATAGGGTCGCAAATTGCGCGTGCCTCATGAATATTGATGAGGCTTGCAATTTGCGACCCTATTGGGAATTGCAAACAGTGTCTGAGACACTGTTGTACATTCACTTTTACAAGTCGCAAATTGCGAGTCGCAAAAGTGAATGGTCGTACATCTGGGCCTAAATCGTTTAAATGAATTCAATTTGGAGAATGGTTTGAAAGCCAATGTGTCAAAAACCAAAATCATGACATTTGGAAAGAAAACCAAGTCCATATTGTAGGTCTTAGGAGATGCCGCGATCAAAATAGTGAATCAATACGAGTATCTCGATGTTACATTTGACAATAAGCTATTGTGGACTAACCACCTGTTCACAAAAAACCACCTGTTCACAAGAAAGCTTAACTCAACCATGATCACAAAATCTATTATAAGATTTTCCAACCTGTTTGGAGGCAGATCAATCAAATCTTCCTTGAAAGCACTAAATATGAAACTTATCCCTTACTTACTTCACGCATCACCTGCATTAAAAAGCACGGTTAAAGCCAGTCTCGATAAAACTTACATGCAATGTGTACTTAATCTTCTGCATCCTCACATAGCCACTCCACACTGCATCATCAGGCTAGATCTGAAACTAAAAACTGTAATGTCATTTCACTACAGAAGCAGTGTGAATTACTCTTTTGATTGTGCAGGTACCAATTCATCCACCATAAAATCCTTAATTCACCACGAATTAAAGAAAACATCACACAAGAATATGGAACTGAACATTGTGGCATCAAAAAAGGCTCTAGAAAACGTATAATCTACTGGATGTAGAGGCGCTGGCAAAGTTAAACCAACTGGCCCGAAAATGTCTGCTTCGAGGGGCTTTAACTAAGTACACAGAGGGACTTGGCTAAGCTACAACAATACAAACACATGGATTTAGTTTATGAATTCCTCGCCTCACTGAACCAAGGACTGCGGAAGTCTTGCAGTACCAAAAAATGTTAAAAATAGGATCTTTTGATTGGCGGAGAAAATCTTTTCTTCTGCTATAGGCCATTTTGGCACCGCAGCACCAGTAACAAAACAAAAAAAACATACAAGGGCCAGACTCTGCGGCCAACTGCCCTTGTGCAGTTCAAAGGCCGGTTGCAACATGGGGGAAGCAAGGTCCTGCATCCAAAACCCTCCAATGTGCGGAGACAAAGGCTGTGCATAGCCAGAGTGTTGGCTGCAGGCTACCTGCGGAGGTTGGTCGCATGAATGTCATTTGAGAAGTCATCAGTGATGTCATAAATGGTGCCATTTAACATGTCATTAGTTGTGTAATATGAAAGGCTATGAGCAGTATATGGTGGATGTGCAAGTTATAGTCAGTTTTGTTAGGTTCTATCTCATTTCAACACATACCTATAACTTCACTTTAACCTTTGTTTTTTTCAGTGAATCTCTGTCTATCTCTCTATCTCTCTCTAACTCTCTCTCTCTATATATATATATATATATATGTATATATATATATATATGTGTATATATATATATATACATACATATATATATATGAATAATGAAGCCACAGTCCCGATTCAAACTCCAATCCACGGAAATCAGGTACGGACCACAGCATGCTTAAATTTCATGTGCTTTATTGCAAAATCCACAGCATGACGCATTTCGACCGGGTCTCCCCGGTCTTGATCACATGACGTGCCAGAACCTGTAACAATGTTTTATATATATATATATATATATATATATATACATACATATATATATATATGGATATATATACATATATATATACTTACATATATATATATATATATATATATATATATATATACATACATACATACATGTATGTATGTATATATAATATATATATATATTTATAATATATATATATGGAACATTACAAGGACTGGGTGGAGCATGTTATATACTGGAGTAGGTTCATTGGACCTTTTCGTGGTATGGAAGGATACAGAGGAGAGTGCAAAAGGATTTCTGGATAAAATTGAGGTCAATGATCCTAATTTGCACTTCATCAGTACAATGAGCAGTACTTAGGTCAATTTCCTTGATTTAACAGCATATGTAAAAAACAAGAAACTTGAAACCAAACTTTATAGGAAGCCTACTTCAGGTAACACTGTGCTTCACTCATCAAGCTATCATCCCTGTAATTTAAACAGAAGCATCCCCTGTGGAGAGAGTCCGCACCTCAGGTGTGACTGTAGTGAGACCAGGGAAAAGAGCAAAGCACTAGATGATTTCAGGAAAGGGGCTATGCACAAACGTGCATTGAAGAAGCGAAAAACAAAGCGAGAACAAAACCTAGAGAGCAACCTCTCTTCAAAGGTAAAGCAGCGAAGAAACACACTAAAATCGATCCCCACTTCAGATTAATCAACAGACAGGAAGGTGCAGTCAGGTGTATAATACAGGTATACGGGAAACAGCGTTTACAGCGCTGTCTCCACAACGCGGTACCATTACAACGCGGTCGTTACAACAACCGCGTTGTTACCACGCATACAATTACATCGCAAGTCATTAGTACAACTTGCTGTAGGGGGCGCAATGGTGTTGGATTTAGAATCCAACACCTTCCTTTCTGTTGCGCAAACTGGAGTAGGAATAGTAAATAATACTATTCCTAAGTCCAGCGCGTCCCCTACAGCAAGTCGTAGTAATGACTTGAGATGTAATGGTATGCGTTCTAACAACGTTGTAATGACTGTGTTGTTATTGCATGCAATGTATTTGCATGTGTTGTAAGGGTATATATTCCAGGTATACTAGTGTCTAATATAGAACGACCCAGTATTAGGCAATGTTGCCCCTCATAGAACAGGTGTGACTTTCAGGAAAGCTAAATCAATGAAGGGAGATCTGTTGAGAAGTAGCCCTGAGAGTACTAAGGTACTCAAGACAACCTGGCGTAGTCATAGTACAGGCTTCAGGAAGTGTGGCAGGTGCAAGGTGTGCCAGCATGGTAAAATTGGAAAAGAATACAAATCACCATTCTTGACAACTCTGAAGCGCATAAAAGGTAACTACAATTGCAAGACAGCGTATGCATTCTGCATTCTTCAGTGTCCTTGTGCATTAATGTACGTGACTAGCAATACTCTACCATTGCATAAGAGTATCCTACGAGCTATAAAAAACAGGGACAGAACGTACCCAGTAGCTTGGCATTTCGAAGAACAACACAAAAGTGAGGTGCGAGGGTTCGCATATTTTGTAGTTGATGCAATAGTTGTGATCATCCGAGTGGGTGACAGAGAAAAGCTATTGAGGCAAATAAAGTCCTGATACATCAAAGAGCTCAACACAAAAACCCCATGAGGATTAAACATGGAAGAAGACTTGCATGCACATTTATAGATTCTATAAGACTCTCTCCTACTAAGCAAAGGTAACTCAGGATTTTAAATTAGCACACAGCACTCTAAGCAACACGCAGGTGTGGGGACACTAGATTTTGGACAGGCTGCAATATGAGTGATTATAGCGATGATTAGTTCATAAAATATAATTAGGCAATAGGCAATTAGGCAATAGGCAAAAACACGATCATTTGCCTACTTGGGCTTTATTCAAAAAATGGAAATTGCAAGGCATTAGTACAGATGAGCACAATGAGAATTGCCCACTTGGGCTTAATTCTATAATTCTATAATTAGGTAATAGGCAAAACAGGATCATTTGCCCATTTGGGCTTTATTCAAAAATGGAAGTTGCAAGATATTAGTACAGATAAGCACAATGAGAAATGCCCACTTGGACTTTATTCTAATGTTAATACTTTGCTGGGTGCCTGCGTAGGCTTTATTTATGTATTTGTATTTTGGTAATAATGAAGTGACTGTTGTGTGATTTGCTCAGCATGAAACATAAAAATTATTTTTGAAGATTGAAACCGTGTCTAGAATGTGAAATAGTAGATTTTAAGCCATTGTGATATCCTAATAAGATGCCTTTGTAATGTTGGGTTCATTATTTTCATGATTTGCAACTGAATGAATGCTTGATGATTGATTATGATTGTACCAATAACATCTATGGTTTAGAATATCATAAAATAGTAGGCACTCTGTTTTCACTGAATATGATGATGTCACGCGCAAAGCAATGTAAGTAATGGCACAAAATGACTCCTCGCTAACTGTGAGCAAGGCTGCAGGGCAGCTGAAACATGTCAGGGTAGCACGAGCACTTTAAACAAATAAACCATAATTTTGCATCAGCAAGCTATAGATATATATTGCCTAGTGGCGGCTGCCACTAGGTAGTTATAGTTAAGTCTGCTATTCCATAGACGAAGCGTTTTTTGGTTTTCTAATAACTTTGGCCCTGTTTGACAGATCTTCACAAAACACTCCAAAAAAGTTCATCCATCTCAGCTTCTTCCTGGAAAGTGTTGGGGTGATCCATCAAGTGGGGACCAAGAAAAAATGGGGTCCCAAAACTTTAAATTTCCAGGCATTTTCTGATAGACTTCTTTATTCAGGGCTACAGTAAAAACTGATATACGGAATTACACCAAATTTGGCAGGAAGCTTGATCGTGGTCTACAAATTATGCTTTTTGTGATTTGGTATAAATTTGTACAGTAATGTTTGAGAGATAAAGGGTAAAAGATTTATATTTTGGTCAGTTGGGCAGGCGAGAGTCCCACTGGCGTCCCGCAAGAGCACAACATCAAAAATGGAGGTCTGTGATTGGTCAAGAGCCCCGTTTTTCCTGTTAGCCTTCATGCTCCCTTGAGCACTTTGATTGGCAGTCTGTTGGAATGTTAGAAATGAAATGGCCGCTATTACCGTTTACTGTAAAAAATTGGAGGTGTTGTAGAAATAAAGTAAAAAGCTATTTAAGGGGGCAGCAAAAAGGCATGCTATCCCCCTAGATTTAAAGAGGAGGTGTTTAAAGGATAAGTACTTCGAAGAAAATAAATGTATATTGTTTATAACTAATTTTTACGATCTCACTGGACTCTCGCAGGATCGTGAATAGTAAAAAGGAGTAGATGAGTTCTCAATACACTCTATTAGTAGGCCTGCATATCTTGGTCCTTGTGTTTGAGATGAAGTGTATAAGAGGTAAGTACTGTGATGATTAGAAGGTTAATTCTTTACAGTCTCCAAAGACTCTCTCGGAATTGTAAAAAGTAGGAAGGAGCAGGTGATGTTTTGAATACACTCTGCTATGCACACTTGTTATTGTAGTAAGGAGTCTTAATGGAGATGGTGTTTATTAGACTCTATTATTTATGGTCATTGGTTTGAGACCAGTTGAGAGTAGAGTTAAGGTTCATCCACACACCCTACTACACATACCTGTCATCTGAGAGAGGTATGAAAGGAAAGGCTAGTTCCTCCCAATACCCTTCTACACACACCCATCATCTGAGAGAGAGGTCTGAAACCTATCATTACAGAGAGAGGTCCCTGCAGAGAGGCCAGGCTCTCTCAACACACCCTACTAAGCATACCTGTTATCTAAGAGAGAGGTCTGGAAGGAGTGGCCACTCTGTGTACTCAGTCTACTACACAGACCTGCCATCTGAGAGAGAGGTCTGAGAGGAAAGGGTAGTCCCTCTCAACTCACGTCTATGCACACCCATCATCAGAAAGAGATGTGTCAGCAAAGAGACCAGTCTTTCTCCACACACCCTGCTGACGCACAACCATCATCTGAGACAGAGGTCACAATGGAGAGTCTAGTCTCTCTCTACACATTCTACTAGGCACACCAGTCATCTGAGAGAGAGGTCTCAGTGGAGAGGGCAGTCTCTCAACACACACTACTACACACACCTGTCATCTGAGAAAGAGGTCTATGTGGAGATCCCAGTCCCTCCCCACATCCTACTACACACACCTGCCATGCAAGAGATTGATCTCAGTGGAGAGCTGACACTCAGTCCTATAAACTAATATTTCCCTACAATTTTTTCGCAATCTCGCAAGACTCTGGAGAGCTCACAAGCTTTAGGGAGTGGGGCTCACTGCATAGACATGTGCGATCTCACGAGAGGCTCGCAAGACCATGATGGAAAATTACTGAGCCTGCCACGAGGTGTTTTACGATCTCACAAGAGTCTTGCAAGATCATAATGTGGAGAAGTAGAAAAAAAGGACTACGGTTCAACCATTAGTTACCATTTTTATCACATGGTTAGAGAAATGCTGTGATGTGATTGGGTGCACAACTAGCAATAGTTCAGAATGTTCTTGGTGATTTGGAGTAGAAGGAAGCATGTTTGGGTTGTGCTCAACAGAAGTGACTGAATTTGGAAGTGAGACAGACTAGTGTCTTCAGCTGCATTAAGAAACTCCTCTATGTTTTTGAAACTTTTTATTTATATTTTCTTGCAATAAGTGACAATGTATAGAAAAACACACATTGCATATAGGTACATGAGCAGAAAATAAATGCTTGATGTTTATAATTATAGGAACATCGCAAATGAGCCTCCCGGCATGTGATGTTTGTGAGGCAGTAAAAGAGGCCCAGGAATCATGGTAGCATCAGTGCGTAATAGATCCAAGACCTATTAGTCAATCTGAGTCATCTGGTTCCAGGGTAAGTAAGCAGTCCAGCAAAGGTTGCCAAATATCTTTGGGTCTTGAGGCATGAGGCTGCAATTGTGAGTAGTCCTCGCAAATCTTATCATTGATTCATTATTGTAAGCCAAGCAGAGTCTGTGGGGCAGCGCACACCACCCCAATGCAGCGCTACTTCTAGTTGAAACTGCTCTAAGTTAAGGTAATTAAGAATATACTTTATGAACTTTGTTGAGAAGTGTTAGTAAGTGCACTATTGTTGGGAAAGTTATTTTATTAAAGTTGAAAAGCTGTTTCTTGAAGTGTATATTTGTTAGTAAAGTTTCTGAGAGGTAGAGATGAGGCAATGTTTCTGAAAGTACAAAAGAAAGAATCTGCAATCTGTTAATAGAAGGCTTAGTGTTTTTATGAACCTTAGAGTAAAATTATTTTACCCCTGTTAGAGGTTTGAGTAGAGATATTGGTATTTCTAGAGTAAAAAAATCATGCACACTGTTGGAAAGGGTGTGTAAAGAGGATTATGTTTGTTTACAAACTGTCATGAAACCATGTTTGAAGGCATGTTATAATTTAATTGTGGATAGAAACATGCAGTGTTTGAGGGTGCAGCATGTTTTAAGAGAAAGGAATATGAAGTTAGCGGTACAGTCATATAAATATGTGTTTGTGGATGAAAACTGTAGAAATCTTCAAAAAATATAGGGCCTCATTACGATGGTGGATGGAAAAGCCCTTCGACTGCCGTGCTCCCGGAAAAAAAACGCCTGCACGTACCGCGGCAATTCCGGCGGTCATATTACGATGCAATGTATGTAAAATTCGACTGCGGCGGTCGGATTTCACAAAACACCTTCCCCCATGGTTGGAAATGCAGAAAATCTGATGGCGTCGGATGGAAAAGCTGTGTAATGCACCAAAAAGGCTGATTGATCCGCGGTATGACCGCATGGAAAATTAGCATGAGATGGCAGAGCTGGCATAACGAGCATTGCATTATGACCGCTGTGTCCGCGCTAAGGCAAGATGAATGGCGGTCGAATGCAACGTCATAACCAGGCCTTCAAATAGGCTGGTTCTCTCCGCTGCCCTCAATTACATCTGACACGCCCCAATGATACACCCCCAAGTTTTTAAAAAGAAATAAAAGCCCTGGTCATCATGGAAATATACACCTGATGGTCATTCCTCATGTGGACACATCCACATAGCAGAGTATAAAACCAACCCCTTCCCTGACCATCATCCTTTGCAAAACAACAGCATTGAAGGGACATACACCACAGCTGATAGGAGAGGGAATTTAGCACACAGCACACCATCACAACTACTTACATCAACACACACCACGACTTTTAACCCAATCACCTGACAAACCTTACACATCTCCACCAGCACCTTCCTCCCTGCACTTGTCTCATATTTGCACAGCATACACCATGTCACAATAAAAAATGCCCAAATTCATAGACAATGAGTTGCCAGTGATGGTAGATGAGATAATTAGAGTAGAACCACTTTTTTTTGGAACCATGGTCCAACAGACCCCACTTGTTAGAAAAAATCAAATGTGGAAAAGGATTGTCAACAAAGTCAATGCAGTAGGGACCACCCTGCGCACTCTGCGTGACATCAAGAAGAGGTGGCATGACCTCAAGACCAGGGTGAAATACCGTGCCAACAAGAACCATGAGGTGGCTCAGAGAACTGGCAGTGGCCTTCCTATTCCACCACTAACATTCACTGAATGGGAGGAGAAGGTGCTTGTCATCCTGCATTCAGAGAGTCTCACAGGAATAGCTTGGGGAGTGGAGACCGGTAAGTACCAACAAAATTATCCCATCACACTGTCATGTACTGTCATGCACAACCATTGAGCCACAATTCCCAGACAAAAATTAACTTATGTACTAGGCACTCATTCAAAAACATGTCTCACATGACTAGCATATCCTTCCTCTGCTTCACCTTACAGGTGGGGAGCCATCTCACTAGGGAGGGGGTTGTTGGGACATGAGAACAACACTACAACTCCCACAATGCCCTCTGGCCTCCTTCTCAAACAGCATGGAGCACCCTTCACACCCCAGATCCATCTGCCAGCCATCTCCCTCCACAGTGCCTCCTTACAGGTAAGTAGCCAGCTCACTAGGGAGGGGGTTGTTGGGACATGAGAACAACACTGCAACTCCCACAAGGCACTCTGGCCTCCTCCTCAAACAGCATGGAGCACCCTTCACACCCCAGATCCATCTGCCAGCCATCTCCCACCTCTGCTTCACCTTACAGGTAGGTAAGCAGCTCATGCACCCTGGCCTCATTCCCAAACAGCTTGGAGGACCCTCCATATCCCACAGCCATCTCCCTTCACAGTGCCTCCTTACAGGTAGGCAGCCATCTCATGCACCCTGTCCTCACTCCCAAACAGCATGGAACACCCTCCCCATCCCAGATCCATCTGCCAGCCATCTCCCTCCACAGTGCCTCCTTACAGGTAGGTAGCCAGCTCACTAGGGAGGGGGTTGTTGGGACATGAGAACAACACTACAACTTCCACAAGGCCCACTGGCCTCCTTCTAAAACAGCATGGAGCACCCTCCACACCCCAGATCCATCTGCCAGCCATTTCCCTCCTCTGCTTCACCTCACAGGTAGGTAAGCAGCTCTTGCACCCTGGCCTCAGTCCCAAACAGCATGGAACACCCTCCCCCCCATAGCCATCTGCCAGCCATCTCCCTCCACAGTGCCTCCTTACAGGTAGGTAGCCAGCTCATGCACTCTGTCCTCACTCCCAAACAGCATGGAGCACCCTCCCTATCCCAGATCCATCTGCCTGCCATTTCCCTCCAGAGTGCCTCCTTACAGGTAGGTAGCCAGCTCACTAGGGAGGGGGTAGTTGGGACATGAGAACAACACTACAACTCCCACAAGGCCCTCTGGCCTCCTTCTCAAACAGCATGGAGCACCCTCCACACCCCAGATCCATCTGCCAGCCATCTCCCTCCACAGTGCCTCCTTACAGGTAGGTAGCCAGCTCATACACCCTGTCCTCACTCCCAAACAGCATGGAGTACCCTCCCCATCCCAGATCCATCTGCCAGCCATCTCCCTCCACATTGCCTCCTTACAGGTAGGTAGCCAGCTCACTAGGGAGGGGGTTGTTGGGACATGAGAACAACACTATAACTCCCTCAAGGCCCTCTGGCCTTCTTCTCAAACAGCATGGAGCACCCTCCACACCCCAGATCCATCTGCCAGCCATCTCCCTTCACAGTGCCTCCTTACAGGTAGGTAGCCATCTCACTAGGGAGGGGGTTGTTGGGACATGAGAACAGCACTGCAACTCCCACAAGGCCCTCTGGCCTTCTCCTGAAATAGCATGGAGCACCCTCCACACCCCAGATCCATCTGCCAGCCATCTCCCTCCTCTGCTTCACCTTACAGGTAGGTAAGCAGCTCATGCACCCTGGCCTCACTCCCAAACAGCATTGAGCTACCTCCCCACCCCACAGCAATCTGCCAGCCATCTCCCTCCACAGTGCCTCCTTACAGGTAGGTAGCCAGCTCATGCACTCTGTCCTCACCCCCAAACAGCATGGAACACCATCCCCATTCCAGAGCCATGTGAGCCACTTCCTCCTATGCCACACCTTACAGGTAGGTAGGCACTAGGCAACTCATGCTCTCTTGCCTCAACCCTCAACAGCATTGAGCAATATGACCGCCACATCCCCCACTTGGTAGCCAACTCTGTAATGCTCCATATATCACATCGAGTGCGCACACAGCTAAGCTCACGTATATGTCACATAAATCACACTTTGAATCACAAAGTCCCATGTTAATAAATGCAGAACCCAATCACGATATGCGCACCATGCAACGTGTAAGTCACATTTTTTGAAGGCATGAAGGCTTCTATGAACACAATACATGCATGGACACTCAGTCAAAGGACACAACCCACATGATGTCAATGCAAAATGAACAACAGAAACTTGGAAGTTTCTGCATAGCTGAAACAGATTCTGAGAAACGTTTACAATATCCCTGCCTAAACTAAAGTGGATGAGCACCAAGTTTGTAGATGATGACATGTCCTTGGAAACACACTATCTGTACATGTCAAATGTTTGGCACTGACATGTCACCTTGCTAACAAGTAATGTATATACCTCTACATCATGTCATACTGCAGATAAACTGTTACGAATGCCAGGTATTTTCAATGGGAAAAGTTTTGTCTTCTCCACTAAAACATCAAAAACAGGTTCACCAAAGTTGGGGAGTGTACTTAACATGCTGACAATGTAACCTCTGTTCAACAGGTGAATCGCAATCAACAGCTGGTGAGACCACCACCAACCAGCAGAGCCAGTCTCTCCCCCCCGGAACATGAACTCTCAGATGCAAATTCTCTCCATTTCTCGGATGAGGAGCACCAACCTGGCCCTTCAGGACTGCCAGGGTGTACTCAGTCTCAAGTCCTCATTGGCCCCACCTCCACCACCACAACTCTCAACACAGCAGCAACAACAACAACGCTGACCTCTGCAACAACTACCTGCGTAGCAACCACCTCCACCATCACCACCGCTGCCTGCAATGCTGTCCCTGTCTCAGTGGTTACCAACACCACCACCCACACCGAGGATGCTGGGGACAGTGTGGGGGTGCGTGGACAGCCAAAGCCACAGGTCCGTGTGTGCAGGGCAGGTGGGAGGGCAACTGGGGGCCAATCACAGGAAGACACTGAGACTGAAGTTGCAAGATTCCTTGCAGCGTACCAACAGAACCAGGGACAGATGGGCCAGGTTGTGGAGGAACTGCATGAGCTCCGCCTGCTGCAGAGGTCCATGGACACCCGAATGGGACAACTTGTAGATCTCATGGGCCAGCTTGTGGGTGTACTGAGGGACATACATGCTGCTGAAATAACGGCTCCCCCCCCTCCAGTGGCCAGCCTGCTGATACTCCCAACACCTCTGCAGTGGCCACAGGGAGGGAGGGGTGAGCTGCAAGCCAATGAATCCTCAGACACCTCTGAGTCTGCAGTAGAGCCCTCCCCTGCCAAACGCAAAAGGGGACATCCGAGAACCACCACGGGAGGATCATATGGCAAAGCACCAAGCCAAGCCAGGTTGCTGAGCCAGCTATGATGTCACCAATGTTACACTGAACATTGACTTTGTTGACCATCCGAGCCCACATTGCCATGTTGATGGCACGAGTCTGTTGGGCTGTGGTATTGCACTATTGTGGTGACTACTCTATTTGTCTCTATTACCATCACTGACAACTGAAACACTCTGTATGCGCAACTAACATCTCACTCACGTTAAAATAAACGCAATATGATAGAAAATAAAGACAATTAACACCCCTATGCCTTTGTGTGAGTTCCATGTTTATCACAGTAAGTACTATGTAAACTCAAATTCCAATGTACCACAAGCTTTGATTGTGACAAACCATTGATAGGGCAGAGAAACCTAGAACGACACAAGAAGATAACATTGAGTTTTCATATGATGGCATAACAGCAACAACACACCACTAGTCAACACTGTACAAGATTCATTCCAGATAACACTGACCAACACCATCAACATAGACATGAGGTAAGTGGAAAAACAATCACAGCGATGCACAAAAGTACCCCACAGCAGTGTGCCAACAACAGCCAGCATCCCAACACATCATCAATGTTTCGGCCCTAACAGCAAAGCAAACAGACACAGTCATAGTTGCTCAATACTAACTTACACTCAAGGGGAGTAGTTCAATCAATCAATCAGGGGTTTGTTAAAGCGCGACTACTCACCCGTAAGGGTCTCAAGGCGCTGGGGGGGGGTGCAGGTTCCATCCGTCAAGGAGGGGGTCTGTCGAAAAGCCAGGTTTTGAGGTTTCTTGCGAAGATGGGGAGCGATGTTGTCTGTCTGAGGTGGAGCGGAAGGGCGTTCCATGCTTTGGCCGCGAGGAAGGAGAAGGAGCGGCCTCCCGATATGGTCTTTCTGGTGCGGGGGACCACGGCGTAGGAGAGCTGGGCTGATCGTAGGGTCCTTTGGGGTGCGTGGAATTTGAGTCGGCTGTTCAGGTATGCTGGTCCGGTGCCGTGGAGGGCCTTGTGTGCGTGGGTGAGCATCTTGAAGGTGATTCTCGCCTCGACAGGGAGCCAGTGGAGTGTGCGCAGGTGCTGGGAGATGTGGCAGTGTTTTGGCAGGTTGAGGACCAGTCTTGCGGCGGCGTTCTGGATGTTCTGTAGCTTGCGGGTGAGGTTTTTGTTTATTCCGGCGTAGAGTGCGTTGCCGTTGTAGAGTCTGCTGGTGACCAGGGCGTGAGTGACGGTCTTTCGGTGTTCGAGGGGGATCCATTTGAAGGTCTTACGAAGGAGGCGGAGGGTGTGGAAGCAGGAAGACGAGACAGAGTTGATCTGGCGGTCCATTTTGAGCTCGGAGTCCAGGATGATTCCCAGGTTGCGTGCGTGGTCCGTGGGGGTTGGTGGGTTTCCGAGGGCGGGGGGCCACCAGGTGTCGCTCCAGGCATCGGGGTTTGGGCCCATGATGAGTACTTCTGTTTTGTTGGTGTTTAGTTGTAGGCAACTGTTTTTCATCCATTTGGCGACGGCTTCCATGCCTTCTCGAAAGTTGCGTCTGGCGGTGTTGGGCTCGTTGGATAGGGAGAGGATGAGCTGGGTGTCGTCTGCGTATGACACGATGTTGAGTCCGTAGGTTCTGACGATGGGGGCGAGTGGAGCCATGTAGACGTTGAAGAGCGTCGGGCTGAGGGAGGAGCCTTGGGGGACTCCGCAGGTGGTAGGTGTAGGGTCCGAGAGGAAAGGGGGGAGTCTGACCCGCTGCGTCCTGCTGGAGAGGAAGGAGCGGATCCAGTCGAGGGCCTTGTCCTGGATTCCTGCGTCGTAGAGTCTGCGTATTAGGGTGCGGTGGGAGACTGTGTCGAACGCCGCTGATAGGTCGAGGAGGATGAGGGCTACTGTTTCTCCTTTGTCCAGTAGGGTGCGGATGTCGTTTGTTGCGGCGAGGAGGGCGGTTTCCGTACTGTGGTTTTTTCTGAAGCCGGATTGGGAGGAGTCGAGGATGTTGTGTTCTTCAATGAATGTGGCGAGTTGGCTGTTGATGGCTTTCTCGATGACTTTCGCTGGGAACGGGAGCAGGGAGATGGGTCTGTAGTTTTTGAGGTCGGTGGGGTCCGCTGAGGGTTTCTTTAGGAGGGGGTTGACCTCGGCGTGTTCCAGTCGTCGTGGAACGAGGCGGTCGCCAGGGAGCGGTTGATGGTGTGGCGGAGCATGGGTGCGATGGTGTCGGCGGCTCTGTTGAAGATGTGGTGGGGGCAGGGGTCCGTGGGGGCCCCTGAGTGGATTGACTTCTTTGTCTTCAGTGTGTCTTCCGTGGTGAGGGCTGTCCAGTCGTCAATCGTTGGTTTCCGGGTGTCGGGGGTGGTTGGTGAGGGTTTAGTGTGTTGGTTGTCTTCGTCGAAGTTGTCGTAGATGCTCTTGATTTTGTGGTGGAAAAAGGTGCTGAGTTTGTCGCAGAGGTCTTGTGAGGGAGGGATGTCGGTAGACTCGCTAGTGGGTTGGGCGAACTCCTTGATGATGCTGAAGAGTTCCTTGCTGTTGTGCGCGTGGGTGGAGATTCTGTCTTCAATCGCTTTTTTCCTCGTTTCTCTGATGAGTTGATGGTGGGCGTTGGTGGCGGCTCTGAAGTTGTCGTGGGCTTCTGTGGATTTGGTGTTCCTCCAGGCCTTTTCGAGGCGGCGGCATGTGCTTCTGGACTCTCGAAGTTCGGTGGTAAACCATCTGGCTTTCTTGGCGCGTGTATTGTTGTTTTTCTTGAGGGGGCTATGGTGTTGGTGCTGTCCGTGATCCATCTATGCAGGGTTCGGGCTGCGGTGTTGGGGTCGTCGTTTTCCGCGATGGTTGGGGTGGAGTTGTTGAGTGAGGAGGTGAGCTGGTCGTCGGTGATTTTGGTCCAGTTTCTTCGTGGAAGCAGGTGCTGGTGTCTGTGGATGGTGGGTGTTCTGAAGGTGAAGTGGACGCAACGATGGTCGGTTCATGGGAGTTCGGTGGTGTGGCTGAAGGTGATGGAGTTTCCTGTAGTGAAGAGGGGGTCGAGGGTGTGTCCTGCTGAGTGCGTGGGCTCGGTCACGATCTGGCGCAGTCCAATGTTGTGGAGGTTGTCCAGGAGGGATGTGGTGTTGGGGTCCAGTTGGTTGTCGAGGTGGAAGTTGAGGTCTCCCAGCAGGATGTAGTTGGTGGATGCGATGGCCTGCGGGGAGATAATGTCCGTGATGGAGTTGGCGAAGGGTCCGCGGGGTCCAGGGGGTCGGTAGATGAGGGTTCCTCGGAGGGTGGCGGTGGGGCTGGCCAGTATCTTGAAGTGAAGGTGTTCCATCAGTTCTGTGGGTTCGTCAGGGAGTGTGCTCAGGCGGAGGCTGGATTTGTGGACGATGGCGATTCCTCCTCCTGGGCGGGTGGGGCGGTCCTTCCTGGAGATCTTGTATCCTTGGTGATGAGCTGTTGACGCAGGTCAAAACCTTCCTCCTCACCACTATCATCGTCACTTGTCATGTGTGGATTAGCAGCGGGGGGCTTCTGCTGATAAACATTGTCCTGAATCAGGGGGATCTCTTTGCGCAAGGCCAGGTTGATGAGCATGCAGCAGGCGACTATGATCTGGCACACCTTTTGGGGGGAGTAAAGTAGTGCACCACCACTCTTGTTCAGACACCGAAATCTAGCCTTCAGAAGTCCAAAAGCTCGCTCCACTACACGACGTGTCCTCCCATGGGCATCATTGAAGCGGACTTCCACTGGTGTCCTGGGATTCCTCAGTGGGGTCAGCAACCAAGGCCGGTTGGGATACGCTGAGTCACCTAGTTGTGAGAAACACAGACCAACAATGTCATATAACTAGTTGAGGAGACCAGCATGTCACACATACACCACACATATTGACACAGCTCATTCACCAACTAGACAGGCCCTCTTTGGGTGAAGATTTGCCATCAATTGTGGGATGATGCTGTTCTGCAGAATGTAGGAGTCATGTGCAGACCCTTGAAATTTGGCACACACGTGGGATATAATCAGATCGGCTTGGCATACCACTTGCACATTAATTGAATGGTAATGCTTCCTGTTACGGTAGATGTGCTCATGTGCCTGTTGTGGAACAAGGCCAATGTGTGTGCCGTCAATGGCTCCAACAACATTTGGGATGTGACCAAGGTCATAAAATTCCCCCTTTACATTTTCCAATTCATGTCTCTTTGGAAAGTGAATGTAGCTGTCCTTGTAGGTTAACAATGCAGACAGGACATCACGCAACACCATGCTGAACATAGGTTGAGACATCCCACCTGCGATGGCCCCTGTGTACTGATACGACCCAGTGACAAAGTAATGCAGGGCGGCGATCACCTTTACTGTTGGTGTCAAAGCTTTTGGATAGGTTCTGTGAGGCCTCAAATGGGGCTCCAACTGAGCACATAGCTCTTGAAGGGTAAGACGATTGAGACGGAATTTCATAATGATGTTGGTATCCTCCATTGTCAACAGGTCTGGATTAGGCCGATACACAGGTGGTCTTCTCCTACGTATTCTGGCAGGGTCAGATATAAAAATGAGTCAAAGATGAGATGTGGGTATCAGCTTACATAATGACTCTCACAACCACAACATTGACAGGACTGTTGAACAAGTTTAATGCACAGGTGATATGCATAGACACCTTGATCCCCTGTAGTTATTCAGGTAGCCAGGGTGTACATACTAACTACTGTCAAATCAAAATCAGAATATGTGTATGGCATATGGTACACTGCTACATCATGTGTACCCAGCCCTGTGGGTAGATGACACAACACATGTGGCTAACAGCATCAATGTTGAGTTGTATGTAGCTACTGTCACTGCACAACCTCAACCCTGAGTCCCACAAAACACAACATATTTACAAAATGAGGCCAGTGAGTGTAAGCTGGACAACAATCCATTAATGTACAGCACTGTGTACAGAAAGATATGCACATTACGTGGTAAGTCCATCATGACTGTGGGAGGAGTTTGCATTACACACATTGCCATGTTCCCAACAATGAAACCCAATTCCACATGAAATGTGTATACATGCCTACATGGATGAAAATGCCATGTGAGCAAGGACAGACCAATGCATTTTATCACATCTGTACTACGATAACATATGTGGGAAGACTTAAGTTAAATGTCACAGTCTCCAATCCCTTTACAAGGTGCAGAACATTTTGGCTAGATGTGTTGGGATCAGTGATTCAATTCACAAAGTGAGAATGCAAATGCACAATGTGTTTACAGGCGCGTTGGCTGTCAGCCACTGCGGGGACCGGCATTGGCCACAATTGAATGATGCAAGATAGCGGTGGAGACATCCTGACCCCCACGGTGTGACACCGCGTATGCGAATGACATAGCAGCCAATGGGAGGCGCCATCGCGGTAGTGTGTTTCAATTTTTGAACGTCGCCGTAGGCATGCTCCGCCACTATGGGGACTGGCATTGTCCCAAATTGAATGATGCAAGACAGCGGTGAAGACATCCTGAACCCCACGATGTGACACCGCCTATGCGAATGACATAGAAGCCAATGGGAAGCACCATCGCGGTAGTGCATTTCAATTTTTGAACGTCGTGGTAGGCGTGCTCCACCACTGCGGGGACAGGCATTGGCCCCAGTTGAATGATGCAAACGAGGCAGACCAATGGTATTAGCAAAAGTAACACTGAAACAACCCTAGGGGCCTATATATGTGTGTGAAATGGCCATACCTGTCACTTGCCTACAGACACTGCTGCCTGCCATTCCTCCCCACCAACTGCTGCTGTACATCATCTCTAGAACCAGTCATGGCTCGTACTGAGAACATCAGGGCCTGTCCCTTCACCACAGAGGAGCTGGCAGTCCTGGTGGACGAGGTCCTTGGCCAGTACGGGTGGCTATGTGGTGCTCCAGAGGTACTGGTAAGTGAATGTGTAACTTCTGTTGAGTGCTCAGAATGCTCACACTATGTAACTGTACACTAGTATGTGCCTCAGAGTGCAAGCCAATGTGAATACATTCAGATTTTGACATCTGCATGGGCCATACATGACGTACAAGTTGTTGCACTTGAGTATGTGGTGAGGATGGCACCATAGAAACTGGTCCAGCTCCATTAAAGCCAAACATCACACATGTTGTTCTCAGAATGGGTAATGTAAATGTGTGAGACTCTGCCTAGCAGAATTACTTCACGTTAATGGTGTGTAGAGCCTTATTCCCCCTGATCCCTGTCTGCATGCAATAATGATTTGTACATAACGTCTTTTAGCAGCGGTACAGTTACACTGATGACTTGAGCAAATCTCACTTTGTACACATATTCCCTGTGAAATCTAATGGAAAAGTTCATTAAGTTTACATTGAATCACTAGTGAGATGGGACCTGTCGATTGGACAGAGGGTACAGATTAATGGGTTTAATGATTTGGCAGTGACACTATGGAGATGAGCCCAGTATGCACAAGAGTACAAGGACTGTAGCTGTGAAGATTAGTGGCAACTCACCTCTCACACTTCTGCTAAATGTACAGTGGACATGACATCCTACTTTTGGTGCCATTATGTGTAGAGTCTCACATGTGTATGCACTGTGTCATCATTCTTCTTGTACATGCATGTGAATCTTGTGATGGCCCACAATTTGCGTCTGTGAAAAGCCCTAAGGCCTGTCCTGAAAATGCACAATGTATCAAGGCTACATCACTAAAAGAAATTTGAAAGACATATGAGTAGTCCACCCTCCTATATGTGTTGTAGCATTTAGAGGTATGAGGAGTACACAAGACAGGCCTACTCCTTGTGACATGAGTAAGAGAATGTACTATCAGGTACCTAATTGTGACCTCCAAGGCACACGTAGATATGCAATGTTCCTGGACATTAAGGGGTGTGTAGTGTTAAACACAGTGAGTCTGACCACTAGATATCATTCACAGTGTATTGTCTGTCATGCTCACTCACATCGTGCATCACAGATGAGGCCCTGTTTCACCTTGATTTCTGTGCACGGCCTATGCATGTGTATGAGATGGACAGTTAGTCGGTCCATCCTTATAGATGTTTACATTGGACTCAGCAAGCTTGCTCAGAGTGTATTATGTGACATGGTCCATGGACTCTGCAGTCCATTGATCCATGTGTGTAGAATGTGTATACATGCTTCTGGACTGGCACACAATGGTCCACAACACACTGTTAAAAAAGTTCTCATCTTGTCTCCCGTGCCTACAGCTCAAGGTCCATCAGCGTAAGGCGATATAGAGGGCCATCGACCGCAAGGTGTGGCCCTGGGGGTCTCAAACCGGCAACATACTCACTGCCACAAGAGGTGGGATGGCATCTGCCGCCTCAGCAAAAATGTAGCAGAAATTACCCTGGGGCTGGCCCCTCAAAGTGGCAGGTTGGCGCGCCGGAGCATGACCACACTATTGGCCCGCATCCTGGCAGTGACACAGCCAGAGCTGGATGGACGCTTAAGGGCCCAACAGCAGCAAGTTGGGGGTGAATATTGTGCAAAGTGTGACTTGGCGCATGACTGACTGCATTAATCCCTGCCATGAGCAAGGCAGGAACCTCTGAGATGTCTCTAGTGTGATGCAACCGCTTCTAAGTAGCCTCAGTGGCAAGTGCAGAGGTTCTGCATGTGTACAACATTTGGATTCTCATGTGGGAAATACATGAATGGTGTCATTGCAAATCATCTTGACATGTTTTCAGCTACCATCTGGTGACTGTTGTCTGAACTGAGCCATTCCTACACAGGAAAAGACGTTGTGTGAAGTGTGTAGCCCAGTACAGTTGTCGGCCTTGTGTGTGCTGTGTGGCTCCCACAATATTGTGCTCATGTGATGATGTGCAAGTGGATAGCTACATGCACAAATGTGGCTCAGGGTGCAGTGAGTTAGCAGAGGTTACACCTGTCCCCTGGGTGGTGTCTTTCCAAATGATACAGATGGCAGCAGCACAGCAACACATTTAGCCAAATATCAGCAGCATGGCATCACATGAAGTAATTCCCTGCCACAGTGACAGCAACTGCACACAGGCGCTGATGGTGTAGGTGGTGATGATTACAGTGATGCATTGGATGATCTGCATTTGCTTATTGTGCACATGGCAACATGTCTGGGATGGTTAGACAGTGGAAGTTTGAAGCTATGGAGCGAAACGCGGCTATTGTGAGATTGGGTTGGCACTAGGGCTTAACCTGGTTGGATGTGATCAGTGTGTATGGCAAACTGTGATGTAAGTGAGAAGTTGTACTGTAACTTTTGATGGAAAAAGCCAATGTTACTCAGAGTGTCAATACTTAGTATGTGTGCATTGCGGAGGGGTGTCCATATGCATCAGTGCATGGTAAAGTTGTGGCTACTGGTTTACATCAGTGAGTGATCTTTTGTGACATTGGTGTGTCATGGATGTCAGCAGTCAGCACAACGTAGGGATGTCAGATGCCAGACCCTAGCTTTTGCCACACAGTGGCTGTCCTTATGGAGGCCACTCAGAGCTTCATCTACACAAGGCACTCTCATGCCTTGGATCATTGCCGGCTTGGCAGGAGATTGAAATGATGTTGGTATGTGACATGTCACAACACACAAGGGCCTTGCATCACATTGCCCTAGTCATGCTAATGTGCATTGTCTATGTGACAACATTAGTACATGGGGCTTAGTAGCACTTTATCCCCAAAAATAGGTGTCCATGTAACATATGCAGAAGTGTAAGTCTCAGAGACATCAACTGGCAGTGAACAGCAGTGAGCATCATGTTAGGGTTCATTGAGATATTTGTGGTGTGCACTTCCATGTAATTGATACATCTACAAATTGGTTAACAATGTTCAACAGTAGTTGTGCTGCAGTACCAACATAGTTGGATGGAAGGATGTAATGTCACTTAAAAATAGTTATGTTTCAGTTTGTATCTGTGGGGTTCAGTGAACTCATACTTCAAGTGTGAGAAACATGACATATTTGTATGTGTAGCTCTCTTACCTGAAGGCATGTAGGTATGCCTACAGACGATAGGATGTGATGTTGAGATGTAGACACATGCACAGCAATTTGGCTGTGTCAACGCAACATGGAGCATGACTGTCCATTAAGCATGTGTGCATGCATCAGGTGATCATGCAAAAGATTGGACTTATGCAGACAGTACATGTAGAAGTTAAATGTGGGTCTTTAGTCCAAGGATTTCTGTTTGTATTGCATATCATGTTTTGGAGCAGGCCACTTTACTGAACCTATGTCTCTGTCTCTTACAGCATCTACCTCGGCAGGGAAGGAGAGGGGCCCAACACCGTTGGGGAAGCTACTGGCATTACTGGTCCCTGGGAGTACAGCGACACTGAGAAGACCAGCGCCTCGGTGGGGGACAGGAGTGTCCTGGAGGAGTCTAGCCCAGAAACACCTACCTCCACATCTTCATACCCCAGCAGTGACTCCTCGATGTTGGCGGGCAAAGGAGGTTCAACATCTGCTTCTTCGTCCACCACACCCCGTCCTGTGTCCACCCTCCCTGATGCTCCCAAAACTGGTATCCAGGCCCACAGCCCTAAGAAGGGCATAGTCTCCTTCCCCCCAGGCACCTCTGCCCCGCCCCTGTCTCCCCTGCTGCCCTCTGTGTGGAAGCCATAGACATCTTGCGGCAGCTGTCTGTGGGTCAGACTGCGCTCCTGAATGCCCTACAGGATCATGGCAACAAGTTGTCACAGGTTGTTGCTTTCCTGGAGGGCATTCATTCGGATGTGGGTGGCCTGCAAAGAACTGTCCAGTCTTTGTCCTCCACACTGACGGCAGCCATTCTGCAGTCCCAAGCTCCCAGTCCAGCTCCTGTCCCTTCCGCAACCACCCTCCCAGTGACCCCACCTGACGAGAGCACACACACACACCAGAGCACTTAGGCACCCAGTCATCCACACGCAGCACACAACAACAGCACTCAAAGTGACACAGACACCATACACCATCCCCAAAGCACACCAAAAGCACACTTGACAGCACAACAACAAGCCCATCACAGGACACTCAGGAACATAAAGGCAAACAACATTCATCCACATTGCATACCTCACATTACTCACCCTCCAAGTGCCCTCCCATCCCCACACCTGATCCCAAAACCACCCAAACACTTGCCCTGTTTGCTGTGGACTTGGTGCCTGCCACAACTGTCCCCCCCGACTTCAGAGTGCTGGTTTACCCAAAGCTTCCACTCCCACCCAGCCCCCTGTGAAGCATGGACAGAAGACCAAAGAGGGTAAAGTACCTCCACAACAGGGGAGGCAGGGGAAAAGACCATCCCCACCCCAGCGTACCACCAGATCAGGGAAATGTTCCAGGAAAGATCCACCACCACCTGCTCCACTTTCTGGGAAAAAGGAGGCTGTTGTGGCCACCTAACTACTCCCTTTGCCCAAGCCACTTAGTGGATATCGTATCCCCAAACAAGTGAGACCCAGCTCTCCACATGCAGCATCAGCCACTGAGCCTACCCCCAGCATTTCTCCACCTCCCAGTGCCACGACTCCACCAGGTCCAGCCAGCCCTCAGGCTCCCACATCCAGTTATTCCTCTACCTCAGCCAGTTCTCCCCCTCCCTGGTACAGTCCTCCAACGACCCCAGACAGTCATCCCCCTCCCAGTTCCTGTTCTACCCAATTTTGAAGCAGACTCCCCCTTCCCACCCCATTCCTCTCTGAGCGGTGCCTGAACTGCCCATTTGAGGCCCCTATCCTGGGGAGAATTCTATGGCAGTGGACAGTGTTGCAAGTTTTCATGCACACATGTGCGGACTCTTTTTTGGACTGGCTGTTGCCCTTAATGTTTTGCACTTTTAATGCAGATACCGAGTTTATGTAATAAAAATTATATTTAGGTTCTGAGCTTTGTCGCTGGCCTTTCTAATGATGCAGTACAATGTATGTATATATGTTCATCTGTTCCATGCTCTGAATGCAACATTCAAATTGGCATGTACTTAATTCCCTATTGCAGGTCTACCCAGAGGTTACGGCAACTAATGTGCTTATTGACTCAGAGGGTCAATGGGTCCATGATGCTTGTCTGTGATGGTCTACTCTTGTCCTCTTCATTAATTTGTCGGGGCTCTACTTTTGAACACATGTCATATTTGGATGCTCTACATAAACAACATCTAAAAATATTGACATGATGACTTGAGGGGTGAACAGGGTACATCATATCTGGGGGATCTATATTGATGTGTACACACCAGTGTAGGTGTTTAGTCATCTTGGATAGGTATGGCATCATGGTCACATGGGTACATTTACATGTGTGCACTTGGGTACTCATAGAGTGTGACTGTCCTGTCATTAGCTGATGTATTAATGTGTATGTGCCCTTGAGCATGACCCTGTCACATATGTATGATCCAGATGATGAGTGCCTGTTTGTTTACATGATCAGACACCTGCTGTAGGTTAAGTGCACATGTTGAAGTTGTTGCCGGAGCAATGTGCAGTGTGTCAGTGTGACCTCGCAGTCCTTGGGTACACCTACTTCTTATCCACATAATTTGTGAGTATGCAGAGTGTGTCACTGCAATGTCTGTGTTGTGATTTTTGGGATCAGGCATAGTTCTTGCTTAACTTTGTTGTCACTGTGCTGACTGACTCTGGCAAACAAACATTATATGTGACTTTTCAGATACATTGATGTCGCTTTACATTTTATCTACTCCACTATGTGTCAATCAAATACATACCACTCACAAGAAGACTATTTGAGGCCTACACAATGTGAGATACTCCACTATGTCTTATTGCTCTGTACACTCCTCACCTGTACAATACTCCTGTATTTACCACTTCACTCAAAAAGGTTCCAGTCCATGCCATGCCAGTGTTTGACCCTCCCCACCACTCCATAGTGTGACACTATACTGTGGGAGAATGATTTGTGTCCAGAATCATTGTGCCCCTCAGCACTGTTTCACAATTTGATATGTGCTATTTGAGTCTACTTGATTGCAGTCATGGTTGCTCATGTACAGTACAGATGAGTTTCCATTACAGTCCTCTAGTCTTGTTCCATGCATATGTGTTGTGTAGCAGTAGGTGACAGCAAAAGTGTGTAGGTGTTTGCTGAGGTACTGCTACCCATCCTGTGTGTGAAGTGATCTGTGTGCTGTGATGATTTGTGATGTTCAAGTTCATGGTGGTGAATTCAGATATGTCTGATACTGGTTTTAGTGGTGTTCACACACTGTTTACTGTGCATGCACTGCTGTCAGTAGATGATGCATTGGCCTTTCCAGGTGTGAGTCCCCCTGATGTCCAGCTGAGATTGCTATGAGATGTGTTGGGAACTGCATATGTTATGAATAGGCTTTCCTGTTTTCAGTTTCTATTTTTGGTCAATTCTGGTGGGGTTTTTTCAGTTTTTTCAATACTTTAAAAAAACAGTGGTTATCAGTGTTTACACATTTTTGCACCATTAAAAACAACAGAAACAGTGTTTTTCCGGTGTTTATGGAATTTTAATTTAATTTTAATTATTGCGTGCCTTTTGCACTGATAGCGCATGTATATAGATAGCATGTGCACAGGGTATATGAATTCCAAATGCATTTTTACTGCACCAGAATGGACTACAAAGTCAATAGCATTCTTCATCATCTCTGAAGATTGTAAAGATGCTTTCAGCATACCATCTAGCAAGTGACAAGGATCTCTTTCAGGGAAGCACTTCAGCTCAGGTATCGATTTTGACAGGCCATCATACAACGTTTTCATATACGTAGCTGAATAACTGCAAATACAAACACTATCACTCCAATCTTTATTGAACTTGGTAGGAACTTTTTTCAGCAGCATTCCATGTGACACTGCGTTCCATGTTTACCAAACATCTGGTGTCATGTTTTCACCATTATCTCAGATGCTTGGTGACAATATTCTTTTCACATATACCTGTCACTACATTTTGCATTGAATGTTTAAAGCCAGTGGTGTTTGGCAATTCACTTACAATCAATGCTGACTCGCAAGAAAAGGGGGCTGATGTATCAAAGGATTTCACCCATTCTCTGTCTGTGGGTAAATGTGATGGTACATATTAGGAAACATTCTTATGAAACCAGCCATTTACATATCAGTGAAATCAAATGTAGCCAAAATATCAAATATGATTTTGATATTTCCTGATTCTCTACAGTTTATAAAATAACTAAAACATTCATCTAAACACTGCTTCTTTAGACCAAAGACCACAAAACTGAAAAAGCAGAAGGAAGAAGAGACAATGTTTTAGTGACATCCCTAAAAAACAAAACTCAAGCAGAGTAATGTTAGCCCAGTCTTTCTTGATGCTATCTTGTATAAAAAAGTTACATTGTATTGGCCCCTGCAGGAAAAAATAAAAATGACTCTTTCACTCATCTTTTCCTTTCTTTGAATGGCACTTAGTTTGTGGTTGCAAAGGTGTTTTTTCAGTGTTTATATGTTTACACCGGTGATGGCTATTTTCTTTTTGGTGGGCTTTTATCAGTTATTATAGGTTTAAACCTAAAACCAGATAGCCTAGTTATGAAGTTGTTAGTGAGGGATGCATTCTTTGGCCTGTATTAGCTCTTTCTACTGACAAGTCCATGTGTGTGTTATGTTGTTTTTGCAGGACATTGTGTGTAAGGAGTGTGTGTATTTGAATGCATTCAGATGGGTGTTGATTTAGTACTGTGCAGTTCTTGTGTGCATGTCACATACGGCAATGTGGAGTCTTGTTTATTTGCTTGTTTTGTGTGCACAATAGTGCTATGGCCCCCTATCGTTGAACAGTCACTTGTCAGGATTGTGCGTGGGAATGCTTGTGCGGCACACTGACACCATGTTCACTTTGTAACCGGTAGTGTCTATGGCTGTCTTGGCAGATTGGTCTGGATGCACACACTTTGTGGTTATATGTGTCATTTGTTTATGGTGATTTTAATTAGGTTGGATTACGCAGTCTGTGCAGTTGGTCAGAGGAGAAATTATATCTGTTCCAGGGAGGACTGGGAGCAGATTGGCTATCCACTCTGTTGTTGCACATGGCTTGTTGGACTTCTTTTGGTGTGGTCTGTGATACATGTATTTAGCAATTGCGTTGAGTTCAGCATTCGATCAGACATCCTTGAGCTGAACTATGAGATTTTGAGATACACACCAGGGTGTAGCATTGTGTAGCAGGGAATTCATTGGAGTTAATTTTCTCCTTTATCAGAGATTGTCCCAGGTGTGGAGCATGGAAGGTGGAAGATGGGTAGGTGAGGAGTATGTGTGAAGGTTATTGTTAAGTTTGACAGTCAGGGAATGTCACTGTTAGCCATGAGTGTTGTGCTAGTGGCATACACATGACATATTAGTTAAGACAAATGAGGTGCTGGTCACTGTATGGCTAATGACAGGTCATCTCATTCTGGTCCAATGCCTTGCTTGCATTGCTGGATCACAGTGTGTGAGGAAGCGATGCCGCAATCGGTAGACTCGGAGGACCTCACACCAGACCGCTTTCCCCCTTACCTTTCTCCGTGTCCTCTCCTTTATTCGCAGACACCCCCTGTCGAACAAGAACTGGGATATCCCTTTAAGAGGCTCTCCCTGTGGGAACAGCCGGCAAATCACGTGACGGAATCATGTGATCCCCGCGGCATGAAAGAGGAAGATGAGCTCTGTTGGGGGCGTGCATCGCAAGCTCCAAGACCGGAAGAAGGAGACCCAGCGAGAAGAGAAGCAGTGCGGACCTACATCGTAGCACCGGGGACCCAAGACGCAGTGGGAGCTCAAGTCGAGGATGACGCCATGGGAGCTCAAGTCAAGGACGACGCCGTGGGAGCTCAAGTCGAGGACGACGCCGTACGGGACCCAGAAGGAAGACCCGACATCAAGAGGGAGCCGGACCCTACTCGGCATCACGCAGACGCCAGCCACGTTCCAGGAGGGACGTGGCTATACAAGGTACGGGGCCGCCTAGGGATCCTGTGGGGGGAAAGGGATGGGAGTCTCTAAGGAGAAGGCGGAGGGTAGCGGTAAAAACGGAGCTTCCAGTCCTGACATTCCTTTTCTTTCTTTTATGGTTTGATTTTCGTTGGATTGATACCGGAGTAACTGGCTTACCGGAACGGAGCCAGAAGACGGAAGGAGGGCCCAGCAAGGCATTCTCTGAAGGAAAAGAAAGGACCCAACGGCTACCTGGAACCGACCATAGAGGCCCACATAGACAGTGTCCCTAACATTAAGCCCCACCTGTGAGAAACTTAATAAAAATTATTGTGGTGGACCCAAGCGCGAGTCCCTGTTTCCTTCTCCACCGCGCCACACAGTGATAGTGCACTGATGATAACTTTCATACAATTAGAATCTCTGTGCCACACATGTATTAATTGATGTCCTAAGTGTGGTGTCATATGTGGTACCTCTTAAATTCCATGAACATATGGTACCAGTCATTTCTCCATACATTTCCTGCACTGTTCACTCCACGTTTGACTAGTTTACTTGTTCTCATACAGTGCTGGTGACTTATGGTTTGTTTAGGAGGCAGAGTAAGAGTTTTTGAGCTGTATCAAGGACTTAACATGCAGACTGACCAGTTTCAAGGTTGGGAATCTGCACAATGACTCTTCATTTATTCAATTACTCACATTTATTCACATGAGTGGAAGGCAGGTGTGAGCAAGAGGAGGGTTGTCATGAGTCTTAGGTCAGAATTTTCTGCTATCAAGATGGACTCTTCCTAACACTTTGGCATTCATTCAATATTTTACAGTTGGTGCTACCTTTGGAGAAGTGGAGTGATGGTGTGTAGGTGTTCAGTCAGTGTTTTTGATGTACAGGACATACTCACATGGGGTAATTTAGTGCAGCAGTACACAAATGAGACATATGCACACTGATGCTTACTTTACATTTGCTGTTTGAGTCAGGA
This sequence comes from Calotriton arnoldi, assembly GCA_963921515.1. NCBI lineage: Eukaryota > Metazoa > Chordata > Amphibia > Caudata > Salamandridae > Calotriton > Calotriton arnoldi. The sequence goes on along the minus strand of CAWUFW010009236.1, from coordinate 267,003 downwards.
AATTTCTACAGTGTTGCATGGTATGGGCTGTCATTATGTGGTATGGTCTGACATTGTATGTGATGAGCCTGGCAAATTCTGCTTAGGGTGTGTGCTGAACTGTGAATATGTGGCAGTGGTGGCTATCTTAATATGTCATCTACCTTTGCTCTCTGACTCATTCTACACCTTGTTGTACTACTATGAACTCCCCATACACATCCTGTTTGCACTGGCCTCCTCTATTCCACATTGGATGTGGACTAACCCTGATTTGACTGCAATGATGACAATTGTCCCTTTGAAGTGACTCTTGCCTCATCCGTCACACCTGTTGCTGTACATTTTCTTTTGATCCTACTGAAATGTCACTATATACACTGTGCCTGCACATGACTCCTTGCAGCAGCTATGTTGTGCTAACTGGATGCTCTTTTTGATTGTTTGTGGGTAGGAGGATGGTATAAAAATCTTGCTAGCCTGGAAGCATGTGCTGGACTTCTACAACCATATGGGCAAGTTTTGCCATCGCTTCATCGCTGCTGTGACGTGACCGCCACGACCGGGCTAGATGGCATAATTTCTTTGTAGATGGGTGCCCCTGATACTGAGGTGACAATTTACCTTCGTGAAATAAATGGGTACTTTAACTGTGGTATATGTTCCTGTGTCCATCAGGGTGTCCGATGTTGACAGGTGAATTATACCTGCACGATTGCTGTGTGTTGTTTTTGTCTAGGGTTTGCATGCAGGGAGATTTTTTGGACTTACCTCTGCTGTTGACCGTGACGGCGTCCTATCTGGTGGTAGTGGATCAGGTAGAGCAGCGGCAGGGCTTGTAGAGCAGGATCCATGATGTGCAGGAGCATGGAGAGGTGTCTCTGACTTGAGTTTCTCTCTCCGTAGTTGTGCTTCCACCATCTCTGATGAGCTGGTTTTTCCGCCGCGTTCTGATGGGCTGTTTGACGCATCGTGATCTGGTTGGCGGTCAGAACGTCATTCCGCACGGCTGGCTTTCTCTATTGGCTCACTCCAGCACCCTTACATAACAACATTTTTGGCTGATCCAGAAACACTGTGACGGACGGGAAATGGGCTATCTTTGCCCATTGTAATATGGCGGTCGCGATGACCGCTTTTGGAGTAACTAAATCTACGTTTTCTGCCACTGCCAGCACCGCGGAGGTGCCTACGACCACCATCGTAATGAGCCCCATATTGATGTATCACTTGTAAAAATTTTGATCAATATGTAATTTTACATTTTGGGTTATTTTGTCTTTTTAGGAGGTAAATAGAAAACAGAAGCTCTAAGAAACAGAAGTACCATGTCACACAATAAATGGAGGAGGAAAACAAAAATTGTTTGCTTTGGACGAAAGAGGGAACAGTGACTGTGTGGAAACTCAGGAAATAAATGTGATTGCACAACTGATTTTTTTATACAAGCTAGTTTTATTTGTTTTAATGACAGTGTATCAAAAAACACCAGAAACATAACCATTGCGCCCCAATCCAGCCCCTGCACCTCCTCCTGCTTTCATCAGCAGCCGATCACATTTGTTAGACAACATTTCAAGGCACAATTCCCAATGTTGAAGACAATCCGTAATATTCCTACCAGTTATCCCAGATTTTAGTGAATTTCTGTGGACACCCCCTGGCAATATAATTCAGTTTCCCCCAGTTTTTTCATATTGCCTATGGCGACATTTGTACCCTTGGAGAAGCTTTTTCTGTGTAGCTCTACTTGTTTTTGATGACAAAATGATCTGCTTACTTAAATAGCAAAAAAGTGCTTTATTTACATAGGGAGAGATGTTATCTGCTTGAAAAGTAAGTAGCTGGTGAGAGGTAGCATCTGTCAGTTGAAAGAATGTGTAGGCAGCTGAAGACCTGTCTAATTTAGCTGCACAAGCTGAGTTTGTCTCAGCTATCCTTTCAGAATAAATGCATCTACAATACTTCTGCATTCCTGTAATGGATGTAACACACTGGTTGTTTCTATAATCCCGGCTGAACTTCTTTTTGCAAATTTTACACAACTACAATTTTGCACAGACTATTTTGCCACCAAGCTTACCATATTAAAGATTTTTAAAGGAGATATTGTTTGGCAGGCTATGGTGCCTGAAAGCAAGGAAAAGAAGATCCATATACATCAAAATCCAGTAGACAAATGAAGCAAAAGGGGAGGAGACATTGGTGCTTGGTGATGAGAGTGACGACAAAATGTTATAAATTAGTAAATTTTGTTGGTTCATTAGTTTGACAGTTGTTAATGTAGTTGTTGTTTGTAACGTTATTAAAAGCTACTACTGATTTCTTTCCTTAATAGCTTCTAAAAATTTGAATATTGCTAAAGTGTTGCATTGTTGAGTTATAGTGGAAGTTCCATCTTCAAGAACTGTAATTGTGCTGCTGCGTGTATATGTATGTATACAGTACTATAGAGAGATTAGTGCTTTTTCACACTGTGGTATAAAGATTTTTGTACAAGACAGAGGTTTTGGCATAGAGACGATGGCATCTTCATAGTATACTATGCACTGCTGCAGCTGGTGGAGAGGGCAGTTCTTTTCCACATGTTATTATATATGCTTGTTACTCTGGAAAGAAGTTTCAGCTGAGAGGTTTGTCTCTGTGTACACCTTACTACACATGACTGTCCCCATAAAGGGATGTGTGAGACAGAGGTGAGTGTGTCCTTACATTTAAATATGCACACCGGTTGTCTAAGACACAGTTGTCAACAGAGAGGATACTCCATTTTATATTCTACCATGAACATTCATTGTCATGAAGAGAGGTATGAGCAGAGAGAGTAGTCTCTACCCACAGCCTGCTTTGCACAAGTGTTACTCTGGGTAAATGTCTGAGGTGAGCTGTCAGTCTCCGTATACGCTAGTCTGTTTGCCTGTCATGCAGCAGAAATTTCTCAGCATAGAGCTAATTTCCTTCCCAATACCTAGTTGTAGATCTGTCATTCAAGAGACATGTCTCAGCAAAGAGGCCAGTGCCTCCCTACACCTTACTACGCGTGTTCATGGTGAGGCGCTAGCTACGCTGTCAGTTTCCTGGCTCCCTGCTTTTAAATCGCCGATTTGCACATTTGTATACTTTTAAGAAATACTTCACAGCGTGCTACCTAGCCTGTAATCTGTGTAGTATTCACTGCTTTTAATTCTCTTTCACACGCTCCTGACCTACCTAGTCTCTTGGGGCTTCTGTCTTCGGCGCTGCCACGCTGTTCTTTCTTCGGTCATTGCCTCGGTCCACCACGGCTTCTGCCGATTGAGTGGAGGGCTTTTCCTGACCAATAGCGCGGCACCCCTGTGAGTGACGCACTTCCGGGGACGGCAGAGGCGGGCCCTTTCCTCAAAAAATAGTATTTGAACCCAATGCCGGTTCTGACGCGCAGCGGACGCGTGTTCATGGTGAGGCGCTAGCTACGCTGTCAGTTTCCTGGCTCCCTGCTTTTAAATCGCCGATTTGCACATTTGTATACTTTTAAGAAATACTTCACAGCGTGCTACCTAGCCTGTAATCTGTGTAGTATTCACTGCTTCTAATTCTCTTTCACACGCTCCTGACCTACCTAGTCTCTTGGGGCTTCTGTCTTCGGCGCTGCCACGCTGTTCTTTCTTCGGTCATTGCCTCGGTCCACCACGGCTTCTGCCGATTGAGTGGAGGGCTTTTCCTGACCAATAGCGCGGCACCCCCTGTGAGTGACGCACTTCCGGGGGACGGCAGAGGCGGGCCCTTTCCTCAAAAAATAGTATTTGAACCCAATGCCGGTTCTGACGCGCAGCGGACGCGCGCAGCGGGCGCGCGCTGGCGCGCCGAAGGCGCGCCTAAGGCAAGCCCGTCTGCGCCCGTCCGCAACCGGCCCGCGACTAGCGCTAGCCATGCTGCCCGTTCCCAATTAGACTTGCGTATTATACTATCTAGGGCACAAATCTTTGAATATAACTCAACAGCCTGCCCCAAGCCGACATGCTTTGACCCCTGTATATTGGAATTTGAGCCACATGACCTGGAACATAGTTGTATGTCCTGCTCATTTAAGTTTAACAAAGAAGTCTGGGGAAAAAAGTGTAAAGCCCTTGCAGAAGCCACACATTTAGAAATATGGACCCCCAGTAATAGGTCAACCCCCAAGATAAATGCTTGTCTAATTAATTCTAGGTCACTTCCTAAGCATGCAGACAACATTTGGCTTCTACTTGATTCAAAGTCCTGGGATATCATCTTCCTAACGGAAACATGGATGAGAGAGAACTCTAACCCCGATATTGCAAGGGCAATCCCTAAAGGCTATAAAATAGTGGCAGAAAATCGGGAGGGTAACAGAGTGGGGGTGGACTTGCGGTGATTATTAGAAATGATTGGGAGATCTCACACAAAAGGGTCGAACATACTGACCTAATAGAAGCACTGTTTTTTAACATCACAATCTCCCCTATTTTTACCATTGCGGGACTGCTGATCTATAGGCCACCAACATCTAAGCCCGCTGAACTATGGGAAATGTGCGACCGGATCGCTGATCTCTCTTTAAAATATACCAACTTCATAGTTTTAGGGGACTTTAATGTCCATATGGACAATGCTCTATGCCCCACATCCATCCAATTAGCGGAGACATTGACAGGACTGAATCTTAAACAACTGGTCCACAAACCCACACATAGGGCTGGCCACATCTTGGATCTTATTTTTACAAATATCTCCACCTTAACAACTGAAGATCCTATCCCCTTTTATGGTCCGACCACAATCTTATTCCTTTTTTTCTAACTATCGGTACAAACCACAATGTTATAAAATCTGAATATGAAGTTAGAAGAAATTGGAGGAAAGTTACCCCTGAAGTACTAGGACCTGTTTTAGAAAACGCTCCTCTGTCATTCACCGGAGACCCGAACAGTGATACTGTAACCTTTAATTATTGGGTCACATCGGCCCTTGATCAAATAGCTCCCATGAAAACAACGAAACAGGCCAGGAACACATCTTCTGCCCTCTGGTTTACACCAGAACTTCGAGCAGAAAAAAGCCGCTGCAAGAAACTTGAGCGGGCCTGGCGTGCTGCTTACGACCCTGAAGCAAAAATCACATACAGAAAGGCAATAAAACAGTTTCATAAACTAAAACGCAATATTATCAAGAATCATATTGCCAATCAAATAAAATCAGCAGACAACTCAACTAAGGAAATTTTTAAAATTGTTCAGGGTTTCCTTAAACCAGAGGCAATGAAAAGCAATATAGTTCCCTCTGCCACACTCTGTGAGGATCTCTCGATCTTTTTCGAGAAAAGATCCATGACATCTATGCAGCCTTTCCTGAGACAGATCCGTTCAACATATCTCTGTCTCCCCCTCCCCACAAATATCTGGTCTGAATTTAGCCCTTTAGATTTGGCTACCTCCCTCAAGCAGTTGGACAAAACCAAATCCGGGTCTCCACTTGACCCTTGCCCGGCTAGGTTTTTAAAATATTAGCTCCTCTGCTTAACCCTGCGCTAAACCAGCTCTGGAACACCTCATTGGAAACTGGCATTTATCCATCTAGCTGGAAAATCGCTACTGTCCAACCAATCCTCAAAAAGGAGAATGCAGACCCTACAATATTAAAAAACTTTAGACCCATCTCCCTTTTGCCAGTACCTGCTAAGATTCTCGAAAAGAAGTGCAAAAACAACTGTCCACATTTCTTGAATCTAATAAACTGCTTCACGACACTCAGTCGGGATTTAGAGCAGGTTACAGCACGGAGACAGCTCTACTCGAAGTAGCAGAAACTGTCCGGGAGACAATGGATAATGGGAACTGTGCAATGCTGGTGCTGTTGGATCTGTCAGCAGCATTTGACACAGTGTCTCATAAGATTCTTTTAGATAGGCTTCAACAGTTGGGAGTGACGGGGACTACTTTAGCTTGGTTCTGTTCCTTCCTAGAGGGCCGCTCCCAGAGAATTCGGTTGCATCCTTACACTTCAAAGTCTCGCCCTGTGATCTGTGGAGTGCCTCAGGGTTCAGCCCTTAGCCCGACCCTCTTTAATGTTTACCTCGCCCCCCTGGCCCCTTTGGTAAGGCAATGTGGAGTAGATGTTGTTTCATATGCTGATGACACGCAGCTTGTGTTCTCCTTCCAAGATTGCTCTGAGGCAGGTTTTTCAAACTTTAGGCAGTGTCTCATGGACATCTCAGCTTGGATGACAGCTAACTGCCTAAAGCTGAACACAGAAAAACGGAAGTGCTATTTTTCAACCAGCCCTCACCTCCATTGTCAGACTTCTGGTGGCCCGCAGAACTTAATCCTCCTCCTCTTCCAGTCTCGTCTGCAAGGAATTTAGGGTTCAAACTAGACACTTCCCTGTCATGTAGAACTCAGATAGCTCATGTTTCCTCGTCCTGCTTTTGGAAATTGAAGGCCCTTCGGAGATTCCTCTACTTCCTACCTATGGACTGTAGGAAAACAATAGTCCATGCGGTGATTACATCACAGCTTGACTATGCAAATAGTCTCTACATCGGGTTGCCAGCTTACCTGCTTAGGAAACTGCAAACTGTGCAGAATGCAGCAGCCAGGCTTATTAGGAACATCCCACTAAGACATCATATATCCCCTCATTTGCGTAGCCTCCATTGGCTGCCTGTTAAGAGAAGAACTGAATTTAAGGCACTTACTCTTGCTTACAGAGCACTTAATGATATTGGTCCGCAATATCTAAAGAAGAGAGTTCGCAAATACCATCAGTCCAGGACCCTAAGATCCAATCATCATGAGTGCCTTGTCATCCCCCGTTTTTCTAAGTCTAGAATAGGAGGACGGTCCTTCTCCGTTAAAACTGCGACCCTGTGGAACTCCATGCCTGATCATATTAGGAAAGCCAAGTCGGAATCTATCTTTCGGAAGGATTTGAAGACCTGGCTTTTCAGTCTCCTTTAGCAAACTAGGATTCGACAATTTTAACTTGCCTTCACCCTCCACTGTATCTGCAAGCGCCGGGACACCCCCGTTGGGGGTAGCTGAGCGCTATATAAGCTTAAATACATACATACATACATCTATGGATAGGGGCCAATCCTTCCCTGCACCCTAAGACATGCACCTGTCATCCAAGAGCAAGTTCTCAGCAGAGAGGCCAGTCCCTCCCCACACACTACTATGCACACCTGTGATGTGAGAGACAGGTGTCAGTGGAGGGGCCAGTTCCTCTCTACAGCCTACTATGGACACCCATCATCTGAGAGAGGGGTCTGAGAGGAGAGGCCAGTCTATCTCCATTCCACAGTACGTAGTCTGTGTTTATTTGTTAGTAGAGACACCCATCATCCCAGAGAGACATTTGTGCGGAGATACCAGTACCTCCCCATACCCTACTATGCATAGGTGCTATACAAGAGAGGGCTGTTGGCAGAGAGAACACTCCTTGCCAACACCGTACTGCACATCCATATTGTCTTGGAGATAGGTGTTAATTCAGAGGAGAATATTTCCCCACACATTACTTCATACTTCTGTCTTCCTGGGCAGAGCTGTAATTGAACAGTGAAATCCATTCCGGCACCCTAATATATATGGTTATTTTCCTAGGAAGAGGTTTCAGTGGAGAGGCCAGTACCTGTTATACATACTATGGAATAGTAAGGTCTTACATGTGAGGTGTGTACCTTCAACACCCTAGTATGCATACTATTGAGCCTGGGGAAAGGTGTGAGCAGAGAGGCAGTATCTCTTTGCACCCTACTGTTACACACTAGTTACCTAATGCAAGGTAATACTGGAGAGGCCAGTCTCTCCCCATAGACTACTACACACAGTTATTATGCTGTGGAGAGGTGTTAGTGAGATACAAGTGTCTCCTTACACCCTACTGTGCACTGTTGTTATGCTGTGAAAACATCTCATTTGGGAGTCTACTTTCTACCCACACCCTACTAATGGGTACTACAAGGCATAAGTACTGTAATAAAGGAAACTGCAAATTCTTCCTCTAAAAAAGGTTTACGTCCTCGCAAGAGTCTCGCAAGATCATAAAAAGTAGTGATTGAACTTTTTCTAATAATAATAAATGGACTCAAAGTAAATAATAACTATCAATGTGGGATATGTACCAATGTTCATCTCATGCAGATAAAATAAGTGTTTTTCTTCCCATAAATCTTATTGATTTCTTTTTCTCCACAATTATATAATGCATTGCATTTTTTTTTTAAATAAGCACACTGCTACTTTCCTGGTGTATATAAATTATACATACTACATCAGGATATATTCAGTGTAAATGTAAAGTCCATTACAAACAGTACAATCTTGCGAGAGGCTTGCAAGAGCAAACCAGGAAGCACTGCCCACTCGAACTGCTTTGAAGGAGTTTTGGTGAAGGGAAAAAAGGGAAACATAGTGTAACATAGATCATGAAACTTTAGGGTAGCTCTGAAAGGAGCAATTTATGTGAACTGTTTTGAACAGCTATAATATATTTTTTGTGTTTTCAAACATTTTTAATTTGGGTGGGTGTTTAATTTTTTTTGTTTAAGGTTAGGACAAAAACATAAAAGTTGAGGTGTTAAACTAACACAAACAGCATCTCTTGAAAATACAAAAAGGAGAAAATCTTACAAAAATATTATTAAAAAAACCAAACTACTGCCTGTGGGGGGTGGAGTACTTATGCACTTGGACAAGCTTGTCCTGGGCAGACCTGCTTGTCTCAGATGAAAAAATGATCTGCTTGCATAAGCAGCAAAATAGCGCTTTATTTGAAAAAGCAGGGTTATTGTCCGTCTGTGCAGCCCAAACCTGTGGAGGCATAGAATCTCCTGGCGCAAAAGAAGTTGAAGCCCCATTAGAGTTGTCTGCCTCTGCAGCATGAGCCAACTCTGCCCATGCAAGATGCATAGACCGCAGGTGTCTCCACTGCGGTACTCATACTATATTGTTTATTTCTGCTCCCCCGGCTCAACTCTTTGCTGCAAAGTTTACAGGTCACGTACTTCCCAGATACCTTCTTGGCACCTGCACTCATTTTGAAGAATTGCCACACCAAGGGCTTCTTGAGTGGCTGAGGGGGTGCAGAAGCCCCTGCCTGCTCATCTGAATCAGATGAAGATATCTTTCTGCTCAAAGGGAAACAGGATTGGTGAGTAAGCCATATATGTCTACTCTCACCAAAATCCAATAGTGAAATAAAGCAAAAAGGGTGGAATCATCTTCTTCAAAAAAAGACTTCCATCTGAACAAATCACAATCCTTCCTTAGGGCGTGGTTCCTCTCCAGGACCTCTTACAAGACTCCTGCAAGAGTCTCACACAATCGTAAAAATATTATTGCTTTATATATTTAATGGAACATTTCATAATCAATTTTTCCAAGCTAATCAACAACTCTAACGTATTATTTTGTTCAGAATTACAAGAAACCACTGTTATCAACCTAATTCCAAATGCATGATCTCGCGGGTAGATCACAAGAGCCGAACAGGAAGTAAATCCCACTCAGACTCCAGCGAGCGTATCGCCAGAGCGTAAAAGTATATTCAATTGAACAAATCATAATACATTTTAATAATATAATCAACTTCTGTCATCTGTTAATTTGTTCAGAATTACAGGAAAATAATGTTCTTAACTTAATACCAAATATACGATCTCATGAGAGGGTCGTGAGAGCCGACTAGGAAGTACATCCCCCTAGGAGTCCATGCAGGGGATTGTGTGTTCGACACCCGTGAGCATCTCGGAAGAGTCACCACCTTTTAAAAAAATTAAATAAATGAATACTACAACCTATTTTAATTACTCTCTTATTACAGATTAATGGTAAATAATAACTGAACACGTGAAAAAGAAATCTAAACATTAGATTAAAACAAAATATAGAACTCTTGTGTGTATTCACAGACTTAAAAAATAGATTTATATAATGAGATTTAATACTATATAGTATTAAAAAACTGATTACTCTCTGAATTATAATTACGACTTTAATATAAAAACACATACAATGGCTATGAAAAAAATGTATGCGAACTTTGAGACTGAGACACTTTTTTAAAATATCGTGGAACCACAACAACATTTACAAAGCAACACACTCTTAGGGTTAAGAAACAAAAGTTCTTTCATCGCTCCCATCAGTCACAAAGTATTGGATGCATTTGAAGCAGTTGTGCAACAAGACCTTCACACCATCTTTAAGCAACAGAAATCTAAATCCACCAATATCACACAGAATGAAAGGCAGGCACTCATTCAAATAGCTTCCAACTCAACTATAACCATTTTTCAAGCCGATAAGGGAGGAGCATTGATAGTCATGGACACCGATTACTATTTGGAAAGTGTTAATGCGCATATACAAAACACCAACATCTACATGAAATTATATTTGACCGCACTAAAAAGTTTCAAGGAATACTCACAAAAGTTATTGACAAAGCTATTGAAAGGGGAACTACCACAAATGAAGAAAAGACATACCTTACTAAAGCTCATCCCAACATTCTGTATATATACATGATTCCAAAAATTCATAAAGATCTTTCAAAACCACCTTTCAGACCCATTGTATCCTCGATAAATTCAATTCATGAACCCATAGGTAAATATTTGGATAAACACCTTCAACCTCTGGTACAGAAAATGTCCATATACTTAAGGGGTACCACTGATTTTTTGAATATCTTGGAAAATACGAAACTAGATTCAGTAAAGGACATGGTCTTATGTACTATCGATGTTAAATCGCTATATACGTCTATTCCCCACAACCTGGGGTTACAAGCAGTGGAATCTTTTTTGGTAAATTCCAATAAAGATGAGGACCTCAAAGTATTCCTCATGGAGTTACTACACTTCATGCTTTACCATAGCTACTTCAAATGGCAAAAAGAGTCTTTCATCCGATTGTCAGGGACATCCATGGGAAACTGTGCTGCTCCATCCTACGTGAACTTGTTCATGTACAGATTTGAACTAGACTACATATTAAATCAACAAGAGTGGATTGACAATCTCATCATGTATCGCAGATACATAGATGACATTTTCGTATTATGGAAGGGATCTCAAAAAGAATTATCAGAAGCTATTGAAAGACTCAATACAGTGGATGATAGAATTGGAATTACCTCCACGATCAGCACGAACCATGTCACATTTTCGGATGTTCAAATTACCAAGCAAGATGAGCATCTCACTACCAGTGTTTACACCAAACCTACTGATCGGAATAATTTGCTTCATTATACCAGTTTTCATCAACCGTCACTCAAAAAACAATTACCATTTTCTCAAATGTTAAGGTTGAAACGGATTTCATCAAATGATCAACTATACAGTAACAGTTTGACCACCATGGTAGAAAAATTCAGACAAAGGGGTTATCCCAACCCAATTTTACAAGAGGCGGTTCACAAAGTAGAAAGCAAAGCACCAGAGAGTTTGCTAATTGCAGACAAGTCCAAAGACAATGAAAGCAGAATGGTTTTTGTATCCGAATTCTCTACTCGCAATTACAGGATCAAAAATACTATACTGAAATACTGGCTAATGTTACGAATGGAAAAAGATTTCAAGGGCTTGTTTGACAATCAACCCAGATTCGCTTATTTACGTACACAAAATCGCAAACAAATCCTTAACAAAAACATGATCAAAATCATCGAGGTACTTTACCTTGTATGAATTGTGGGAGTTGCAATTCGATCATCAAAGGCAACACTCTGTTACACCCTACCCAAACTAAAAGTAACAGCCACGTGTGACACTAGTAACATAGTTTACATGTTGAAATGTCCCTGTGGATATGCATACGTGGGAAAAACAGAGAGAAAAATGAAGATACGTCTCAATGAACACAAAAGTAACATCTGAACAAGAAATCAGAAATTTACAGTTGCAACACATTTCCATCTTAACAGTCATAACATAAGCCAACTCAGGTTTCTGATCCTTGAACAAGTTCTGATCACAGCTGGCAGAGATAATACCTGATTTTTGCTACAAAGAGAAATCTTCTGGATCAACCACTTAGACACAGTCAATCCTAAGGGTCTCAATGAACGTATGGATTTCAGTTGCTTTCTATAGATTCATTCTATTTCAGGGTCTGACAAATTGATGAACACCTACTAATGGCAGTATGAACCGAGGTGAACAAGTACCAATGACAAAAGGATATCCAGTCCATTATACATGTCATGTTCATTGCAAACCCTATTCATTATTATTTTTAACACATACATCAATCCTTATGATTTTTCACATACAGTGGTTCACAATGATTAACATCATAAACGTCTGGAATCACCATACTATACTTTATTTACTTGCCAGGCAATCATGAAACAGAAGATCCACTGTTTTTAGGCCACTGTTAGATACATTAATTGTTCCAACAAATGTAAATTGGTTGACATATTTCAGTCGATTTCTCATACGTAGTACTTTATTGCACTTAGATGGTCACACGCTCCATCTTATGGATTTTTTTTTATATAGCATACTTCATTATAACACAGGGGAGAGCTGACTCCCATTGTGACAGTCAGAGCAACCTTCAGAAATCACCATTGATTCACGGGCAGCACTTAAATCTCTCTTTTCTCCTATTCCGGTCACCGCTACGTTGATTAATATTTTGGCCACAATCACGTTTTCTATTTTCACTATTGTAGTTCGGGTCTCGTTTACTAACATATTGCACATAGTCTTTCACTTCCGGGTGAAGGAAGGGTTCATATCCGGTTCTCCGATTATCAGAGAACGCTCACCTTTGCACCACGGGAATCGTTTCAGGGACACACCACGTTTTCAATGGGTAAGTTTACAGCCAAAGCACCATTACGTGCTAAGAAAGGTTTTTTATCATGACCGTTCGGTAAATTAATTTCTTATCGTTATCTTTTAAGGTGAAACCTCTGGTCCTTTAAAACGTATGAACAGGTCTATACTTTTTCGCGACTAGCACGTCTTGTTTCAGTGAATATAGCACGTTACAACGCGTGCTTTTACTATGCAGTAGGTAACAACGCGATGCCATTACTACGCCAGTCATTACATCGACTTGCAGTAGATGGCGCCGTAACATTAGGAATGTATATTTTACTATTCAAACTCCAGCCTACGCAACAGTAGGGAAGGTGTTGGATTAGTAAATTATACTATTCCTTATGCTAGAGCGCCATCTACTGCAAGTCGATGTAATGACTTGCGTAGTAATGGCATCGCGTTGTAACAACGCGGTCGTTGTAACGACCGCGTTGTAAATGCATCGCTGTCTAATGACCGCGATGTAAAGGTTGTTTCCCGTTTCAGTAAGTTACTCTCCGCATTTCGTGTTCCACACCATCACATTTGAATGATGGGAATTAGGTCTATAGTGAACCGCACCCACTTCGTTTTACTATGCCGATTCACAGTGACAAGCATGGTCAATAATCCCATATACACAAGTTGCAAGATCTACTAAACGCCAGTTTAACATTTTTCATTTATCGGTTACCATCTAAGACGACATTTCTGAGCAGCGATTCTCGTTCCTCAGACATGGGTTTTTGCACATAATAGATCCACCAACACACCTTGTCGTTTATCTTTTTTTCAGTGTCACGAACATGCATGCGGCATGTGTTTACTGGTCACAATATTCAGGTTTTCCTTTTTACAGATTTCTTTTTGACGGTTATCAACATGCAGGATCTATTGGGGATATATGAGCTATCTCCCTTTACCACTATTAATAACATGGTTGATTTATGAGATTGTAAAGCATTGAATTGAGTTTAAGTTTCTTCTATTTTCGTAGGATTAAGCCCTTGATGAAGGACGCAGGAAGCAACAGAATTTTCTTGCATTCCAATCAAAGCACTCTTCCTTGTGCACTTGTAAAACATTCATCATAAGGGTTCCTGCATGTTTATGCATTCAATGTCGTCCCACTCCCGGTGTGAAGGGATTAATACCCACACAAACCCTGGCTGCTTCCAAAGTGATTCAAAACAAATAGCAGGCAGGCCTCCCACTCCAACAGTGGCTGAGCCTCCCGTGAACAGTGGCACCAGTTCAGCCATATCCTCCGTTGCAGGTTACAGGCAGTTGTAAGGCATTATGGACTTTTGAGTTCTGTCAATACAGGGACATTGTAATGCCATGCCTGTGAGTTACCTGCTGAGATTAAAAAAACTTGCTTTTACCCACTCCCGACTGGAGGGCTTGTTTCTCATGCGGTGACAAGTGTGTGATTTTTCGTTTGCTGTATATGGTTGTGATTCGGCTACGAAACTCCAACCCTCTAGGCTGGGTTCGTCAGGTTGACCTATAGGATCGCAGGTACATTACCAACCTTGTGTTCCTAAGCACCCCTAATTTTTTATCATACCGACTAGAGGCAGGAACAAAATAGATATAACTACTACTCAGGTATTTCTAACTTTCTCCACTCCCTCCCTTTCTAGATATATACATCTTCTTTATCATTATATAAAGCCTAACCAGTGCTCCCATGTAGTTCGTCATTCGTAGCACGCCCCGATCCGCAGCGGATTGGGTTGGACCCGATGATGAAGCATGCCACCAAGGAGTAACCCTGGTGGGTGAGGGTTTTACTAGAAAAACTGTGTTTTTTCTGACACAAGAGAGATATAAAATATATATTTACTGGGTTCTCTGTTTTGATTGAAGTGTTGGCAGCCAATCAGATCTCAGCACGAGATCCTGAAGGGGTTGAGAACCCGTCGCATTCCCAGTTGTATATCTGAAAAACCTTTAAATAACTCCGAAACTACTGAACCGATTTACACCAATTCACAAAAAGGTTGCTTCTGGACCAACAGATACTTTCCTGCCAAATTTGGTGTAATTCCGCAGTTCGGGCTGATGCCTTGTCTAAAGTTTCCTATGGAAGTTAGGATGGGGAAAATGCGTTTTGTGACCCCCCCTCCTTTTTCTCAGCCCCCGCTTAACATATCATTCCAAAACTTTGAAGACAGCAGGTGAATTGATCATCGAACCAGTTTTGAAAATTTTGCGAGGATTCATGAAATGACGCCAAAGTTATTGGCAACACAAAAAATGCTCTTCCTATGGAAACTGAGTCCTAACTATAACTACCTACTGGCAACTACCAGTAGGTATATATATATATATATATATATATATATATATATATATATATATATATATATATATATATATATATATAATCTACTGGCGGTCACCAGTAGATAGTTATAGTTAGGACCTATTTTCCATAGGAAATCCGCAACATTCTATTTGAAATAACGTTGGCGCCGGTTGACGAATCTTCGCGAAATTTTCCAACTTGTTGGGGCGCTCCGGTCCGCTCCTATCCTGAAAGTCTCGGGGTGATTCGTCAAGCAGGGGCCGAGAAAAAAGGGAGGTCCCAAAATGTGTTTTCCCCATTCATTTTTCCATAGGAACCGTTCATCGCGGCTACAGCCCGAACTGCTGAACGGAATTATACCAAATTTGGCAAAGAGGTAGCCCTTGGTTCAGACTAGTGCCTTTTGCTTAAATGGTGTAAATCCGTTCAGTAGTTCCTGAGAAAATAAAAAATAAAATCACATATATATCTATGGCCGCGTAGGGTCCGCGCACCCTCCCGATTACGAGCTGTATGCTAATTGGCTGTCAACACTCCAAATCAGGAAGTGTTGGCAGCCATCTTGTTCCAGTAAAAAAAGTGCGCAAAACGCAAAAAGGGGGCAGGGTAGAAACACCCTGATCCCCTAGGCCTGCTCAGGGGGTCATACAAGGACCCCAAGGGCCCAAAATTTTTTTTTTTTTTTTAAATCAGCAAAAAACGCGCTGGGTGCGCGGATCCATGCGGGGGTGGGGGCATGCGGGGGTGGGTTTATGTTTTATGTGGGGGGCCTCTAAGGCCCCCCAAACCCCGGGGACCGCCACCCCCGGGGCTTTATAAAAAAATGGTGCGGGAGGGCTCTCCGCCATCCCGCAGCCCCGGGGACCGCCATCCCCCGGGGCTTCTTTTCTAAAATTTTAAATACCTGTTTGGGGGGGCTCCAGCCCCCCCACACGCCCCGGGGACCACCACCTCCCCGGGGCACTAATTAAAGAAATGTGGGCGTCCGTTTCGGACCCCCGAAGCCCCGGGGACCACCACCTCCCCGGGGCTGTGCAATTCAAGGGAGGGGGGCCGCACGGCCCCCCTCCTGGAGCCTGTGATGGACCTGGGGACCACCACCACCCAGGGCCGGCTCCTGCAGTGTCCCGGGGTGCCTACCCCCGGGACACTGTAGTTTGCTATGACAGGACGGGAGCCCCTGTGGCGTGTTTTAAGTTGGGGGATTAAGTCCCCTTGAATCCTGAGGGTCCCTGGGGTCCAACTAGCCCACCAGGTACCTCCAGTAAGCGCCACAGAGCTGCGTTGCAGAGAGGTGTAAAAAGGGGCGTGGCCTCGGAGCGCCTCTCTGCAACTCAGCTCTGTGGTCCTAACTATAGGTACCTGGTGGGCTAGTTGGCCCCTAGGGACCCTCGGGATTGAGGAGGAATTAATTCTCCAACTTAAAACGCGCCACAGGGCGTGTTTGCAGACATGTCACCTCAGGCTCCACCCCCTTCCTTCACCATTGTGCAAATATTCCTCTAAAATCAGCCGAACTACGAATTCCGATTTACTCACCTGTTATCAGGAGAGACCTCAGTGCTGCATCTTTGAGCCCAGTACTGATCCTGAAAAGTAATTCTAACCATACTTACCAGTAACTTGAATTTCCTTCCATAGGCTAACATTGACTGGTTTCACTTGGAAATTCTTCTAAGTGTGGATTTTTGAACTTTATAATATTCCTCTAAAATCAGCCGAACTACGAATTCCGATTTACTCACCTGTTATCAGGAGAGACCTCAGTGCTGCATCTTTGAGCCCAGTACTGATCCTGAAAAGTAATTCTAACCGTACTTACCAGTAACTTGAATTTCCTTCCATAGGCTAACATTGACTGGTTTCACTTGGAAATTCTTGTGTGTGGAGTTTTGGAACTTTATAATATTCCTCTAAAATCAGCTGAACTACGAATTCCAATTTACTCACCTGTTATCAGGAGAGACCTCAGTGCTGCATCTTTGAGCCCAGTACAGATCCTGAAAAGTAATTCTAACCGTACTTACCAGTAACTTGATTTTCCTTCAATAGGCTAACATTGACTGGTTTCACTTGGAAATTCTTCTAAGTGTGGATTTTTGAACTTTATAATATTCCTCTAAAATCAGCCGAACTACGAATTCCGATTTACTCACCTGTTATCAGGAGAGACCTCAGTGCTGCATCTTTGAGCCCAGTACTGATCCTGAAAAGTAATTCTAACCGTACTTACCAGTAACTTGAATTTCCTTCCATAGGCTAACATTGACTGGTTTCACTTGGAAATTCTTCTAAGTGTGGATTTTTTGAACTTTATAATATTCCTCTAAAATCAGCCGAACTACGAATTCCGATTTACTCACCTGTTATCAGGAGAGACCTCAGTGCTGCATCTTTGAGCCCAGTACTGATCCTGAAAAGTAATTTTAACCATACTTACCAGTAACTTGAATTTCCTTCCGTAGGATATCATTGCCTGCTTTTTGCTGAAAAAGTTTCTAAGTGTTGATTTTTGAAACTTACAAATATTCCTCTAAAATCAGCAGAACTACGAATTCCGATTTACTCACCTGTTATCAGGAGAGACCTCAGTGCTGCATCTTTAAGCCCAGTACCGATCCTGAAAAGTAATTCTAACCGTACTTACCAGTAACTTGAATTTCCTTCCATAGGCTAACATTGACTGGTTTCACTTGGAAATTCTTGTGTGGAGTTTTGGAACTTTATAATATTCCTCTAAAATCAGCCGAACTACGAATTCCGATTTACTCACCTGTTATCAGGAGAGACCTCAGTGCTGCATCTTTGAGCCCAGTACTGATCCTGAAAAGTAATTTTAACCGTACTTACCAGTAACTTGAATTTCCTTCCATAGGCTAACATTGACTGGTTTCACTTGGAAATTCTTGTGTGTGGAGTTCTGGAACTTTATAATATTCCTCTAAAATCAGCTGAACTACGAATTCCAATTTACTCACCTGTTATCAGGAGAGACCTCAGTGCTGCATCTTTGAGCCCAGTACAGATCCTGAAAAAGTAATTCTAACCGTACTTACCAGTAACTTGAATTTCCTTCCATAGGCTAACATTGACTGGTTTCACTTGGAAATTCTTCTAAGTGTGGATCTTTTGAACTTTATAATATTCCTCTAAAATCAGCCGAACTACGAATTCCGATTTACTCACCTGTTATCAGGAGACACCTCAGTGCTGCATCTTTGAGCCCAGTACTGATCCTGAAAAGTAATTTTAACCGTACTTACCAGTAACTTGAATTTCCTTCGATAGGCTAACATTGACTGGTTTCACTTGGAAATTCTTCTAAGTGTGAATTTTTGAACTTTATAATATTCCTCTAAAATCAGCCGAACTACGAATTCCGATTTACTCACCTGTTACCAGGAGAGACCTCAGTGCTGCATCTTTGAGCCCAGTACTGATCCTGAAAAGTAATTTTAACCGTACTTACCAGTAACTTGAATTTCCTTCCATAGGCTAACATTGACTGGTTTCACTTGGAAATTCTTGTGTGTGGAGTTTTGGAATTTTATAATATTCCTCTAAAATCAGCCTAACTACGAATTCCAATTTACTCACCTGTTATCAGGAGAGAACCCACTGCTGCATCTTTTAGCCCAGCACTGATCCTGAAAAGTAATTCTAACCGTACTTACCAGTAACTTGTATTTCCGTCCATAGGAATCCATTGTCTGGTTTTCAGCAGAAAAGTTTGTGTCGATTTTCACAAACTACAAATATTCCTTAAAAATCGCCTGTATGACTTAAACGCATTCTATCAACTGTTTACAGGAGATGCACCAGTGCTGGATCCAGGATCCACCACTGAGTAAGAAAAAGTAACGATAACACTACTTACCTGCTAAGTGAATTTCCTCCCTTAGGATAACATTGGTGATTCTATGTGAAAAAGTTTCTAAGTGTCAACTTTTAAAATACAATAATATTCCTTAAAAATCACTACTGTAACCAAAACGCTTTTACTCCACTGTTTACAGGAGATGTCCCAGGACTGAATCTAGGATCCAGTCCTGTGGTTAGAAAAGTAATCCATAAAGTAACTAATTGCATTTAACTAGAAATTCACATTGAGCTCAATGTTGCATTGTGTTTGAAATTGTGTTGCCCATTGCAACAACTGTAACTACTGTACTTAAAAGTCTATTGCCTATTTTCAAAGTATTTAAACTAAAGTAATTCATTCTGAGAAAGTATATTTTGTAATGTAATGTATAATGTATTTACAATGTAATTTAAAAAATAAAATATCTAAAAATAAATAGTTTTAAAAAATGTAGTAAATCAGTATCAAAAAAATAAATATAAAAATTAATACATTTAAAAATTGTCATTTACAAAACCTTTGAAGTTCACTGAAAAAAACCATAGGTTTCAGACATGTTATAGTTAGGAATTAGCATTTAAAAAACCTTTGAAATTCACTGAAAAAACCATAGGTTTCAGGCACGTTATAGTTAGAAATTAGCATTTAAAAACCTTACAAATTCACTGAAAAACCATAGGTTTTAGGGACAGTTATAGTTAGTTGGACATTGCACTCGTACAAAACCCGTGAAATTCCCCGTTATAGTTAGTTCAGCTAACTATAACTCGCGCCCCGCAATGCACTGCTGATGACGTCACATATTACATCACTCATGACATGGTCAGTGACATCACTGATGACATCACTGATGACATCTCAAATGACATCACTGATGACATCACTGATGACATCATCCATGTGATAATTTGATGCACCTCCTCACACCCTAATATAACCTTTGATACACCCACTCTAAATTACAGACTGCCATTCTCAAAACCATAGACACTCCAACACCAATAAATACATACCCGCTCACTGATTCTTAGGTCTACACACACATCCACTCACTCACCCGTACAGTCACTCATACTTACGGTCACTCAGTACAGGACTATCATATGCACTCATACACCTACATAGACACTCACACACCACCACTCATCCATAGAGGTACTCACACACCTAGTCAGTCATGCAAATAATTAATCACACTGCCATTTACTCACCTATAAAGTTATACACACACCAGCTCACTTACTCATACAAATACTAGCACATTCTTACGCTCTTATACAATCACTGATACAAGTACACACTCATCCATACAGCCACTCTCACAATCACACACTTTCACTTATAGCCATTTATATACTCCAACACACATATATACTGCCTTTCACATATGTAGTTACTCACACATGTACCACTAAGATATACATTCACTCACTAACACACCCATACACACACTCACCCACCCATACAGACCATCACAGATGCACTCTTGAAACCATGCATCTAGTGAATCACCCACTCACACATCTATGCACAGAGTCACACACACCCCACCCACACAAACACTCAGGCACCCATACAGATACTCAGACAACCAATCAATAACTCATATAGACACTCATGTAGCTATTCACAAACCCATGCCGCCACTTACACAGCAACAGACAGACGGATACAGACATTCACCCAGTTTAGTCACTAACCCATGTATTCAGTAAGATACGTTTAATCACTCACTTATAGAGTTAGTCACGCACCTACTAAATCATCCATTCACACACTTATACACCCACTCATTCTTCAATACGCCGTTCCCTATATATATTAAACATATTTAAACTTTACAGAAGCACACAGTCACTGGATGATGTCATCAGTGATGTCATTTGAGATGTCATCAGTGATGTCATCAGTGATGTCACTGACCATGTCATGAGTGATGTAATATGTGACGTCATCAGCAGTGCATTGCGGGGGCGCGAGTTATAGTTAGCTGAACTAACTATAACGGGGGAATTTCACGGGTTTTGTACGAGTGCAATGTCCAACTAACTATAACTGTCCCTAAAACCTATGGTTTTTTCAGTGAATATATATATATATATATTCACTGAAAAACCATAGGTTTCAGGGACGTTATAGTTAGAAATTACCATTTAAAAAACCTTTGAAATTCACTGAAAAAACCATAGGTTTCAGGCACGTTATAGTTAGAAATTAGCATTTAAAAAACCTTTAAAATTCACTGAAAAAACCATAGGTTTGATTGACGTTATAGTTAGTTGGACATTTCACTCATACAAAACCAGAGAAATTCCGCCGTTATAGTTAGTTCAGCTAACTATAACTCACGCCCCGCAATGCACTGCTGATGACGTCACATATTACATCATTCATGACATGGTCAGTGACATCACTGATGACATCACTGATGACATCTCAAATGACATCACTGATGACATCACTGATGATATGATCCAGTGAATGTGTTCTTCTTTAAACTTTAAATATGTATTATATATATACCAAGCTGTATTGAAGAATGAGTGGGTGTATAAGTGTCTGGATGGAGGATTTAGCATGTGTGTGACTGACTGTTTAAGTGAGTGATTAAACGTGTTTTACTGAATGCATGGGTTAGTGACTAAACTGTGTGAATGTCTGTATCAGTCTGTGTGCTGTTGTATAAGCTGCTGCATGGATTGGTCAGTAGCTACATGAGTGTCTATATGGGTTATTGATTGGTTGCCTGAGTATTTGTATGGGTGTCTGAGTGTGTGTGTGGCTGCGTGGGAGGTGTGTAACTCTGTGCATACATGTTTGAGTGGTTGATTCACTGAGTGTATGGGTTCAAGAAGATGTGGAAAAGCTGTATGGGTGATTGAGTGTGTGTATGGGTGTGTTAGTGAGTGAATGGATGTCTCACTGGTACATGTCCAAGTAACTACATATGTAAAAGGCAGTGTATGTGAGAGTTAGAGTATATAAATGACTATACATGATAGTCAATGATTGTGACAGTGGCTGTATAGATGAGTGTGCACTTGTATCAGTGATTGTATAAGAGAGTAATTATGTGTTTCTTTCTGTTTGCATAAGTGATGTGTTGTGTGTATTTTCAGGTATAGGTCAGTAAATGGAAGTATGATTGATTCTTTGCCTGACTGACTAGGTGTGTGAGTAACTCTGGATGAGTGCTGGTGTGTGAGTGTCTGTGTAGGTGTATGAGTGCATATGTTAGTGTTGTATTGATGAGTGACTGCATGTATGAGTGATTGTATGGGTGAATGAGTGGATGTATATGTAGACCTAACAACCAGTGACTAGATATGTAGTAAGTGGTATTGGTGTGTCTATGGTTTCGAAAATGGTATTCTGCATTTTGGAGACAGTATATCAAAGGTTATATTAGGGTGTGAGAAGGTGCATCAGATTGTCACATGGATGATGTCATCAGTGATGTCATCAGTGATGTCATTTGAGATGTCATCAGTGATGTCATCAGTGATGTCACTGACCATGTCATGAATGATGTAATATGTGACGTCATCAGCAGTGCATTGCTGGGCGTGAGTTATAGTTAGCTGAACTAACTATAACGGCGGAATTTCTCTGGTTTTGTATGAGTGAAATGTCCAACTAACTATAACGTCAATCAAACCTATGGTTTTTTCAGTGAATTTTAAAGGTTTTTTAAATGCTAATTTCTAACTATAACGTGCCTGAAACCTATGGTTTTTTAGTGAATTTCAAAGGTTTTTTAAATGGTAATTTCTAACTATAACTCCCTGAAACCTATGGTTTTTTCAGTGAATTTCAAAGGTTTTTTAAATGCTACTTTCTAACTATATCTTCCCTAAAATCTACTATTAATAATTATAGCGTGTACTTGTGTTAGTACTTAGGCCATTCCATAAGTACATGACTAGTAACTGGATGATTATAGTGCTGTAAAGAGAGTGCATGGTGTATTTATAAGTGCTTTGGTATTAGCAAAGTGATTCGATAAGTACACCACGCTAGATGGGTGATTGGAGAAGTGCATGGGGACTGACAGGGTGATTGCTAGATTGCATGGGTACTACCAGGGTATTTAGATAAGTGAATGAGTAGTATGTGCCTGCTTAGAGATCTGTATGGATAGTGCACAGACAATTGTAGCACTGCTTGTGTTAGTGCTTGGACGATTGTATGAGTATATCAGCAGTGACTGGATGATTACAGTACTGCAAGGAGAGTGTATGCTGAATTTATAAGTACTTGGGTATTAGTGGAGAAATTGCATTAGTGTATAGTACTGGCTGGGTGACTGCAGATGGGCATGAGGAGTCACAGTGTCTTTGATACACTGAAAGGGTAGTACCTGGGTGGATTAATCTTACCTGTTTCCAAGTAGATATGAAATTAATAGTAATATAATTTCACTTCTTTTTTAAAATGCAAATTTAAAGTATTTTAAACTTTAGTAGTAAGGTCTGTAAAAAGAAGAAAAAATTCTGTTATTACATATAATGTTATAGTTTTCGCAACACAACATAAGTATACAATTACATCACATATTCAATTTGCCATTTTTTGCTGTCTTCAGATTGTATTGAATTTCACCATAAACAGTGATTTCAATGTTAATCATCAGATGACAGCAGGCAAAAAAATACAATCAATAAGATTGTTAAAAAAAAACATACTTCTCTTCAAAATGTCTACAACCAACGCAACTTGGTATTTACATTTTCACAAATAAACATCCTTAATAACATAGTATATATTACAAACTTCAAATATATCACCACCTTCTTTCAAACACAATTTTTGAAACGCAATATGAAAGAACAGAATTAATAATTGAAACCGTAATTACGAACATCTTCCCTATTGGCCGAATGATGTTTCTGAAAATATTTCCATTGAGTATATCCGAAATAAACTTTTGAATTCATATACACACCTTCCCAATAGGCCGAATGATGTTTCTGAAAACATTTGCAATGAGGATATCCAACATACACTTCTAAAATCATATTCACATGTTTCTGATAGGGTGAATGATGTTTCTAAAATCATTTGTAGTGGAAATATCCAAAATATACTAAGTAATTCATGTTGATATCTTCTTAGAAATTTGGCATCAAAAATATTAAGTATGAATTTCGTAATTCATTAGGCAACCAAAATGTATACTCTAAATGCGCAACATTACATAGTGTCCATCCTTTATTGCATTTTAAATAGACAGTATAGTGTCCAGATGTTGAAGTAGGTCCATCATGGAAAACAATAACCACTGTTTTAAAAGTTCTTCCTGAAATTGACACTTGACCTGCCACAAAATTTTTAATTTTGGTTTCCAGTTTTGTTCCATCTGCTCTACAATGTCGCAGCATTAAAATAATATATTGTCCACATCTTTCTATAAATAATGTTGACAACATTTCCGATTTGCACTGAGTACATTCCATATCTTGATTAGCTGATTTTACTAGTTCATTGAAAGACACTGTTTTCAAATCTGGCATTGTCAAATATATGAATCGTTCAGTGTCTATGTTAGTGGTAGATGAAAATGAACAGCTGTCACATCTATGAACCCATCTGTAACGTAGTCCAAACAGATTTTCAATTTGTATACCTTCCTCTTCTAATACTGCAAGCATAAACATAAGAAATTCCTGAGCATCTTGCTGTACATTCTGTGTAAATTGTGAAGAACCAGAACATATATCCAAAAGATTCCGCACATCAGAAGCAGTATGGATTTTCGTTTTATCAGTTTTCAACTTCTCAAAAATATAATGTAACAAAGAACAAAATCTTTTTTCTCGATTTTCAATAATTGAATGCTGTTGATTTTCTAAAAAAAAAAAAACAACGTTCACAATTACATTAGCATAACAGTTGATACCTGAACTATTTTCTAACTGATATCCTACAATATTAGCAACCGTGTTCCCTTCTATTTTCTTTCCAGACTCGTCATTCTTTTCAATTCTTTTTTTCCTTGCAACCTCAGTATAATCTTTATCATATTTTCGTTTTGGACGTATTAAACGTTTTTCATAAATAGGATATTCACCTAAATTAGGAGCATAGAGTCTTCTTAACCTATTGTACTCTTTTACACAATTTACATCTGCACTAACCTTTTGCTCATCAAAATCAATCAAATACAATCCAGATAATGTTCTTACTCGAGACAATGCAACATACGCCATACCCTCTTTAAACACAGAACTTCCAATATTTACCAAAGCATTGTCTACACTTAAACCTTGAGATTTATGAATAGTCACTGCATATGCTAAACAAACAGGAAACTGTTTTCTACGAACATACAAATCTTTTACAAGCAAGAAACGAACACAAATACATGTTTCTTTCGTTTATATTTGCAGGTGTTTTGTCCCACCCCTTATTGTCCATCTCCGCCCTGATGAAGGTGTAGCCCCGGCTGGGGCAACACACCGAAACGCGCGTTGGCGTTATTCGTGTGGGGGCAGCTGGATTACTCTCATCCCTACCCCTTGATGACTTGTATTTCTCTCTGTCATCTTACCATCTTGTGGCTGTTATGCACAATTTTTATCTTATATTATTCCTTTAAAGTTGTGTGAATGATGTGTGAGTCTCTATGATGAATCCTGGGAATGTATGATGATATGAATGTTTTGTTTGAAGTAGGTGTGTGGGGCGGTATATATATATCTTTTTGAATTTTGTCTTATTGATCATCAATTGTTGTGACAATCGTTATGTGTTTTTATAAACTATCGAAATGATTATATAACTAATAAAATTATTACTAAATTTGTAAAACTTGATGTAACTATTCATTTTTTTCCTTGATCTGCTCCAGATAGAGGATGAATTTTAGGACCCTTGTATAGGGCCATGTGTTGAAAATACGGGTAGGTAATTTCTTGCATCTTTGGTGTTCAAATCTGGCATTGTCAAATATATGAATCGTTCAGTGTCTATGTTAGTGGTAGATGAAAATGAACAGCTGTCACATCTATGAACCCATCTGTAACGTAGTCCAAACAGATTTTCAATTTGTATACCTTCCTCTTCTAATACTGCAAGCATAAACATAAGAAATTCCTGAGCATCTTGCTGTACATTCTGTGTAAATTGTGAAGAACCAGAACATATATCCAAAAGATTCCGCACATCAGAAGCAGTATGGATTTTCGTTTTATCAGTTTTCAACTTCTCAAAAATATAATGTAACAAAGAACAAAATCTTTTTCTCGATTTTCAATAATTGAATGCTGTAGATTTTCTAAAAAAAAAAACAACGTTCACAATTACATTAGCATAACAGTTGATACCTGAACTATTTTCTAACTGATATCCTACAATATTAGCAACCGTGTTCCCTTCTATTTTCTTTCCAGACTCGTCATTCTTTTCAATTCTTTTTTTCCTTGCAACCTCAGTATAATCTTTATCATATTTTCGTTTTGGACGTATTAAACGTTTTTCATAAATAGGATATTCACCTAAATTAGGAGCATAGAGTCTTCTTAACCTATTGTACTCTTTTACACAATTTACATCTGCACTAACCTTTTGCTCATCAAAATCAATCAAATACAATCCGGATAATGTTCTTACTCGAGACAATGCAACATACGCCATACCCTCTTTAAACACAGAACTTCCAATATTTACCAAAGCATTGTCTACACTTAAACCTTGAGATTTATGAATAGTCACTGCATATGCTAAACAAACAGGAAACTGTTTTCTACGAACATACAAATCTTTTACAAGCAAGAAACGAACACAACAGCGTCCAATTTGTTTCACCTCTTCAATCTGATCAAATTTAATCTTCAAAAATTCAATCTCATCTCTATTTGCATAACTAACAAAGTCAACAACTTTCCCCATTGCTCCATTTACTAAACCTTTTTCAACATCTAAATTACGTCATAATATTACCCGGCAGTTTACAGAGACATTTAAGGTCTTTTCCACACCAGCAGTCTTAGATATGGATTTTTCCAAAGAGTCTAATTTTAACTGCAATTTCTCTGACAAAAGAATAGTTACTCCTTCATGTTCTATTTTATCAATAGCTACCATTTTCATTATCGGTTCATTCTCCAGTTTCAACAGTTCTTCATTGAATGTAGAGCATTCTTTCAGTGTTGGCATAAGGCAAATTATAGATTCCTTTTCTGCAATTCTTCGGTAGATTGTTTCAGCCGCAATATTTTCTGTTGGAAACAAGTTTTTTAGTAGCCGACTTTCTAAAGCATTTTTTCCATCCTTTGTTAAGACACCAATTGTAATATCTTGAAGAATGTTTCCATAATCTTCGTCATTTGCTTGTCGCATGTTCTTAATAAGTTCCTTATATTCAAAAGAAGTCCAAATGTTTACATTTCCAATACTTCCCAATGATTTTTTAGTATCTTCATGAAGAAGGGTCTTAAAACCGGTTGGCCTTTCACAGGTGTCAGTTGTAGTAGATCACCAAATACAATTACATGTTTTCCTCCAAATAAAACATCGTAATTTGTTTTTAAAATCTGCTGCATCCTCAAATGTACAAACGCAAGCATTAAGTTTGAGACCATGCTTACTTCATCAATTACCAGAAGTTTCATTTTCTTTAGTACTCTTGAAACTTCGAAACAAGCTTCTCCAGATAGCTTGTGGTATTCCAATTTATTTTCATGTTCTACTGGTAACATAAGTAGACAATGTAATGTAATCCCTTTAATGTTGTGTGCTGCTAACCCAGTTGGAGCAGTTACAACACAAGACAAATGTGAATCTGTTGTTTTCTGTAGATAACTTGACAAACATTTAATCAAGAAACTTTTCCCCGTTCCAGCTTGTCCACTGATGTACATAAGAATAGGTCTAAATGATCATTCTTTTCATGCAGTAATCCATGTTGTATCTGTTGTGTAACTTGGTGATATATTTCTTTCTGTTCAGTATTCAGATGTTCCTCTAAATTTTCCAAATCAATATTGTCCTGTTGTGCTTGCTGCATCAACATTTCCACTTAACTCATTGCTATTGCCGCTTCATTTTCAAGTATGGCTTCTCCTAGTGGATCTTGACTTTGTGGAGTAGAACTCTGAGTATCTTGAGAACTATCTCTAGCTATTTCAGCTGCAATAGTTCTTTCTTGATTAATCTCTTTGTTCAACATTTGGAGATAATTTGGAAAAATTGTACATTCAATGCTATCTTTACATGCATTGAAAGAATCCTCATAGCAGTCACAATGTCCAAGTAATTCCATTTCAGTCCGCCAAGGTTTGAAGAGTTGCAGAAGAGCTAAATAGAAAAACTCTCTTTAACTGGAGTATCACAACTTAATTCCCTGTGATTAATCAGATTTCCTTTGTCATGCTTTACCAAACATCCTTCAGATCCAATTACAGCATATTTTCCTTCATTTATATTTTCTGTGACATTTTTTTAAAAACTATAATGTTGCAGTATTTCATATAGACATATGCTTTCCAGGTATGGACTTCTATTTGGATAGTACGTATCCAACATATTTGTTTTCAGAATATCTGAACTTTCCGGTTCATTCAGTGCCAAGTATTCAATTTCTTGTACAGATTTCAAAACTCGATTTCGTGCTGCAGCAAGACCAAGACTTATCCAGATGATCCCTCTTGACTTTGAATATAAACTTGCAGATGTCAATCGATCCGAACATTCATAAGATCCAATTTCTCAATGTGAAAGCATCTTCAAGCTGAAGCTGTACAATTTTTTGCTAAGTGTCTTCTCCTGCGAAATTTCCTCCCACATTTCTTTCAATTCTGTCTTCTCAGACTTGGTAATATATGACGTGACATAGCGAGCAACAGCAATTGAGTTATCTGCAACATATTGTATGTCCATATTTGCATTCCACATCTTCAAAATCACCGGATTGTAATCATTAATGTACTTCAATTCTTCTGTTCTTTTTAAATTATAAGTATTTTTGGTGATTTTCGAGTGATGGTATGCCTCACTGCTGACATAAAACTGTTCACTCTTCCTTTGGAAATTACTGGACGTGGAAAGCCAAATCGACATTTTGTGTAAAATTTATCCTTTGACTTATATTTCCGTCGGCAATACTTTCCACATCGATGACTCTGAAACCGTAAAACTTGCTGTTTTAAGATATTTTCTCCTCCTGTTTTTGGAATTGCACAAGCAACATAGGGGTCGATTCCGATTCGGGCCGGAAAAAGAACCGACCGACTCGGATCCGGAAATAATACCGACCGACACGTACCCGTGGCGCCCGACACGCCAAGTACGATGCAAGGCGTGAAAAATCCGACCGACACGTACCGAAACCAAGTCGACCGACCGAGCCGCAAGGAAAACAGCAATCCGGCCGGAAAACCACGCGAATCCAACCGACCGACACGCACCCGGAACAAATCCGATCGAAACGTACACGAGAAATCCAAACCGCAAAGTACGATGCAAGGCGCGAAAACCACGAGCGAGTCGGACGGAGGCCAAGCCGTACGACCGACACGCATACAAAACCGAGCCGAAGCAACACAAAAGACCGCGACCGACGCGTACACAGCATAGAAAACTGCACATACACAGCGTGAACGAAACGGAGAAGACCGTACGAGACAAATGCAGGGTCCGACTCGGTCACAAGAACGTTTCCAACATCCACAAACAGCACAAAGGAAAAATCACCCAAAAAAAGGCCAAACAAGCAATTACCAAGCCAATAAATACTGGGGGGGGGGTGGGGACAGAGAACAAAGACACCCACAACTCCACCTATATAAAGGACACAAATCACAACCATGAGCCTTTGCAAATGCCATTCCACTGCCAGCACCCAAGAGAAAGCAACCAAATACCCACAGCTCATCCCTCACACAAGCCACACACCATCAGCACACCAACAAATACCTACCTCACATACACCCAGCAAAACACACACTCACACACCCTCACCTGCACACCAACACACACATCACTCACCATCACCACCCATCACCATGCCCCCCAAGAAGAATCCCAAGTTCCTAGATAGTGAATTGGAAGTCATGGTAGACGAGATCCTCAGGGTAGAGCCACAGCTGTTTGGCACACTGGTCCAACAGACCCCCGTCTCCCAGAAAACCAAGATGTGGGAGAGGATCATCAACAGGGTGAACGCACAATCACCATGTCGGCGCACAAAGAGCGACATCCAGAACAGGTGGTATGACGTGCGCAGGAGGGTACGGGACCTGCTGAAGAAAGACTACATCAACAGCCAATACACCGGCAGTGGCCCTCCTGCCAAGCCAATATACCTCAGGCCCTGGGAGGAGAAGGTGCGGGCCATCCTTCCACCAGTGAGCTTATATGGACTAGAGGACATCCCAGAGCCTGGTGAGTACACAACAAATGTACACAATATACTGCCACAAAACACACACATCACTGTCAAGGGGAGAGTCAAACCATGCACTCATAGCAATTACACAGCAACCAGAACAGAATCATCCCAAAATGTGTATGTCAGTCAGATAAACACAACACATGCCATCAAAAAACTCACATCCAACTGTGCCAACACATGTACAAACACAACTACAACTACAGCTAGGCAGTGGCACAAATAGAACTAACAAACACATCCAGACATGTAGCCACCACAACAACACCAACACACAGTGAAGACCACTCAAAGGAAGGAATTCTGTGTATGCTGGCCAAGTCAGTGAAGCCAATAGCATCATGGGAGTCGCAGTCACACCTATTGCCCCCCCCCACAACTGTCCCATCAACACCACCCTGAACCATGCTCACATCACAGGGAGTGGAGAAGGACTCACAAGATGGCTGACACTGGCTACTGCTGTGGGGAGCACAAGGCCCTGCTGCCAACTGTGCACCAACAAACAGCAGGACACCACTGACTGACATCCTGAGAGACAACTTACACTCCCTGCAATGCAAGCACGTTCCATGGTGGGATATCTGGCTAGCTGGGTGGGAAGGAGGACTTGCAGCACTGACCATAGTCACAAGCATCTCCCCTCACACACACCCCAACACAAACTCCACAGAACCCACCTGGTAGAATGCAATGCCCCCCATCCTAACACAAGATCCCACAAAGAACCACCACCCTGGGTTATGTTGTGTGAAGCACAGGGACACTCTTGGGACTTCTAGCCAAACAACTGCCAGGACAACACTCCCAGCCATCCTGTCAGCACAGCCAGCCCACCCCACAGGGAAGCAGAGTCAAAAGGAAGGAAGCATGGGCATGCTGGGAAGGGGGAGGAGGCAATAGCATGATGGGAGTCGTAGTCACAGATCTACATCCCCCACCACATGGCCCAGCAAGCTCACACTCACGCATGCACATCCCACAGAGAGTGGAAAGGCCCATCAAAGATGTCTGACACTGTTGCTGTGTCGTGGGGAGCACAAGGGCATGCTGGGTACTGCACACCAACCACAGCAGGACACCACTGTCAGCCATCTTGCCATTGCTCTCACACCCACACACACTGAACTCCCCACAAAAGCAAGTAAGTATGGGAATGCTGGGAAGTGGGGTGGAGGCAATAGCATGATGGGAGTCGTAGTCACAGACATAGCTCACCCCCACAACTGTCCCATCAACACCACCCTGAACCATGCTCACATCACAGGGAGTGGAGAAGGACTCACAAGATGGCTGACACTGGCTACTGCTGTGGGGAGCACAAGGCCCTGCTGGCAACTGTGCACCAACAAACAGCAGGACACCACTGACTGACATCCTGAGAGACAACTTACACTCCCTGCAATGCAAGCACGTTCCATGGTGGGATATCTGGCTAGCTGGGTGGGAAGGAGGACTTGCAGCACTGACCATAGTCACAAGCACCTCCCCTCACACACACCCCAACACAAACTCCACAGAACCCACCTGGTAGAATGCAATGCCCCCCATCCTAACACAAGATCCCACAAAGAACCACCACCCTGGGTTATGTTGTGTGAAGCACAGGGCCACTCTTGGGACTTTTAGCCAAACAACTGCCAGGACAACACTCCCAGCCATCCTGTCAGCACAGCCAGCCCACCCCACAGGGAAGCAGAGTCAAAAGGAAGGAAGCATGGGCATGCTGGGAAGGGGGGTGGAGGCAATAGCATGATGGGAGTCGTAGTCACAGACATAGCTCACCCCCACAACTGTCCCATCAACACCACCCTGAACCATGCTCACATCACAGGAAGTGGAGAAGGACTCACAAGATGGCTGACACTGTCTACTGCTGTGGGGAGCACAAGGCCCTGCTGGCAACTGTGCACCAAGAAACAGCAGGACACCACTGACTGACATCCTGAGAGACAACTTACACTCCCTGCAATGCAAGCACGTTCCATGGTGGGATATCTGGCTAGCTGGGTGGG
This sequence comes from Calotriton arnoldi, assembly GCA_963921515.1. NCBI lineage: Eukaryota > Metazoa > Chordata > Amphibia > Caudata > Salamandridae > Calotriton > Calotriton arnoldi. The sequence goes on along the minus strand of CAWUFW010009236.1, from coordinate 234,621 downwards.
AAGGAGGACTTGCAGCACTGACCATAGTCACAAGCACCTCCCCTCACACACGCCCCAACACAAACTCCACAGAACCCACCTGGTAGAATGCAATGCCCCCATCCTAACACAAGATCCCACAAAGAACCACCACCCTGGGTTATGTTGTGTGAAGCACAGGGCCACTCTTGGGACTTCTAGCCAAACAACTGCCAGGACAACACTCCCAGCCATCCTGTCAGCACAGCCAGCCCACCCCACAGGGAAGCAGAGTCAAAAGGAAGGAAGCATGGGCATGCTGGGAAGGGGGTGGAGGCAATAGCATGATGGGAGTCGTAGTCACAGACATAGCTCACCCCCACAACTGCCCATCAACACCACCCTGAACCATGCTCACATCACAGGAAGTGGAGAAGGACTCACAAGATGGCTGACACTGGCTACTGCTGTGGGGAGCACAAGGCCCTGCTGGCAACTGTGCACCAACAAACAGCAGGACACCACTGACTGACATCCTGAGAGACAACTTACACTCCCTGCAATGCAAGCACGTTCCATGGTGGGATATCTGGCTAGCTGGGTGGGAAGGAGGACTTGCAGCACTGACCATAGTTACAAGCACCTCCCCTCACACACACCCCAACACAAACTCCACAGAACCCACCTGGTAGAATGCAATGCCCCCATCCTAACACAAGATCCCACAAAGAACCACCACCCTGGGTTATGTTGTGTGAAGCACAGGGCCACTCTTGGGACTTCTAGCCAAACAACTGCCAGGACAACACTCCCAGCCATCCTGTCAGCACAGCCAGCCCACCCCACAGGGAAGCAGAGTCAAAAGGAAGGAAGCATGGGCATGCTGGGAAGGGGGTGGAGGCAATAGCATGATGGGAGTCGTAGTCACAGACATAGCTCACCCCCACAACTGTCCCATCAACACCACCCTGAACCATGCTCACATCACAGGAAGTGGAGAAGGACTCACAAGATGGCTGACACTGGCTACTGCTGTGGGGAGCACAAGGCCCTGCTGGCAACTGTGCACCAACAAACAGCAGGACACCACTGACTGACATCCTGAGAGACAACTTACACTCCCTGCAATGCAAGCACGTTCCATGGTGGGATATCTGGCTAGCTGGGTGGGAAGGAGGACTTGCAGCACTGCCCATAGTCACAAGCACCTCCCCTCACCATCACCCCAACACAAACTCCACAGAACCCACCTGGTAGAATGCAATGCCCCCCATCCTAACACAAGATCCCACAAAGAACCACCACCCTGGGTTATGTTGTGTGAAGCACAGGGCCACTCTTGGGACTTCTAGCCAAACAACTGCCAGGACAACACTCCCAGCCATCCTGTCAGCACAGCCAGCCCACCCCACAAGGAAGCAGAGTCAAAGGAAGGAAGCATGGGCATGCTGGGAAGGGGGAGGAGGCAATAGCATGATGGGAGTCGTAGTCACAGCTCTACATCCCCCACCACATGGCCCAGCAAGCTCACACTCACGCATGCACATCCCACAGAGAGTGGAAAGGCCCATCAAAGATGTCTGACACTGTTGCTGTGTCGTGGGGAGCACAAGGGCATGCTGGGTACTGCACACCAACCAACAGCAGGACACCACTGTCAGCCATCTTGCCATTGCTCTCACACCCACACACACTGAACTCCCCACAAAAGCAAGTAAGTATGGGAATGCTGGGAAGTGGGGTGGAGGCAATAGCATGATGGGAGTCGTAGTCACAGACATAGCTCACCCCCACAACTGTCCCATCAACACCACCCTGAACCATGCTCACATCACAGGGAGTGGAGAAGGACTCACAAGATGGCTGACACTGGCTACTGCTGTGGGGAGCACAAGGCCCTGCTGGCAACTGTGCACCAACAAACAGCAGGACACCACTGACTGACATCCTGAGAGACAACTTACACTCCCTGCAACGCAAGCACGTTCCATGGTGGGATAACTGACTGGCTGGGTGGGTGGGAAGGAGGGCCGGCTGTCAACCAAACACAACCAATGCAGACCATGTTCACACCCCAGAAAATACATAGAAATGCCCAAATAATGCAGGACAATGTGCCACACCAATATCAACCCCTGACTGTGACGACTTAGGACAATGCAATGTACAGGCCCGCACCCAGAGGCACAGTCACAACTGTCATGTGTGTCAACCATTGATGCCTGCAGAAACATAACATACATTGTTTGTGTCTCCCAAAAACAGGTGATGATGGGGACACAGCAGCAGACGCTGAGGAGTCCCAGTCCCAGGCTCAAGAGGATGCGGAGCTCACTGGCGTCGTACAGCCTCTGTCCTCCTCGGACGATGAAGACCAACCTGGCACATCCGGTGCAAGTCAACATGCAGCACCAGCAGGACCACCAGCTGCAGCACCAGCAGGACCACCAGCTGCACCCCCTGCACCCACCCCTCCAACGACTGTCACCACAAATACCATCCCTGCCGACATGGACAGAACAAGGAGCAACACCAGCACAGGGACCCTGGACACCACCACCACCACCAACCCCCAAGGTGGACCAGGGTTATCTGTGCGTGCCACTGCACACACTGCACATGTCAGCAGGGGTGGTGGGAGGGGTGGGAGACAGAGGTCGCTGCTTGCACCGGAGACTTCAGCCAGGTATTGGGTCTCCTCAGAGACATGAAACAGCAGCAGGCTGCCCATCATGCCCGCTTGGACTCCCACATGTCCCACGTGGAGTCACACATGTCCCACATGTCCCGCGTGGACTCACACATGTCCCGCGTGGAGTCCAAGTGGGATGCACTGCATGAGATGACGGCGGTGCACAGGGACATTTTACAATGCCTCCGCCAGATGAACAGCAACCAGTCCACACCGCCCTGTGTGCCAACAACATCTGGTGCCGAACAAACTGCAACTGCCACAGGGAGGGAGGAGGACTCTGGCGGAGAGTCCCCTGCACCGCAGCAGCCTGTACTTGAGGGCCCCCCCCAAGAAGAGGGGTCGTCCGAGGAAGGAAAAGTGAGAGGCCGATGGCCAAGCGCAACTCCCAGGAAGCCTGAACCTGTTCTGGATGTTCGCCTTTGTGCACAGACTGTTCACCCTGTTGACGGCAACACTACTCCCACACATTGCATGGGGAGTACAAGTTGGACCAATGTGTCAGACAACTGTGGCCCCGATACTGGGGATCCTGTCTACCAGGACTTTCAATTCACCTAGGAACTTTGGATTGCAAGATTTATGTACAGCACTACCCATCCAATGCACTATTAACACAAATGTATCACAATAAACACACTAATACACCATACTTGCCTCTGTCGTGATTCCAATGTGGGTGCTGTTATGGGGATGATGAACTGCAAAATTACACTGTGTATGCGAACTGCAACAGCAAGGACAACACAGGCATGTGAGTAAAGGCAACGTGACACATATGAGGGAGACACACCACCAGGGCTACACAACACATACACACCTAGGCCATCTGACTCATTGCCTACACTGATGTTGCCAGGGAAGACGGTGCAATGCACAGACACCACACCCATTCCCAGTTGTAGTCAAGTAGCCCACAGGTGCAGTAAGCAAATGGCAGTCAAATGTGTGACCACAGACAACGCACATCACAAAGTGAAGCACAGATTTATTACACAGTTGCAACATGTCGTAACCACTACAGATGCAAGGTAATCCCACCTGGCAGCGGGCACACAGTCAACAACTGTAGACGGAAGGAAGTCCATGGGTGTGGCGCACATCACCTGTAGGGACACAACAGCTACCAGCCTGGATGTGCAATCACGTTGTCGGTGGACACAGTTGACCAAACGAATCTGAAAGTACCCTGTGAAGGACAGAAATGACACACAGTCAAAAGCAATGGAGTACAGGACAGAACAGCAAAACTCATGCACAATACATGTTACAAGATACCTACCCAGAACCAAGTTAGCATGTCAACACTGTTGGGGAGTACAGCCCACCTGATAGCACACATCGCAACACACATCCAGTCAAGTAGCCCATGGACACACTCCAACAGCACCAGAGCACCACCCACACATCATGCCAACTCACATCATTGACATGACACCTCAGGATACTCACATTCAGCTAAAGAAGTTGGTGATGAGCTGTGTGCGGACATCACCATCATCATCATCATCATCATCGTCACTGGCATCGTGGTCCAGGCCAGGATCCTCCACAGGTGGCGGATGTTGGTCATTGTCATCCTGGATGAGAGGCAACTCCTTCCGCATTGCCAGGTTGTGGAGCATGCAGCAGACGATGATAATCTTGCACACTTTCGCAGGGGCATATGGGAGGGACCCTCCGGTCTTGTCCAGGCAGCGGAAGCGGCTCTTCAGGAGACCAAATGTCCGCTCAATCACTCTCCTGGTCCGACCATGTGCCTCATTGTAGCGCATCTGGGCTGGTGTCACAGGGTTCCTGAGGGGTGTCAGCAACCACGGCATGTTGGGGTATCCCGAGTCACCTACGGACAGACAAGTGCACATTAGCTGACTTGGAAAAGTGGGCGGAATACTACAGATCAGATCACACACAATGGCACAAAGTCAGTACACACCGACAAGCCAGGCACGCTGGTTCTGCATCTGTGCCATCATCCTGGGGATGCGACTACTCCTCATCACAAAGGCATTGTGTGCTGAACCAGGGAAACGGGCACACACGTGTGTGATGGTCATGTCTGCAAGACACACCACCAGTGCATTGACCGAGTGGTAGTGCTTGCGGTTCCTGTAGGCCTGCTCCTGGGCCTGTGGTGGTACCAAAGCCACATGTGTCCCATCAATGGAGCCAATGACATGCGGTATCCTCCCCAGGGCATAAAAGTCACTCTTCACGTCAGTGAGTCGTCGCAGTCTAGGGAAATAGATGTACCGGTTCAGGAATAGCAACATTGCCGCCAAAACATCGCGGAGCACACGGCTCAACATGGTCTGTGACATCCCACCAGCAGTCGCCACAGTATGTTGGAAGGTACCGGTGGCAAAGAAGTGTAGGGCTGCCATCACCTTCACCTTGGGGGTCAGCGCTGTAGGATACGGCCGGCCAGGCTGCAAATGTGGGGACAACTGCACTGCCAAATCCTCAATCAGCTGCCTGGTGAAGCGGTACCGTCGGATGCTGTCCCGTTCCACCATCGTTGCCAGGTCTGGGAATGGTCGATGGACAGCAGGAGCCCTGCAGTGCAGAGGAGAAGTAAGCAAGATTGTCAGTCACCCCACATATGCGGCATTGAACACACTCAAGATCCCAACATACATCATTATGAGGCACAACTACATGAAGTGTGCAGTTCCGGAAGGACATGTATGGTACATACATGGCCAACATCTGTCAACACGGTCCAACGGGTGGCATCAATTAGTCCCAGGTTGGCCCATTGGATATCATGAGGCCGTGTCACAGTTCCCATCTCCTGCTGCCGTGTCACAATAACCCCCACAGTGACATGTGAGGACAGATGTGCCCAGGCACCACAGCTCAACGACAGGTACATTCCCAGGGACCCTGTATTGCCACATGGACACTGGCATTACATGGAGTATCATGTATACACCACAGCAAAACAACCATGACCCCCACAGGTAGTGGCCCCACTTGCCACGGCAGGACAGACATGGACGTCTGTGACACACATACGCACAACATCAAAGTCCATGCACACACAACCTGGATGTGGAGACTGTCTCCCATTGTGCACATGAAATCAGAGACATTGTAAACACTACATGCACAAAGACTGTGGAGGACCATCACTATTGTGCCACTGGGACACCCTGGCTCAAACATACCGTCCCACATGGGACTCACGGGGTATGTGACATGACATACACATACACCACCGTGAAATGTGACCATGGCACATGCACAGATATGAACAGTTGCACATCACAGTGGTCATGTACACGTAACACCCAGGATCCTGTCCCCATGAACACGTGCACAGCCTGGGGGTGGCTGCCCACAGGTGACACCCACAGGACAACATGTACACCAACATACACACAATAGGAAATGCAGCCTTACATGCCTTATGATAAAGTTTGGACAGGCTGTCGTGATGTAGGTGTGCCCCTCACTCCCTGGGAGCTATCTGTGGCTGGCATATGTCCATCTGAGACAGGCATGCTGACATATGCCAGTCACATGTACAGTGATGCGTTGTACTGCAATGGACCGATCGGTGCCCCCGGCCGGCCCATTGCATTCAATGTGTGCGGGTACGCGTTGTACCCCTGTACGCGTTGTACCCCTGTACGCATTGTACTGCAATGGACCGATCGGTGCCTCCGGCCGGCCCATTGCATTCAATGTGTGCGGGTACGCGTTGTACCCCTGTACGCGTTGTACTGCAGTGGACCGATCGGTGACTCCGGCCGGCCCATTGCATTCAATGTGTGCGGGTACGTGTTGTACCCCTGTACGCGTTGTACCCCTGTACGCGTTGAACTGCAATGGACCGATCGGTGCCCCGGCCGGCCCATTGCATTCAATGTGTGCGGGTATGCGTTGTACCCCTGTACGCGTTGTACTGCAATGGACCGATCGGTGCCTCCGGCCGGCCCATTGCATTCAATGTGTGCGGGTACGCGTTGTACCCCTGTACGCGTTGTACTGCAATGGACCGATCGGTGCCTCCGGCCGGCCCATTGCATTCAATGTGTGCGGGTACGCGTTGTACCCCTGTACGCGTTGTACTGCAATGGACCGATCGGTGCCTCCGCCCGGCCCATTGCATTCAATGTGTGCGGGTACGCGTTGTACCCCTGTACCCGTTGTACTGCAATGGACCGATCGGTGCCTCCGGCCGGCCCATTGCATTCAATGTGTGCGGGAACGCGTTGTACCCCTGTACGCGTTGTACCGCAATGGACCGATCGGTGCGCACCCATTGACAATGGGCTTGCCTGGCAACGGACGCGTTTTCGAATTTCGAACGAGTCGGTTGCTGGAAAATCAGTTGGTCACCCACAACAATGTTGCAAAATCATGTATGTCATGAAGTTGAAGATTTGAAGGATGCTGTGGGCGTGTTTTGGTGCTGCTATTCCATGGATTGGCCAGATTTAGAAGATGCAAACGACTTGGACCTATCACTTTGGACACAAGGGACAGTATCTGCCTCTCCAGCACATATATATTGCTGGCTGTTCCCCTGAGAGCTCACTTGCCTGCACTACATGCTCCAGGACGACATCTGCCACTGCACTGCTGCTGTCTCTGCCCCTCTGGACCCTGCAATGGCACGTACTGTGGAGAGAGCCCCAGCCTTCAGCCTTGAAGAGAACCAGGCCCTGCTGGACAGCCTACTTCCACAGTACAGCAAGCTGTATGGAACACCAGGGGAGCAGGTGAGTGTTCTGTGCACTGCCTTTCTGAATGTGCATTTTGTCTGACTAGCAAGGCTGAAAGTCTGCACGCCACTGGCTAGCAGGCTCACTGAGTAGTTGTCACCCCCATAGTGTGTAGTGACATGCACTGGACAGGTATGGTGCAGTGACAGTGCATTTGAACAAGGTTTTACTTCCCATGCAATGATACCATGTAGTGACATTTGGCAAACTGTCCATGGGAGGCTTTGCACTGCCTGTGTACATCATGTGCCCCTGTGATTGAGACATGTATATACAACTGTGTCATGCACGGATATGTTGCATGTGTGGTAATGGCCTTTTCACTTTGTCATCCTGACAGGTTAATGCCCATCGGAAGCAGGAGATCTGGAAGGACATCGTCCGGGCCGTCCGGTCCGTGGGGGTCTACAAGCGCCGGATCCGCAACTGCCAGAAGAGGTGGCAGGACCTTCGGGGCTGGACCCGGAGGATTGCACGGGTCCAGCTGAAGCTGTCGCCTCCTCGCAGGAGGGGCGGAACACGGACCCTGACCCCCCACATGCTCCAGATCCTGGCGGTGGTGTTTCCAGACCTGGATGGGCAGCTGAAGGCCAGACAGCAGCAAGGAGGGGGTGAGTCAAAGACTGCACTGTGAACTCTGTATTACATGCTTTGTGCCCTCCTCTGGCCTGGTTCAACTGCCACAGTGCAGCAGTCATGTTGTCCAGGAGCCATGTCCCTCTATTGTGCACTGCCCACTGCTCATCTGATACCCAGGTGTGGCCCTTACATTCAGGGAATTGTGTCACTTGGGACTGTGTCCTTGCAGTTTGCTTCACTAAAGGTGGGGGACAGCATCTGTTTCCCTAACTCTGTTGTGGGCATCATGGCTGGGTCCATTGTTCACACAACGCCTGTGTTTGGACATGTGATCTGCGTGTTGCTTTGATATGCGGTCCACTTGCTGAGCTGAGCCACCACAGGTGCCTGGGGTATGTGGCACACGCCCATGCAGCGGGTGGGAACAATGTTTGGGCCCCAGGAGTGTGCAGATTACGTGTGTCACACATACATAGCCAGCTATCCACTGTCCAGGGCACATCCCTCATTCATGTGGAGCAGGACAGTCATGCCTACTCCAGGCCATGCAATGCACTCTGTACTTCCACTCCCGTGTATCAGCTGACACATTGTGCACAGTGATTTGACCCCTCAGGTGTCTGCCTCTGTGTCAGTGTGCTGTGGATTAGTTGCCAGGACTGCTGGGGTGTTTCTTGGTAGGGGCTCAGCATGCCCCTGGAGATGTGACCATAGGAGACGATACTTGTGTGTCACATAGGTGTTTGATCAGCTGCCCGTGCAGACTGGGGTATGCGAATGTGAAGTTCAGGCAGCTGTTCCCCATTCACAGCAAATTGTGAGGGGCTCAGGTTCAGAGGGTAGTGTCACAGGTCTCCCATATGTCCAATAGGTATGACCTGGACAGATGAGGGTTAAGATGATGTGTTGTGTGGGGGATGTACATGTGCACTTGTGCAGCTCCAGGACTTGCATTCCCCATGACCTACTATTGTGACACAGTGCATAGTGTTGTTGTCTGGCTGCCAAGTCATACATCACTGAGACAGTGATGTATGACTTAGCAGTCATGCCTCTGCCATGGCATGTGTCAACTTATTGGTGGTCCTGCAGGGGAGTGACATGTGCTACATGCACACCATTGTGGCGATGGCTATCAGGACATGGGTGCATCATGGTGTCTGTCGCTGGTATGCATCACATGCATTTCCTATTTGACTCTGGGCATCCCTTTCATCCGGAAACCTGTACTGACTCAGTGGCAAGAGCTGTGATGTGTGCATGTCCACATGCCACACCGTGTCCTCTGCACTGTCCAACTACTGTGTACTTGGTGCATGTGTCCACACTGGGGTGTTGCAATCCAACAGACACCAGACAGATGGGTGCAAGGCCATGTGGGATGTGAGTGCCATGCTTGGCATCAGACTGACAATTGGCTTCTCCTGTTCAGTTAGGGCACTTTTAGCAATGTACAACTAATGATGCCAGGGCTTGCTCTGTAATGTGCTGTGCTCACAGTGGTGTGTGCGTTTGGTGCAGGTGACTGATGTCTGTCTGTTTCCCCATTGTTTGCAGATACATCCACGGCCACGGAAGGGGACAGCTCCACGGACCAGGAGGAGCCAGAGAGCCAGACTGGGTCAGCAGCCGAGGAGTGGTCGGAGGGACCCAGTGGCACGGAGGGCGAGGGGAGCCACACGAGGAGTCCTCAGCACCATCCACCTCAGCTGAGGACCAGAGCAACTCGGAGGATGACTCCCTTGTGGAGGCGGGTGTCAGCAGCCACCACACCCCAGTTAGTGTTGCTGTCCCCGCCACCACCAGCACCACCACCGCCCTCCCATCGGCTCCCATTCCCCAGGTCCGTGGAGGCTCCCATGTTCGGGAGCGTGTCTCCTTTGGGCCAGGCACCGCACCCCCTGCCCCTGTGTCCCCTGCTGCCCTGAGTGAGGAGTCTGTGTACCTCCTTCGCCAGCTCCATGTAGGGCAGACAGCCATGCTGAGTGTAGTCCATGCGCACACCGCACTGTTGACTCAGCTGGTGTCGTTCATGGAGGGCATCTCATCGGGCATGTCTGACCTACAGAGGGGCAATAGGTCCATGGACTCCTCCCTGACGGCAGCAGTGTCCCTCCTCAGACAGTCCCTCACCCCTCCTGCCTCTGCTCCATCCACACTCCCCAGCACCTTACCCGTCCCAAGCACACACACACCGGCACAGGCACACACCAGCACACACACGTCCAGCACACAGACACACACGCCACAAACAAAACGCACACGCACGCACAGTCAGGGGACTGAAACCAGACTCACAGGGGATGGGGCCCTGGTACACACACACGCATCCACGGGCACTGCGCAGTCCTCGGTTGCCTCTCCCTCCAAAGCACCCTCCCTTGCCTCACATGCAACCCCAAAGACCCAGCGCCTCTTCCTCAGTGACCTCGGCCTCTTCCCCTCCGATCCAGCTGCTCCAGCATCCAGGGTGAAGAGGAAGCCCCCCAAACGGAGCAGAGTGCCCTCGCCCCCGGACACCCTCCCCCAGGTGCAGACAGACTGAGGCCCCCACCCGCAAGTCCCCGGGGTGCTAAGAGCAAGACCCCGCCGCCGCCCTGCAGCTCAAGCACCAGGTCTCCTTCCTCTATCCCTCAGGCCCCCACTCCACAGGTGCCCCCACCACACCCTGCCCCAGGTTCCCCCACCCACAGATATATCATCCCCAAGAGGCTCCGGCCTTCTCCCCTGCCACTTGCTCTCCCGGCACCACACCCCCCGCTGCGCTTGTCTGTGCCACTGATGTGGTGAGGGTGTCCTCCCCCTCTGTCCAGCCCACCTTGCCTGTTCCCCATTCTCCTCCCCTGGTGGTAGGCACTACAGTGGAGTCCACTACCACCCTGTCTGACTTGGGCACTGCAGTGGCGGACCTGTCCACTCCATCTGCAGGGTCCACTGCAGTCGTGCCGGCACCCACAACATCTGAACCATGCCCCCAGTTGTGCCGGCACACACCATGTCAGACACCTCCACTGCAGTTGTCAGTGGCTCTCCAGCACCCACCACCCCTTCCCTGCTTCCTCCTGGTGAGCCCTGATCCTGTCCCTGCGGTGCCTGGCCTACCCCCGGTTGCCCCTCCTAGTGGATTGTCCCTGGTTTTGTGCAGGCATGTGTAGGGTGGCATCTGCCACTGTCACCCACTTGTGACTTTGTTGATGGACTGGCCATTGGCCTTTGTTTATGTTCTACCGGACTTCTACTTTTAATGCCACATATGCTGAATAAAGCAACTTTCTGTTCTCTAGTGCTTTTGCTTCTGATGTACATGATGTTGATGATGCTAACCATGCCCTTGCTGCAGTGATGGTGATATTTGGTCTCATGATAATGAAGTGTTACTGTGCAGGAACCCATGTGGTCCAGGGGGAATGTGTCCTATCCTGTGGTGTATCCATGTCATCCATAGCAGCATCTGAGGGTGTCATGTGTTCAGTATTTGGCAATGGGATTTCCTACTTAGATTAGCTATTTCACATCTGTGGCTTCCACCCCTGCACATCTGTTGTGCCTGCCATTGTTCAATTCGTCTACTTCCCTGACCGTGTGGCCATCTCCAGTGGACATGCAGGTTTGGGCATCAATGGGGAAGGACTCATCTGTGTTGTCAGTGCAACATTGCTATACAAGTGTGTTGGATCTGTGCTGATGATTCCGTTGGCACTTCCATGACCAGGCTGATGTGACGTGAGCCCTCATTTGGTGCTAATTGTTGATTGTGTGACCAAGTGCTCAGCTGACATGATGGGGCCCTACTGAGGCAACATATGGCACAGCTTTCCTCACACAGGAGTGGAGTCCCCTCATGGCAGTGTGTACTCCTGTGACATTGCCTGCGCCCAAGGTGTGTGTTGTATGTGCATGTCTGTGTGTTCACTTCCGTTTAGCTGTGCATGCTGTGATCCCTAGTGTTGTACCTGTTTGTGATGCTAGCTGAGTTGAGCTATGTTCCCCCAAAGTCTTCTCCCTGGGTTCTCTGTGATGTGGGTGCATGGCACATTACTGGTCATCAGGGTGTCACCCATAGGTGTGCTTGCTGTCAGGGCTGAGTTTGTGTGCAGACGCAGATGGGTCACAGTCAGGTTTCCCCTTGGCACTTGTTGTTTGCCCCTGTCATGTGATTTCCAGTTTGTGTTATCTTTCAGTGATTGTGACACGTTGTGTGTGTGACTGCTGGCACTCCTCAGGGTCCGGGCTGCAAAGTTGGTTGTTGTCTATGTGTGTTCTTTGTGGGTGACCTTGGCTTCTTCATTGGTGTGTGACTGTGGCTGGGATCCCATTGGTTGGTGTGGTATTGCCGTCATGTCCATGTACAGCGTAGTGTGCAGTGTGTCAGACATTCAGGAGTCTTGTTGAGTGTCCATGTGTGATGTGTTTCTGCACCTTGGTTCCCACCCACCACCCTGGAATAGTCATGGGTGCATGTGCAATGTCACCAGTGCATGTGTGCTTCACTGCTGCACATTGTTGGAGGTCGAGGGTGTGGTGTTGAGTGTGTGCAGATGAGAGTTGTTGCCCGGCTAGACCCCTGCCTCCATGTTGGCCTTGGCTTACTGGCCATGCTGTTTGATTTGTGCTTGTGTAGGTGTGATGGTAGTTAGTTGCTCAGGACACATGACTGTGGTTCACAGTGTGAACCACATTTAGCTTTGTCATCACAGTGGGATTGTAATGCAGCCCAGGGTCACCACATTGCGGGGGCCCTGGGGGTGGTGCTGTGGTGTGTCTGTGTCTTGCTGTGTCAGTTGCTGTCCCTACGTGCCTGTGTGACATGTGTGATTTGTGCTCCCTCTCATCTGACAATGCCTGCTTGCCCACATAGGGGATTTGGATCCATGAGTTACCTTTGTGTGGCACTGTATGCACATCTGTATGATTGGTGTTCAGGTCTCCTCATGTGTTGTGTGGTTGCCTGGGGACACTGGCACCCCCCCCCCCTCACCTGCTGTGTATGATGTGCAGTGTGGGTCTGCCTGTTTGTGTTTGTGCATCTGCACCACTGCATTGGCATATCTTGGGTGTGCCATTGGCTGTATGTAGTTTGGTGGGTTTTCCTTGCTGTCCCTGGGACTCTTAGGTCATCGGTCAGCACAATGATCATGGTTTGTGTGTCCCATTGCTGCCATGGTATGGTATCTGTTCACCTCACATCTGCAGTCTCCACAGGGTATCTGCATGTGTGTGCCCATTGGTGCAAATATGTGGGTCTGCATTCTGATGGTCACTTCTGTCATTGTGTCATTGATGATTGTTGACGGTGTCAGCCCCCATGGGTGTTGTTTGTCTGCACATGGCCAAAGGTATGTCTTATTTGCACTGCAGGATTTGGCTCCCCCAATTTATGTTGCTATGGGACACATACACTACTTTGCCACTGATGTGTTTGTTGTTCTGTGACCAGGAATCATCCATGCAGTTTGGCAGTTGCACCTCTTTCTTTGTCAACACTTACCTTTTGGTCACTGTGATGATGGGGGTTTGGACCCCATTGCCACAATGTTCGAAATGTGCTTCAGCTATGGACCCCACACTTACATTTTGGTCACTGTGATGATGGGGGTTTGGACCCCATTGCCACAATGTTCGAAATGTGCTTCAGCTATGGACCCCACACTTACATTTTGGTCACTGTGATGATGGGGGTTTGGACCCCATTGCCACATTGTTCAAAGTGTGCTTCAGCTATGGACCCCACACTTACATTTTGGTCACTGTGATGATGGGGGTTTGGACCCCATTGCCACATTATTCAAAGTGTGCTTCAGCTATGGACCCCACATTTACATTTTGGTCACTGTGATGATGGGGGTTTGGACCCCATTGCCACAATGGTCATGGCCTGCTTGCATTGTGGGTGCCACACACATATATGTGTGGCACATGTGCTAGGGGGTCACATTGTATGTTCAAAGTCATGTTAGGTGTTGTAGGCATTTGACACAGTCTACACACGCTTGTCATGGTGTTGGGGGATGTCTTCTTCTTGCATTCCCTAGGTTGTGGTGTGCTGGTTGTGTCATGCATTGTCCATCCTATGAGTGGGGGTGGTAGTAGTGGTAGGCATCCAGCCCCCTGGGTGAGGGTGGTAGTAGTGGTAGGCATCCAGCCCCCTGGCTAAGGGTGGTAGTAGTGGTAGGCATCCAGCCCCCTGGGTAAGGGTGGTAGTAGTGGTAGGCATCCTGCCCCCCTGGCTAAGGGTGGTAGTAGTGGTAGGCATCCTGCCCCCTGGGTGAGGGTGGTAGGCATCCAGCCCCCCCTGGCTAAGGGTGGTGGTAGGCATCCAGCCCCCCTGGGTGAGGGTGGTAGTAGTGGTAGGCATCCTGCCCCCCCTGGGTGAGGGTGGTAGTAGTGGTAGGCATCCAGCCCCCCCTGGCTAAGGGTGGTAGTAGTGGTAGGCATCCAGCCACCCCTGGGTAAGGGTGGTAGTAGTGGTAGGCATCCTGCCCCCCCTGGGTGAGGGTGGTAGTAGTGGTAGGCATCCTGCCCCCCTGGCTAAGGGTGGTGGTAGGCATCCAGCCCCCCTGGGTGAGGGTGGTAGTAGTGGTAGGCATCCTGCCCCCCTGGCTAAGGGTGGTAGTAGTGGTAGGCATCCTGCCCCCTGGGTAAGGGTGGTAGTAGTGGTAGGCATCCTGCCCCCCTGGGTGAGGGTGGTAGTAGTGGTAGGCATCCTGCCCCCTGGCTAAGGGTGGTGGTAGGCATCCAGCCCCCTGGGTGAGGGTGGTAGTAGTGGTAGGCATCCTGCCCCCTGGCTAAGGGTGGTAGTAGTGGTAGGCATCCAGCCCCCCTGGGTGAGGGTGGTAGTAGTGGTAGGCATCCTGCCCCCCTGGGTAAGGGTGGTAGTAGTGGTAGGCATCCTGCCCCCCTGGGTAAGGGTGGTAGTAGTGGTAGGCATCCTGCCCCCCTGGGTGAGGGTGGTAGTAGTGGTAGGCATCCTGCCCCCTGGCTAAGGGTGGTAGTAGTGGTAGGCATCCTGCCCCCCTGGGTGAGGGTGTTAGTAGTGGTAGGCATCCTGCCCCCTGGCTAAGGGTGGTAGTAGTGGTAGGCATCCTGCCCCCTGGGTGAGGGTGGTAGTGGTGGTAGGCATCCAGCCCACCCTGGCTAAGGGTGGTGGTAGGCATCCAGCCCCCTGGGTGAGGGTGGTAGTAGTGGTAGGCATCCTGCCCCCCTGGCTAAGGGTGGTAGTAGTGGTAGGCATCCTGCCCCCCTGGGTGAGGGTGGTAGTAGTGGTAGGCATCCAGCCCCCTGGGTAGGGGTGGTGGTGCGCATTCAGGCCCCTGTGTGCATATGTGGCATTGGTGATGGGCATCCCGCCCCTATGGTGCTGCTGTTGCTGGTGTAAGTATATTCTGCATCCCTCTGTGTGTGTGTGATGTGTCGTGTACGTGTTGTATGTGTTTTGTGGTTGGTGTCTGGCTTACCTTCTGCGCCGTACGCGTCCGTGCCTGTTCCGGTAGTAAATGTAGAATATTGGTATGATCGGGACGAAGGGATTCATGGTTGGTTCGTGTCGTTCGTCCTTCTCGTTGCTTCGCGTCGTCCTCGTTGCTTCGCCTCGTCGCTTCGCGTCGTCCTCGTCGCTGCCGTGTTCGTCTCGGAGTCGTGGATCGTGTTGTGGCGCGAATCGGTGCTTATGTGCGCCTCTCCCGGATGCTTTGACGTGCCGTGCGTAGCGACGGGTTCGGCGCGTACGGAAAGCGCATCGTACTCATTCGACCGGACGGAGCTGCATTTTCCCTTCCGTGCGACTCGATTCAGCGTTTCCGGATTCGCCTCGGTCGGGGAACAGGACCTGGTTTGGGTGAGTACGGCTCGGCCGGATTCTTTGCTGTTGTGCGCATCGTACTTACTCGTTCGGTGTGCTGTACGGATCGGTCGGGAAACAGGCTTTCGCATGGCTTTTTTCCCGACCGAATAGTATTGGGTGCGCCTCCGACCGAGATCGGAATCGGCCCCATAGTCTTCAATAAAAGATAAACCAGTCTCATCCGAATCAGTTCCAAATTTAGGTGCATCCTTGATCCATAAAAGCATATGTATATGAGGAGCACCTCTAGCTTGGTATTCTTTTCTCCCCAAAAAATCAATAACTTCGCCAATAGGTGGATTTTTTTTATTACAGATAAAAGACATCATAGCTTCAAACCTATGATTAAAATATCTGCAAACATTTACAGGATCTACGGAACACAGTTCTCCAGGTGTCTTCAATTCAATATTTTCTATATTTGAATTTGCTTCTCGTAGAAAATCCAGTAAATCATCCCATGCGTACCCAGCACAGCTAAGTGTAACAAACCACGTAGGGGTTCCTAAGTTTCTTAACATACATTTTAGTTCCCCATGACGTCGATACCAATATTCATTAGTGCCACGTTGACATGCCATCAAATTAATTAACTGTGATTCTAAATGTTCGTCTCTTTCTTCAACTTTGTCCATAAATTGCTTTGCAGAAATATGTAAAAGATGCGTTCCCGTTTTTAATATATGGTTGACTGTATATGAAAGTGCGGACAGATCACTCTCAAATAAAAGATGAAATAAATATGGAATACACTGACGAAATCTTGGATCTTCTGAGTACAATCGTAAAGTACGATATTCTGCAGCTGGAATCTGAACTGGTCGTTCATCATATCGTCCACCTTTTCCAGTAGGGAAGAGCTGTGGAAAACAACGAGCTTCCAAACTTTTTTCCCACACACTCATGGGAGTTCCTTTTGCTTTTTTCATCTGGAACAATTCAATAGTATCTCCTATCAGTTGTTTTGAATGTAGAGGGTGTATACTATAATGTTAATAAATTTCTTCTTTTCTTGAGTTCTCCACTTTTTCTATTTGTCCACTTGAAATGTGTGTTTCATCTTCTAAAGTCATTTCTTCTTCTTCTACATTTACATTTTTATAGTAAATATTGTTTTGCACCAGATATAATGTAGCCTTTTGGACTTTCGTGACATCTACTAACTCTTGCCATATTTTCCGACTCTTTGTGGGTACACCATTAACAAGAATGACTACAGGTTCATTATCCTCTCTTTCTACACCAACAGTTTCAAAAATGTTCTTAAAATCTAAAGGTAAGTACACAACTCTTCCTTTTAAACCTCTTTGTAGATCTGTTGGAGGCAGCTTACCTGTTTTAGGCTCCATACGAATTATAGCCTGAAAAGGGTGCACAGATTGTATAAGGATAGCCTCATATGTATTTAAATCTTTAAGTTCTGGAGGTATAGGTACTAATTCCAAGTCATTATGGACAGCTCTAGCTGACATTTTGTTTTCTTCTAATTTATTATAACAATATTTACAAATGCATTGTACAGTACCTAACTCAAAACGACCTTCCACAAACAGATAAGCAGCAAATTCTCTCCATTTATCATTGTTTTCCTCTTCACTTTTTAAAAACACATCTATATTCCTAGTTTGAATTTTATAATGACTATGTCGGCAACAAATACAAACATAGTTGGGATTTTCACCAGAAACTACTTTAAACTTTGTTATTTCTTTTTCAAACTTGACATCAGTAGTATCTTCCACCTCTTCTTCAACACCTACACTTATCAAATTCTCACTTTCTCTACACTCCTCTTGGGCAGCAAAGAAACGTAACTCTATATCATCACATACTTTTTTACATCCAAAACTGAACCATGCAAAAGAGCTGTATTAATTTCATTTAGACATAATGCAGGACTTTTCACGTAGTATAATCTTCTAACTAACTTCGGCATTTCTGAATGATGTACTGCTACCATTCTCAAATGATGAAAACGACTTTGACACACTTTCCTAGAAAGACAAGCCAGAGAATGACCTTGCAACCCTGTATTTTTTCTCACTTTGCAAGGATCCAGTCCTTGTAATATCTTAATCTTCTGTTTCACAGCTTTTCTTCCATATTCTCTTAAGAAATTTAGTAAAATATCAATAGATTGTTGACGTATACTACAAATACTACTACAATCCCATGTAAACACTGGAGCCTGGGCACGTCTCCCTTGAACTTCCTCAGCTATTAATTCTTCAACATTTCTAGGAACTAGCTTTTCTTTCTGAATTGGACAACCATCTCGCACCTCATAAGAACGACCACAGGTATCAACTGCATGCACTAAACTATTTTGTTGAAAATAACTTTCTTCATTAAAAAAGGTTCCGTACTAGAAGTATGCTTCCATTCCCCAGAAAATATTTTACAAAAATTTGTTCTATTTACAATTCTTTTTCTCTTACATTTGTCCTTCATACGCTCCATTATTGTATTTAAAGTCTTCAATCTTTTTAAAATTAAGATAAACAATCTTCTTTTTAATTAAAAAGCTTTTTCAATAACACTTAGAATCTCCTTTTTTTGTCTGTAAAATGCTGATCTCCTTTTATATATTTTAAATTTTTTTAGTAAATTCTGGAGTACTCTACTTTTATATATTCGTTTTCGAATTTCTGAAAATTGTTTGTTACGTATTCCAACATAATTCTTTTCCGATAATCCAATTTTCCACTTTTTTGAACATTTTTCTTTTGCTTTTGTTTCACTGTTCTTGTTCTGTCTGTCTCTTCTATATTTTTAATATTAATAACAGTTTTTGCAAGTTTTTAAAAAAACTTTACTTTTCTTACCAGAACACTTTTTCTTTGAACATCCATGTTGTACTGGATCTAATATCTCTTTTCCTTTTTTTTCAAATAAACCTCCTTTCTTTCTTTTCTTTTTCTTTGCTGTTTTCTCGTCATTGTATCTCTTTCTTAATAATGATGCAAAATATCTGTAAAAAAATAAAAGTTTTGAAAACAGGTTAATGTAATTAAAATAATTATATATAAATATTCAAATGTATAATTATAAAAATATTCACATATATATTTATAAAAATACATACAAAGAAAGTACATCAATGATTTCCGCAATGGAACAGGACTACCTGCATAATTCTGCTACTCTATGAGTAGTGTAAAAGATACTAGACCACAGCATAAGTAGTACACATCTGATTGTGTAACAACATGATTAGAAACTGTAACATTCCATACTTTGTAGCTGGTTAGAGGTCTGCATACATACTGCACAGAATATTGTAGCTATACTAGTGTTAGTAGCTACGCTATTTTATAAGTACATTACTATTAACTAAAATGATTACAGTGCTGCAAACAGAGCTCATATTGAATTTATATGTGCTTAGATATTGACGTAGAGATAGAATAGGTAGATACTGCTCGATGGATGATTGGACAAAGTGCATGGCACTGACAGTACGATTCCTAAACTGCATACCGTACAAAGGGAGAGCTGCGACCTGGTTAGAACAGGAACAGCTACGGTCCAAATACTATAGTGAAAACTACGGGCCGTCCCCTTGCAAACGGAGAGCTGCGACCGGTGATATCGAAAGAGAGAGCATAAATGCGATATTTTGCAAAAACAAGTGCAGTATATTTCCAGTGTTAGCTTGCACAGGTACTTTTACGCACCAAACGGCTCGCAGACGAACAGCTGCGAGCCGAACGATGGTTTGTAGAGGGATAGCTGCGAGCTGCGCACTAGCTCGTAGAGGTAGACCTGCGAGTCGACTAACTGGGTCTTACAGGGAGAGCTGCGGGCCGGCTCCGAGAAACTGACTCATAGAGCATCAGCAGTGACTCGTCCGCTCGCGGAAGGACAATGGTCTGTACGGACCAGCTAGCACAGGAACAGCTGCGAGCCGACTACTATAGGGAAAAGTGGTAGCCGTCAGCTTCCAAAGGGATAGGTGCGGGACAGTGATGTGGAGAGAGTGAGCGTAAAGCGGTTATCTCGTAGAGAGACAAATGCGCTATATTTCCAGTATTGCTTTCCAGAGGTACCACTGCGGATTATCTGGCAGAGAAAGAGTTGAGAGCCCACCAGTGGTTCCCAGAGAGAGAGCTACAAGCCAGCGGGCTGGCTCCTAGAGGAACATGTGCAAGTTGACTAGCTGGCTCGTACAGAGAGAGCTACAAGCCCGATCACAGAGGAACAGTTGCGGTCCGGTGGGCTGGCTCGTACAGGAAAAACTGCGAGCCAACTTGCTGGCTCGTACAGAGAGAGCTGAGGGCCTGTTCACAGACGAACAGTTGCGGGCCGGTGGGCTGGCTCGTAGAGGAAGACCTGCGAGTCGTCTGCTTGGCTCGTAGAAGGAGAGCTGCCGGCCTACTCGCACACAAACAGTTGCGGGCCGACTACTATAAGTAAAGCTGCGGGCCGTCGGCTTCCAAAGGCATAGGTGCGGGACAGTGATGTGGGGACAGGGAGCGTGAAGGGGGTATCTCGCAGAGAGAGCTGCGGTATATTTCCAGTATTAGCTTGCAGAGGTACAACTGCGGGCCCGACGGCTCGCAGGGCAAGAGCAGAGAGCCCACCGGTCATTCGCAGAGGGAGAGCTGCGGACCGGCGGGCTCGCTCGTAGAGGAAGACCTCCGAGCCGATTGGCTGCCTCCTACAGGGAGAGTTACGACCCGTCAGCTCGAAAAGGGAGAGCTGCGGGCCCACTAGTATAATGAGAGGTGATGCTCGTCCACTTCTAAAGGAATAGCTGCTGTACGGTGATGTGGGGAGAGTGAACGTGAAGTGGGTATCTCGTAAAGAGAGAGCTGCGGTATATTTCTAGTGTTCGCTTGCAGAGATACAACAGCGACCTGGCTCGCAGACCAACAACTACGAGCCGACCTGTAGTTTGCAGAGGGACAGCTGCGAGCCGGCAGGCTGGCTCGTAGAGGAAGACCTGTGAGCCGACTGACTGGCTTGTACACAAACAGCTGCGGTCCGTCGCCTCAAACAGAGAGAGCTGCGGGCCGGCTCGCACAGGAACACCTGCGGGCCGGCTCGCACAGGAACACCTGCGGACCGGCTCGCACAGAAACACCTGCGAGCCGACTACTATAGGGAAAGGTGCGGGACGTCGGCTTGCAAACGCATACAGGGCATATTATCAAGAACGGCGTCAAAATTATCGCCGCTTTAGCGGCAGGAAACTGCTGCTAAAGCGGCGATAATGGGCTTGATAATATGCCCTTGTGAATTCCAATAGAAGCCCATGATCTGGTGTGGTAGGACTTGCTCGTACAGGAAGACCTGCGAGCCGTCTGGCTGGCTCGTAGACAGACAGCTGCGGGCCGCCTCACACAGGAACAGCCGGGGGCCGACTAGTATAGGGAGAGGTGCGGGCCGTCCACTTGTAAAGGGATAGGTGCGGGACGGTGATGTGGGGAGAGGAAACGTGAAGTAGCTATCTCGTAGAGAGAGAGCTGCGGTATATTTCCAATGTTCGCTTGCAGAGGTACAACTGTGGGCCCGAGGACTCACAGAGGGACAGCTTATTCCGAAAACCATGTAATCTTTTAAACATATGTCACGTCCCTTTTGTGTCATTCAAACTCATTACGACCTTCTCTGTACACTACAGATCCCACCAACACCCCAATAAAAGTATAAGTGCTATTTTTATACTATATGAAGCTCTATAACTTAATTTTTATAAACACTACTGTTGAGTGCACAAAATGGAGAATGTGAGATGAGAAGAGTAAACGGAGGTGTAATTCCTAAACTTTTATTGTACCATTCCTTTAATATACATATATTCAGGGCTTTAAGTGGGATAAAAAAATGACGATTGTATGAGTTTTCAGCACCGGTAGCACCCGGCCCACTTAAAGGCCTGCGTATGTTCAGCACAGAGACAAAACCTAACAATTTCCATCACTTATAATAACAGTTACTTTCCTACTGTGAACAAATCTTACAGAAAATTTACTAAAACATTTTTTTTTCTTTTTTTATCTCTCACACATTGATAAAATATCTCTTGTAAAGAAACGCCCCTCTCCACCTTTATTTCGTAGCAGTATCTAGTCACTAACTACTAACATGGTGCAGTATACCCAATTGTAAAGCACAAACACTATTTAGATTATATCTTAAAGCATCATCAAATGATTCTAATCATGCATACATACAGAAAGCAACATCTACGTTTACTTTGTCCATTTACTCTCCATGTAATCTGTGCACATTTTCAACGGGTTCGCAGTATAACACCTGTCTTCACTTATATTCAAATGTACCTCACAGTGTAAAATATAACATCACAACCTATACATATCTAATATTTCCAACATAACACAGTGCAGTTTTATACCAATGAAACTGATTGCACCATTCTCTATATAGTACAAACCCTACTAATAAAGCAATAAACTTAGAAGTGCTATTTTTATAATACAAAGAACTGTATTAGATTATTTTTATAAAGAGTACCGCTGGGGGCACAAAATGGTGGTGAGAGCTAGACAGAGTAAATAAAGGTGTAATTCCCAAACTTTTTATGGATCGTCCCTTTACTATACATATATTAACAGCTTTAACTGGGATTATATATTTCGCAACTGTCTCAAACGGATGACAGAGCTTAGTACCGACAAGACCCGGACCACTTAAAGGCCTACGTATATTCAGCAGACAAACAAACCCTGACAATTACCTTCACTAATAATCACATTTACTTTAGCATTGTCAACAAAATCATGCAGAAAATATACATAAAACATTTTCATTTATTTTTTATCT
This sequence comes from Calotriton arnoldi, assembly GCA_963921515.1. Classification (NCBI taxonomy): domain Eukaryota; kingdom Metazoa; phylum Chordata; class Amphibia; order Caudata; family Salamandridae; genus Calotriton; species Calotriton arnoldi. Next base: position 212,030 of record CAWUFW010009236.1, on the reverse strand, counting down.
CACATATTTATAAAAAATGTCTTCTGAAGAAACGCTCCTCAACAACTTGCATTTCATAACAACACCAAAATCCAAAGACTCCCAGTAACACACCAGTCTTAACTGATATTGAAATCTACCTCTTTATGTAAAAAATGAGACCACAAATTGTTCACATAACATTTCTGGTTTTTGTTCCATCTCTCTTAAGTTAATAACATATACATTTTCTACTATAACCCCTTCCCCACTATTTCCAGACTAAGAATAATTTGGAAACGTGTGACATTCTGTTTATCTCATCGCAATACATATACAAATACAAATAAACACTACATATCATTTTTAAAACCATACAGTCTTTTACAGAAGATAAGTTACATTATTTTTATCTGAAAAACTCCTAAACATATATAAAGGAATTCTTTAACAATTAGTCACACTTTATACATCTTTTAGAACCAATGTGAAACACCATCACTAACACTGTTACTTAGAAATAAAAAATACTTTCAAAGTTAAAAATAACGCCTCAAATATTAACCACTACTACACAACACATAACACACATTCTTAATTTCTAACTTACGTTCGTAGTTGGTATGCAGATTCCAAATGTCACAAACGTATGCAATTCTTTCTTTGTCACACAGTACATATAATGCACCGCTCTCGTCAAGAATGGAACCAGTAATGGCACAATTTCCTTGTTGCTCCACACATAAATACATGTAAAGAACAAATCAGAATAGTTCCTTCATTTTTTCAAATTGCAAAACTTCTCTCTATTGGTTATTTTTCAACTTCCCATATAATCATTTTTTTTAAATCTAAGGACACATACAGGTGAGAAGTTCAACGTATTCTATCAACACTTTCTAGAACATTCTACGGCACGTGCAAGATAAAAGTTCATCATTGCTTTACGTTCAAACAGTGCTTTCCATATACAAGTAGCAGGTGTGGTTCAACTGAGCACATTTTATCCTATCATATCAACTCCACGTTCAAACTGCTTTTTATTAAGCAATGACAAAGATGCTTTCCCACAAACTAATGTGCACCCTACTTTTTAGAAAACAATGCTTTTCATCTCCCAATCAGTTATCGTTTTGAATGAGAAAAAAAAGTAGTTCCCCATCTTTAAACATATCAATTATTCTACAAACGGACTGCATGAGCTACAGACATCTATCCATACTTCCCAGCCATACCTTCAAAATGCTAGTGTGGATCGTAGGACATAGCTATGTTTTCTGGTGCAAGAGGTATGCAGAACAGAGATGTATTGACTTAGACCTAGGTTTACAAAATGTGGACATTAAATGGTTTGGACAAAGAGGATTGAAGTGGCACCAATTGTTGCCTTTAGTTAAAACCTGTTTGCATCTCCAACACCCTGACCTCATGATTGTGCACTGTGGTGGAAACGACCTAGGCACATTGACTGGTGTAGGTTTGGAAATGCTAATGAAGGACACCTTTCGACAATTGATGTTGCTTTTGCCTCAAACTGTCTTTGTATATTCCAATATATGCCAAAGACAGAAGTGGAAATGGTCAAACCAATTTTGTCCTCAGATTGAAAAATCTAGGAAGAATGTCAACAAAGCTGTGTCTGCATACCTCAGAGACCATAGAATGGGGTCCATCTAGAACAACAACATACGTTTTGATATGGCTGATATCTACAGAAGTGACGGAGTACACTTCACAGATCAGGGAAATCAAGGTTTTCTGAATAACCTGAAGCTGTGCATCCGCACTTATATGTAGCTCCAACTAATAAACACAAGGGCTCTTTTTAGAGCCGCCTTATATTCCCAATATCGGTTCGCAGAGTGACAGCTGCGATCCAGCTAGCACAGGGAGACCTGCGGGCCTTCGGGCAGGCTCGCAGATGGAGAGCTGCGGACCGTGGGCTCGGCTCGCACAGGGAGAGCTATCGGCCGTCGGCTCGCAAACGCACACCAACGTGCCGGCTCGCAGAGGGAGAGCTCGGGTCTAACTCGCAAAGGGACACCAACGAGCCAACGGCCCTGCTAGCAGAGACACACCTATCACCTAACGGACTAGCTTGCACATGTACAGCTAGGGACACGACGGCTCGCAGACGCAGACCTGTGAACCGACGGACTGGTACTGTTTTATGCTTTAGGGTAGTACAGTGGTGTTTGGGTAGTGTAGGGGGTCGTGGTGGGGGTAGTGTTTTAGGGTTTAAGGTAGTGCAGTGGTGTTTTTGTAGTGTAGGGGTCCTGCTGGGGTAGTGTTTTAGAGTTTACGACAATGTAGTAGTGTTTGGGTAGTGTAGGGGGTCATGCTGGTAGTAGTGTTTTAGGGTTTACGGCAATGCAGTGGTGTTTGTGTAGTGTAGGGGGTCGTGCTGAGAGTAGTGTTTTAGGATTTAGGGTAGCACAGTGGTGTTTGTGTAGTGTAGGAAGTCATCCAGGGAGTACTGTTTTAGGATTTACAGTAGTGCAGTGGTGTTTGTGTAGTGTTTGGGGGTTCCTGCTGGGGGTAGCGTTTTAGGGTTTAAGGTAGTGCAGTGGTGTTTGGGTAGTGTAAGAATCGTGCTGGAGGTAGTGTTTTAGAGTTTACAACAATGCAGTGGTGTTTGGGTAGTGTAAGGGGTAATGCTGGGAGTAGTGTTTTGGGGTTTAGGGTAGTGCAGTGGTGTTTATGTAGTGTAGGGGGTCGTCCTCGGAGTAGTGTTTTAGTGTTTACGGTACTGCAGTGGTGTTTGTGTAGTGCAGGGGGTCGTGCTGGGGGTATTCTTTTAGGGTTTAGGGTAGATCAGTGGTGTTTGGGTAGTGTAGGGGGTCGTGCTGGGAGTAGGGTTTCAGGGTTTTGGGTAGTGCAGTGGTGTTTGTGTAGTGTACGGCTCGTGCTGGGGATAGTGTTTTAAGGTTTAGGGTAGTGCAGTGGTGTTTCGGTACTGTACGGGTCGTGCTGGGGGTAGTGTTTTAGGGTTTAGGATACTGCAGTGGTGTTTGCGTAGTGTAGGGGGTCCTGCTAGGGGTAGTGTTTTAGGGTTTACGACAATGCAGTGGTGTTTGGGTAGTATAGGAGATCGTGCTGGGGGTAGTGTTTGAGAGTTTACAACAGTGCAGTGGTGTTTGGGTAGTGTAGGAGATCGTGCTGGGGGTAGTGTTTTAGAGATTACGACACTGCAGTGGTGTTTGGGTAGTGTAGGAGATCGTGCTGGGGGTAGTATTTTAGAGTTTATGACAATGCAGTGGTGTTTGGGTAGTCTTTGGGTAGTGTAGAGGATCGTACCGACAGACTTAACTCACAGAGCTCCCAGCCGACGGACGGGCTTCTAAAGGCATAGCCGCGACCTGGTGATATGAGGAGAGGCAGCGTGAAAGGCAAATCTCACACAGACACAGATGCCAGTGTTGCCTCGCAGAGGTAAAACTACGAACCTGATGGCTTCTACACGGAGAGATGCGAGCTGACGGAGTAAATCACAAAATGGCTGCCAACACTTCCTGGTTTCAACCGTTCACAGCCAATGAGCCGCAAGCTCGTAACCCCTCAGCCAATCAGATGTCAGAATTCTCAAATATCCATATCGTATAATTTGATATTTCTCAAAAACTACTGAACGGATTGACACTATTTAAACAAAAGCGTGCTTTCTGGACCATCACCTTTCTCCCTGCCAAATTTGGCGTAATTCCGTTCAGCAGTTTCACCTGCAGTCTTCTGTAAAGTTTCGTATGGAAATTGCATGGATAAAACACATTTTGGGACCCCCTTTTTTCTCAGCCCCTCCTACACCATTCACCCCCAAACTTTCAATATAGGAGCTAATCAAAAAAAGAGAAACTTTTTGGATAATTTCATAAAGATTCGTCAAACGACGCCAAAGTTATAAGCACATAGAGGGCTCCAGGAAGGGGGCTGCGCAACACCCCTCCCAACATGAGTGAAGCCCTGGGGCTGCGCGGACCCCAGCAGGCCCCCACAATCCCTGCGAGCCCCTGCTATTATTTTTTAAGAAATGCCCCCAGAACCTAGCCAACCCAAGGGCCTCATTAAAATAAAACACGGGAACCCGCGACCCCAGCGCGAATTGCGCCGATACTATTTTTTTTTTTTTAAATGATTTCTTTGGCCCTGAGGGTCCTTCTGTGACCCCCTGAGCAGGCCTAGGGGGTTAGGGTTTTTCTACCCTGCCCCCTTCTCTTGTTTTATACCTTTGTTTCTCTGTTTTTGGGTGACTCGCTTCTACCGAGCCACAAGGTGGCTGCCAACACTTCCTAGTTTGGACTACTAGCAGCCAATCACAGTGAAGCTCGCGCACGCGACTTAGGCTCCGCCCAGAAATCGAAACTTTTATTTTTCTAATTTCTCAGCAACTACTGAACGGATTTACACCATTTTTAAAAAGGTCGCTTTCTGACCCAAGCACTACCTTTCTGCCAAATTTGGAGTAATTCCGTTCAGTAGTTTCGGCTGTAGCCTTGCACAAACTTTCCTATGGGAAATTGATTTTTTGACTTACACCATTTTAAAAAAAGGTCGCTTTCTGAACCAAGCTCTACCTTTTTGCCAAATTTGGGGTAATTCCGTTCAGCATTTCGGGCTGTAGCTCGTCGCAAAATTTCCTATGGAAATTAACATGGAGAAAACGAGTTTTGGGACCCCCCTTTTTTCTAAGTCCTTGTTTGACGAATCACCCCCAAACTTTCAGGATAGGAGCTGACCTGGATAGACTTTTTTATTTGAGAATTTCGTGAAGATTCGTCAAACGACGCCAAAGTTATTAGCAAATAAAAAAATGCTTTTCCTATGGAAACTAGGTTCTAACTATAACTACCTACTGGCGACCGCCAGTAGGTAATATATATATATATATATATATATATATACCGTCGAAAAACTCTCCGCACTACCACAGCAGCGCTGGCAGCAACAGCAGCGGCGAACAGAGGGAAACAGACCCAAATAGCTATGGCAGGTAAAATTTATTTCCTCACTTAGTGACGCGTTTCGAGCACAGCCGTGCCCTTGTTCACACACCAAGAACCATTCCGCCATGACATTTTTAAACTGCTGGGTGTGCACCTTCCCATGTCACATGACCATAGATATAGAAGAAACATTCATGAATACTCTTAACATTATTTTCTCTTTGTTTGCTGGTTAAAAAATGTGTATCATTCCTGCTTATAACCTGAGGATTACAGCCATTCCAGTTAAATAAAACTTAGCAGTGTCACTAAATTCTTTTCTATCTTGAAAAATGAATAAATAAATCGGGTTTAAAAAAACGACATCAATTCCAACTTTTCACTATGAGACATATAAATAGACCCATATTTCAAATGTATATAAGTATAAATATGTTTAAAATATACACCAACTATAACATGTATGAAATATCTACACAATAAAAAAACTTTATATGCGTATACATATTCAGTTAAATACAGCTTATTTATCATTGTAAATATTGTTACTATGGTCAGTCACAACTCATCTTGATTTGTCGTTAAAAAACCCTTAAAATTTCATTTCATTTCTCAATCACATAATTACTGATGTCACGCAATTGCCCCAATGTATATCTATTCAGACCTTGCTATGTCAGCCTAAATGCTGAATATGTGTGCTATACTGCGGAGTTTCACAACGTGGCTTACCTTTGACTATTGCATGCATCTAATGCCTTGCTTAAAAAATTTTCCTCAAAGGTTTTAATGTCCAAGAGAATTTTGGCATTTGCTTACTTACAAACTATGGTCAACATGTAAAGTGCTTCAAGTGCCTAAAAGTGCAAAATGTAAAGTGCTAATGCTAATAAAAATACACTAAAATTCTAAATGATTAAAAGCACCACCCTAAAAATCCCATTGATACATAAATATCAAAAGTGAATTGCGGCTAAAAATCCCATTTAAAAACCCTTGAAAAAGTGGATAAAAGTGATTTTTAATATATATGAGAAAGTGGTAAAATGCATAAAAATGGGTTCTATTTGACAATAAAGTTTTTAATCTCTCTCTCTATTCTGTCAACAACCCCTAGTTAATATGCAATATATATATATATATATGTATATGTATATGTAGGCCTGGGCAGTGAACTTCGCTCCGTTCGCGGAGTTTGCGGAGTTTTCTGCACTCCGCACTCCGCGAAGCTCGCGGAGTGCAGAAAACTCCGCTTCGCGATGTGCAGCAGAGTTTTTTCATTGCTCGCGATCGCAAACGGTAAGTTCGCGAGTGCGAGCTGCCGCTCGGGTAGAATTTCTACCCGAGCGGCAGGAATACCAGCACAAACTGCAGTTCGCACTGCACTCCGCCACTCGCGGAACTTCGCGAACTAAGCCCAGGCCATGTGTTACGTGTCAGCAAATGAATGCTGGAGAGAACACTGTGGTTGCATTAAGTCACATTGGACGATCAGGGGGACCCTTCAATAGGTTTCAGCTTGATTTCATTGAAATGCCCAGGTGCAATGGATTGAGGTACATCTTGGTTGTGGTGTGTGTTTTCTCATGGTGGGTGGAAGCTAATCCAACAAGGAGGTGTGATAGTCTCACAGTAGCAAAGTTATTACTTATGGAGCTTATACCACGGTTCGGGTGTCCAACCTCATTGGAGTCGGATAGAGGAACGCACTTCCATAGTGAAATTATGAGGATGCTTTGCACTGCCTTACAAGTTGATCAGAGACTGCATTGCAGCTACAGGCCTAAGGCATCTGGACTTGTGGAGCAAATAAATGGAACTCTCAAGATGAGAATGGCAAAAGTGTGTTCATCCACGACTCTGAAATGGCCTGATGCATTGCCCTTGGTATTGATGAGTATCCGTAGTATCCCTGACAGGAGGACAGGTCTCTCGCCTCATTAGATCTTGATGCGGAGGCGATGCGGTTGCCTGTAGTGCCTTGATAAACATCACAGATGATTTGATTCTTGGTTATTGCAAAGGACTGGCTGACGTAGTTTGTTCTGTGTCTCACCAGGTTAAAGCTGCGTCTGCCCCGACCTCGAAGGACCTGTGCCATGACTTGTGCCCGGGTGACTGGGTGCTCGTTCGCAAGCAAATGAGGAAGAGTTGCCTTGATGCCCGTTGGAAAGGCCTGTATCAAGTGATCCTGGTGACAAACACAGCTGTGAAGTGTGGGGGCTTGCCGAACTGGATACATGCCTCCCACACTCACAGAGTTTCAGGACCCTCGGAAGAAACAGCTCCTCTCCCAGAAGAAAATCCAGCTGTGGTTACGAGGCCACCGGAGGGGACAAGCCAAGCTGTGAGGGTTACTGGCGAAGCTGGTTGCCCACCAGAGCAAGCTGAGGAGGGTCATGCTACACAAGGCCCAGGTATTGACTCTGAGGGAGACGGTAACGTTGCGAGTGGTATAGAGTCATACTCAGCTGAAAGAACTGGTACGCGAAGTGATCGGGTGCAGAGAAGAAGGGCAGAACTTGCAGAGGAATCGTGGCCTGGGAGACAAAGGAGGTTGAATCTGAGATTGGCACCTGAAAGAGATCCTGCTATTGTGTCAGAGATGTCTGAATCAGAGCTAAGTGATGTAGAACAAGCTCAAGAGAGTCCAAGAAGGTTGAGAAGAGCAAGAGTGCCTTGTCAGAGATACGCTGCCCCAGAGTGGACTTATCTGGCTACGGATGCCAGGATCAGTGGGGACCGGGAGGCTAAGGTCTTCACGAGTGGTCAGCAGGACCCCAGAACTGAAAATTGATATCGAGCTGATAGTTCCTGGGTTGGAAATAGAGGGGGTGTTGACGGTGACAGTACCAAGACCTCCAATCTTGAGCAAAGTGCGAGTTTTGATGCTGCGAGATTTGTCTTTTCCAACTTTTGGATATCAGCCACCAGCTCAGGAAGTTGCAGCTGTTCGTCTTGAGAGTTTGCAATGCGTGATAGTTGAGATTGGTTCTGAGCTTATAAGATACTGTTGATTGAACTGTGAACTGTAAATAAGCTTGCTTTGAAGAAGATAACCTAGGCCCGAGTGGAAGAAGAATAAACTTAGGGATCTTTCCATAGAAGAAGAAAGAGGGCTAAGGAAGTCTTTTTGAACTGTGTAAATAAAAGAGGAACAAACTGTAAATTTATTTCCAGAACTTCAGCGAACTGCATCTGAACTGATTAGCAGCAATCAGGAAGAGAAAAAGAGACCTTGTGTTAATCCTCTTGCTGTGCTAAACCGACAATTGAAGATGGAGTCTGGAAATTCGAATCGTAGGTCTAAGTGTGTAATAGGTACACTCATAGTAGGAGTAGTAATAGTAATAGCGGTAGTTATTATTGTCTCTGTAAAAATTTCACATGATGCAGAAGTTGAAGGGGTAGAAGTGAAGGGGACAACCATACCTGTTACTTCTAGCACAAAAGAGGGTATTGTAGGAGCTGAAAAGGCTATGCTAGATCAGACTAGTCGTATATTACACGTAGATTTGTCTAAAGGTGATTACACGCTTAACACTTACACCAAGCTGCTAGACAAGTACGTTAACACGATAGATACGAGAGATTGCTATGTATGAATGCAATTGCCTGCGTCTGTGGAGGAAGGTATTCGTTATCACCATCTTCCTTTGACATATGGTATTACATGTAGCCTGTTGCTTAGTATGTTTTACGGTAAGGGTTATTATGAATATTACTTCTCCAATTATGATGTGGTGCTTTCAGAAGTTTCAGCTTATAAGCACCTGAATACGCATGATTATTACAAGCAGGAAGATAGAGGGGTAAAGTATTTCATACCTACCGTCACATTAGATACAGCTTATGCACATTGTCACAATTTAACATGTAGGTTAACTGACATAAAAAAGAAATTGGTATTTCGAGTAGAAGATAGGCATAGGCAGTTGTCAGTAAACTTAATAGTGGAGAGGGGACGATTGCTTGGGCCAAGGAGCAATTAGCACACAAGGTGAGAGGGAGCTCTGTTCAAATAGATTTAGATTTTGAACAGAAAGGAAAGCTTTGCATTAGACAGGTACAGATATACTATGATATCTTTGTAGGACAGAGTGTGTGAGAGCACATCTTTACGATCGAAGCCACTGCGAAGAAGTTCTTGCAGGATACGGTGCAAGTGGTACCAAATGTGTATTTTGTGTGTGGGAAAAATGCCTATGTGCGATTGCCACTGAATTGGTATGGTACATGTTATGTGGCTGTTGTGTTTCCCAAGATTTATCATGTTGAGGATTTAGGACCTTTGGAAGGTGGAGTACATCATAGAGAGAAACGAGGTACAAGTGCAGGTGAGATAGTTGGAGATGCATTTGGAGCGATGATACCAAGTCTGGGAGTAGTTCTGAATGACATTAAGATTAAAAGGTTGTCAACTATTGTGGATGAGTTGTCAGCGAATACAGCTCAGTCTTTGTTGCTCGTAGATGGAGAGATGGTGTCAATAAGAGCTATGGTGATGCAGAACCGCTTTGCTTTAGATGTCTTGCTAGCAAAAGAGGGCGGAGCCTGTAAAATGTTGAGGGTTCAACAGTGCTGTACTTCTATACCTGATAACAGCAAAGATCTGAGGAAGTATATAAGTAACATCACTGAGATTCATCATGAAGTGCATGATTTGGCTACAGAGGGTGTTTGGGACAAGGTTGGAAACGGCTTTAGAAAGGTTGGAAGTTGGTTTGCCAACCTTGGAAACAGTGGCGTCACTAGGGTTGGTGTCACCCAGTGCGGTAACTCCCGAGTCCGGGGGTCCGGGGGTGCGGACAGCACCGGGGCGGGTGACACCATCACATGGGGTGACACCGTGAGCCTCTGCTTTAAAGCAGAGGCTCACGGTGTCACCCCATGTGATGGTGTCACCCGGTGCGGTCCGCACCCCCCGCTCCTCCCTAGTGACGCAACTGCTTGGAAAGGGAATCCTTGGTTACATCTTGAAGCCCATCATCATAATTGTGATTTGTGTGATCATCTTGTTGGGATTGGTGAAAGCCTACAAATGGCATAAGGCAGGTCAGGCTGAGAGATCTCTTAGGGAGCGTGAGAGGAGAATGTAGAGACTGCAGGACAGTCACTATGAGAATCTCAAGAGCCTAGAGAAGTTCCAACAAGGAAGATGGGCTACAACTTCTGTTTAGGTCAGTTCTTTCTCCAGGGATTTGTGGTTTATTATGATGACACTTGTCATCAGAGGGGGGGACTGATGGAGCGCGACGGTGCTCTTTCATTTGTAGGGGTGCATTATACTCGTGGATAGTTCGCATGCACATATATATTCATTTGTTGTGATAACATTTGGTCATTAGATCGTATTTAGCAATAACATGTGAAAGTATAATGATAGAAATGTTCGTGCCATGCAAAGAAATAACATGGCATTTGTGTTCTGAATAAAGTAATATGTAATAATGCATTTGTTAAAACGTGCACCATATTAAAGTTGCACATAGATGTGACTAATTGTACTTAACGTGTAGGATTTCATGAGTTGCTTCTAGGAAAATTGCATTTGATGTGTTTATGTAAAATGAAAGGCCTAAATGAAATGTTCATTTATGTGTATTTGAAGAGCCTGTGTGTTTCATTCTTATGTTGACCAAATTCTATAGGCCTGAAATGTATTTTCCCTGGAAGCTCTCAGACAGAGGATTTGCTAGTGAAATTCATGTGCATGTTGAATTTGTTCTGTTCTCACGTTTCTGTTGCAGGTGGAGAAAGTTGTCTTTGTTAGTTAGAATAACACGTTTTGTTTTAGGAGTTAGGCTTGGGGAGGAGATGATACTATGTGTAAAGAATGCTGATAATTGGGAGACAGTGTTCTTTCTCACTGAGGAGGCCTGGGAATCAAGTTCATCGAGCCAGGAGCTGGAAGTCGACCCGAATGGAAAATCACCTATGAGAAGTGTCCAGCAAGTGAGGTGATCTGTGGGCGTGTTCTGCGTTTTTGTGTTTTGTATTAGGGACAGTGCCCCGGGGTGGAGTCAGGAGAGGAGGTGAGGAGATCGAAGGAGAGAGAAAGAGCATCTTAGAACGAGCTCCGTAGCTTTTGGCTACTTGACCTATACAATGTGAGTGTACTTCTTAGGCAGTCTTCACGAGCTGACACCTTTTCCTGATCTTGCCTGGGGAATGCTAAGTAGGGATGTCACGATAGTGGTAGTGTAGGGAGAGACTAATGCTTTTTATTCATTCACCACGGATAACGTCTGATCTTGACGTGAGGGCAATCATTGCCTGCGTTTTGCTTTTGGAAATTGTTATTCTGTTTATGATTCATCACATAAAATTAGCTCATAGGTTTGGATTTGTTTTAGTTCCCATGTATTTCTACAACCTCGTTATGAGGTGTTTGTACATCCAGTTGTTTTTGGCTTTGTAATAAACCTACTAACTTGGAATTCGGAGTCTGTGATTCTTCAGAGTCATGGTTCTTAAAAATTGTAGTCTGCTTTAATGAGTTATTTTTCCCCTCTACACTTCTCAGCAGGTAACAAAGGTCCATCGGCCAAGAGTTCCACAGTAAATTGGTAGGAAGGAACTCAGCCCTAACAGTAATTATCTATTATGTGTATTTTGGAGCAAAAATGGTTGCAGCTGGAACAAGTTGCAGGTTCTGACCTCGGATACCCTTGGCGGGATCTCTGGTGAAGAAAACACAAGCCCTGAAACTCTGCGGCCAGTAGTCTATGGGGGGTTGTTAGATTGCTGCGAGGGCTTTTTCTCGCCTGTTCCCTCTTCTGTTTCTACAGCTGTGGAGGTCTTGAAGGGCCAGCAGCAACGGTCGCAAAGTTGCAGCTCGCATGAGCACGTGCTCCCAGTCCAGGGTTACTACAGGGCTAACATGCTCTGCATAGGACGAAGCAGTCCAAGAGGACGGGAGAACTCGTCTTTCTCTCACTGATGTTGAAGTTCCTGTCCAGGCCCATGATGGCGCATTGAAAGAGCAAAGGCCTTCTGATGGTATTTATTCACTACAGAATGAAGTATGTTGAATTCCAATCCCTTAAACGCGGATGTTTTATTTATTTTATTTTTTATTTTCTCTATAGTGCAGGTACGAAGTCCACAGCATTTGTTCTTCTCCGTAGGTTAGATGAGTATGTGTTGAAATATTTCCATTAATTAGTGGAGAGTTGAACTTGACATTTTAGTTTGCAAATACACTAGCTTGTAGTGATAGAGATAGTACAAAAGGGTAGATCAGAAGAGAGATAATAGGTACAGCACCACTGTTGATGTACCATAGTAAATGCTTGTATTTGCAGATATCAATGTGTGTGTAATGACATGGGGTGAACTTTACTCCAATGTAATCCATCACTGCAACAGGGGATGGACTTGAAGTATGAAAAGTGGGGTTCAACAGATAGTTCATCGAAGGAGAACAGGGTATTAAGAGCTACCGAAGTTGAAGGGGATTAAAATATTTTTAACATAGGCACCAAGAGGCAAGGGTGTGGGGAACGGGACAGGGCATTAAAATATGGCTTGTAAGTCCATTGACAATTATTATGCTGTGCTCCTCTTTGCAGTTAATTTCCATAGTATTCAGCTACTAAGCTCGTTCAATAAGCTTTCCAGGCACTAGGCACAGCTATAAGCGAAGTCTCAAGTGACTGAAGCAGTAGTGTCCTGAAACCCTCAGAAACAAGGCAGGGGGATCATACACTATCTTTTGTTGAGCCCTCAAGCCAAGCCTTTGTTGCAGGAAAGAAAAATAGTTTTAAGATGGTAAATTTGAATCACACAAAAGGTGATGGGAGGAATGCTTGCAATAAGTCTAATCACTGGCAATTACTCAGGGTAGCATTCTAATCCACCATTCTTTTGCCCACCAGGCCATCTCAGTTTGGACTCAGCCATATGCAAATCAGTTTTGGGACTTCTCCAATAGGAATCGGTTTTGCCCTGATTGGGGCTCTTCATTCAGGTGTAGGTTGATTCCAGTGGCATAGTGAGCATGGAACCCATGTCAGGGCCAGTACCAGCTGATAGAGAGTGAGGGGGGACCCAGGAGGGAGGGGGTACAAAAATAAAAAAAACACTTACCTCCTCGCCGCATCTCGAGTCCTCAGTCATCTCTCCTCCATCGTCTCTTGTCATCTCTCTGTGGCTGGAACCAGGAAGCACACAGGCTCCCTCCCCTAAGCCAATCACAATGCTGCAATGCAGCGTTCTGTTCGGTCTGAGCGCCGTGGCTTGGTGCTCAGACGGGGAATGGGAGCCTGGGCATGTTCCCCACCAAGATGTGCAATGCAGCCTATTGGGAAACATGCAACGTGCGCTGGACTGTTTGGCCAGCCCAAGTGGGCCGACAAAGCAGTCTTGTGCACTTTGGAGTGCAGCAGCCACTCCTCCTCCCGGACGTCAAAGGAGCCCAGCCCAGCCTCGCCTAACCTGGTTGATACTAAAAATAAAATGATAATAACAGAAATAACTTCTGTTATTATCATTTTATTTTTGCTTTACACTGCTCCAAGAGCAGTGGGGTGACGCTCTCCGCCTTGGCAGAGGAGCCACCACAGGTCAAGGGCATAACTATGTCACTTAGGGTGGTACATCAAACCCACAAAAGGTGATTGGAGGAATGCTTGCAATACGTCCATCCATCTCTTTTGTATACTTTGGTAAATTTGAATGGCACAACGTTGGACACTTTATAGCACAGTGGGAGATTTTGAAATAAAAATCAGAGGAATATATTTTTCACATTGGTTTATATTGAAGCAGAAACAACTTTAGGTGGAAGACTCCTAAAATAAAGCAATTTTGTGTTTAAAAAATCAGGAGTCTTCCACCTGAATCAGGTCTACTCATATGTATACTTTATAGTATAATCTGGCTTTAGGAGTGGTGCAGATGTCAGGCCCTTAAGGGACCAGTGGGATTTAATGTGGCCATTTCTTTTCATTACAATTTAACAACTTGCTTATGTATACCTTGCTGATCAAGAGCTCTCTGTGGTGGAAATTCAGTGTCGGTGGGGGTCAAATGATACATGTTCTTAGATTGCTACTCAGCCCCCTGTGGCTCAATCTGGCTTCACAGTCAGGCATTCAGGGCAGGGGAACGCAACTTGACACCATGCAGAGGACATTACAGTGCAAATAGACACCCCTCCCAGAACAGACTACCTGAACCTTATTCCACCATTTGAAAAATCCTGCTGTTGGATTGGCAAGCCAGCAGGAAAGTTCATCTGCATTCCCATGGTCATTCCGGCTTTGTACTCTACTGTGAAATGTAGACCTTGATGTGAGATAGACTATCTCAGTAACTTGTGATTTTCACTCTTCATATACATCAACTACTGTAGTGATCTGTCTAGATCACAAATGTGGTACCAAACACATACAGCTAGAACCATCTCAAAGCCCACACAATGGCATTGCATTCTACTTGCAAAAACAATTCAGTTCTGCTCCCTAGGGAGTAACCACCTGCAACTAATAAAGATTACTGAATGTTCTCTACCGTTGTCATCGAGCTGAGCCAGTACTACTCCAACTCCTTTGTCTGAAACATCCGACTGCACTATGAAGGGTTGAATGTAGCTCTGGGCCATCAGTACAGCTGCATTGCATAGTACACTGCCAAGTCCGCAAACGTTTTTTGACACTCCTCAGTTCAAATCTCTTTCTTGGATGTCAAAGCTGTCAAAGGGGCAAATATGGTCCTATAGTAAGCTAGAAAGTTTCTCCATCAGACCACATTCAGGGGGCCAAGAGGGAAGCATGGACAACTGGGTCCACTCTCAGCCATGGGGGGCTAGGGTCATTTGCCTCTGCTGTTCTGCAGTCTGTCCTACTAAGGCTCTTCAAAATCGGATCAAGTAGAACCCCTACAGCTATTGAGTCTTAGTGGTAGTGATGCAAGCAGCCACAGGCTTCTAAGGGAAGTAGAGTAGCGGTGTGCAAACTTAGAACTCAACCATCACCCAGCAGCAACACAATAACCGATTGCCCAACCCAGTGCTTTACTTTAGTAAAAGAAAAGTACTTAATCTACACACTTAAAACATAACACTCCACATAACATATAACAGGTACAAATAACACATCAACACTTGGGATAATGAGCATTGTATTTTGTCCCACCTCGCCCCCCCCCCCTCTCCTGGGTGTCTCTCCCCTTTGGTATTTCTAGACAGGTATCCCCCTGGCAGGTTTAAAGTACTTCTTGGGCATATATCAAGGCTCAAGTGCAGATTACCCTTTATTTCTGTATATAGCGCTCAGTTATTCAAAAAGTCCCTTTTCAGCATAGTTTCACCACAGCACAATCATCAGAGTACTTTCCCAGTAGGGACCTACAGCACGATTCCCTCTTTGTTCACTCTCCTGAAAGAAGACATGCCGGCTAGAGGTAATGCCTGTGATCGGAAGGAGTGCTGCAGCAGAACAACAGGGGGGACCACCATCTGACGTCCTTGCGGGCAGGCTCTGACAATGGATGACCAAAGGCCTCCAGTGGTCAATAGACCCCCTTATGAGTCTCAGGTCAGATGCAGTAGATGGGCTGCCAAGGGGATGGGATCACAGAAGCATAAGGGCAGTCGTAGTGGGATTTTTGGTTGCAGAGGCTGAGGTCATCTCATATGCAGTTCTTGGATGAGGCAACGCAATCGGCCTGGGGCACAGTTCTTGACAGTGGCAGAAAGGTCTGCCTTGAGCACACTTTCTGGGTTGCAACACAATCCACCTCAGGCACAATTCTTGATTGCAGTGGCACAATCCACCTTGGGCACTGTTCTTGTCCACAGCAGTGATGACTGTTTTTCGCGATTCCTGCCCGGTATGGTTAGCATGAAAAGACAGCTTTCATGCTCCTCAGGGCACATAGATCTCTCCCCAAAGTCTTCCTTCTTTTGGCATATCCATACACCACCAAAGTCAAGCCCAGTCACTTGTCTGCAGGGGTGGCATGCTCCTTACCTTTCTGAACAGGTAGGTTGGCTTCAGGTCAGAGGAACAGTTTTACAGCAAGGGAAGAATTCAGGTGATGTCTCCTCACTTCTGGATTTTAGCTGGCAGCATACACCAACTATGGTTGCACAGCCTCAGAGTACTCTGTGAAGTACTTCCTTCTTTGACAAAGATAGTTAGGAACTGAAACAACAAGTGGATCAATAGCTGACAATTTTATACAGTCAAAGCAGACAGGAGTATCCACAACAGAGGCACAAAGAGGTGTGTGCTTTCTCTAACTGACTACCAAGAGCCGCAATGAACACTGATCTGGGAAGAGACAAAAAGCTGGCCTCATCTAAATAGTTCATCTTCACCTTTACTACAGAGACTGCAGTCCCACCCTTCACACTCAGCATCTAACAAATGGTGGTGCTACAGGAAGGTTAATCATCAGCCCCTCTCAGCAAAATGCCTAATTGAATTTCTGAAGGAGCCTTGTCTCCTCTGTCTCCGATTCAGTATCTAGGTCTCTACTCCCCAGCTTCAAGAATGTCAGCAATAGTCTCCCACTGTCTAAGAAAATAAGCTCACTTCCATCTTGTGCATAGGAACAAGCCTGGCTTCCAAACTCTGGCTCACACAATGCATACACCACAAAGGACATGCATACAAACACCACAGTGTACTCTTGGGATGCTGATGGCAGGATCTGGATTAGCGCATATAAGCAGAACTTTACACAAGTGGGCCAGTAGGCCTCCACTTAAGTGCCACAGGTAAAAAGCTTTTGTCACATCTACGGATTCACAAATCATAGTACGCTGCCACAACTGGTCTACCTGCTAAACCCATGACAGGAGCACATGTCCACTGTCAGTAAAATGCTAGGTGCACCATTCAAGGTCGCAAGGCAGGTTGAGGACCTCATGCATGTCAAGCGACAGGACTGTGAGGCCAGGGTCGAAATCAAAAACCGAAATACCAGATAATCACAGTCAGGCAATCAGAGCAGGGGCACATAACTGTACACCATGCAGAGGACATTCCCGTACAAATTTACACCCCTCTCAGATCCGACTACCTGGAACCTTATTCCATCATTTGAGAAATCCAGTTTTTGGATTGGCAAACCGGCATGAAAGTCCATCTAATTCCCAAGGTTCTTCCGGCTTTGTGCCCTAGTGTGAAATACTGACCTTGCAGTGAGATATATTATCTCACTGACTTGGGATTTTCACTCTTCATTGCATCAACAATTTTAGCAATCTGTCTAAACCACAAACATTGTACCAAACAGATACAGCTAGAACCATCTCAAAGCCCATACAATAGCAAAGCAATCTATTTGCAAAGACCATCCAGTTCTGCTCCCTGGGAAACAACCTAAAACTAACAAAAATGACTGGATGTTCTCTACCGTTGTCATCGAGTTGAACCAGTACCACTCCAATTCCCTTGTCTGAAGCATTCAACTGCACTATGAAGGGTCGACTGTAGTCTAGGGCCAACAGTACAGGTACACTGCACAGTGTGTTGTCAGGTCTTCAAAAGTTTTTTGATGCTCCTCTATTCAAATCAATCTCTTGGATGTCAAAGCTGTCAAAGGGGCAACTATGTTTCCATAGTAAGCCAGAAAGTTCCTGTGGTAACCATAAGTCCTAGAATGGCTCTCACTTGTGTCTGGGTAGTGGGTACCTCCAACTCCAACACTGATGGAATATTGGCATCCAATAACTGAACCTTCCTATTACCCACCTGATACCCAAGGTGGACTACAGTGGACTGCCCTACCTGGCACTTGGTTGCCTTGATAGTCACTTCACCTTCTGTTTCCTGAACAACATCTGTTCTAGGTGCTTCACATGCTCCAGGAATTGCTAAACAACACAATATAAGCCAGGTAGGCCTGAAGAACATAGTTCACCAGGTGCTGAAAGGTTGCAGGAGCATTTTTCAACCCTATGGGTATTAGTTTAAATTGGAAAAATCTCTCTGGAGTATGGTTTGCTCCTTGACACTAGGCACTAAAACAATGTGCCAGTAGCCACTGGTCAGATCAAAAGGGCTTAAATATTTAGCAACACATAGCCAGTTCACAAGCTCACCAGCTCTGGGAATTGCATGTGCATCTGTCTTAGGGACTTCCTTGAGGGCCTTGTAGTCCACACAAAAGCCCACGTCTGTGGAACTTTGCTTGGTCACCAACACCAGTGGCCTGGCCAAAGGACTGCCAAAATCTCTCAATCACTCCAAAGTCCAACATCTTGGGCACTTCTGCCTTAATACATTCCTGAACTAGTCCGACATGTGACAAATATTGTTTTTGACAGGGAGACTCCTTCATGAACACAGACAGGTGTCAATACTGGAGTCAGTGAGTAAAGATGGGAAAATTGTCCTAGAAGTTCTTTACATTCTCTCTGTTGCTCGGGTCAACTTTATGTCACCATGCAGTAAGTTAGGCTGAGGCTCACTATCTACCTCAACTTCCTCTGCCATAGCCATGATATTCACTTTATAATCTCTCCAAGGGTAAGATTTATGTCGTTTTACATGGATCACCCTCCGGAATTCCATTGTGGCACCTGTTTCACAACGTAGTTCACATAAGACACTCTCTTACACTAGCTTGCATGGCCCACATCACTTATCTTCTAAACCTCCTGGACAAATGGGCAGCAGCATGAACACCTCCTAACTCTCCTGGTACTCATTCAGGGTCACTTTCTTCATACCACTCATCATTTCTTCATCATCTCCTTGCAAGCCATAAGGTTTTTGTTCCCTTGGTCCATGTGCTGCACCATCAAATTCCTGAGGCTAACCACAGAGTCCACCTCATCATTTGGAGGTAGCTTGAAAGTTCTTTCCTACCCTTCTTTGGCCAAGGTGAGTGGCAAAACCCTCAGTGCTCAAACAGAAGTTCAACAGGACTGAATCACACTCCCTTATGTGGAATCTATATAAGCAGAAAAGAGGCATGGCAGGACAAGAGATCTTACTTTCTCATGAGGTTCTCTAGTAAAGTTGCCATCATGCTCTTTAGGGTCTTGTTGAATCTCTCCACTAACCTATTGGTTTGAAGACTGCATGCAGTGGAGAAGTGGTATTTCACACCAGCCTGCTCCTTCATCTGTCACATAGAAGAGGAGATAAAATGTGTTCCCTAGTTGGAATCCGCTGGAAATCCAACCCTAGAAAAGGTCCCTAGGAGATCTCTAGATAGCACCGTTGCAGTCATGCTCCTCAAAGGTACTACCCCTGGATACTTGGTGGCATGATCCATCACAACTAAGATGTACTTGTGGTCTGATGTTGAGGGGAGTCGAATGGACCAACAAAGTCAATTACCACTTGCTCAAAAGAAACTTCTACTACTGGCAGGGGCACTCACTGTGCATTGGTCTTACCTCCTGACTTACTGCTCAATTGTCAAGTGGTACAGGTTCTACAGAAACTCTCTGTGTCCCTGCACAGTTCTGTCAGTAGAACTGTGGGTCCAAAATATTCTGGGTCTTTCAAATACCCACATGTCCTACCAATGGGCCAAAAACAACAGGAAGTCCTGTGCACTACTGGAATCAGTAGCCTCTTGTTAGCACTTTATTTAGCATTCACAAGCTTAGTGTAGACCAGTTCATTCTCCCAGGCAGCGTAATGCCTTCCGTTCATCATTTGCTGACTTGTTCCTGGACTTTCTTTTGCAGTCACATAACCATAGAGCACTCACTGTGTACCTTGTAGAATCCATCTCAGGCAGGCCCTCCAGCAGGTAACAACTCCTTCAGCTATGGCAGTGACCCAGACTCCAACAAATGGTGCGCTTCAGGTATCTCATTCTCCTCTCCTTCTGGAGCAGAGACAGAGAATGGCATGACCAATGCCTTCTCAAAGTCTCCCCTGATCCACTTGCTACCATATTTTTGTGTCTATAAATCTCGGATGGTCGCAGTCTCTGCCAGAGTCTGATGTGCAACCTTTGCTCTGATTAACACAGCCACGACTGTCCAAGCCATGGAGGATTCTGGTACTGTTAATAAACCAGGGGCAATCAAATAATTTGACAAAGAGACATCTAGCACCTTGCTTCTCTCTCACCTTAATATCAACTATGGCTGACTTGCCATTGATTACTACCGCAGCCCAGGCAATTGGTTACTCTACGTCTCCTCTCCGAAAGGTACATATCCAGTAGGGTGAGTGCAACAGGGCCCTCTTGTTTCCCTTCATCCACAATCAACACACTCACTATCATGGGTCCAGCCAGGGCCGTTTCTAGATGTTTTGCCGCCCTAGGCGAGAATTGAAAAATGCCTCCCTCTCCCTTTTACTACCATCACTCTCTCCCCCTGTCATCCAGGCTAGAAGAATTAATGCACTCAGCTCTGTCAAGAATCACGCATCAGGCGTTAGACTATTTCATTTCAGTGTGGTGGTCCGCATCACCGCACTGAAATACTCCTAGTTGGCCCTAATGCAAGCGAGGAAACTGCACCCCTCTCCCAATCCCTTGTTTTTGTACCAAAAACAGTACTAACTAGGGTGAAGTGGGTCCCTCGCACCACTGTACACGGGTGCCACTGCACATGCTGCACTACTGATAACTACGCCCCTGAGATATCCGGCGCCCCATCTAACAAGGTCAAACTCACCTTGCAAGCTACAGCCACAGCAGAAGACACTGCGACCCTCTCACGAGCTGTCCTGCCTCAGCCCCAAACGATGGTGCATCTCTCACTGTCTCACTCTGTGTATCTCTCCGTGTGCCCCTCCCCGCTGTTCTCTCTCTCCATTGGTTGGTCTGCTTGCTGCTCTCTTTCCTTTTCTGGGGTGTCTCCCTCTCTCTATTTCTATTGTTGTCTGCTGGCACACCTAATCACCCCCTAATAAATCTCTCCACCTCTGTTATCTCTTTCTGTTGCATTTCTCTCTCTCTCTGGTAGAAAGGACATATTATTTTTACTGTTCTCTATAACAAAAGTGAACACTCGGTGGGGAAGGGGTGGCACTGGGACTCAACGCCCAGCAACTCAATCCCCCTCCCCCAAAACAAGCTCACCTGGGTCACAACTGAGATGGGAGGTGGCTTCTGGTTGCTCTGATCAGGGGCTTTCCAGACAGTTTTCTGGTCCAAGACATTTGCTGGTGAGATTTACAACGGAGTTCAGTTGCGCAGATGATGTAATTTACAACAGGCCCTGCTGTGCCGAGGAGTCGTCAGCGTGTCCATGTGTGCTGATGAGTCCTCCTGGAAGGCTGGGTTGTGTTAACAATGTTAAAACGTCTTGGAGCACAGGCTGCTCTGCTGATATATCGCGCAGTGTCCCTGCTGTGCTGGTTAATCTCGTGTTGCAGCCGATTTACCTGCTGATGAGTCTGGAAGTGCTGATGAGTTTTACTCAGTCTACTGCTATACTAATGCCTCTTAGAGCCCTTAGTGCCCTTAGTGCTACTGACGAGTCTAACTGTAAGTATACCTGGGCGTGCTGATGACTCCTGGGTTTCCTATGCTGTATGGATACGTCTTGCATGACGCCCTGATATGCTGATGAGCCCCAAGGTATGTCCAGGTATGTGGGAGGGTTTTATGGGAATCCCTACTGTCCTGATGGCCTGGTGTGCTGATGAGTCCTCCGCTGTACGGATGAGCCGTGCAGTAGCAGGGCCAGATGTGCTGCAGAGTCTCACAGACGGAGCTCCTGTGTTGGTTAGCTCCATGGGGCGGACCGCTTCCCCTGAACATTCAGCCCTCCTCCTTGCCACCACTGCTCCTACCTTCTACCCCGTCTGCAACCTTCACCCGCCACACTATGCCCCATACCCTCCTTCCCACCTGCCTACATGTCTCTGCCAGTCCTATCCACAACAGACCTTCAGCCCCCACCTCCCCTGGTCTCTGCCCCTAGGTCTTCCACACTGTCCTGCACTTCCTACTCCATGTCTCTACAGCCTGTCCTCTCCCAGGCCCTGCTTCTCTGCCTCCTTCGCCCCCTCCTCTGTATGCCCCTACCTCCTTCCCTCTCCTTCTCCCCAGCCTCCTCTCTCGCTCTCCCTCTTCTTTAGCCCCTCTCCCTCAGTATTTACATTACAAGGGTGGCCCCCACGGGTGTGTGTCCCTCTCTATGACTCCTTTGTTGAGCCCTCCTCCTCTGACCCTCACTGCCCACCCTTCCAGCACCTCCCCTGCCCCTCTCGGCGCTAGCCTCATATACAGACAAATAGGCTGTGTGCCCCCAAACGCCTTTTCTGCCTCTTTTACCCCCCCTCCGCCCCTACAGTTCCCGTGCCCTCTTCACCCCCTCCCCAGTCTCTCGCCCAAATCACTGCAACACCTCAGCTGTCTCCTCCCCCTCTGTCTATCCCGCCCTCCTTTCCCTCCCGTTATCCCCGCTCCGCTGTGCCGTCTCTCACAGTGCCTCCTGCACGTCCCCAAGCCTTGTCCTCTCCACGTGGCCCTCTAGCTCCCTCCCTTCCAATCGCCCTTGCTCCAGGTCTCCAGCCTCGCGCCACATCACGGCCTCGCGCCGGACTTCTGCCTAGCTCTCTGCCTCACGCGCTGCTGTCTCGTGCAGTTTCACCTCTTATGCATATCCCTTCTTCTCCATTCTCGCGCCGGACCCATCCTTGCCCTCTGCCTCACGTGCTGCTGTCTCGTGCAGCTTCACCTCTCATGCATACCCATTCTTCTTCTCCAGCCTCTCGCCGGACCCATCCTCACCCTCTGCCTCACGAGCTGTTGTCTCGTGCAGTTTCACCTCTCTTGTATACCACTTCTTCAGAGGCCTCCCGCGCGCCGCCTACCCTTTATTGCTATCTTTGCCTCCTCCATCAATCTCCCCCTTTCCCTGTATCTCCTCCTTCTACCCGTTACCCCTCCCGCTCCTGACCTCTCTGTCACCCCACCTCCTCTGCTGCGTTAACCATTCTTTCATAGACCCCCTTCATTTCTTAATCTTTCTTCACTTTTCGTTAATTACCTAGCCCACATGGCAATCTGAAACCTTGGCAGCTTTGTTCATCAGTTATAAAATAACTTTTTGCCGCCCTCCCCTTTGGCCGCCCTAGGCGGCTGCCTAGTCTTGCCTAATGGTAGAAACGGCCCTGAGTCCAGCTGCTAAAGAGCCTTTCACCTGACAATATCCCTTGTAAGGTCCCTCCTTGCAACACTTAAAACAAATAGTCACCCTGGGTTTGGAAGAATCTGCCTGTCCTCCCTTTCCCTTGTGTTGTTCATCAGTTGAAAACCAATTCCTTTTCTGATTGAGTCCTCCCTTGGAACCCTGATATTTGTCCTGTCGCTACCCCTTCAGTTTGGAAAAAATCTGTTGAGACTTTTTAAAGGCCTTTGGCTAAGAGCCATGCTGCTCCAGCCCCTAGTTAACCCTGTTAGCTAGCATTGCAAGTTTCTCTGTATTCTTCTCGGTCAGATCTGACAAGTATTATTGTTTAAGTGGGGCAGATCACTCCTTTTTGAGTCTCTCTCACAATCAAATGCTTAAGGGAATAAAAATCCTTGGCTTCCAGCTCTCTCCCTCCCCTCATGTCAATCATGCAACACACCATGAATCCAGGTATCAAATAGAACACCATCATTGCTGTCTATAAGTGTTTGCAGATACTGAGCTGGCTTCATTTGATTAAAACTTCCTTCATCAGATCATAATTCATTTGGTCAGCCCCTGGTGTCCTTCTGATGACTGCTGTCCCTTCTATAGACAAGGAACTCAGTAAAGTAACTTCCTTAGACACATCATGCAATGTTTGAGCTATACAAGCAACGTTTAAAGTTATAAATAATTTCTATATATCTTGTCCCTCATATACAAGTGCATTAGTACTTTTGGAACCTTATCAGATACTCCTAAAGAGTTGAAAATGAAACTCCTTTTCACATATGTAGCTGTCTCCACTGCCAATATAAGCCCTTCCTCTAAAGGTATCCTCACTCCCTTCAATTCTCCCTCCTTTCCCTTTCCCCTTTCCTTTTCTCATGCTCCCTCTTTCTCTCCTCACATGCCCATTCTTCCTTTTTTTCCAGTCTCCTTTCCTCTTGTTCTTAGTGAGATAATCTCAGCAGCTCCCTCTCAAACTTGCTGGCGTTTTCCTCTTACTTAGTCTTAGCTTCCTGGAAAGCAAGTTTGGGGTTCAACTAGACTTAACCCTTCCAGGAGAAAAACTACTAGAGCGGTGGCAACAGCACCTTTGGAATTGGTGGCAGTAATTGCCTTGGGAAAACACTGAAAGGCAAATTTGGTGATACATATGGGCTGTGCCTAGGAAAACCTGTGCTAGGCAGGGGCTAAGAGACCCTGACACCTCAGCATTCCCTTCCTGGCTTTATATCATGATAATCTCCCCAGAGCCCATCAAACTTCCTTTCCTCCTCATAGTTGGTTTAACTGGTGTCTGTTGCAACTCACAAGGACCTCTCTATCCTTTCTCCTGGGAGCCCTCTTCCCTCTATTCTAATACAGATCACTTAACTGATCTAAGGATAGAGTGTGAAGGTCCACCCCAACCAACCTTTGATCTTATTGCTTTGCTGTTGAAAGTCGGAACTGGCTTTTGCAGGATCTCACATCGCTTGCTACCAATGGTCAGATCCCATTTGGGGAGCCAGTGGGTAAGTATGGGCTACTGAGTTTCAGACATGGGGACTGAGGTTATTTGGCTATGATGCACAGGGTCTGTCCTACTGTAGCTCTACAAAACAGTGCCATGTGTAACCTTTTCGGCATTCAACTCTCAGTGGTGGCGAGCAGGCATGGGTTTCTCAGGGAGGTAAAGTGGGGGAGTGCAAGCACAGAACTCAGCAATCACCTAGCAGTACAATAACTGATTGTCCAATAAAGAGATGTACTTTAGTAAAAGTAAAATACTTTGTATACACACTTACAACGTCATACTCCTCAAATTTAGCTTTTTTCCTTCTGGTATTTACTGATTCTCTTTTCGTAGCCTTAGGACTCTGGGCACTTTTCCACTGTAATGCAGTGTGAAAGCACGTCTGCCCTTCCTACACATGTAAGGAAGTGGTGCTTTCCTGATTGGTTTAGGTGCTGTACCTGTGACTACCCTGTAGAGAGGTATACCACATACCCAGGGCAGGTACTGCACTGGCTACTAGTGGGCCACAGCTCTGATTTTGCCACCCACAAGAATAGCCATTCAAACATGTCTCAAGCCTGCCATTGAAGGCCTGGGTGTGCACATTTGCACTTATGCTCAGGTTGGCCTTTCTAAACCATTAGCCAATGCTGAGTGGGCCGTACACTACTACTAGGACATATCAAAAATCTGATATACTGTCTAAAGAGTCCAGGAGTTCCCTTATGAGTGGACAGGGCTTGCTATGCAATCCCAAAGTGCTCTGTTAGGGGTTAGTGTGGTCGAGCAGCCTTAGGCTTAATACAGAGGAGTGCAAGACATTTGCAAATACACACAATGATTAATAATTGACAACACTACTCAAGAAGGAGATCCAAACCAATTTCTAAAAATAGCCAGCATATTTATATATGATTAGGCATCAGATAACATCGTTCAGGTAAGTACAATTTTAAATATAAAATATTTTCAGTTAAAAAAGTAGGAACAGTGCAATTTTTGAGTTCTGTAATGTTATCCTATAGAAGGAAGAACAAGTTCTGAAAACAGGTGCAGTGCATCGACTTACAGGACCAATCTCCGGGAGTTAAAGTTAAGGTGAGTGGTGGGCAAGGTCCAAGGCAGAACCAGCAGTACCCCACCAGGGCACTCGGGCGGCCGGGTGCAGGGTGCAAAACATAGTCGGGAGCACAATAGGTTTCTATGGAGATCGGTCACTGCGAAGAAAGGCTGCAGGCTCTGACTGGGAGACCAGTCGGGGTGAACCAACAGAGGGGTTCAAGACTTGCAATGCTTAGGGACGTAGGGACACCTGAGGTCCTCTTCTCCGTAGTCCGGGGGCGACAGATGCAGAGGTATCTTTAGGCATCAGATTTTCTTACAGGGGGCAATCGCGGTCGAGGGGGCCTACATGCAGAGTCGGCAGGTGACGTCGGGGAGTCCACAAGGGGTGAAACCACTCTGGACTCGACCTCTGGAGGGCTGGGGAACCATGTTGGCACCGTTGGCTCACTTCAACTCGAGCCGGAGGCAAATGGTGCAGTGATGTCTACAGGTGTTGGGTTTTGGCGGTTCCGGAGTCCTCAGAGTCCTTTCTTTGGAGTTTCTTCTGAGCAGGTCCGTTGTTCACAGGAGGTCTTGGGCTTTATTGAAGGCAGGCAGTCTTCCCAGGCTCTGGCGGCACACAGCTGCAGGACACGTTGTCTTTGGCGCAGATTAGGCGGAGAACGGAAGACAGGTCAGCTGGGCTGGAGCCAGGTCAGGGGCTCTCTTCTGCTTTCTTGGTTCTTCGTGTCCTCCTTCTTCGTAGGTCTTATGGATCTGCTTCTCTGGTGCCAGGTATTTCCCTAATTACTGAATTTAGAGGGGTTTGGGTAGCCAATGGGCTGCTGACACCTGGCTCATGTCCACCTCACAGTAGCCCACCTTAGGGGTGGTACTAGCATGGAGGTGGCACGCCTACCTGACAAGCTAATCCAGCCCAAGGAAGGCTAATCAGCAAGTCATCCAGTGGGCGGGGGTGTTACACCCACTTCCCGGACAAGCTTATGTGCTGGGTCTCCTGAGAGTAAAGACTCTCACCCAAGGAGGCCAGAACAGCGCCTCGAGTGGCAGGCTGGCAGAAACCAGTCAGGGAGCTCACCATAGGCTGGTAGGTTTTCAAGGGGCACTTCTAAAGTGCCCTCTGGGTGCATGTATTGGTAAATCCAACACTGGCACCAGTGTGGGTTTGCCAATACGAGATGTTAGATACCAAACATTTCTATTTTCAGTGAAGACATTATGAAGCACATGTTCTAAAATGGCTTCCCTGGTCATTTGTACTGGCAGTAATGGAACTGACCAGCACAGGGGCATATCTGCTCATGCAGGTATGCCCTCACATGCAGGGCCAGCTTTAGGGTGGTGCGATCGGTGCGACCGCACCGGGCGTTGACTTGGGGTGGGGGCGTCATTTTTGAAAATGTATATTATCATTTTAAAAGCACCTGCTGCTGCGTTCCTGGCCTCCAGCAATTTTCAAGACATCAATTAAAATGTCGAGATAACTCCGGTGATTAATCGTCTTCCTGGAAGGAGACCTGAGGTTTGTCTAGTGGAAGTTTTGACTCATCCTAAGATAGTGCAGAGGGTTAAAATGCCTGCTGCTAAGAACGTGTACCATGCGGATAACGAAATGCATATAATATAAATAGGTCAGTGGGTTACTGCTTCTGTAAGAGAGCTCCTTTTGTTACTTGCAGTTTATAAGTCAAAATCCTAATATAGAACATTGAGCTATTAACTGTCATCCTAGAGCTGCATGCAAACTGCAAACTGCAAGGTATATGTTAGAGCTATATGTTTTTTTGCCCAGTCTTTCATCATCCTAATTTTGTGAAAAGGGTTCATTTGGGTAGAAAACAATTCTTAATATGAAAGAGAACCCCTAACAATGATGTTACGTTTTAAATTCTGGATTTGTGCTTTAAAGAATATGGACTCTTAAACTATATTGCCTACCAATATCGATGACATGTCACTCCTACAACTTGTAGTCCTGTCTGATGTAACATTTCCTATACACTGATTTACACACATATGATTGTCTCTGTGCAATGTGTGTGTAGTGTAAAGTGCTCTGACACCTTACACTGGTATGAGTGGTGCTATACAACTAAATGAATCTGAGAGACAGTGGATATGGAGACTTGAGGGGCCCTGTTAAAGGGTGCTAGTGAGGGAACCCATGGCAGAGGTGGTCATTGGGGGGGCACCAACAGACATTGTCGCATAGGGCGCCACCAGCGCTGAAGCCGGCCCTGCTCACATGTAGTACTAGGCACCCTGCCTTAGGACTGTCAGACCTGCTGTAGGGGTGACTTACAAGTATTACAGGAAGTGATAGGGGCATGGAACACAGGACATGTTTAACATGTTGTGTTTTCACTTTTGTCTGCACCAACACACGCAGCCTGTGATGGCAGTCTTGCATGTGCTTGGTGAGGGGTCCTTTAGGGTGGCACAATTTGTTCTGCAGCCCTTAGGGGCCCTCTTTAGTACCTCAGGCCCTAGGCACCAGGGTAACACTTACTAGGAACTTACAGAGGGTGCTAAAGGTTTTGCCAATTGAGAGAACAATTGTACAGTTTTGGGAAAGAGCTCTGGCACTGGGGACCTGGTTAGCAGGAACCCAGTGCACTTTCAGTCAAGATCACATCATTTACCAGGCAAAAAGTGGAAGTGACCATGTCAAAAAGAGGCACTTTTCTACATCTAAGGGAAGCCCTGAGGGGTGGGGCAAGTGGTAGGGGAAAGGCAAGGCAGGTAGTGAATAATCCCCATGTGGGTTTTCCCTACCTAGGAGGTCTGTCCTTCCCATGGATCAACATGGGGGAATTGCTGAATGACTTTTAAACTGCCGTTTTAGCAGGGAGTAGCCTCATGGTGTTTTCAAACATGTCTTAAGCTTGCAATTGCAGGCCTGTGTGTGTACATTTGCACTTATGCTAAGGTTGGCCTTTCTAAATAATTGGCCAATGCTGAGGGTGCCTTTCACTAACACTGGAGCACTCATAGGGTGAGCCCTTGGGGGAGAAGCAAGTGGTAGGTGAAAGGCAGGGCAGGTACACATGTGTGTTCCCTGCCCAGGTAGTGAAGAACCCCATGTGTGTTTTCACTATCTATGAGGTTTTCTCTCCCCAAAGGTTAACATGGAGGAATGACTGCAATTACTTTAAGCTACAGTAGCTTACAGTGGAGCAGCCTCAAGTTGTTTACTATAATTGGATTCAAAATTACCAATTCTCCCTTGTGGTAAAGGTGGATTTGTCATTAATAGCTTAGAAATGTCACTTCTAGAAAGTGGGCATTTCTCTGCGCTAAACACTTCTGTGAGCATTTTCTTTTGACTCCAGTCCAAACTGGAGGCTGGGGGACCACATCTGTGCATTCCCCAGAGACAGCCATAAACCTTGGGCATACAACCGGAACGACAGACTTCTGCCATTTGAGGACCGGGCTGGATAAATTGGAGGAAGAGGTTTTCACACTTTGCCTCTGGGAAGCCATATCATGGCCCCACTAAAGATAAAGATCTGCATTCAAAGGCCTCATGGCAGACAGGACTGAAATTTAGGGGAGACATCTGTGGTTCGAAGGGGAACCCTCTGAGCCACCCTAACTTCAAATGCATACTACAGTATAACTACTGGTGCCATACTTCAGCAGGGGAGAGATACACTTGTGGGGATGTGGGACCAGACATCCTGGACTGTGTGGTGCACACTGCCAGAGGAATCTGTTGTGCACAAGGAGGAGACTGGCATTGGAAGGGACTGTGCACCCTACCTGAATAGTGGCTGGCCTGGGCTGACTACCTGCTGCTGTGTGGTGCCCTGAAGTGTGCTCTCTCCAGGGCTTGTTGGCTTGCCCCCTGTTGTTTGTGGAGGTCTCAGAGACATCAAAGACCTCCTGTGAGAGACCTACACTGTCTATGTGTTTCACATGGAGAGCGGTGCCCTCTCAAGCGCCTACTTCGTTTGTTGTATCCTAACTGCAGCACGGTGTGAGCATGGAACTAAGCATTGTGCCTGGAGACTGGATTGCCTTGTATGGAGCCCCGAAACCATGCCCTGCATCGTGGGGCCTCAGCACGCACAAGTGTCTCATTAGTGGTGAGCGGATTAACGGGCCTGCTTCGTCGTCCATGCACATCTCTCTCATGCAACACGTTGACTGCATGCTTATTGCGTGCGGTATCTGATTCACAGGTTGCGACCCTCCGAGGTAGGGCGCATCCGTAGTAGTGCCTCATTCTACCTCATGTGGTACTATTGAACTTGCGACTGTGTGTGTGGGACCGGATTTTCTGGTGCAACTCATAATCGCGCACCAGACATTGTGCCTCATTCCAGGGAGGTATGGCGAACCCGACTGTCGGTTGATTGTAAATGGATTGTCTGGTGCGACTTGTATTATCACGTACAAGACGTTATGCCTCATTCCAGGGAGGTACGACAGACCCGACTGTGGGTTGATTGTAACTGGAT
This sequence comes from Calotriton arnoldi, assembly GCA_963921515.1. NCBI lineage: Eukaryota > Metazoa > Chordata > Amphibia > Caudata > Salamandridae > Calotriton > Calotriton arnoldi. Next base: position 182,042 of record CAWUFW010009236.1, on the reverse strand, counting down.
TGTCTGGTGTGACTCGTATCATCGCGCACCAGATATTTTGCCTCATTCCAGGGAGGTATGGCGAACCCGACCATGGTTGATTGTGTCCGGATTGTCTGGTACAACTCATAGCATCGCTCAACAGACATTGTGCCTAATTTACAGGGAGGTACAGCGAACCCAATCGTGGGTTGATTGGGACTGGATTGTCTGGTGCGACTCGAATCATTGCACACCAGACTTTGTGCTCATTGCCAGGGGGTACGGCGAACCCAAATTTTGGTTCATTGTGACCGGATTGTCTGGTGAGAATGGTATTATCGTGCACCAGACGTTGTGCCTCATTTCCAGGGAGGTACAGAGAACCCAACTCATGGTTCATTGCAAACAGATTGCCTGGTGCGACTCGGATCAACGCGCACCAGATGTTGTGTATCATTTCCCGTGGGGTGCGAGTCCAGCTGCACCCCCCCTTCACTGAGTATTCTATCTTGCCCTCAGTGTGGCGAATCAACTGCCCTCTCCTCACCCGGCCCGACGACTTCATGTTGCCAGGTAATATCGCCCGAATCGGGCCTGGGTGGTGATGGTGACAGTAAGTGACTGGGCTGAGGAACACTTCCGAGAGCAATCAGAAGCAGGTCGAGAGACTGCACGACCCCCCTGTGTTTCGCAGAACTGGGCTGGTGCCAGAAGATGAATTGAGGGACCTCTTGATTGAACTGGGACAACCTCTAGTCCTTTTCTGCTCTGCATAAAGTGGGTGAACTTTCAGAGTGGTGTCCAGCCCCCCATTTGTCAACTGTTGCCCGGTTACCCTGAAAGATACTCCAGCCTTCTCCCCTGTGCCCCTGACCAGTGCTTAATTTGTAAAATATGAAGTGCCAGGGCTCTGACCAGGAGGCCACTGCAGCTTGCACCACCCATCGCCCTTGTCATCACTGCCAAAACAGGTACCAACCATCTCTCTTGCATGTAAATGCGACAGTTCAGATTATTCCAGGTCCACAAAGCTAAAGGAATGGCTGGGGAGGCAGGTATTAGCAATTTTAATGTATATTGTATTCCTAAACTACCGTTGTTCTGCTCATCTCTAAATTAGATGAGCAGCGCCACCATGTGGTGGACTGTTCTAAGTATGGTGTTGACAATTAGGTGCCGGTGCCGAGCACTGGAAACAAATTAAGTGCCGGTGCTTAGCACAGGAAAGCTCCGGCTCAAATTAAGCACTGCCCCAGACTAAGTGTGACTCAGGCCTTAAACGGTATAGTAAGGGGTGGGAGTTTTTTACTCTAAACTATGGGCAGAGGAGTAGGGGAGTGACTGACAGGTGTGGAAGGGATTGTGCCATGGGGCCCACATTCATACTATCAACTGACCCGTGGATATCATTTGCACCACGTAACAGTGCTGAGTGCGTGTGTATGCTAGTGTGCTTTATACAGACTTGCTGATATACTTTGCACCGCGTGTCAGTGCTGTGTGAGTGTGGGAGAGTGTGCTTCATGAGAACAGCCTGCTAACAGTTGCACCATGCAACAGTGTTGTTTTACTGGTTTGTTTCATTACCTAACGAATACTCCATTTTGACATTTGTTTTACCTGTGCGGCCTTGGTCCACGGTGCTGCTGAAAAGTGTTATAAATTCCTGTGTGTACACATTCCTGATATCGTTATGACCTGGGGTGCACCCTAGAAATGTGTGGATTTGAATTGTGTTATTTGCCAAGGTGGACCCAGTTCTGACAACGTATTGCACTGCATAAGGGTGCTGGGGTAAAATAGGATTTTTCCCAAGTGTATATATTACTGATGCCATTTTAACACTGTTGGGCCCAGTACTGCTAGTAATATTTCCAAGTGTGATTTATGCGCAGAAATACATTATGTTCATGTTGTGTTGATGGATATGTGTTGAATACAATCTTTATTTACATACACCACGTATGAAGTCTCTTTTGTGATGCTCAGTGTATTCACGCATTGCCTCTGTGCTAAGCCTGACTGCTCAGTACCAAGCTACCCAAGGGTGAGCGCAGGGTATACAGTGAGTGTAATCACCTAACCCTGACAGGAGTGGTAGGTTCTGCCTGGCTTGGGCACCACCTCAGACAACCAGAAAGTACCAGTTCCAACAAGGTATAAATACCACACTGATGCTTCGGTTACCTTGCCTTGTATTCTGCCACTCCTCACCACTCTCCCCGGTGTCCCCACTTTGATACTTGCAGGCAGGTCTCCCCTGCGGGTTTAGAGTTTCTCCTAGGCAAGTATCAAGGCTCGTGTTTAGATTACTCTTCAATTCAGTACATAGCACTCAGTTAATCAAATAGTCCCCTTTCAGCACAGTTTCACCCCAGCACAGGTATAAGAGTCCTTTCCCGGCTGCCAGTAGGGACCTACAGCACCCATTTCTCTTCGCTCCCACTTCTGGGAGAATTTGCATTGACTGGAGATATGGTCCACAATCTGAAAGAGAGCTGGAGCAGAACAACAGCATGGGCTGCTGTCTGTCATCCTCCCGGATGACCACTGTCTTTGGGGGAGCCAAAGTTTCCAGTGGTCAAGGGGCCCGCTTCTGGATCTTTGGTGAGGTACAGCAGATGGACCACAAAGCAGGGGTCACAGTGGCATGAGAGCAGCTGTGGCGGGAACTTTGATTGCAGTGGCAAGGTTAACTTAGGTGCAGTTCTTGAGTGCAGCAGCACAATCTTCAGGTACAGTTCTTGATGGAGGTGGCACAGTCCACTTCTAGCATGATTTATTGATGGTGGCACAATCTGACTACAGCATAGTTCTTGGTTGCTGCATTAACAGCACACTTTGGGCACAGCTATTGTACATAATGGTATTGACCTGTGTCCATGATTCCTGACAGGAAAACGCTAGCACAGAGAGACTGCACCCTTGTTCCTCAGGGTATACAGATCTCTCTCTACAGTCTTCCTTCTTCTGGTGGACCCACACACCAGTGGGGTCAAACTACTTTTGGTTCTACCTAAGCAGTCACACCTTCTGCAGTATTGGCAAGCTCCTTCCCGCTTGCCGAGGCAGGTTGGCTTCTAAGCGCTTCAGATCAGAGAAACAGCTTCCTCCAGCAAGGCAAGACTTCAGGTGATGTCCCTTCACCTCTAGAAAGCTGGCTGCCAGGCAGACACCAGCTCTGGTTGCACAGCAGTTCTCTGAGTACTCTCTGGAGTGTTTCCTTCCTTGGTAAAGAGAACTTGGAACAGGAACAACAAGTTGGTCACTGGCTCCCAATGTTATACAATTAGAGCATAGAGATGTAGATCCACTCTCTGCATTTTCAGGGCACAAAGAGTTATGGTCTTTCAGCACCTGGCTATCAACAGCCACACTGAGCAGAAATCTGGGAAGAGACAAAAGGCTGGCCTCACCCACAGGGCCCCTTTCACCTAAACAGCAGAGACTACAGCCCCCCCATTTGCCCCCCCACCCCCCAAATGGCAGTTCTATAGGATGGCTAATCAGCAGCCCCTCTCAGCAAAAGTCCTGATTGCATTTCTGAATGAGCCTTCTCTCCTCTTTCCCCACTTCAGTGTCTAGGTCTCCTCTCTCAGCTTCAGTTATCAGCAGTACACTTCCACTATGTGGAAAAACAACCAATCTCACCTCCATTCTGCACAAAAACAGGCTAGGGGCTTTCATGAAATTCACATATCTCCATAACTCTTGCTCGCGGATTCACACAATACATGTACCACACAGGCCACTTACTCAAACATGCACAACATACACTCGAGATGGTAACATTAGGATCTAGGTTAATGCATTGAAGCAGACCTTTAAACAAACATGCCAAGTGACACAGGTAAAAAGGCTGGTCAGAACTATGGATTCACAAAAAGCTGGTATGCTGCTATCACTGCTCTACACGCCAAACCCATAACAGGGACAGTAGTCCACTGTCAGTAAAATGAGGCCATGCTCGGTGCGCCACTCCAGGTCACAGAGCAGGTCCAGAGCCTCCTGTATTTCAAGGGGCAGGCCAGTGACTCTGCACACACTGGACTATTTTATGCCCCACCATAGAGAATTACATGTTGGTATGAAGGACAAAATAAAGCTTTGCAAGTTAGGGCTTGGAATTTACTCAGATTTATTAAATTGGAGAACTGAATAAAATAACATCAGCAAATGTTGGACACCTTAGTTTGGAAAAGAGTTTAATTCTTTGAAACACAAATATCAGATTGTTTTCTTCACTTCTCGTTATGCTGTTAAATGATTCATCTGAGGCAATGTATTCTGCCACCAGCATTAAATGAGGTTGATATCGATTTATATTTTATTCAGGCAATGGAACTGCGATGCTGCTGTGCAAGATGGTCCTTAACACTGTGCCAGATTGTGGGCTAATGTGAACTTTCATCAATAATTCTCCACTGCCTGGCGGAATGAATAAAGTGAGTATTCCACTTTAAACTATAAAATATAATTACAAAGGAATATACACCACTTGATCCCTTAAACTTATGAACATTGCCCCTGATTGTGATCGGTTTTTCCTTTCTGTGCCCCCTTGCTGCCCCTGATTGTGATCGTTTTTTCCTTTCTGTGCCCCCTTGCTGCCCCTGATTGTGATCGTTTTTTCCTTTCTGTGCCCCCTTGCTGCCCCTGATTGTGATCGTTTTTTCCTTTCTGTGCCTGTTTCCCGCCACTGCGCCCCTGCGGCCCCGCCCCCTCACTGCCCATTCGCTGCCCCATTCCCTGCTCCTCCCTCCCACCTCCCCATTTATGGCGGCCGCTGCACGGCCGCGCAGCGGACGTGCCGCTGGCGCGCCGAAGGCGCGCCTAAGGCAAGCCCGTCTGCGCCCGTCCGCGCCGTGGCCGCGCCCAGCGCCAGACCCCCTGGTCCGGGCATCCCCGCGCCCGCCACATCAACAGACGCCCGATACGACGCCAGCACCCTCCACGCACTCAACCCCGGAAAAGATCATGCCTGCTACCAGGCCACCCCGAAGCGCACCCAAGGGCCCTTCACCTGCCGGAACTGCAGCTTCGCCAGCACCCGCCCCGCCAAACCACCGCCCAGGAAAGAACCCAACTACCTCAGATGCATCCTCCTCAACACCCGCTCCGCCCGCAAACACGCCATCGAACTCTGGGACCTTCTCGACTCAACCTCCCCAGACGTCGCATTCCTGACGGAGACCTGGCTGAATCCCGCTTCAGCCCCCGACATCGCCATTGCCATCCCGGACGGATACAAGGTCACCCGCAGGGACCGCACCAACGGAGTCGGAGGAGGCATCGCCATCGTCCACAGGAACACCCTCAGAGTCTCAACCAACACCGACGACACCCGCAGCACCGCCGCACACATGCACTTCCAGATCCACACCGATCCCAACACCACCCTCAGAGGAACCCTCATCTACAGACCCCCCGGACCCCGACCACAGTTCAGCGATTCAATCGCTGACTTCGTCAGCACACACGCCATCGCCTCCACGGACTACATCCTCCTCGGGGACCTGAACTTCCACCTCGAGAACAACAAGGACACCAACTCCACCACCCTGATCGACAACCTCGCCACCCTCGGACTCAGACAGCTCGTGACTACACCCACCCACGCCGCCGGCCACACGCTAGACTCCATCTTTTCCGCAAGCCCACACGTCTCCTTCAACCACACCTCCGAACCCCACTGGACTGACCACCACTGCATCCACTTCTCCTACAGGAAGCCCACCACGCACCACCGCACCGAACAAATGCCTCGCCGCTGCTGGAGCAGAGTCACGGAAGACCAGCTAACCACAACCCTTGCCCTGAGCCCACCCGCCGAACCCTCCGACCCCGACACCGCCGCCCGCAACCTCAGACAGTGGATCGACGACTGCGCCAACACCCTCGCCCCGCTCAAGAATCCGCCCAACAGCCACACCAGCAAGAAAGCCACCTGGTTCACCGAAGACCTCCAGGCCTCCAAACGAACATGCCGAAAACTGGAGAAGATCTGGCTCCACGAACGGACAGCGGACAGCTACGCCGCCCACAAGAGCGCCACCCGCAATCACCATCACCTCATCAGATCCGCCAAAGGGCCTCACTCAAAGACCGCCTAGACAACAACGCACACAACAGCAAAGAGCTCTTCAACATCGTGAAGGAACTCTCCAACCCCAGCTCCAACACCAACGACATCCAGCCATCGCAAGACCTGTGCGACTCACTGGCCACCTCCTTCCACCGCAAAATCGCCGACATCCACGACAGCTTCAACACCACGACCGCCCCGGCAACCACCGAGACCACTGCCCCCACAACCACCAACCGCCTGCTCTCCTGGACCAACATCAACGACGAGGACACCAGCGAGATCATGAACACCATCCACTCCGGTTCACCGCTAGACCCGTGCCCTCACCACATCTTCAACAAAGCCAGTACAGCCATCGCGCCCCATCTCCGGAAAATAATCAACATCTCCTTCGAGACAGCAACCTTCCCGGAAAGCTGGAAGCACGCCGAGATCACCGCCTTACTCAAGAAACCCAAGGCAGACCCCAAGGACCTCAAGAACTTGCGACCCATCTCTCTGCTCCCGTTCCCCGCGAAGGTCACCGAGAAAATCGTCAACAAACAACTGACCCGCAACCTCGAGGAGAACAACATCCTGGACCCTTCCCAGTCCGGCTTCCGCAGCAACCACAGCACCGAAACCGCCCTCATCGCCGCCACCGATGACATCAGGACCCTGCTAGACAACGGAGAAACAGCAGCCCTCATCCTCCTGGACCTATCAGCCGCCTTCGACACAGTCTGCCACCACACACTACGAACACGCCTTCACGACGCCGGGATCCAAGAGAAGGCCCTGGACTGGACCACATCCTTCCTTTCCGGCAAAACACAAAGCGTCCGCCTCGCCCCCTTCCGATCCAAGGCCACCAAGATCATCTGCGGCGTACCCCAAGGCTCCTCCCTCAGCCCAACGCTGTTCAACATCTACATGGCACCCCTCGCCAACGTCGCCCGACAGCACAACCTCAACATCATCTCCTACGCCGACGACACCCAGCTGATCCTCTCCCTCACCAAAGACCCTCACACCGCCAAAGCCCACCTCCACGAAGGAATGAAGGCCGTCGCCGAATGGATGAGGACCAGCCGCCTGAAGCTGAACTCGGACAAGACGGAGGTCCTCATCCTTGGTTCCAACCCTTCAGCCTGGGACGACTCCTGGTGGCCAACATCACTGGGAACAGCCCCGCCACCCACCGACCACGTACGCAACCTAGGGGTCATCCTCGACCCCACCCTCTCCATGACTAAGCAGGTCAACGCCGTTTCCTCATCCTGCTTCAACATCCTCCGAATGCTCCGCAGGATCTTCAAGTGGATCCCCACCGAAACAAGAAAAACAGTCACCCAGGCCCTCGTCACCAGCAGGCTGGACTACGGAAACGCCCTCTACGCAGGAACGACGGCTAAGCTCCTGAGACAGCTGCAACGCATCCAGAACGCCTCTGCACGTCTTATCCTCAACATCCCCCGAAGCAGCCACATCACACCCCACCTGAGAGACCTGCACTGGCTCCCTGTCAACAAGAGGATAACCTTCAAGCTCCTCACCCACGCACACAAAGCACTCCACAACTCCGGACCAGCCTACCTCAACAGACGACTCAGCTTCTACACCCCCACCCGCCAGCTCCGCTCGACCAGCCTCGCCCTCGCCACAGTCCCCCGCATCCGGAAAACGACCGCCGGCGGCAGATCCTTCTCCCACCTCGCCGCCAAGACCTGGAACACCCTCCCCACCAACCTCCGACAGACCCAAGACCTACTGGCCTTCAGAAGACTCCTCAAGACCTGGCTCTTCGATCAGTAGCAGCACCACCCCCCTCTTCCCCCAGCGCCTTGAGACCCTCGCGGGTATGTAGTGCGCTTTATAAGTGACATGATTGATTGATTGATTGATTAGGATGTCCACTTACAATTGAGTCCATGGCATAATGCAGAAGAAGGCCCCAGGTTGGATTGTGGCTGTGATCATGCACTGCAGACTACATAGTTCTCTAAGGCCAGTTACAATATGATGACCCACATTAGACTCAGGTTATAAAGGAACAAAAGGTCCCTTGCCAAAGAAATAAATGCAATATTCTTTGTAGAAAACAAAATGATTTCTATAGAGACCTAAAATAGGGTCAAATGCATGACAATTTTATTGAATGTTTTTAGAAAACGCAAGGAAAAGGAGTGGCTGGAGAGGAAAACCAGAAGGAACAGGGTGGACACAATAATTGATGTACATATAACGAACTCAGACATTTTTAGAAAGAGGTGCCATAATTATTGAAATAGCACCACAGCAACTTATATCATGCCCATGCTATTTAAATCTCAATACAAAAATTATAATAGTCATGGTGCAATTCGGTCGACGATGTTTCGATCCCTCAGTGAAATGGGGATCATCATCAGGAATTATAATATATGCCTGAGAAGGGAAATGCCTGTCACAAAGAGATTAGGCCAACCTGTTTGGGAAAACCCACAGGGCATATCAATGTACTGATGTAGATGCGACTTGCATCAATAGGGCATCGCCCGTTATGGAAAACGAATCGTGGCACAATAATGCTGGTAGTGGAGGTGCGCGATAATGGAAATGCGCTATATGTTAATTGGAGACCATTGCTCAAATGCAGCCGAGTCGCGGTACACGAATTCAGGCAGGCCGTCAGACATTGCCGTGGACGACCCGGGAAAGAAGACGTGCTGGTCAGTGCAATGAGAGTAGCATTCACGGTGCGGGAGCGGCTACTATGTGCGGCTCTAAGCAGGCCCACATTGGACTCAGAGCCTCATCTGAGCTGAAAAAGTGCGTTATAGAGCCAAAGGCTCCTGGTTTATAATAGGGCAGATGGAATCTTTGCCCACCCTGTTCTTCTGTCCTGATCCTTCTACTGTCTTGCATGATGGCCCTGTCATTCCCTATATACTTACACTACACCTCGCCGTGTGCTGAACGTGTCACTGTCTTGTGCTGACCTCTCCTCATCATTAATTTATGCAAGCTCAACCCCTCTGTTTGTGCTCACCCTGCTCACCATTCAAATCTTGCTATGTCTTAGAGGCCCTCCCTCTGCCCACTGACTTTACCACTTACTGGGTGCTGGCCCTACTTCTTGCTCTGGGCGGTCTTTCTCACACTGGCTCCACTGACACTACCCGCTGCTTGCAAAGACCCTGGTAGTCAATTGGAAGCTTATGTCTCTGACCGGTGACTAGCAGCCTTTTACGGTTGGCACCAGAAACTTTGCCATCCTTCTGAGCAGTAAACACGCTGAAATAAGGGGCTTTCGGCACATTCTTGGTGCATGGCGTTGGTAGGGTTGTGCTATGCACATTTCCATGTCACCTGTAGTTATTGTATTGTGAATTAGCCAATAACCCTTCCTGCAATGTGCCTTGGTCAATAATTCCACTTCTGTTGATGGCAGCTTACGTTTAAGCGCCAATAAATTGTCTCCTCGACCAGAAGAAGCTGGCTACATATTGGGACCTTTTATGAAACTGCTAGCCTAAGCTCCAAGGTAGGGCTGCCAACTTTCCCAGAGAAACACACAAGCCATCTGTTCACTTTTTAAGATTTTGTAAAGGTCCGACAGGCGACTTATATATAATTTTATCTAAAACCATTGGTAATCATTTTTACATGGCCTTTTTGTCATCGTTTACTTTCATTGTCACCCAGGGATCATTGCGGCAGCTATTGAAGATATTTCAAAGTGCTTTCTTCTCATATTTACTGTTTAAAGTATATACCGCTAAGAGGAAAAAATGTGGGCTTCAGGAGATTTTCCTATTATTTGTACCGGTCGAGACAATAAAATATTGGTCATGGCTGGATAGGGACACACACAAGGCACACGCTCGTAGTATGGTGGTGCCAGTGAACTAGCCCCGGGCTCTTTATTAACTCTCTCCACGCTGGACTGTCGTACGCCAGTCCAACCCATTAGGCTTACATACAGGGGGGGAAGAGCCATAACAGTCGTCTTCCCTACCGGGCAGGAGGATATGGTCTCACCCGACCGTCTACAACATTACATAAAGGTCCAGGTGGCAATCCTACCTCCTGTGGTAGTGGACAGGCACGTCAGAAGATCGGTCACATGCCTTTATATTCCACACATACCGTCTCTCACAGTTGCCTTCTCAGTCTGATTTGCTATCTCTTTTACTACATTACTCACTCTCCCTCGTTTTCCAATATATTTAACACATCAAGTGCCTAATTCACAAACTCTTTTACAACAAGGAATATTCCTGCGGTAATTATTCACAAACGTACAATAGGAATACTCTGCCTATGCCCAGACTACCTTCTCAGTGTGCAGTGTTCCTCGATAAGTGTGGGTTAGTGGTCACATGTAAACTCATTACCCCCGCATCTCCGTCCTCCTCGTCCTAGTAATCATATGATGAGGCGTCTCCACCTCTGACAGAGAGACTAACCACGTCTGTATCTCACAGTTCTTTAGACTTTTCCATGTCTATGCCAACCCATAAAAGCCCCTCATTCCAACAACATCACGTGCTGTTTTTTATCTCTGTCCTCGTAAGACAAGCAGTGGTGGGCGGTGACCCTCAACACTGGAGGGGTGTCGAGAGGACCGAGAGACAAACCCAGTGGGTTAAAAATGTACTCACCCGTGTTTCGCTCTCTATGTTTTATTCTTTCTTCTGGAGTCAGCACGACAGCACCTCATAGAGCCTCAGGCAACCTCCCCAGGGCCAGACTGGGAACCGAAACCGGCCCTGGCAAACTGCTCGGCCGGCCCCCCCTGGGGGTAGTGGGGTGCAGCCGAGCTGTTTGCGATGGCCGGTTTCGGACGATTTTGTTACAGGGGGCCGATATTGCCGACCCCCGGTAACAAAAACGGCCCCCAGGGGCCCAAAACTTGCCCCCACCCTAGCGGCCCACCGGGGAAAAGCCGGGTGCCCGCTACGGCCAGTCTGGCCCTGAACCTCCCTTCTGCAAATCCCGACGCTGCTCTCATGCTACAGATGAGCAGCATGAGAGCAGCGCCAGGACTGGCTGGAGCGGGCTGCCTCGATGCACCAGCAGGCACAGGAGGCCTGTGCCTGCTCTCCAACCAGCTGTCTGAGACAGCTAGGTGGAGAGGTTTATATTGCGCTTGTCAGGTTGGCTGTCGCAAGATGGCAGACCAAAGTGACTTGTGCAGTGTAAACTGGTGGAGTGAACACCACTCCTCTGCTGCCAGTCAGCAGCAATGCCCCACCCCCAAACACTGCTTGGGCTGAGAGCAGTGAGAAATAAAACGGTAATTACTTTTATTGCCCTTTTATTTTTCACTTTTACTGCACTGCCAGCAGGGGGGCGAACCTCCTCCGCCCTAATGAGGTAAGCCACGGTAACAATGTGCTTTTACAGTACAATATTTTAATGTTTCTTACTGTTTATTAGGAGAGAGGGGCACAGAACAGACCACTGACCACTTGTATTGTGTGCAAAAGGCCGCTTTATTAAAAGAGGTGCACATCACAAACTTTACCTAAGCAATCCACCTTACAAAACTAAATCCAAGTTATACATCAAATGAACTATCCAGTATCCTACCCCCACCCCTACTGTCCCACGCACATACCCAAACCCACAACTATCTCCTTCCTATTGTAGTGCATTTCAACAGTTTGGAACCTTAACTTTCCCCTACAGCCTATGACTGCATGTATTAACCTCTAAGCAACTAAACTTCCTATACTTAACCTTGAACTTCCTGCCCAGTCCAGGTGATAACTTGTTCACCCCTCCCTTTCCACGTGGTTCACCATTGGCAACGGCAATCAAACTTCTGTAAACTCATGCAAAACTTTCCAGTCCCCCGCCACCCAGAAAAAGGCCGCCTGCTGACTTTTTCTGCCCCCCCCAGCAATGCCCGTTATGGTCCTCCCCTCTACCTGCGAATGTTCAAAGTCCTCTCCAACACCTCTCTCAATTCCAACAAATTCAATTCCATGCCAATCCTCGATAGATGCACAGCATCACTCCTGAAAAACTCCATATTGTCGTACTTGATATCCGCGTGACTAATATGCCCGAAACCAACTTCCCTACAGAACCGACTCATCTCCCTATTGACCTTCCTGTGCACCCTATTAATCGCGGTAGGCTTGCTAGCCCCCCTTCAATTCCTCCTCGGCATAAATTCCGTCCACAGTACAAAGCAACCTGACTACTGAGCTTTAATCTGCAATAAGTCCTGCTTCATATCCCTCAACAGCACTACCCCTTTCTCTAACACGAGTTTGTTCTCCCCCAGATGGAGAACTAAAACATCCAGTCATCTTCCCCCACCATCATGCCATTAAAACACTGCAACAACTCACGCCATCATATCCCCCCTTTTCCCCTCCAGGTGACAGGAAACAACTGCCGATCGAAACCCAAATTCACCCCCTATACCCTCTGCGCTGCTGGGCGCTCTGTCCTCTTGATGAACGAGTGACCCACTGCCCAGATGGCCACATCCTCCTCCGCCGGGCCAGGAACAGATCCTGAAACAGAAAACAGACGTAATTATTCACACAGCATGCCCCGCAACTCCTCCCTCTCCCCCAGAGGTGCACACATATTGCTGAAAGCAGTCTGATGACCGTTGCCCCAGTTGCATAATATCCTCATGCGCCCAGGCCCTATTGTCAGCCTCTGTCGCTGCGCCAATGCGAAAAGAGCCGGTTCCATACTCTGCAGGAGGTACCCCTTACGCGCTTTGCACAAAACGATAGTAGTTGAAATGCCATAACATGCGCCCCGTACTGGCGCCTAAAAACCACGCCACTTAGTGCCCTACAGAGTGCTCCCCACAGGTCGCCACATGCCACTGGCATCGGGTGCCGGTAAAGCATGTAGACCCACACTCCTCCCCTGTGCCTTCTGGTTAGTCTTAGAGCTACACAGGCTTATTTCCAGCCTGTCCTCCATTCTCGTGATGTCCTCCCACAGTAATCCACCCGGCCCCTACAACCCAACAATTCTGGAGCATTGGAGCATTGTTGTTGCAATAGCTTCCCACAATATATAGAAGGCCCCTACCAAAAATACAAATTTATGACATCCCTAGAGACTCTAACCTCGGAGATATGGCAACAGACAATGAAATCCGGACAATGGCACCCTCTATCTCAAGCACTTTTAGCACCCACTCCCCCCATTTGCCTCTCCAGGTCGCTCACAGTTTTAACAGTTTCCTGTGCAATGTGAGGTCACTCAGTTTCAGGTGCAATGTGAGGTCACTACCCAAACATGCGATTGAATGTTAGGACCGTCTTTCCTCTCTACTACCAGAGGTACGTTTTTTGACTGAACCTTGGCTGTGTCCTACCTCCAATACCGCTATCACGCTGGCACTTCCAGACAACTATAGAATGCTTAAAGTTGATAGAGTAGGGGGAGTAGGGAGTGGAGCATCACCTTTATTTTTCAAGACACAATCAAAGTCTCTCTTATCGAAACTCTGAACACTGATTGGGCAGAGTTATGCATTTTTAAAAAGACTCTAAACTCTTCCTTTGATAAGATTGCCCTCTTTTAAAACGTAGTCAAATAATAAACACAGACCATTCGTGCTATGGTACACCACGGAGTTGAGACTAGAAAAGTCTTTATATAAAAAGTTGAAGAGACACTGTCATCTGACAAACAACCTAAATGTTAAAGAAGCATACAAAAGTTCACTCACCAGGTATCATCAGAACATCAAAATTGCATATTATCTCCAATCAAATTGGCCCTGTCGGACACTCTTCTAAGGAGCTTTTTAAAGCTCTCAATGATTTTATTATCAGGGCTGTTCTCAGTCCATTCAGACCTCGCAAGAATTATTTAATTCTCTTGCTGACTTTTTTGAGGACAAAATCAAGGTAATTTACCAAAACTTTACCAGCCCATCAAATCAGACCTACATAGAGTTGAACTTCAACTCCCTTTCCTGCAACGCAGGTTGTAGCATGGACATTTTTAACACCTTTTCACTTGAGCAAATACAGAGTTCATTAGCAAAAGCTAAATCTAGCTCCTCGTCGGATCCATGCCCACCAAGGATTGCTGCACTACTTTCTAAGCAAGTTGCTCTTGCAATTAGATCTTTGTTTAATCTATCAATAGAGTCAGGTAAATTTCCTTTGGCCTGGAAATCCGCACAGGTTATGCCTATTAAAAAAAAGGCCAATGTTGACTCTTTAATTCTCACAAATTACTGGCCCATACCATGCTCCCACTCCTAGATAAGCTGCTGGAAGGTCTAAACAATAAACAGGGGGGGCGTGGCCAAGATGGCGGCGAGGTCGGACGTGTCGGCTCTGAGCTCCTGCCCGCCGCCTGCCCTTACAGTGTTTTTGCAGAGTATTCTCCGAGCTCCGGACCAGCAGACCACCGCATTGTCATCCGGACCCCAGGCGGCACCAGGCGACGCGCGGAGAGGTTGGAGACCCGCGGCGCCCTGCTACATTACGGCTGACCCCCGCCGGGGCCTGCAGGCCTTGCCTCGCTTGGACGGCGGGCCGCGCGGAGCGGGACCCGCAAGGCGGCTTTCCCGAGGCGAGTACCCAGAGACCTCGGCTCCCGTCCTACATCGCTTTGGAGGGCCCTGCCACTTCTCGCGGCGGCGGGGCGTGGAGGGAGCGGTGCACCTCCGCAGGGCCTGCCTGATCTCCGGCCTCCCGTTCCCGCCGCGCCCGGCGGCCGTGTGCGGCCTCGGGCTGTGATTGTGGCCTGCCCCGCGCTTCCACGCCTCCAGCCACAGCACCATCGAATCGGCGCAGCGGCGGACCCTGGGCTGCATCCGGTAACCTCAACTTTTTGGCGCTAGCTGGCCCGTGACGGGGTGGCCCTTGGACCTGGAGGGCCCGGAACACTCGGCGGACCAGAAGGGGCCTACCTCTTGATCCAGGGCCTTCACGTTCCTGTCGACTGCGCAATGCGCTGCTCAGCGAGGTGAGATCGGTGCGCCCTGGGTGGTTGCGGGGGCCATTCCCACCGCATTGCCTGAACCTCCGGATCTCCTTGGGGCCCGGGCCGCCTCTGCCGTTGGTTTCTCGCACCCGCCCGCCAAAGCGCCGCTGCGCAACAGGACAATACCCCTCCCGTTGGCGACTCCGCCGGGCGAGGGCGAGCGTGGCCGCCATTAGAGGCGGACGCCGAGAGGGGTCGCAGTGGCTCACAGAAGCGGCCCAGCTAGGACTGGGTGCGGTTTGTGGGTCCGTCGCCGCCCCAGCTTGCCCTCCCCTACTCAGAGCAGCACCTGGACCCATCACGCAGGCGGGCGACTCCCCAACAGACCCGGACCAACGAGCGTCAGCCCCCTGCGAGGGCTACGAGACGACCCCGACGTTGGCAGGTACCTGGGTGCGGGGGCCCAACATGGGGGAGGCGCCTGCTGACACCATACGAGCGTGCCCCGCAGGACTCTAGCTCCAGCCCCGACGTGGCCCGCCACCCATCTGAACACCACCATCTTGCGGCGGGCGGGTACCCCGGCTGCGGCACACCCGGGCTACGGGTTGGACAATCCACACTCCTGTCGATCGCGAGCCTGCCCCCACCTCGACATCCTCAGGTGCCCTGCTTTAAGTTCTCACCTACAGTGAGGCCGCCCACGCATCCCCGCGCCGCAGCACCGCAACAGTGAAGGTGGCTGACCAGCAGCGGACCGGGCCCGGATACAATATCCTGACAAGCTTCACGTCCGAGACCATCCATATACCGCTTGGAGCTCCTGAGCCTCATCAGTGTCGTTAACCTGGTGCTCCTACGTACTGCTCGCTACTTCCTGGGCCAGATACACTCGAATCACCCCTTAACTCGCCTCACAACCCTTGGAGACTGCTTGGGTCTGGGAATATGTCCACAACGAGGGCGAAGAAAGAAAAATCGCTCAAAGACATCTTCGCGCGCCAACAGAACATGTCCACAATGGCGCACTCCGCCCGGGGAGGCTCGCCACCTGCGACGCCCGGAGGCTCGGGCGAGGAGCCTATAACCCAGGCGTTCCTGGAATCTCTCTTTTTAACCTTACGGGAGGATCTCCAGACGGTGAAGAAGGATCTCACCTCCAAAATCAAGGACATTCGCAGAGACGTCGATGGCATTGGGGAAAGGGTTGCTGCCCTGGAGGATAGCGGGGACACCAGAGACACGGAGATGTCCACGCTCCAGCAGGAGGTGATAAGACTCCAAGATCAGCACCTTGATTTGCAACTCCATCTGGAAGACTTGGAGAACCGCTCCCGGAGACATAACATATGTATCCGGGCAGTGAAAGCCACAGCAGATACCGATGATCTCTTCACTTTCTCCAGGGAGTTATTCAATTACATTCTTGGTGCCTCACCTGACGCTGCCATCAAATTGGATCGCGCCCACAGAGTTGGTCCCCCACGAGCGAGCAATGCTCCACCAGCAGACATTCTTGTCTGCGTACATGACTTCAAGACTAAGGAGGAGATCATTAACAAGGCCTGAGCTATGCACCCACTCTCGTTCAAAGGTCAGTCTCTGGTGCTCTTTCAGGATCTGGCTCTCCTCACCCTTCATCGGCGACCGCAGTTTCGACCTGTCACAGAGCATCTCCGTCAGCAGGGTGTCTCCTACTCTTGGGGCCACCCATTCCGGCTCATCTTCAAACATAATGGTAAACTGACACAGCTGCGCTCCCTCACTGAAGCTTGTCAGTTGCTGGGAATCTCACTACCCCCAGACGATGATGAGCGCCGTGACACAGCCTCCGATCCTGAGGTCTCCCCATCGGGCTGGCAGAGGCGCAGGCGACGAGTTTGGCGGCCTGACCAGTCTGAGATTGTCAAAGGCCAGCGGGCGGTCCTTGATTCCACATCGGAGGCTTTCACACAAAACACTCCAGAGGACCCTTGAGTTGGTAGGATGACCCTGCTCTTCATCATTGCTTCTGAGGAGGGTGGCGGGCGGGGCGGGAGCTCTGCCACTTGGCCACAACTTGGACCCCAGACTGATTCTTACCCGGTCATCCTGAGATGACGGACTTTCTCTCTTGACTCTGTTTTGCTTCTGTAGTTTTGCATTTGATTTTTTGTTTAGGGTGATTTTTTGGGGGCTTTGGGGTCCCTCGTCCACCTTTTCTTCCCATCGCTTAGATGCCCGACGGGGTCTCTCCTTTGGTATATACGCTCATACACTACAACCTTAGAGGCGATCTCCTGGCCTGGCTATCGCTGTTCTTGGACCTACACACATGTAGGTGCCATCTACCACTCTTAAAATTCTCACTTTGAATGTGAGAGGTCTTAACAACCCTGTCAAACGCAGAGCGGTCCTCTCATATCTGGACAATGCCAAAGCTGATATCTGCCTCCAGCAGGAGACGCATCTTCTGTCGAAAGACTGCCACCGCCTAAAATCCCGCATGTTTCCAACCCAAATGTTCTCATCCAGCCCCACTAAATCTTCAGGCGTAGCCATCCTAGTTTCCCGCACATGCCAGGGTAAAGTCCTTCAGAAAGTGGCCGAAATCAAAGGAAGGCTCCTCACCTATCAATTTATTTTGGGAGGCCTGACGTTCACTCTCGGGTCGGTGTATGCTCCCAACGAGGGGCAAGAGAAGTTCCTACACGCTGCGCTCACTGAGGCCACAGCAACAGCTGATCGCCGAATATTGTTGGGGGGAGACTTGAACCTAGTCTTTGACAACATTCTGGATAGGTCATGCCAGCGCACGGGACAGACGGGCGCGCTCTCTGCGGCAGGACTAGCTCGACTGCAGGACTTAGGTCTTAGTGATCTTTGGCGCTGCGTCTACCTCCAAAGCTGTGAGTATTCCTTCTATTCAAATGCGCACAAAACGTACGCTCAGCTAGATTACCTCTTGGGTTCCACGCCTCTGCGCGCGCTCATGACTGACATTGAAATAGGGGTTGCCTCCCTGTCGGACCATGCTCCAGTACTGGCTACCTTCACACTCCCTCCTTTGCAGCGCCCCGCGCGCCTATGGTGCCTCCGCGACGCTCTCCTACACCGCGCAGATGTTGTAGAGCAGGTACAGTGCGCCATCAAGGATTACCTTGCACATAATGCTAATCACGACACTTCCCTCTCGACACAGTGGGCGGCACTTAAAGCGGTCATTCGTGGGGAATTTGTGGCCATCTCCACGGCAGACAACGTGAAGCGTAGCCACAAGAGGGACGATCTCACCCAAAAAACGAAGGAGCTAGAACAGATGCACCAACGAACCGGGGCTCCCAGGGTTTAGCGTCAACTCCGAGCTATGCGACAACAACTTGGTGCGCTAGACCAGGATAGGGCGGAGTTTGCAGCCCTTCGACTGCGCCACACGTACTACACCGGGGGGGACAGGTGCGGCCGCCTCCTGGCCCACAAACTTCAGGAAGCTAGGCAGAGACAAGGGGTTCAGGAAATTCGCCGGAGGGATGGTAGGCAGGTATTGGATGATTCCGAGATTGCCGAAGCCTTTCGCGACTTCTACGCTCAACTCTATACAAGCCTGCCACTGGACAACGCCGCTGGCACTGCTTACCTTGCGGAGGCTGATTTGCCCACCTTAACTCAAGCACAGGCAGACCACTTAGATAGGGAAATTAGACTAGAAGAGGTTACAACTGCCATCTCACGCCTTAAACTAGCTAAATCCCCCGGGCCAGACGGCTACTCAGCTGCCTTTTATAAAACTTTTTGCGCTCAGGTGGCCCCCCTCTTGACTAATCTTTTTAATTCCTTTGCCCAACCAGGGGCGATCCCTGAGGATATGCTCGAAGCAGCCATTGTGGTTATCCCAAAACCAGGGCGAGACTGGACTGTCTGTGGAGCGTATCGCCCCATATCCCTCCTTAACATTGACATTAAATTGTACACCGGAATTCTAGCGGCCCGTCTAGCGCCATACATGCCGGGGCTGATAGACCCGGATCAAGCAGGCTTTATTCCCCACTGCCAGACGAGCGATAACACCAAACGGGCCCTTCACCTCATCGAAAAGGCTACCCGGACGTCAGGGGAGTACATGCTGCTCACTATCGATGCTGAGAAGGCCTTCGATAGGGTCCATTGGCCCTACTTGGAACAAGTGCTCGCACGTGTGGGGCTGGGTGACAAACTTAGAACGCACATCTTAAATTGCTACCGATTCCCCACAGCCACTGGCCGAGTAAACGGTCATACGTCATCCCGCTTCCCGATAGGGAGGGGCACCCGGCAGGGGTGTCCCCTTTCGCCCCTCCTTTTTGCGCTCTATATGGAGCCGTTGGCTCAGCAAATTAGACATAACCCGCTAATAACAGGAATCAAGTTTGGAGGTGATGCCCATACTATTAGTTTATAGGCGGACGACATATTGATCTCACTGTCAAACCCGGTTCTGGCGTTGAGAGCCTGCTTTCTGGAACTGGAAAGCTTTGCGCATGCCTCAGGGTTTAAAGTTAATTGGGACAAGTCCGTGGAGCTTGACCTCTCCCTGTCACCTTCTACTCGGGCGAGTCTCCAGGAGCAGCACCCTGTTCAGTGGTCAGACGACTCGGTCCCCTACTTAGGGATCCAGCTGGCCCCTTCCATTCCGGCTACCGCTGCTATCAACTACGCTCAACTGCGATCACGGATTCGCAAAGAACTGGACCAATGGAAACACTACCCGCTCTCCTGGCTTGGCAGAGTGGCGGCCACCAAAATGACTATATTACCCCAGATTTTCTATATATTCCAAATCCTGCCCATCCGCCCTCCCGCTGGATGGATCCAGCAGACCCAATCTGAGCTTGCACAATTCATATGGCAGGGCCGCAAACCCCGGTTGAAGCACGCTATAGCAGTCCTCTCGCCTGAGGAAGGCGGCCTCGGGGTTCCCGACCTTCAGCTTTATTTCCAGGCGACACAGATGCATTATCTGGTTGAATGGAATCGGCTGGAATCAGAGAAACATTGGCTATTTCAAGACCTTGCTGTGGCCGCCACGCCCCTTCAGAAGGTTCCCTTCCTTCGTAAGACACACAGGCCGCCCAATCTCTATGCATCCTATATTACTCGGGTGTCCCTGGAGGCGTGGGATCGTACTAACATTAAACATAAACTGACTACCTTCCCTTCTCCGCTCACACCAATATTTGATAACCCTGACTTCCAGCCGGGTATGGGTGAGGCAGCGTGTGCACGCTGGCGCTCTTCCGAATGTCGGTCTCTGGGTCATCTCTTCGATGTCGACGGGATCATATCGTTTCAGCAGGTCAAATCGGAATATGGGATCCCTGAAGCCGAGTGACTACGGTACCTCCAGATTCGACACTGGGCACTCCACCCACAAATCAAGCCACATGCTCACCGGCACCTCTCCACATACGAAAAATGGCTTCTCACACGCACTTCGGATAGGAAACTCATCTCCGACTTGTATAAAATGCTATTTAGATAACAGAGCACAGCACAAAAAAAGGTTCAAACTGGTGAACAGCAACCAGTAAGTTGTTTTAAAACCCAAGAAAGATAAGAAAGCGCAGGAATATAAGGAACACACCAAAAAAGTACCTGATGTATCCAGAAAAAAGCGACCAAAGTACGTTTTCCCTAAAACGTGCTCTATGTATAAAAGAATAATAATATTCAAATAACGCCATGAGTCATCAAGTATAGACCTGGATTTGCTCCTGGTCACATGTGTAACTATCCACAAAACTTACTTAGAAACGAAGTCAGGCAGCTGAAGGAAACGTCATGATAAACGCATCAAGAGGCAAGATATCAAACTTGTAAGTTTACACGAGCATTGGTCCAACCTGAAATAAAACGAAGTATGACTAAAACAATCCGTTTAAGGCTCATCGTATGTGAAGCATACAACGTTAAGAATTAACTTACCCTGTCCGGGTCAAAATCCAGCATTCGTTCTCGAAGTGTAAACGGCCGCCATGAAAAAACGCTGCATACATACTGTAGCGTGTCTTAATAACGTGAGAAAACGTAAGCAGAACGCGTTTACGTAATGCGCTTGTCAGCAGTAGCGTGACAGCCATTGTTGTAGTTTCCTAGTATAATCATCGCGAGCCAGATGTCGTTAGGCATGAAATGACCCGTGTAAAGCATAAAGACTAAGTCGTGGAAACCAGACACAGGACTCGTGTACAATATCCATTATAGTAGTGTGGAATTTTATTTAATAGACTTATGGAATGTAAGAGAGTCAAAGTGGGAAACTTAAGTACACCCATGGATAAACGCCACCAGAGTACGGAGTTTAGAGAGGCAGAAACACCAAAATAGCCCTCAGGTTGGAAATAGAAATGAGAAGAGCTACATTAATTGGATCTAATTAAACATTGTATCTTTGAGTCTTGAAAAAATCACATTTAGAAAGCAGTTATATCACAGAACAGCGGTCATTTTCAGGAGGGCAACACCATAAAAACACTGATTAGGAGCGAAATGTATAATCTCAAAAGACATTTTGGCCAGAAATCTCTATTAGATCAAACATGCGAATAGTGTAAGGGAACTCTCCTGTCATTACAATATCATACATTAGATACAAATTGGACAGCATATTAAATCCCAAATATGATCGTATCAGTTTGTACGGGAAAGATATCGTAACTAATGCGAGGGATATAGTTAGTTACAGTAAATGCTCAATCCCTCAAAAATACATACATCTCTTTGTCGATGTTGAGCCCGAACTCTATTGTTCGCAATTTACAAATCCATGAAGCCTCTAATTTCCGGAGGCGGTGAACTTTATCACCTCCTCTTGGGTTATCCGTGACAGTCTCGAGTCCATGAAATTTTACACGAGACAAATCAGCAAGGCCATGTCTAGTGTTAAAATGTACCGCTAATGGTTAAGTCGTGTTCCCATTTCTAATTGCCCTAATGTGCTCCTGTATCCTTTCTTTCACCGGCCTAATTGTGCTGCCCACATAGATGTTCTCGCATACACAGATTATACAGTATACCACGAATTTCGTGTTACAATTTATGAAAGAGTTAATTTTATACTCTGTCTGTGTGTTATATCTAAAATCTTTGATCTTATCCATAGTGTGTGGGCAAACAGAACAATGACCACATTTGTAAAATCCTGCTGGCTGTGTGCCTAACCAATGTGTGTCCCTCCTGTTTTGTTTAGGGTTGTAAAAGCTGGGACTGAGAATGTTCCTCAGGGTTTGGCCACGTTTGTAGATAATGTCAGGTTTCGCACTTATGACTTTGTTGATAACTGGGTCTACTCGTAGAACGTGCCAATGTTTATTCAAAATTTTGTATAGTATGTGGCTGGCGGAATTATACGGAGTCACCAAGGATACCCTGTCTTTGTATTTGTTGCTATTTTTTGACTTGGGTTTGTGTTTTAGCAAATGATCCCGGTTGAGACCAAGGGCTTTTCTTTCCGCTTTTTCTAAAATTTTGGTATTATACCCCCTGGCTTTGAATCTACCAATGGTATCTGTCATTTCTTTCATATAGATTGCATCCTCACTACAGTTACGTCTCAAACGTGTAAGTTCCCCGAGTGGTATGGAGTTAACCTGTGATCTGGGATGTGAAGTGTCAGCGTGCAGGACCGCATTACACGCAGTTGGTTTTCTATGCAATGCAGATAGGATGGAACCTTCTTTGATGTATAATCTCAAGTCAAGGAAAGTAATCTCTTCCCTGCTATATTGATAAGTAAACTGGATGTTATAAGTATTTGAATTGAGAAAAAGATAGAAGTCGTGTAAAAGGTCAGTGTTGCCAGTCCAAATTAGCAACACGTCATCTATGTAGCGGCCCCAATAGATGACGTGATTGATCAGTAAGTCAGGACATTTAGACCAGATGAAAAATTTATCCATCCATCCCACGAACAAGTTCGCAAACGAAGGAGAACATTTTGATCCCATGGCCACCCCTTGGTGTTGTTTAAACCAGCTACCATTATGTAAGAAAACATTATTCTCCAAAACCAGGGTAATTATATCCACAAGCATGGTTGTATGTTCCCATAGAGAGGCGTCCCTTTTTGACAAGAAGTACTTGACCGCTTCTAATCCCACAGCTGAGGGAATAGACGTATAAAGGGAACTGATATCAAGGGTTACAAAGCAACAGTCTTCAGTCCATATAAAGTCATTGAGTTGGTTGAGTAAGTCCTTGGTGTCTAAAATAAAGGATGGTAAGTTTTTAACAAAAGGTTGTAAAAACTGGTCAATATACTCTGAAACATGTTCTGTAGGAGAACCAATGCCTGAGATTATTGGCCTGCCGGGAAGAAAGCCTCCCAGCTTATGAATCTTTGGTAAGACGTATATACATGGTGCCACAGGATTAGGAGTATATAGATATAGGAATATATAGGAATTGAGACCCAGTTCTCTCCATCTCTCAAGATTGCTCTCCAATGTAACTGTTATAGACCTCATCGGATTCGTAGTTAGTGCAGCATATGCATTGGTGTCTGATAGTTGTCGGTCAATCTCAGCAAGATAGTCTTTAGTGTTCATGAGTACCAGGTTACCACCTTTGTCAGCCTCCTTAAAAATCAAATCGGGGAGTTGACTCAAATTACGTAAAGCATGTCTTTCACCACTTGTCAGGTTGTCATTTCTTAGAGGAGCCCTAGACTTATATGTGTCTTCCCAAGTGTATAAGTCTGTAGTTACCAGGCGTTGAAACGTTTCCATCATATTGTCGCTGCCCAATATTGGTTGAAAGATTTTTTTTTTTTTTTTTGTCCTCATACCACCATTATATGCAAATAACAGCCAATCAACCAATCTATTCCTTCCCAGGCTTTTGCGATATATCAATAGTTTCTGCGCTCGTGCCCCTTCCAGTATCCTGGCAGCACAGCCCACGCAGGTGTAATCATTGGACAGATGGGGTTACACACTTATAAAACCATTCCAGTCCTGAAAGGCCACCCAAATCTTAGAATATATATTGGACTCCAGGGCAGTGTCCATTTTTGCTGTTCTTCTTACTGCTTGTAACCAGTCCAACCCTTGTGGTGGGGTGGGTTCTATCCATTTTTTACAAATTTCCCGCCTAGCGAGAAGAATTAGATAAAATAGCAAAGCCTTTTTATCCCCAGTAATAGCACTACATGGCTTATCTTCGACCCCCAGCATTATCAATAAGAGGCTAACTTTGATGTTTGTGTGAAAAATTTCGTTGATTATCTTTTCCACCTCAAACCAATACTCCTCTAACTGAGGACATTCAAAAACATGTGCTTATCATTAGCGCTCAATGCTCTACACCTGCGACATTTGGGGGGGTAACAATTACAAACTTTGCTAATTTTTGTGGAGTCCAGTAAAGTCTATTTGCCGTAAAGAAGTGATTCCTCTTCAAATTCGATGGTTTAACCGTTTTGTAAAGCAACTTGAAAGAAAGCTGCCATAATTTTTGTGGCTCAGGAATCTGCATAACTTCGTCCCATATTTCATAGGGGGCTTTGATTTTTCCTCCTCGGAAATCAATAGTGCATGGTACCAGCCGCTTATTTCCTTCTTCGCTATAGTTTCGTTCTTTAACTTTTTCGAACTCCCAAAGACTCTTAGTCTCATGCCTATTCGCCTCCCCCAGCACTTCAACTGTAGAAATTTAAACCGAGACAGGGATCCCCTGTCTTGCTCAATAATACTTCCCATGGGACCACTTCATCCATCACTATCAGGTCCCCCCAGACCTCTATTCCTGCCCTCCTCAGTGGGATACTCAGTTGGTCCTGCAAACATTCAGGCGTACCAGGTGAGTCCCATATTGGAGCCTCTCCTGAATAATATCCGATTCCTAATATGTTCCTGATCTTTACCCACAAAATCAAAGCTGCCTTCAACATCTTTAGTTTTACTTTTTTGAAAAACTTCTTTGCACCAAACTTAAACAAAAATCCCTTCCCGCCCCACTCTTTAATCATCTCTTCACACAGACCCCCCACACCCTGTGCCCTGGCGTGCATAATAAAACCCTACAGTTTTTAAACTGGAATGCCATACAGTATAATTTTATGTCTGGTAATGCGAGCCCTCCTTCTGCCAATTTTCGCCTTAACTTCTTCCAGGACATACGTGCTCCCCTATCTGCCCAAACAAAACTGCCCAATTTACCCTGTATTTTATCAATTAGTCTACTCGGGAACGTTAGGGGTATACAATTAAAAAGAAATGTAAGCTTCGGCAGAATCACCATTTTGATCAAATTGACCCTTCCATATACCGTTAACGGAAGATTCTTCCACCTAGTTAGTGTTCTCTCTATTTCCTTTGTGATTCTTTCGAGATTATGCTGTGGAATATCCTGCACTGTATTAAGAATGTTTATCCCTAAATACCTAATCTCTTTTTGTACACTCCCCCTCCAGTCTGGGATGTTCCAACTCATGACCCCGGTTTTTTCTCTATTTACTAGATATCCAGACAGGGCCCCAAATTCATCCGCCAATTGCTCTATCCTTGGGATTGTTGCAGCCGGGTCTGCTGTATAAATGATTAAATCGTCTGCGTATAAGGAGATTTTCTTTTCAAACAGACCTGTATGGAAAGCCTTCACCTGGTTATCCTGGCGAAGCGCCTGAGCAAATGGCTCGATATATAGATCAAATAACAGGGGTGAAATTGGGCAGCTCTGTCGTGTCCCTCTCGTGATCATAAAACTCTTAGTAAGGACTCCATTTAAAAGAATCCTAGCTGTAGAACAGTTGTATAATGTTTTTAATGTAATTATAAAGTCTGGCCCAAATCCCATATGTTCTAAGACTACCCATAAATATTCCCAACGAACTCGGTCAAACGCCTTAGCGGCGTCCAATGTGACCACCGCCAAGGGAGCAGATCTTTCTATGGCTATGTCAATGCATCCTATTAGTTGTTGAGTCAACTCACACATTTGCCTTCCGGGGATAAACCCCTTCTGGTCCTCATGTATTAGTTGGGGTATTACTCTGGATAGCCTCCCTGCCAAAATGCTGACAAAGATTTTATAGTCAGCATTTAGCAGGGATATTGGCCGATATGATTCAGCCTTAACCGGGTCCTTAGCAGGTTTCAGTATTAAGACTATAGAGGCTTCACGTCATGATTCTGGGGCCTGCACTCCCCCTTTATATATCAAATTAAACAACTTCTCCCAGATAGGTAATATTTCTTCAACTATATTTTTATATACTTCCGCCGGGAGAGCATCAAGCCCTGCCGCCTTCCCATTTTTAGACTTTTTATTGCTCCTTTTATCTCTTCCTCTGTGATTGGTGCTTCCAGTATTTCTTTCCCTTCTTCACTCAAGAACGGAAGATCAAGCGAGTTGAGCCAGCATCTGATCTTTGTGGTATCAGAGATACTATTTTCCGTATAAAGCTGTGAAAATAATGTAACTATGTGCTCCTGCATGGAGTCCCAGCTATCCAACTTTCCTCCTGTTTCTCTATTAAGTTCTTTTATTTCATTCCTTGACCTTTCCACTCTCGCTTTCCAGGCAAGCAAAGCACCTGCTTTTTCACCATATTCAAATTCCTTTATATTTGCCGCTTGCCATCTAGCTTTACACTTTTGCTCTATTTTTATTTTAAATTCTAGTTGTACCTCATTTAATTTCTCTTCCGTCCTTGTTTTTTCTTCCCCCATACACATAGAGTATAGAGCCTCCTCTAAAATCCCAATCTTCTTTTCCATATTCCCTAATTCTATACGTGCTTTCCGGTTTTCTGATGAAGTTAGGCTTTTAGAATACCCCGGATATATGCCTTGAAGGCATCCCAAACAATACCCAAGGGGGCAGTATCTAGATTATTGACAAAGTATTCAGTTGTTGCTTCCTTCAGAGCTATCTCAACCCCCTCTTCTAGGAGCAATGCACGTCTTAAAGTCCATCTCCTAGGTGGTTGCGGCCCCAGAGCTTGTATGGTTATCATTACAGACGAGTGATCTGAAATATGGGCAGGGAAATGCTTGATCTCCTTGATATTTGCTGCAAAAGATCTATCCACTAAAAAATAGTCGAGTCTCGAAAAGTGGTGATGTTTTTGCTATGGTACGTGTACCCCCTTGTCTTTCCCTTCAAATATCTCCATACATCCACTAAATTAAAATCACGTATCATGCTTTTTAGGGCGTTTCTCATTCTGGGAAGACCACTGACTCATTGTCAGTGAAATTGCTCTCCCACCCTCGCAGCTCCACCATTAAGTGAGGCCTGCCACTGCCCCTGCATTCTCGAGTGTTGGTGATTGAGGCCCTCCTCCACCCGCAGGTTTCCCTGCGCCTCATCCCTGGTGGTCCAGTGGACCTCTGTCTCCTTCCTCTAACTCTGCTCTTTCACTCGTTTTTCTACCCTTTTTTATCTTTCACCTTTCTGCACTTTTCTGCATCTCTGCTCTTTTGTGCCTTATTTCTGCTCATTTTCCCTTCCTCTCGCTCTGCCCTTTCACTTGTTTTCACTCGTTTTTCTACCCTTTTTATCTTTCACCTTTCTGCACTTTTCTGCATCTCTGCTCTTTTGTGCCTTATTTCTGCTCATTTTCCCTTCCTCTCGCTCTGCCCTTTCACTAGTTTTCACTCGTTTTTCTACCCTCTTTTATCTTTCACCTTTCTGCATCTCTGCTCTTTTGTGCCTTATTTCTGCCTATTTTCCCTTTTTTCTTTATCCCTTATTTCCTCCCTTTACCTTTCCCCGCCGCTGCTGCCCCCTCCCCCCAGCGCGACCGGCCAATCCAGCTCCCCTCCCCGCTCCCGCCTCCCAGCTGTCCAGCCCTCCCCGACCCCTACTTAATGGCGACCACTGCGGGGACAGGCGAGCAAGACCACTGACTCATTGTCAGTGAAATTGCTCTCCCACCCTCGCAGCTCCACCATTAAGTGAGGCCTGCCCCTGCCCCTGCACTCTCGAGTGTTGGTGATCGAGGCCCTCCTCCACCCGCAGGTTTCCCTGCGCCTCATCCCTGGTGGTCCAGTGGACCTCTGTCTCCTTCCTCTAACTCTGCTCTTTCACTCGTTTTTCTACCCTTTTTATCTTTCACCTTTCTGCACTTTTCTGCATCTCTGCTCTTTTGTGCCTTATTTCTGCTCATTTTCCCTTCCTCTCGCTCTGCCCTTTCACTTGTTTTCACTCGTTTTTCTACCCTCTTTTATCTTTCACCTTTCTGCACTTTTCTGCATCTCTGCTCTTTTGTGCCTTATTTCTGCTCATTTTCCCTTCCTCTCGCTCTGCCCTTTCACTAGTTTTCACTCGTTTTTCTACCCTCTTTTATCTTTCACCTTTCTGCATCTCTGTTCTTTTGTGCCTTATTTCTGCCTATTTTCCCTTTTTTCTTTATCCCTTATTTCCTCCTTTTACCTTTCCCCGCCGCTGCTGCCCCCGCGACCCCTCCCCCCAGCGCGACCGGCCAATCCAGCTCCCCTCCCCGCTCCCGCCTCCCAGCTGTCCAGCCCTCCCGACCCCTACTTAATGGCGGCCACTGCGGGGACAGGCGAGCAAGACCACTGACTCATTGTCAGTGAAATTGCTCTCCCACCCTCGCAGCTCCACCATTAAGTGAGGCCTGCCCCTGCCCCTGCACTCTCGAGTGTTGGTGATCGAGGCCCTCCTCCACCCGCAGGTTTCCCTGCGCCTCATCCCTGGTGGTCCAGTGGACCTCTGTCTCCTTCCTCTAACTCTGCTCTTTCACTCGTTTTTCTACCCTTTTTATCTTTCACCTTTCTGCACTTTTCTGCATCTCTGCTCTTTTGTGCCTTATTTCTGCTCATTTTCCCTTCCTCTCGCTCTGCCCTTTCACTTGTTTTCACTCGTTTTTCTACCCTCTTTTATCTTTCACCTTTCTGCACTTTTCTGCATCTCTGCTCTTTTGTGCCTTATTTCTGCTCATTTTCCCTTCCTCTCGCTCTGCCCTTTCACTAGTTTTCACTCGTTTTTCTACCCTCTTTTATCTTTCACCTTTCTGCATCTCTGCTCTTTTGTGCCTTATTTCTGCCTATTTTCCCTTTTTTCTTTATCCCTTATTTCCTCCTTTTACCTTTCCCCGCCGCTGCTGCCCCCGCGACCCCTCCCCCCAGCGCGACCGGCCAATCCAGCTCCCCTCCCCGCTCCCGCCTCCCAGCTGTCCAGCCCTCCCCGACCCCTACTTAATGGCGGCCACTGCGGGGACAGGCGAGCAAGACCACTGACTCATTGTCAGTGAAATTGCTCTCCCACCCTCGCAGCTCCACCATTAAGTGAGGCCTGCCCCTGCCCCTGCACTCTCGAGTGTTGGTGATCGAGGCGCTCCTCCACCCGCAGGTTTCCCTGCGCCTCATCCCTGGTGGTCCAGTGGACCTCTGTCTCCTTCCTCTAACTCTGCTCTTTCACTCGTTTTTCTACCCTTTTTTATCTTTCACCTTTCTGCACTTTTCTGCATCTCTGCTCTTTTGTGCCTTATTTCTGCTCATTTTCCCTTCCTCTCGCTCTGCCCTTTCACTTGTTTTCACTCGTTTTTCTACCCACTTTTATCTTTCACCTTTCTGCACTTTTCTGCATCTCTGCTCTTTTGTGCCTTATTTCTGCTCATTTTCCCTTCCTCTCGCTCTGCCCTTTCACTAGTTTTCACTCGTTTTTCTACCCTCTTTTATCTTTCACCTTTCTGCATCTCTGCTCTTTTGTGCTTTATTTCTGCCTATTTTCCCTTTTTTCTTTATCCCTTATTTCCTCCTTTTACCTTTCCCCGCCGCTGCTGCCCACGCGGCCCCTCCCCCCCAGCGCGACCGGCCAATCCAGCTCCCCTCCCGCCTCCCAGCTGTCCAGCCCTCCCCGACCCCTACTTAATGGCGGCCACTGCGGGGACAGGCGAGCAAGACCACTGACTCATTGTCAGTGAAATTGCTCTCCCACCCTCGCAGCTCCACCATTAAGTGAGGCCTGCCCCTGCCCCTGCACTCTCGAGTGTTGGTGATCGAGGCCCTCCTCCACCCGCAGGTTTCCCTGCGCCTCATCCCTGGTGGTCCAGTGGACCTCTGTCTCCTTCCTCTAACTCTGCTCTTTCACTCGTTTTTCTACCCTTTTTATCTTTCACCTTTCTGCACTTTTCTGCATCTCTGCTCTTTTGTGCCTTATTTCTGCTCATTTTCCCTTCCTCTCGCTCTGCCCTTTCACTTGTTTTCACTCGTTTTTCTACCCTCTTTTATCTTTCACCTTTCTGCACTTTTCTGCATCTCTGCTCTTTTGTGCCTTATTTCTGCTCATTTTCCCTTCCTCTCGCTCTGCCCTTTCACTAGTTTTCACTCGTTTTTCTACCCTCTTTTATCTTTCACCTTTCTGCATCTCTGCTCTTTTGTGCCTTATTTCTGCCTATTTTCCCTTTTTTCTTTATCCCTTATTTCCTCCTTTTACCTTTCCCCGCCGCTGCTGCCCCCGCGACCCCTCCCCCCCAGCGCGACCGGCCAATCCAGCTCCCCTCCCCGCCTCCCAGCTGTCCAGCCCTCCCTGACCCCTACTTAATGGCGGCCACTGCGGGGACAGGCGAGCAAGACCACTGACTCATTGTCAGTGAAATTGCTCTCCCACCCTCGCAGCTCCACCATTAAGTGAGGCCTGCCCCTGCACTCTCGAGTGTTGGTGATCGAGGCCCTCCTCCACCCGCAGGTTTCCCTGCGCCTCATCCCTGGTGGTCCAGTGGACCTCTGTCTCCTTCCTCTAACTCTGCTCTTTCACTCGTTTTTCTACCCTTTTTTATCTTTCACCTTTCTGCACTTTTCTGCATCTCTGCTCTTTTGTGCCTTATTTCTGCTCATTTTCCCTTCCTCTCGCTCTGCCCTTTCACTTGTTTTCACTCGTTTTTCTACCCTCTTTTATCTTTCACCTTTCTGCACTTTTCTGCATCTCTGCTCTTTTGTGCCTTATTTCTGCTCATTTTCCCTTCCTCTCGCTCTGCCCTTTCACTAGTTTTCACTCGTTTTTCTACCCTCTTTTATCTTTCACCTTTCTGCATCTCTGCTCTTTTGTGCCTTATTTCTGCCTATTTTCCCTTTTTCTTTATCCCTTATTTCCTCCTTTTACCTTTCCCCGCCGCTGCTGCCCCCGCGACCCCTCCCCCCAGCGCGACCGGCCAATCCAGCTCCCCTCCCCGCTCCCGCCTCCCAGCTGTCCAGCCCTCCCCGACCCCTACTTAATGGCGGCCACTGCGGGGACAGGCGAGCAAGACCACTGACTCATTGTCAGTGAAATTGCTCTCCCACCCTCGCAGCTCCACCATTAAGTGAGGCCTGCCCCTGCCCCTGCACTCTCGAGTGTTGGTGATCGAGGCGCTCCTCCACCCGCAGGTTTCCCTGCGCCTCATCCCTGGTGGTCCAGTGGACCTCTGTCTCCTTCCTCTAACTCTGCTCTTTCACTCGTTTTTCTACCCTTTTTATCTTTCACCTTTCTGCACTTTTCTGCATCTCTGCTCTTTTGTGCCTTATTTCTGCTCATTTTCCCTTCCTCTCGCTCTGCCCTTTCACTTGTTTTCACTCGTTTTTCTACCCTCTTTTATCTTTCACCTTTCTGCACTTTTCTGCATCTCTGCTCTTTTGTGCCTTATTTCTGCTCATTTTCCCTTCCTCTCGCTCTGCCCTTTCACTAGTTTTCACTCGTTTTTCTACCCTCTTTTATCTTTCACCTTTCTGCATCTCTGCTCTTTTGTGCCTTATTTCTGCCTATTTTCCCTTTTTTCTTTATCCCTTATTTCCTCCTTTTACCTTTCCCCGCCGCTGCTGCCCCCGCGACCCCTCCCCCCCAGCGCGACCGGCCAATCCAGCTCCCCTCCCGCCTCCCAGCTGTCCAGCCCTCCCCGACCCCTACTTAATGGCGGCCACTGCGGGGACAGGCGAGCAAGACCACTGACTCATTGTCAGTGAAATTGCTCTCCCACCCTCGCAGCTCCACCATTAAGTGAGGCCTGCCCCTGCCCCTGCACTCTCGAGTGTTGGTGATCGAGGCCCTCCTCCACCCGTAGGTTTCCCTGCGCCTCATCCCTGGTGGTCCAGTGGACCTCTGTCTCCTTCCTCTAACTCTGCTCTTTCACTCGTTTTTCTACCCTTTTTATCTTTCACCTTTCTGCACTTTTCTGCATCTCTGCTCTTTTGTGCCTTATTTCTGCTCATTTTCCCTTCCTCTCGCTCTGCCCTTTCACTTGTTTTCACTCGTTTTTCTACCCTCTTTTATCTTTCACCTTTCTGCACTTTTCTGCATCTCTGCTCTTTTGTGCCTTATTTCTGCTCATTTTCCCTTCCTCTTGCTCTGCTGCCCTTTCACTAGTTTTCACTCGTTTTTCTACCCTCTTTTATCTTTCACCTTTCTGCATCTCTGCTCTTTTGTGCCTTATTTCTGCCTATTTTCCCTTTTTTCTTTATCCCTTATTTCCTCCTTTTACCTTTCCCGCCGCTGCTGCCCCCGCGACCCCTCCCCCAGCGCGACCGGCCAATCCAGCTCCCCTCCCCGCTCCCGCCTCCCAGCTGTCCAGCCCTCCCGACCCCTACTTAATGGCGGCCACTGCGGGGACAGGCGAGCAAGACCACTGACTCATTGTCAGTGAAATTGCTCTCCCACCCTCGCAGCTCCACCATTAAGTGAGGCCTGCCCCTGCCCCTGCACTCTCGAGTGTTGGTGATCGAGGCCCTCCTCCACCCGCAGGTTTCCCTGCGCCTCATCCCTGGTGGTCCAGTGGACCTCTGTCTCCTTCCTCTAACTCTGCTCTTTCACTCGTTTTTCTACCCTTTTTATCTTTCACCTTTCTGCACTTTTCTGCATCTCTGCTCTTTTGTGCCTTATTTCTGCTCATTTTCCCTTCCTCTCGCTCTGCCCTTTCACTTGTTTTCACTCGTTTTTCTACCCTCTTTTATCTTTCACCTTTCTGCACTTTTCTGCATCTCTGCTCTTTTGTGCCTTATTTCTGCTCATTTTCCCTTCCTCTCGCTCTGCCCTTTCACTAGTTTTCACTCGTTTTTCTACCCTCTTTTATCTTTCACCTTTCTGCATCTCTGCTCTTTTGTGCCTTATTTCTGCCTATTTTCCCTTTTTTCTTTATCCCTTATTTCCTCCTTTTACCTTTCCCCGCCGCTGCTGCCCCCGCGACCCCTCCCCCCAGCGCGACCGGCCAATCCAGCTCCCCTCCCCGCTCCCGCCTCCCAGCTGTCCAGCCCTCCCCGACCCCTACTTAATGGCGGCCACTGCGGGGACAGGCGAGCAAGACCACTGACTCATTGTCAGTGAAATTGCTCTCCCACCCTCGCAGCTCCACCATTAAGTGAGGCCTGCCCCTGCCCCTGCACTCTCGAGTGTTGGTGATCGAGGCGCTCCTCCACCCGCAGGTTTCCCTGCGCCTCATCCCTGGTGGTCCAGTGGACCTCTGTCTCCTTCCTCTAACTCTGCTCTTTCACTCGTTTTTCTACCCTTTTTATCTTTCACCTTTCTGCACTTTTCTGCATCTCTGCTCTTTTGTGCCTTATTTCTGCTCATTTTCCCTTCCTCTCGCTCTGCCCTTTCACTAGTTTTCACTCGTTTTTCTACCCTCTTTTATCTTTCACCTTTCTGCATCTCTGCTCTTTTGTGCTTTATTTCTGCCTATTTTCCCTTTTTCTTTATCCCTTATTTCCTCCTTTTACCTTTCCCCGCCGCTGCTGCCCCCGCGACCCCTCCCCCCAGCGCGACCGGCCAATCCAGCTCCCCTCGCTCCGCCTCCCAGCTGTCCAGCCCTCCCTGACCCCTACTTAATGGCGGCCACTGCGGGGACAGGCGAGCAAGACCACTGACTCATTGTCAGTGAAATTGCTCTCCCACCCTCGCAGCTCCACCATTAAGTGAGGCCTGCCCCTGCCCCTGCACTCTCGAGTGTTGGTGATCGAGGCCCTCCTCCACCCGCAGGTTTCCTGCGCCTCATCCCTGGTGGTCCAGTGGACCTCTGTCTCCTTCCTCTAACTCTGCTCTTTCACTCGTTTTTCTACCCTTTTTTATCTTTCACCTTTCTGCACTTTTCTGCATCTCTGCTCTTTTGTGCCTTATTTCTGCTCATTTTCCCTTCCTCTCGCTCTGCCCTTTCACTTGTTTTCACTCGTTTTTCTACCCTCTTTTATCTTTCACCTTTCTGCACTTTTCTGCATCTCTGCTCTTTTGTGCCTTATTTCTGCTCATTTTCCCTTCCTCTCGCTCTGCCCTTTCACTAGTTTTCACTCGTTTTCTACCCTCTTTTATCTTTCACCTTTCTGCATCTCTGCTCTTTTGTGCCTTATTTCTGCCTATTTTCCCTTTTTTCTTTATCCCTTATTTCCTCCTTTTACCTTTCCCCGCCGCTGCTGCCCCCGCGACCCCTCCCCCCAGCGCGACCGGCCAATCCAGCTCCCCTCCCCGCTCCCGCCTCCCGGCTGTCCAGCCCTCCCCGACCCCTACTTAATGGCGGCCACTGCGGGGACAGGCGAGCAAGACCACTGACTCATTGTCAGTGAAATTGCTCTCCCACCCTCGCAGCTCCACCATTAAGTGAGGCCTGCCCCTGCCCCTGCACTCTCGAGTGTTGGTGATCGAGGCGCCTCCTCCACCCGCAGGTTTCCCTGCGCCTCATCCCTGGTGGTCCAGTGGACCTCTGTCTCCTTCCTCTAACTCTGCTCTTTCACTCGTTTTTCTACCCTTTTTTATCTTTCACCTTTCTGCACTTTTCTGCATCTCTGCTCTTTTGTGCCTTATTTCTGCTCATTTTCCCTTCCTCTCGCTCTGCCCTTTCACTTGTTTTCACTCGTTTTTCTACCCTCTTTTATCTTTCACCTTTCTGCACTTTTCTGCATCTCTGCTCTTTTGTGCCTTATTTCTGCTCATTTTCCCTTCCTCTCGCTCTGCCCTTTCACTAGTTTTCACTCGTTTTTCTACCCTCTTTTATCTTTCACCTTTCTGCATCTCTGCTCTTTTGTGCCTTATTTCTGCCTATTTTCCCTTTTTTCTTTATCCCTTATTTCCTCCTTTTACCTTTCCCCGCCGCTGCTGCCCCCGCGACCCCTCCCCCCAGCGCGACCGGCCAATCCAGCTCCCCTCCCGCTCCGCCTCCCAGCTGTCCAGCCCTCCCCGACCCCTACTTAATGGCGGCCACTGCGGGGACAGGCGAGCAAGACCACTGACTCATTGTCAGTGAAATTGCTCTCCCACCCTCGCAGCTCCACCATTAAGTGAGGCCTGCCCCTGCCCCTGCACTCTCGAGTGTTGGTGATCGAGGCCCTCCTCCACCCGTAGGTTTCCCTGCGCCTCATCCCTGGTGGTCCAGTGGACCTCTGTCTCCTTCCTCTAACTCTGCTCTTTCACTCGTTTTTCTACCCTTTTTTATCTTTCACCTTTCTGCACTTTTCTGCATCTCTGCTCTTTTGTGCCGAAGGCGCGTCAAAGGCAAGCCCGTCTGCGCCTGTCCGCGACCCGACCGCGACCAGCGCCAGGAACCCTGGACCTCCGCCCGCCAACGCTACGACCCAGCAGCACTCCACGCACTCAACCCAGGCCGCAACAACAACTGCAAGCTACCATCACCAGCCGACTCCCACGGACCCTTCAGCTGTCACCGCTGCCGGCACACCTGCAGCACCGCCAAGAACACGGATCCAGCACAACCCGCCCACAAGAACACAACTGAACCGAAGACCCTGCAATGCATCCTCCTCAACGTCCGATCCCTCCACAAACACGCCACAGAAATCTGGGACCTCCTCGACAGCACCACCCCGGACGTAGCGTTCTTCACCGAAACCTGGACAAACACCACCTCGGGACCGGACATCGCCATCCCCCAAGGATACAAGATCTCCAGGAAGGACCGCCCCACCCGCCCAGGAGGAGGAATCGCCATCGTCCACAAATCCAGCCTCCGCCTGAGCACACTCCCTGACGAGCCCACAGAACTGATGGAACACCTTCACTTCAAGATACTGGCCAGCCCCACCGCCACCCTCTGAGGAACCCTCATCTACTGACCCCCTAGACCCCGCGGACCCTTCGCCAACTCCATCACGGACATTATCTCCCCGCAGGCCATCGCATCCACCAACTACACCCTGCTGGGAGACCTCAACTTCCACCTCGACAACCAACTGGACCCCAACACCACATCCCTCCTGGACAACCTCCACAACATTGGACTGCGCCAGATCGTGACCGAGCCCACGCACTCAGCAGGACACACCCTCGACTCCCTCTTCACTACAGGAAACTCCATTACCTTCAGCCACACCACCGAACTCCCATGGACCGACCATCGTTGCGTCCACTTCACCTTCAGAACACCCACCATCCACAGACACCAGCACCTGCTTCCACGAAGAAACTGGACCAAAATCACCGACGACCAGCTCACCTCCTCACTCAACAACTCCACCCCAACCATCGCGGAAAACGACGACCTCAACACCGCAGCCCGAACCCTGCATAGATGGATCACGGACAGCACCAACACCATAGCCCCCCTCAAGAAAAACAACAATACCCGCGCCAAGAAAGCCAGATGGTTTACCACCGAACTTCGAGAGTCCAGAAGCACATGCCGCCACCTCGAAAAGGCCTGGAGGAACACCAAATCCACAGAAGCCCACGACAACTTCAGAGCCGCCACCAACGCCCACCATCAACTCATCAGAGAAACGAGGAAAAAAGCGATTGAAGACAGAATCTCCACCCACGCGCACAACAGCAAGGAACTCTTCAGCATCATCAAGGAGTTCACCCAACCCACTAGCGAGTCTACCGACATCCCTCCCTCACAAGACCTCTGCGACAAACTCAGCACCTTTTTCCACCACAAAATCAAGAGCATCTACGACAACTTCGACGAAGACAACCAACACACTGAACCCTCACCAACCACCCCCGACACCCGGAAACCAGCGATTGACGACTGGACAGCCCTCACCACGGAAGACACACTGAAGGCAATGAAGTCAATCCACTCAGGGGCCCCCACGGACCCCTGCCCCACCACATCTTCAACAGAGCCGCCGACACCATCGCACCCATGCTCCGCCACACCATCAACCGCTCCCTGGCGACCGCCTGGTTCCCCGACGACTGGAAACACGCCTGAGGTCAACCCCCTCCTAAAGAAACCCTCAGCGGACCCCACCGACCTCAAAAACTACAGACCCATCTCCCTGCTCCCGTTCCCAGCGAAAGTCATCGAGAAAGCCATCAACAGCCAACTCGCCACATTCATTGAAGAACACAACATCCTCGACTCCTCCCAATCCGGCTTCAGAAAAAACCACAGTACGGAAACCGCCCTCCTCGCCGCAACAGACGACATCCGCACCCTACTGGACAAAGGAGAAACAGTAGCCCTCATCCTCCTTGACCTATCAGCGGCGTTCGACACAGTCTCCCACCGCACCCTAATACGCAGACTCTACGACGCAGGAATCCAGGACAAGGCCCTCGACTGGATCCGCTCCTTCCTCTCCGGCAGGACGC
Source organism: Calotriton arnoldi (assembly GCA_963921515.1). Classification (NCBI taxonomy): domain Eukaryota; kingdom Metazoa; phylum Chordata; class Amphibia; order Caudata; family Salamandridae; genus Calotriton; species Calotriton arnoldi. Next base: position 144,613 of record CAWUFW010009236.1, on the reverse strand, counting down.
AGTGGGTCAGACTCCCCCCTTTCCTCTCGGACCCCACACCTACCACCTGTGGAGTCCCCCAGGGCTCCTCCCTCAGCCCGACGCTCTTCAACGTCTACATGGCCCCACTCGCCCCCATCGTCAGAACCTACGGACTCAACATCGTGTCATACGCAGACGACACCCAGCTCATCCTCTCCCTATCCAACGAGCCCAACACCGCCAGACGCAACTTTCGAGAAGGCATGGAAGCCGTCGCCAAATGGATGAAAAACAGCTGCCTACAACTAAACACCAACAAAACAGAAGTACTCATCATGGGCCCAAACCCCGATGCCTGGAGCGACACCTGGTGGCCCCCCGCCCTCGGAAACCCGCCAACCCCCACGGACCACGCACGCAACCTGGGAATCATCCTGGACTCCGAGCTCAAAATGGACCGCCAGATCAACTCTGTCTCGTCTTCCTACTTCCACACCCTCCGCCTCCTTCGTAAGACCTTCAAATGGATCCCCCTCGAACACCGAAAGACCGTCACTCACGCCCTGGTCACCCAGCAGACTCGACTACGGCAACGCACTCTACGTCGGAATAAACAAAAACCTCACCCGCAAGCTACAGAACATCCAGAACGCCGCCGCAAGACTGGTCCTCAACCTGCCAAAACACTGCCACATCTCCCAGCACCTGCGCACACTCCACTGGCTCCCTGTCGAGGTGAGAATCACCTTCAAGATGCTCACCCACGCACACAAGGCCCTCCACGGCACCGAACCAGCATACCTGAACAGCCGACTCAAATTCCACGCACCCCAAAGGACCCTACGATCAGCCCAGCTCTCCTACGCCGTGGTCCCCCGCACCAGAAAGACCAGATCGGGAGGCCGCTCCTTCTCCTTCCTCGCGGACAAAGCATGGAACGCCCTTCCGCTCCACCTCAGACAGACAACATCGCTCCCCATCTTCGCAAGAAACCTCAAAACCTGGCTTTTTGACAGACCCCCTCCTTGATGGATGGAACCTGCACCCCCCCCAGCGCCTTGAGACCCTTACGGGTGAGTAGTCACGCTTTAACAAACCCCTGATTGATTGATTGATTGAGCTTTTGGGCCCAGGGGGACCCTCTAGGGAATATTTGTGCTAGGGCCAGAAGACCTGTCCCATTCTTAAAAGCCTGAGACATCAAGCTGCTGACCAGGACAAGGGAAGTGTCACTGGTTCCCAGAGGACCTATTAGGAGGAGGGACTCGAATACACTGAGGCCAGGGACCCCAAACCTGGTGCCACTAGGAGAGTTTCTCCTAACATTGGCCAATGACATTCCCCTAGCTGAGTATCTTGGCCACACCAAAACGTGGAGTAGGTTGGTGAACCACTTCCTACTAGTTTTGAAAATTTTGTGAAGCTTCGTCAAACGGCCTCAAAGTTATTATCAACACAAAAAGACGCTTCACCTATGGAAGCCAGGACCTAACTGCCAGTGGTTTGTGTATATATATATATATATATATATTCACTGAAAAAACCATAGGTTTCAGGGACGTTATAGTTACTTGCACATTTTACTCGTACAAAACCATAGAATTTCGGCCGTTATAGTTAGTTGAGCTAACTATAACTCACGCCCCCACAATGCACTGCTGATGACGTCACATATTACATCATTCATGACATGGTCAGTGACATCACTGATGACATCTCAAATGACATCACTGATGACATCACTGATTACATCATCCACGTGAAAATCTGATGCACCTCCTTAATAAAACCTTTGATACACCCATTCTAAAATACAGACTACCATTTTCGAAACAATACAGACACCAATACCAGTTACTACATACGCACGCACTGATTCCTAGGTCTACACACACATCCACTCATTCACCCATAAAGTCACTCATACATGCAGTGACTCATCAATACAACACTATTATAGGCACTCATATACCTATACAAACACTCACACACCGCCACTCATCCAGAGTTACTCACACATGTAGTCAGTCATGCAAAGAATCAATCACACTTCTATTTACTCAGCTATACAGTTATACACACACAACCTCACTTATTCATAGTGATATTAACATATACTTACTCTCTTATACAATCACTGATACAAGTACGCACTCATCCATACAGCACTCTCACAATCACTGACTCTCACGTATAGTCATTTATATACTCCAACTCTCTCATGCACTGCATTTTACATATGTAGTTACTTGGACATGTAGCACTGAGATATCCATTCACTCACCAACACACCCATACACACACTCACCCACCCATACAGCTATTTCCACATGCACTCTTGAACCCATACACCCAGTGAATAAAGAACTCACACAACTATGCACAAAGTCACACACCTCCCACCCACTCACACACACTCAGGCACCCATACAAATACTCAGGCAACCAATCAATAACCCATATAGACACTCATGTAGCTACTCATCAACCAATGCAGCAGCTTACACAGCAATAGACAGACTGATACAGACATTCACACAGTTTAGTCACTAATCCATGAATTCAGTAAGAGACATTTAATCACTGACTTATACAGTCAGTCACACACCTACTAAATCCTCCATCCACACACTTATACAGCCACTCATTCTACCTTGGCCAATATATTTACAAAACATATTTAAACTTTACAGAAACACACAGTCACTGGATGATGTCATCAGTGATGTCATCAGTGATGTCATTTGAGATGTCATCAGTGATGTCACTGACCATGTCATGAAAGATGTAATATGTGACGTCATCAGCAGTGCATTGTGGGGGCGTGAGTTATAGTTAGCTCAACTAACTATAACGGCTGAATTTCTATGGTTTTGTACAAGTGAAATGTGCAAGTAACTATAGCGTCCCTGAAACCTATGGTTTTTTCAGTGAATTTCAAAGGTTTTTAACATGATAATTTGTAACTATAACGTCCCTGAAACCTATGTTTTTTTCAGTGAATTTCAAAGGTTTTTTAAATGCTAATTTCTAATTATAATGTTCATTAAACCTATCTGCTGTGCGATCCAAACACAAGCTGGTGCTTGTAGTGTTGTGGACAGTGGACGCAACAATGTTACCTCAGGCAGTGGGGAAGATCTCGTTCATGAACCTGTGTCGTTGCCCCCTGTAAGCGGAAGCGCAGTGGGCTGGTCCAACGTACGCCACTCCAGCGTAGAAGTGTGAATAAATAGGCCGGGGTTCTGGGCGTGGTTCACTTGTGTGAAAGCCAACGCGTCTGCCAGAGCGGCGACACTCACCCTGCCACGTGGCTGCCGCCATGACCGCGGGCCTCCTCGACACAAGCCCCCTGCGAACACAGCGGCACAGCACTGCACAGTTATGTCTGTACAGACTACTGCCTTCGATCTACACTGCGGACAGCAGGGCTCACAATTCAGATTGAGTCGCGATTGCAGATGACTCAGTCCAGTAGGCAAGACACATTGTTCCCAGCGCGGCCCGCCCGGACCACGCATCATCGCAGGCTGCGTACACGCTGAGCGCCAGAGGTACCACTAACTCACTGCACCACAAGTAAACGCCACGTGGCCTTATTAAGGTAGAATTCATTAAACAAAACACATTCCTACCAGTGCGGCCCACACGGACCACGCATCATCGCAGGATGCGCACACGCTGAGTGCTTCAGGTGCCACTAGCTCACTGCACCATAAGTTATCACCACGTACCCTTAAACCTACATAATATCCTTTTAGTATCCTTGCTTCAAGAACTTTTTTGATATCAATTATAGCTTTAGTACAATGACCAAATTCATCTTGCAAGTCCAAAGGAAGTCTTGAGAAATATACCCTGCTGGATACTTTGTAGCAGGAAAGGGAGCCCTTCACGCGGGCGTTTTGGCTGCAGAACTTTTCCTCCGGTCCCTGACGGTCCTGCGAGGAGGAGCTACGGGCGCAGGAGCGCCATAAATCCAACTGAGGTGTTCGGCGAAGCGGGAAGTCTTGAGAAATATACCCTGCTGGATACTTTGTAGCAGGAAAGGGAGCCCTTCACGCGGGCGCTTTGGCTGCAGAACTTTTCCTCCGGTCCCTGACGGTCCTGCGAGGAGGAGCTACGGGCGCAGGAGTGCCATAAATCCAACTGAGGTGTCCCGCTGCGCGGGACCCGCGAGAGGGCGCCGGCCGGGGCGAAGACCGGGCCAAGACGGGTCCGTCTGAGTCCGTCAGAGGCCAAAGGAGGCTGGGCTGGGCCCACTCTCTTCGCTGTGTGGACCGGATGAGTAATTATACGAATAAACAAAAATATAGGGCTGTGAGGTACGGTTACAAATATTGTTCCCGATTGTAACAGAACTGAGGAGGTTTTTATTTCCACTTTGTATTTGTGCGCATATGAGACACTGATTCCTTGTTACCGTGTGACTCCGTAATTTGTGTCAAGATAGTTGCTAGAGGGTTTTGTTAGATAGTCAGATAGATTTACTGACAATATGGGGAAAAGAAAAATATTAACAGCCCAGCTCCCGCACCCGAAAAAGGTCGCTGGGGATACACAGCAAACGTTATTGACCTACTTGACAGGGGCAATGGGAGCAATTGAGAAGCAAATATGCTCGGTAGAGGAGTCACTAGTAGCAACTTCACAAGACTTACATGAAGGGATTAAAAACCCTATTGAAGAGATAAATGGAGAGGTAAAAACTGGGGGGTATGCCAGTCTGGGGTAGACGTACACTGTATTACATTTCAGAACGGCTGTGTCCAGAACATGACCGACCAAATAACATCGAGTAGTTAGGAATGTCCTACTCAGCCCCCACAAAAAAGAACAGAAATATCACTCGATACCGATAAGAGCATTGAGATAATAGAGGCTATGGGTCATAAAATACCTATTAAACCGATTATAGAAAATATGCCAAAAAAGGTTAAACCCGTCAAAAAAGTAGTAGCAGGGAAAAAAATGACACTGAAACCATTGGTGGAGATGGATAACAAATTAAAATCATCCACCAAGGAGGCCGATACAAGGAACATATATATTCTTGTACAGAAATTAGACCACTATCTTAGAGAATCTCTTTCAATGATAGAGGGAAGAGTAACTATGATTGAACATACTTTAATGGGCCTTTTAGCTAGAGTAGACACCCTTAAAGATCCATTCGATAAACATGAAGAAAGGGTGGATGGCAAGGCTGAAATAAGTGGGGGCCCTAAAACACAGAATGAAAAAGGTCAGCCCGATCAAGAAGGAGATTGCAGAAAATCTAACATGAGTATATTTCAGCAATTAGATCATCCTTTGCCTATGCCCATTCCCCCATTTAATCAAAATGACCAATGTTTGACGATGATGCAAAAAAGGGGGAATAAGGAAGTAATTGCTAAAAACTACACCTCTAATTTGACTCCCCTTTACCAACATAATGTACCTCCACCCACGAATGCTATCCCCAATGAGCTACCTTATCTAGATCTACCTCCACCTTGTACACCATACATGGTAATACTCGCCAATGTACCAAAATTAAGAACGGAGGACACAGAATCTTGGGAAACCCTAAGAAATAAGGCCCTCCATTGGTTAAGTACAAGGGTTGGATTTACCGAACAACTTTTTATGGAGTTTAAAATGGGTCGGAGGGTGAAATGGGTCGGAAAAAATCGAAAAACCCTACCGGGAGACTGTGTGGTTTTAACATTTAAAACACCCCACCTGGTCGAAAAGATTTTAAGGAAGGGAGGAAATAAATCCGTGAATATGGGGGGTATAAACATTTTGCCCCTAGGTTTTTTCTACCGACCACTCACTACTCTGATGGAGAGAGGAGGTACTGATCGTGTAAATGAAGTAAGAAATGAGAATGTATATAGTGTTCCAGTGAGAAACCGTTTTGCACCGTTGCCCTCACTAGAGGAGATTGACTGACTGAATATTCAACCTAATGATGCTGCTGTTAACCCGCCAGTCCAGATTATGCAAGAATTAGGTAGGATTGACTCGACCAACTATATTACTTCTTTATATGAGGGAGATAGTCCGCAGAAACAGAGGGATGTACAAAAAGCTAATTACATAAATTGTAAAGTGAGGCCATGTGATACGACCTCTATCTCTCTTTCTCTCTCCTTTGATGGACGCATGATGCACAATCTTATCTTGCTTTTTGTCTTGCAGGCCTGCGATGAAGCGTGGCCATCCTGCAATCAACACTCAACCTGAATTGTGAGCTCCGCTCTCCGCGTGTACACAACGGGTGAGGATGTTTCTTTGGCACGTGGTGGACCCTCTTCGACACACGCCGGTGGTGTAAGGTGAGCAGAGAGGCTTGTTTGCGCAGCGGCGGGCAGTCACCTCCGGGCAGTGGGAGTGGATGGGGTGCAGCAGCCTGGGTGCGCAGCGGCATGCAGTCACCTCCGGCCAGTGGGAGTGCATGGGGTGCAGCAGCCTGGGTGCGCAGCGGCTGTCATACACCTCTGGGCAGTGGGAGTGGATGTAGTGCAGCAGCCTGGGTGCACAGCAGCGGGTAGACACCTCTGGGCAGTGGAAGTGGATGGGGTACACTAGCCTGGATACACAAAGGCGGGACAGCGATTTAGGCATACGCAGTTGTATGTACTCATCCATTACTGATTCCATTTTTATGTTTCAGATGACTAAGCTTGAGGGCTGCCCTATATCCCGGCACTTGGTTGGAGACACACCGGTGACAGAAAGGTGAGCTGTGAGGATTTTCTCCACAGTGTCAACACTCACTCTCCCTCTCCATCTCTTCCTTTCTGTCACTCACACTCTTTCTCTCTCTCTCACTCTCTATCTCTTCCTTTCTCTTTCTCACACTCTTTCTCTCTTTCTCTGTCTCTTCCTCTCTCTCTCATTCTTTCTTTCTCTATCTTCCTCTCTCACTCTCTCTCTCTCTCTCTTCCTCTCTCTCACACTGTTTCTCTCTCTCTTCCTCTCTCTCTCACACTGTTTCTCTCTTCCCTTGTATCTCACTCTTTCTCTCTTTCTCTGTCTTCTTCTCTCTCACACTTTCTCTCTTCCTCACTCTCACTCTTTCTCTCTCTCTCTCTCTTCCTTTCTCTCACTCTTTCTCTCTCTCTCTTCCTCTCTCTCTCACTCTTTCTCTCTCTCTTCCTCTCTCTCACTGTTTCTCTCTCTTTCTCTCTCTCACTGTTTCTCTCTCTCTTCGTCTCTCTCACTCTTTCTCTCTGTCTTCCTCTCACTCTTTCTTTCTTTTTCTCTCTCTCTCTTCCTGTCACTCCCACTGTTTCTCTCTTTCTCTCTGTCTTCCTCTCACTCCTTCTTTCTTTTTCTCTCTGTCTTCCTCTCACTCTTTCTTTCTCTCTTTCTCTCTCCTTTGATGAACAAATGACGCACAATCCTATCTTGCTTTTTATCTAACAGGCTGTGATTCACGAATCGATGTCCCCCCCCACACCACCACAGCTGAACGCGTGTACAAACTGCGATGATGCGTGGCCATCCTGACAACGCCTGACAAAGTTGCTTCAGCACGTGGTGCACCCTCTTACACACACGCCGGTGGCGGAAGGTGAGCAGAGATACTTCTTTCCGCAGCAGCGGGCAGTCACCTCTGGGCGGTGGGAGTGGATAGTGTGCAGCAGCCTGGGCGCACAAGAGTGCACAGACACCTCCGAGCAGTGGGAGTGGATGGGCTGCAGCAGCCTGAGTGCGCATTGCCGAAACAGATAATTAGGCGTGTGCAGTTGTATGTACTCTGCAATTACTAATTCTATACTATCTTTCAGATCACTAAACTTAGGGTGCACTATGTCCCGGCATGTGGTTGGAGACACACCGGAGGCACAAAGGTAAGCTGCGAAGATTTTCTCCAGTGTCAACACTCCCTCTCCATCTCTTCCTTTCTCTCTCTCACACTTTCTCTCTTTCTCTGTCTGTTCCTCTCTCTCATTCTTTCTATCTCTCTCTCTCCTCTCTCTCACTCTTTCTCTCTTTCTCTCTACCTCTCTCTCACACTGTTTCTCTCTCTCTCTTTTCCTTATATCTTACTCTTTCTCTCTCACTCTTTCTCTGTCTTTGTCTGTCTTCCTCTCTCTCACTCTTTCTCTCCTCTCTCTCACTCTTCCTCTCTCTCTTCCTCTCTCTCACTCTTTCTCTTCCTCTCTCTTTCTCTCTCTCTCTTCCTCTCTCACACTATTTCTCTCTTTCTCTCTCTCACTCTTTCTCTATTTTTTTGTCTTCCTCTCTCTCTCACTCTTTCTTTGTTTCTCTCTTTCTCCCTCACTCTTTCTCTCTTTCTCTTTCTCCTTTGCTGGACGCATGACTCACCATCTTATCTTTCTTTTTGTCTTACAGGCTGTGATTCACAAATGGTCCAGCGATGACACGACATGGCTGTACATAGTTTTATTTGTTGTTGTTTTAATAAAATGTTTTATATGTAAATACATACATGACTAAGATTCTTATTTGTCCAACCTAACGTGACTGTCACTTTTGTTTGTGGGGGTGGGGGTGCGGGGAGATGGCGGACAAGGAGCTCCTACTGGGGGATGTCGGAGTAGTGTTGGGTGACCGACCTGCATGATCGTTGCCTCCATTACATCTGTTCTCAGACACTTAAGAGCCGGCGGTCTGGCTCGTATATGAAGAACTGTGAGCCGACTAGCAGGCTCATAGAGGGAGAACCGCGGCCCGTCAGTTCGCAGAGGAAGAGCTGCGGGCCAGCTCGCAGAGGAACACCTGCAGGCCGACTAGTATAGGGAAAGGTGCGGGCCATCGGCTTCCAAAGGGATAGCTGCGGAACACTGATGTGGGGAGAGGGAGCGTGAAGAGCGTATCTCGCAGAGAGACACCTCCGGTATATTTCCAGTATTGGCTTCACAGATACAACTGCGGGCCCGAGAACTCGCACCCGAAGAGCTGTGAGCCGACAAGTGGTTCGCAGAGGCAGACTTGCGGGCCCAAGTATTTTGTTGGAGGTATGCTGTTGATGGTGGAAAAGGGTGCATTACCTGCTGATGTAGGGAGACGCAGCGTGAAAGCGGCATCTCACACAGACAGAGCTCCAATATATTAAATTGCCCCCGAGACCTTTCTTTCATATTTTCACTCGATGCGAGGCACAAGATGGCTGCTAACACTTCCTGGTTTGAATTGTTAGCAGCCAATCAGAGGCAAGCTCGTGCTCGGGAGTTAGGCACAGTCCAGATATATATATATCTTTTTTTCCTTTAATATCTCAAGAAATACTGAACGGATTTACACCATTTCCACAAAACCGCGCTTGCTGCACCAAGACCTTTCTCCCTGCCAAATTTGGCGTAATTCCGTTCAGCAGTTTGACCTGCAGCCTTGTCTAAAGTTTCCTATGGAAAATGCATTGCGAAAACACTTTTTCGGACCCCCTTTTTTCTCAGCCCCCCTTCACCAATCACCCTGTAATATGTCTTCGCAGCTTAATACACCCCTAAACTTTCAAGATACGAGCTGATCAAAAAAGAGAAACTTTCTGGAATATTTAGTAAAGATTCGTCAAACGACGCCAAAGTTATAAGCACATGGAGGTCTCCAGGAGGGGGGGCGCGCAACCCCCCTCCCAACATGAGTGAAGCCCCGGGTCTGCGGGGACCACAGCGGGCCCCCGCAGCCCCACCGAGCCCCCGCTATTATTTTTTAAGAAATGCCCCCGGGACCTAGCCCACCCTGGGCCTCATTAAAATAAAACGCGGGACTCCGCGACCCGAGCGCGAATTACGCTGATATTTTTATTTTATTTTTTAAATGCTTTTTTTGGCCCTCGGGTCTTTCTGGGACCCCCTGCGCAGGCCTAGGGGGTCACGGTGTTTCTACCCTGCCCCCTTCTCTTGTTTTATACCTTTGTTTCTCTGTTTTCTAGTGACTCGCTTCTACCGAGCCACAAGATGGCTGCCAACACTTCCTGGTTTGGAGTGTTCGCAGCCAATCACAGTGAAGCTCGTGCACGGGACTTAGGCTCTGCCCAGATATCTAAACTTTTATTTTTCTAATTTCTCAGCAACTACACAACGAATTTACACAATTTTAAAAAAGGTCGCTTTCTGATCCAAGCACTACCTTTTTGCCAAATTTGGGGTAATTCCGTTCAGTAGTTTCGGCTCTAGCCTTGCACAAAGCTTCCTATGGGAAATTGATTTTTGACTCTTATTCTTTGAATTTCTAAAAACTACTGAACGGATTTACACCATTTAAAAAAAGGTCGCTTTCTGAACCAAGCTCTACCTTTCTGCCAAATTTGAGGTAATTCCGTTCAGCAGTTCGGGCTGTAGCTCGTTGCAAAATTTCCTATAGAAATTAACATGGAGAAAACGCGTTTTGGGACCCCCTTTTTCTCAGCCCCCGCTTGACAAATCTCCCCCAAACTTTCAAGATAGGAGCTGACCTAAAAAGTGCAACTTTTGGAACATTTCATAAAGATTCGTCAAACGATGCCAAAGTTATTAGCACATCAAAAAACGCTTTTCCTATGGAAACTAGGTTGTAACTATAACTACCTACTGGCGACCGCCAGTAGGTAATATTTCATCCAAGATGCCCAAGCAATTGAGGACGCACTCGACTGCAAAAGAAACCATTCGGTTTTATTTCAAAGGAGAACCAGCATCAGCATTCCATATCATATTTCCTTTCACCTGACGCAGTTCGAGGCTCCAGCCTCTTACTCATAGGCAACTTATATATACTCCGCAGATGGCTCTAATTAGTTAATTCATTGCATGCTTCATTTAAATACTGACCCCCAGTGGGCCTCGCTAGTGCGTTTGAATTTTTATTGCATGCTGGGACTTGTGGTCCGAATTAGAGTTATTCTTACCCTCTAGTGGGTTCTGCTCCGTATACAAAGATTTCAAGTGTCTTGTTTACCCTCCAGTGGCCCAGGATGCCGAGCAGGTTAGTATTATCCTCTTTTGTGGTGCTGTTCAGCAGGTTCGACACAGTTCCAAACCATACAGCCTCTCATTGATTTTTGAGATGGTGCAGCCCTCCACGGCAGGGCCGCCTTGTTATTTATTTCATCCAAGATGCCCAAGCAATTGAGGACGCACTCGACTGCAAAAGAAACCATTCGGTTTTATTTCAAAGGAGAACCAGCATCAGCATTCCATGTCATATTTCCTTTCGCCTGACGCGTTTCGAGGCTCCAGCCTCTTACTCATAGGCAACTTGTATATACTCAGCAGATGGCTCTAATTAGCTCATTCACTGCATGCTTCATTTAAATACTGACCCCCAGTGGGCCTCGCTAGTGCATTTGAATTTTTAGTTAATGATATTGAAGAAAAAAAAGTAGAGCTGTCCCTCCAAAGTCCAATACTTTCCCTGCTGTTGTTCACACTGGAGTGGGCATAGTAAATCAAACATCTTCAAAGTCCAACACCTTCACTGCCTTTGCTTACAATGGAGTAGGAATAGTCAATTTGTCACCTCCAAAGTAGAACAGTTTTCCTACTATTGCTCACATTAGAGTGAGTATAGTAAATCTGACTTCTTCAAAGTCAATACTTTTTCTACTATTGTTTAGTTAGCATTATTAATATTTATTTTATTGTTTGGGTTTTAATTTTTTATTTTTTATAATATTAAATAATTTGCAATTGTTTATTCATATTTTTAATTGCTTATTTTTGAAGGGATTTTATTGTTTAACATAGTTTGATATGTTTTTGTTATGTTTATATTTTTTATGTATTCTTCATATTATTAGTATTGTTATTATCTATGCAAATGCTTTGACCACCATGGAATTTTGCAAAGTGTGTGAGAGTACCACTACATGCATATTTGGCTCGTGTCTAAAGGCACAGTAAGATTGTTACTAAGGAGCACTAGATTTGCAGTTTGAGGAACTTTCTGGATTAGATGCCCATTAGACAGCCAAAAAAGGAAAAATGAGGAGGATACTCATAGACATACGAAAAAAGGATATGAGTGGGCTATCCACACAGTTGTAAAGGACTTCTGGACTCTCATAAATGATAGAATATTTATTATGCCCATCAGTAACATATTGCCATGATTCTAGCACCATGTTAGGTTTTTCTTAGGTAGATCCAAAGATGGATGCAATGTATTGAACTTCAGAGATAAAACTGAAATCCAAGAGAGAAAATCATACATGATGACACTTGTTCTCATTCCCTTGTAAGGCATATGCTAACCATTGCTCAGAACAAAATGTACAGTACTTAGTGCAATACAATGAAATTCTTTTTGTAAGAGTTGTAAGCTTGCTTCTTCTCTTGCTCTCACACACAAAAATGTAACACCATGGACAGTCTTTTATTTCATTAATATGAGTATCTCTTTCCTGTGTCAATTTGTACAAATATGTGGTATATCCAAATTTCCCGGTACTCACATGCTTCAGCTTCAAAGTTTCAGCTTTATTCCACATTCCACTTATCCCTGAAAGCTCCTCCCATGATTAGAGGGTGACTTCTATAAAGGGGGCCACACATCTCACCTCTTGTGTGTGCCACTAAGATTCAATTACGACTGACAGGAAAGACATTCAGGGAGGGTGAAAGGGATGGAAATACTGAGACAAGGATGCAAGCCTAAAAATCATGAAAATCACTGATAAGCAATCAGAGCATTGCCTCCTGATCCTCATCCTGTGTCCAAATTTAAGGCAGTACCCAAGCAGCCTGGGCTTGAGTCAATCCATAAGAAAGACTCAAAAGAAAGCATCCCTACATCAGAATTCCTGAAACACGTCTATTTTAATGAACAGAAATTAAATCTGTCTCTGAACTTTTCACTCTGGGATAAAGTAGGACAAGCCCCTGTTCCCACAGTTGAGGGCACCTCTAATACAAGACTCAATTGTTATTGCACTATATAAGTAGAAAATATTGCCTAGATGGACATTCTACAAATTCCCATCAAAAAATGGCCATATGATTCAGCCTATGATATGGCCATCCCCATTTTGGATCTTGTCTGAACAGGAAATGGAATAGCTTAACCTGATACTGCAAACGCTCAAGAGAGACTAGCCTTAAAACAAAGATGCAGGGTGTTTGTAGAAGCTTTTACACCCTGTTGAAAGTTGAAAAATTATCAAAGATGTTGAATAGAAGGAGAAACAGATATGCATTGCTATGGCAACCCACAGCAGAAATGTCAAGACACTTCCTCCAAAGTAATAGGGTCAGAAAAAAGGAAGGCAATATTAAATCATGAATATGATCAAATTGATGGCCTAGATAATGCACTACAAAATGTATCGAAAGGATAACCCCTAAATTTGATGAAAAAGGTGGGCATCAGCCAATGCCGAAAAATAAAAATACCATGTTTACCAGTCCTTTTTGATACAATAATTTATAGTGCAGAAAGTATGGTGAGCCATGTCCAAAACACCACACTCAGATGAACTAGTTTAGGATGGCTCTTGATCAGTGGCAGAGATTCACAAAAACAATGTCACCTTTCAATTTAAAAGTGTACTAAAAAAGTTGCCCTCAGTAGGATTTCCTATTAGTGTCTCTATGATCTCTTCTGTCACAAAGGACATTTAAAGCCAATATATGGGCCATTCTTGACGTTTTTTTAAGGAGGTTTCTTTATGGAAGAAGACAGAGGTTTTGTGAAGGTGAAGATCAGGAATTCAAGTAACCACAATAGACAATGCAGCGTAAGTCTTTGTGCATTATGAAAAATGATGTCTGTTGATACATTTAACCGATGCATATTTGTCCTGAGGTAAGAGGTTTGATAAAATCAAATCACACAAATTTTGTTTAAAGTGACGTTATAATTGGGTAAAAATGTTGGTTAAAACATTTTTAGCTTATTAAAACCACTGAAATTCACCAGTTATAGTAAACTCAAGTAACTATAACTCATGTACCCGCCATGCACTACTTATTACCTCACATATTACATTTATTGGATTGCCTGGATTGTAAACCTTAGGGAAAATAATAAGTTTAAAATGTAACATTTAACTGACATTTTTTAACTGACATTTTCACCTAACTATAACGTCACTTTAACCTTTGCTTTTTCACTGAATTTCTAGTTTAAAAAAAAAATAAAAGTAATATTTTATTACTATGCATTACAATGCTTATCCATCACTGTGTACAGCCTGCGACCAGGCCCTGCACCAGCCCCCCTGCAAGCTGTGAACATCTGCTGTGCATGGCCGTCAGCCATACGCAGCATGGGGTTTGCAACAACGCCTGCATCCACCCTCCGGTGGACGGTCAAACCCAGCAATGCTCAGCATGGTGTTGGCCAGGCACTGCGCTCATTCCCCTATGGGCAGACAAGACCCCTTTGCTGTCCAAACTCCATAGTCATTCATCACCACACGGCCCTGCCCCATTTTGTTCACTGCAATGCGGTACCACAGTACAGCGGTGCTACCGGGCCGTGCTAGCCCCATGGTAGTACCATGCCACTGAGCTGCCGCAAAAAAAATCTTTTTAACTTGACCCCAGGAGGTGTCCCCCAGAGACCCATCTACTAGAGGCATGGGGGCAGGCTATCCCTACACTGCCCCTACACTATTTATTCAGCATGTAGGTGTGTCACATTGAAACAGGAGCACAATATATAGGTCTCTGGGTATGAAAAGAAAGCAAAGAGACATATGGAGACATATACTTATGACACCCAGGTAAACAGATATGTGCAAGTGTGAATGACAGAGAAATGCCGCTGTATACGGGCTCAATCAATATAAGCTTTATTCAGTTTTAGGAATATAAACCATAAAAGCAGTACAGATATAAAAGAACACATCCAATAAAATCCGTCCTAAAAGCATACTAAATATAAAAAACTTGTTTAGCCACAATCTTTAAAAATAACCCCATACAAAAATTCAATCACAGCTCTTCCTCAACCTTACAGCAACTGAGAACATTGAGAATGATATCTCCTGAGAGCATCTGCAAATGAATAAAGGGCAGGGCGAGTCTAAGAAAACTTCACCCTTTTCAGTACGGGGAGAAGATATAATTTCCTGGGAACGGCATAAAAGTTACAAAACATGGTATAATGTAGAGATCTATTGTCGCAGCCACAGGAGAAAAGCTATTGGCCCCAATTCCCACAGCAAGGGTAGGCTAACAAAAAAGGCAACAAATCTAGCCGAAACCTCGTTAATAAAAACCGATCATACTGACTTTTAACACACAAGATATGTCAACAAACACTGAGCTTCAATAAAGCGCCCTAGCCAATAATCTCCATTTAAAAAAAAAAATTATTTCACCAGATTAAAGTCCTTTTTACTAATCCCGTCTGGATTACTAAATAATTCCACCATTCCTAGACTCAAGAGGGAGTCTCCAATGTGTTTAAACCAGGGGATATGAAGGAAGTAATCAAGAGACAGGCAGTCTTTTATAATATCCTTGCTCAGTTGTATTCCAGATCGGGACCAGATACTCACCCAGAGAGAAAGAGGGCGAGAGGATAAATTATCAGATAAATAGGGCACTCCCATTTCTTTGAGTACCACAAATGTAGGGGCACTTTGTGGAACACAAAGAAAGCGTCTCAGAAAATCATTCTGAACCATTTGCAGCTCATCCAGGTTAATATAGCTCCAGATATCGCTCCCATATGCTACTTTAGAGGTACACTTAGCCCTATAAATCCATAAAATAGCCCCAGTAGGTCAGCTGCCCAACCGTGATGCGAAGTTAAAAACAGCAGCATGTGCACTAACAAAATACTCCCTCTTCCTCTTAACCAAAGGGCTACAACTTAAAGGCGGAGTCAAACAACAAGCCCAGATAAGAAAACACGCTAGTCCTTGGCACAGGAGAAGGTCCGACTTTGAAAGTGGACGATTTAGTAGAGGTCGGGCCAACAACCATCACGTACAATTTTTTGTCATTCACCAAGAGATCTAACTCTTCCATGAAATGAACGAGGAAGTTCAACAGGGACTGTAGACCCCTGGCAGTTCTTTCCATTAAAACCGCATTGTCTGCATATAAGACTGGTAGGCAACGCTTCCCCACCTGTGGCAATCTACCTTAAGATCAGCTAAAACTTGCCCTAGTTTATTAATGTATAGGTTAAAAAGAAAGGGTGCCAGGATACATCCCTGCTGCAGCCCTCTTCGGATTTAAAAACCTTGTGTAACCTTTAAGTCTTTGGAATAGCGAACCGCAGCCACAGTATCTCTATGGAGATCTCTAAAAAATAAAACAATTTCCTGGTCCACCCCCATAGATTGCATGATCTGTCAGAGATTAGATCTATTGACACAATCAAACGCTGATGAGAGATCCATGAATGCCAGGACGATGGACCCGGGACAAGCAATGGTGTATTTACTAAGGACTAAGTATAAGTTCAGGCATTGATCTCCTGTTGACTGCCCAGAATGAAACCTATACTGGACTTTGGATAAAACATTATTAAAATCAGCCCAATTAGATAGCCTCTCCAAAAGAATATGACCCACCACCTTGACCACCGAGACAAGCAACGAGATGAGCCTATAACAGTGGGTACTGTCCCTGGTCCCCTTCTTAAAAACAGGAACAATGAAGGGACAATGCCCATGAGAAAGGGGGGCCAGCCATCGCTGCCGCATTGATAAGGGTGGTCAAGATTGGGGCCCAATCTCTACATCTTGCACGAAGAGGTCGGGTGGTATCCCGTCTGGGCTGGAAGTTTTATTCTTAGACAGTCCCAGGATACCTTTCCTAACCTCCTCATCAGAGAATGTGAGAACTGCTTTTTCTTCTACCACATCCACACCCCCACAGAATGAGGGAAATGGGGAGTTGTACATTTCCTCAAAATAGGCCACTTAACTGTCTTCAGAGAGATATGCCTCCAGGGGGGAGGCAGCATCGGCTGCAAAAAAGGGGCAGTTGATGATGCTCCAAAATGTAGAACTACTTCTCAATGTGCTAGCCTCAGTCAGGTCTGAAAAGGCCTTCTTCTTTAGGATGGTCTTGCATCTGGCCAGTTCAAGTTTATACAAGCTACGGGTCTTCTTTACTAAGGAGGGTTCCCTGGGTTTAGCACAGAGTGCACACGTGAGATTTCTCAATGCCTGGGAGCATCCTTAGTTAAACCACCTCGGCAACAAACCCTGTTGCCGTGATGGGTGAGCGTTCAGGAGGGATGAAATAGTGTCTGACATTACAAAAAAAGCCTTCAGTGCACACACTGGGCTGCTCAGTTGGGAGGCACAATTTTTTTAATCCTTCTTACATTGAGTATAAAGGGAACTATAAAAAAGTCTGGAGTTATTTGTGACCACTTAAGCCTCCTACTTGATCTGTGGCCTTGTTGACCCCTCTTTTACCCACCCTGGATATTTGAGCCAGCATGGACCAATAAAAAGCTACACAAACCAGGTTATGATCACTAAAAGAGCTCAAAAGTACCACAAAATCAGAAATATAGGGAAAAAGAAACGGAGAAACAAAAATAAAATCAATAAATGACTCACACCTACGCCCTATGAAGGAGAGATTAATGTCACTGCTCATAGGGGACAGTTTACCCATAGATGAGAGCAAATCAAACTCATTCAGTATGGCATTAAGTCTGGTACCCTGTTGGGTGTGTTCCAAGTGCATTCCAGTCATAAGGAAACATCCTAAAGCATTAGCACCTCCTACCCTCGGGTCCCCATATAAATGGACATTAAAATCAGCAGCAACAATTACATTTGTGATGGATAAATTCAAACCTTTCAAATTCCTTAAATAAGAGCCCAAAACATCAATGTTACTGATCCCTGGAGGGGAGGAGAAGGCGTTATAAAAATTCAACAGAAGCAACTTACGAGACCCTGTGGAAAATACGAGAGCTTGTAGGGAGGGCACTCCTGTTGGGAGGATAACCAGACTACATCAGATAGCAAAAGAAACAAAAATAACCAGCCCACCCCTTTGGTCTACCCATCTGTGAAGGGGTTGCAGATATAAAGAAAAGTCTTAGAACCATCCAAACAAAACTGTCCTGAGAGGCCCAAGTCTCCTGAAGACAGATCACGTCAAAGCATTTGATGAAACACACACACTTAGGGTCAGCAAACTTGCCAGCGATGTTCCAGATAATTACTTTACACTCCTTGCAGTCCTTACAACCGTCAACCAAAGCGTCTAAGGGACTCTGGACAGAAGAAGCATTCTGCTGCGTCTGAAGATTATACCCAACCAGTTAATCACATCCATCCAAAGATGATAATGGGGCAAATCTATTAAAGAGCACCAAAGCACTAAGAGCTCCCTGCTTTGTGTTCCAATTGCTAGCTGAGCAGCCTGGGGCCTGCCTCTGACCGAGATGTGAGGTGTAGTCTGCTGGTCTGTAGAAGGATCCCAAGGGAAGGGCCATGATAGAAGAGACAGGGCCACTATGAGGAGGACGTCTCAATTACACAAAGAGCCACACACTGATAAACAGAGCAGACAATACAAGAAGAAGCCAAGGCACAG
The DNA here is from genome assembly GCA_963921515.1 of Calotriton arnoldi. NCBI lineage: Eukaryota > Metazoa > Chordata > Amphibia > Caudata > Salamandridae > Calotriton > Calotriton arnoldi. The sequence continues at coordinate 126,188 of CAWUFW010009236.1, read as the reverse complement.
TGACAGACAATGATGAACAAACAGAGACACTGAAACAAAACAAGCTTTGGCAAAGCCAGTAGTGATAAAGCAGCATGGACAATGGAAATAGTACCTCCATCACAGCGCAAGCAGTGGAAGGACATTAAGCAAACTAAATCAATCAGTACTTGGTACATGCTCCAAACAAAAGAACAGGATTGCGACATCACCAAGCGTTGGCCAATTAGAAGGCAGCAAACACGAATGACAATGAAGCAATGAATGGTAAACAATGGGTGAGCTCCAAGCCCTTACAGTAAACAATAACCCCTGCACCACCACCGCATGCACTGTCTGCAGGCAAGACCTTAAAATGGACCACTTCTGCACATCTGATTTTGCCATAAATCTTCCTCAAGCTATTGGGTTGGCACTAGCCTTTTTGCATCCTTATACCAAAGGAAGGGCAAGAATGAGGAAGAAGCTGGAGAGGAGATTGTATAGAAGTAGAAGAGAAATCTGTTCGCTCAGTCAGCTTGTCCTTCACTATGCACTTATGCAGGGTCTTAAAAAGAAAGCAAATTAGTACCTGAATTTGAACATCATCTCACTGCCTTTTGGAGCTGTACAAATGATGTGCTTTCTGTGTTCCATTTTGAATCAAGACGACACCATTCTCACAATTGTGACATTGCCTACAGAAAGGGTTGCCTTTTACAATGTGACCTGCCCATATTTAAAACTTACATAAAACAATTACATTTATATTTAATTTATAATAAGAAAAATATGCTTGATGTGATATCTATGGATATGTACCTAATATATATTTAATGTTAAAGCATTTGGATTGTTTACAGTTTTCAGTTAGGATATTGAAACTTAACCATAACCTTCCCAATCAAACAATTGTATTCTCAATGTTTGTGGGCCTGGGTTTAGAATAGTGATTTTAAACCCACCAATATATGCCCTTTCCCCATTCTAAGTGGGATTGGGGTTGGAATATTAAATTCGCTCCTGAAATATTTGCACTTATTTGGCACTTTGTTGGCTGGGTAAACCTGTCCCCCAAATTATGCACTTTCAATACAGTTCGCAGGGCTGGAGTTAGAATAGTAAATCTGACCTATCCTCAATAAATGTGCATTACCGAACGATTGTGGGCCTGGAGTTAAAGTAGTACATCTGACACCCCTCACCCCCATTATAAGCACTTTCCCCAATATAATTGGCACTGGATTTGGAATAGTAAATTTTCCACCCATATATGTTTTTCCCACATTGTTTTTTAACTTGAAGTTAGAAAAGTTATTTCGACCCCCCTCCAATTTATGAACTTTAACCTTTGTTTGTGGTCTTAGAGTTAGAATAGTAAATCTGACACGCCCTATTGTAAGCACTTACCCCAATGCAATTGGGACTGGAGTTAGAATAGAAAATCTATTCTCTCTTCCTCTACCCCCATTTATGCATTTTCTTCATTGTTTGTGGATGTGGAGTTAGAATAGTAGATTTAACCCTCCTCTAAATTAGGAACTTTGCCTGTAATCCTGGAGGTAGTATAGAAATCTACCACACACCCTAAATAAATGCATGCCTCGCAGTGATTGCTGGATGGGAGTTAGAACATTCAATCTCCCTTGTCCACATATATACATGTTCCCCAATGTAAGTTTATCTGGAGTAAGAATAGTAAATCTGACCACGCTACTCACCCAAAGAAATCTGTTAATCCCCAATAAAAGTGTTCCCCCATGTAAATGGGCTAGATTCGGAAAGTAAATCACAACGATCAATGTGGGCACTTTCCCTAAACAAATTAACTTTTCACAGTGTTTATAGGACTGGAGTTAGAATGGTCAATTTGAGCCCACCCCCATGTTTGTGCTTTCAATGATGTAAAAGGGACTGCAGTTAGAATAATAAATCTGACCCCATTCAGAAGAAATAGAAACTTAAATGTTGTTTTCACTCTGTTACAGAGGTGCAAGTGAAGAGAGTCAATTAGTTTCTCTGGGATGCCCAAGCTGCCATCCTCTCCAACCAGCAGCACACATGATTTGAAAATCCACAAGGACGAGGAATTACAGAGGCACTGCAGCATTAGGCCCAGAAATTGTATAACTTCCCTAGGGTCCTGTCTTAAATTCTTGAAACATCCTGCCGTAAATGGGATGCCTGCAACAACAAGAGACAAACAAATAATCAGGAGATGGGATATGTGAAGGCTTTCCTTCATATTCTTTAGCCTCCAACTTGGGAGGTGTTGTAGGGAAAGGGGTGGTAGTAGAACAGAACATTTTGTAGGGATTGGTAGGAGAATTGGAACGAAGACAGCTGCATCAACCTACACAAATGTCCCCTCTAGAACCTAATTGGATTGTTAATAAAGAGAATACTTGTGTTAAATGATTCCAAATAGCTCTAGGGAATCTGTGAGGGAAACACCTGGGATCTGAAGAAAAAATAAGGAAAGATGTAACCTTTTTTAAGTGCTATATGTGAATGCGTCTGCTTTTGTCTCTTTGTTCACTTTTCTGGGTTGACTGGTAAAAGGGTGAAGTATTTATTGCACCCAGTTTATACTGACATGGCCTGGGATGTGGTAATACTGTACATTCTACGTTATCACTTGGGAAATTACATGTAGAATCAGTGTTTATTGCAATGAATTCCACATATATCTGAGTTTCGTTACTATCTTGGTAAGTTGCAGCAAGTTTGGCCTGTGAACTTTGTGAGGGAAAAATTGTGGGGGTCCGGTGTTTGCTGCAAAACTAGGAATTCTGATACATGCACAAACTCCTATTTTCTCAGAGATTGGAATTCATATCTAACATATGATCAGAAGCTGCATCTTGTGTTTGAATATGCAATATTACGTTTAAATTGTTAATGGCATATGCATTCACTGTACAAAAACGATCCAGAGATTCTAGCAATGACAAATTTAGTAAGCTAAGAATGTTAGTTTCTCATAATAACTAATTCAAGGTACAGTACACATTTGTTCACTACTCCATATCTCACCCTATACCTCTCTCAATATATCCTCTACCTCCACTCTCTGACTCATCTCAAACCTCATTCTACTACTCTCTCCAATGCACAACCCTACTTCTCACCCTATACCTCTTTCAATATATCCCCTACCTCCACTCTCTCATTCATCCCAAACCCCATTCTAGTAATATGAACCCGAAAATGACCTTTCTCGACTCTTCCCTCCTCTACCCTTCCTTGCGTCATCTCATACCTCTTTCACTATTCAGATCTCCCAAACAAGCCTTTCTAAATCCTTCCCTCTGACTCTTACTCCCTCCAACTCCCCTTTACTCATCCCAAACCTTGTCCTACTGCTTTGAGCTCCCAAAAAAAAAACATTCTAGACCCTTCCGTCTTCTATGCCTCCACTATCTTTTTCAATCCAAATAACAAACTAACATGTCCACCGCTCAAAACAATTTCATATTTCCCTATACTAATTCCTCACTGTTCTTGTTTGGGTTCCGGAGCAGCGTGTTACCTGCCAAAATGCACTTCAACACCTCATGAGGAGTAGCAAGCACTATATAAACGCAAACCCTTCCCTCTTCTATCCCTCCACTATCCTTTTCAATCCAAACAACAGACTAACATGTCCACCGCTCAAATTAATTTCATATTTCCCTATACTAATTCAGCACTAATTCCTTTTTGGGTTCCGGAGTAGCGTGCTACTCACCAAAAAAATGCTTTGATGCCTCGTCAGGGGTAGTAAGCACTATATAAATGCAATTACATTTACAATTTGTTACATGATCTTAAATAACCTATCAAACACTACCGTTTTCCCTCGTGTGAGAAGTTCAAGTCCGAGTTTGAACTTTGCATTCTGGTACTTGCATTTTTTTTTTTTTTCTTAATATATGCAGGACTACAAGTATCAGAAAGCACAGAGAAAAAAATATATAGGGTCAAATACTTCAACCGTACACCGGACACGACACCTTTGTTATATGGGATAAATCATTCTTTACATGTGTTTACTTTTGCCTTCAAACCCATTCGTAGTTTATTCTTATTTAAGTATGCATTGCCTGTGCACAGAAAATGCATTCTCAGTGGTATCACAGTCAGGTAGAAGGCTCTCTGACTATGTTTTCCACTAGTGGTGAATGAAAGATAAAAGATTATAATCCAATATCGCAAGGTTAATGTTGTCTTTTGCTGTCATGGTTTGGAGGGGTACATCATAATTAAATCGTACTTCCGGATTTCTTTATTAAATTAAGTATGTGTCGGTGTCTGCCCTACACACAATCAATACCTCGAAAACCTAGGTCTAAATAATGAAGACATAAAAAACTATAGATTTCTTTCGCCTCTGAAGCAGGTTAATAGTTTAATTGTACACGCATATTACTACAGTAAAAAAAAGCCTGCATACCTGGCAAGTGATGTCGACTAACAGAGACTTTCAAACGCGCCCGTGTTTCTACACAAGTAACGTGGGTCAATTGCAAAAGGGATAACCATTATGATTAAATCATTAAAATTTTGTCTATGCTTCACAGAGCATAGAGAAAATTAACTTCCCACCAACCTCATTTTTCTGCTGAACATGAAATAATGATTTTCTGCCAGTATAATTACAAAGCTAACATCTGATAGAGTCAGCATCCAGGGGGGATTATCACATGCATGAGTATTAGACCTCATTACCAGCTTGACTGCAAAATTATTACATCTTGTAATTGGATGGCGAGATTTATACACAGATTGGCCCGGTTCTCTGTAAGATTGTAATTACAAGCTTCGTTGGTTTGCTACTTATCACACGGCGCAGAAGGAGGCGAAAACAAGCAGAGGAAAGACCATTTCATTAAGCCATAACCCCATCAAGGGAGGGGCACTGTAACATCCCGGTATTTATTAGGCCAAACAGAGCTGTTTGCAGAAGGGGAGGCCATTTATTACCGCCTGACAAATGGGATTTCATTTATTTAACCTCAATGATCTATTTCAGTAAAATGTACAAACGAGCCATCTATTTTATGATTCCAAAGTCAACGCCTCAATTATCTAAAGGCTAACTGACTGTTAAAGCACCCATCTGTTAGGATGAATTCAATGATTTAATTTGCTTCATGTTGCTGAATGACTCTCGGTAGAGGAAGGGGTGGAGGGGGGTCCAGAAGGCACTAGAGTGATGCTGAGAGCTGCCTTCTCCACGCATGCGTGAGTTTGCTTGTCTGTGTGCATGTGCCAACGAAAGAGAGAGAGAGACTAAGACAGAAAGACAGCGACCGAGAACGAATTCCTTAATCCTTCTGCACAATACAAGAAGGCGATCGATAGCGGCTTAAATTTTATGAGACAAGGAGTTAAGTTGTTCAGCTCGAGCCAGAACACCTTTGTTCTCCCGTAACAAGTAATCTCTGAGGCAGAATTAATATTGACAAGCCGGCTCCTTTGTAGCTAATTTTGCTAGGCGCCTCCGCCAATAAGGAGGCCGGCAGTAATAGAGTTGTTATTAGAGTTCATTATAAAAGCTGTGGATCAATGGCTGCACTGTGAGACTGAGGACATGCCGCGTGTGGAATCCATACGCGCGTACAAGGAAACGAGGCCGCTTTTAACGTCCTCGCGATAATTTATTTCTCATTTTGTCTGCAACGTTTTAATTTATTTTTAATTAAGGTTTAAAAATTCCTTTTCGCCAGTGTTTTTTTTTTCGTTTTCCTCACTATGAAAGTTCAAGTCATGGTTTGGCTCTTTTAGAAGAATTTCTGCTAAGCAATCTCGTGTGATTTACACGTGTCTCTTACTATACATCAAGAAGAATCGCTTTCCTCACAGGTTTGTAAGGGACAGCCCAGCTGCAAACAAAGTGGGCCTGATTGGCCAACCATTTTCGTCGATTAATATAGGTTTATGGCCAAAAATGGTTTCGTTTATGTCTGTCAGGAATTCAAATAAGGATTCCTGATAGGTGTAAGTGGTTTTACTGCTGTATAATTCTCTGGTATGAGTGTGTAGAATTCCACAATAGAAAACCCCCAGAAGGTGTGGGCCGAACAATGCGTTGTTTGCCTTGTATAAGTTTGTCAACACCTACAAACTTGTGAGTTAGTGGCTAGTCAAAAACTCCAATCTGACATGTTCATGATCTGGAAATGTTTTACTGCAGCAAAGGGCTGGAGTAACTCTGCATCCAGGGTGGGATGCCGGACAAATCAACTCCAACCTTCGAGAGGATGTAGGGGTTAAGGCTTGTCCGTGGGGATAAATGCTTTCCACTCAGAGAAATAAAATAAAATAAAAGGCTCATTTGTACATCAAGCTGCTTTCCCCAGTGCATACATGCATTTACACATTGGGGAAAATGGGGCCAGTGCTTAATTTGAGATGGTGGTTGCAGGTGGGGCCCACCAGCAATCATTTTGATGGAGTGGCACCTATTTTTTCTCAACTGGCTTTGATCCTGAGTAAGAGGGAGAAAAACACCAAAGGGGGGAGAAAGAAGAGGAGAATGGTGAAAAAACACTGACAGAGGGAGAACGTAGGGAAAAAAAATAAGCTGTAAGTGTTAGATAAAGACTCAGGGAGCCTCTGATGTGAATTGAAGAGGCACAAGGTGGTATTCTGCACCATAACCTTCCATAATGTTGGCAGATGTCCTCTGAGCAAAACTTTGGGGCCCAGGACTTAGGGCCCAATTGTGAGTTGGGTGGTGTGGGAGCGGGCCGCCGCCACACCACTGCCCCACTCCGAGACTGCCAAACAGGGTCACCGGCCACCCGCCAGATTACAAGTTTCCTTGAAGTCTGGTGGGTGGTCCTTTGGTGTTCCCAAGGCGGTGTCTTTCAAAAAGGCACCGAAATGGGAGTGCCAAAGTTCGTTCCTGCATGGACCGAAATGCACAATGTTGTGCATTTCATTCTGTGCAGGAACTGGGGATGAACACATACAGGGGGGCACAGCATGTGCCCCCTGAATGTAGCCCCCTGCACAGAGTTTCTTCACTGCCACCCTTTCCATGGCTGGCTCACCGCCGTGGATAGGGTCGCAGTGAGGAAACTTGTAATATGCTTGGCGGTGCAGCAGCAGCACCACCAAGCATATTGAGGCCTCACACCGCCACGGCCAGGGATCGCGGATCCCTGGAGGTTGCAGCGATCCCAAAACAGTCCGACCGCCTAACTAGTAATACGGCAGTCAGACCAATGGTGCATTGGTCCCTGACCGCCACTGCACCTCCACCACGGGTTCGGCGGTCGAATGGACCACCAAACTCGCAATCAGGCCCTAATTCTTTTACAATTTAAGCACTGACTGGGGCCTGGGGAAAATGTCTGATTACCTTCCAGGTAATAGAACTAGAAATCTGCACCAGGTGCAGGTTTCCTGACACACTCCTGGGAATGATCGTGAATTCCTTAATGTAATAAATCTGCATTTTTTCGTACAAGTACTACTATGGGTGCAAATATACTGCTTTTTTTTGTGATTCGGTTCATCAGACTGGCTCACCTGAAACCTGGGCCCAATTTCACAAAAATAAAGTTGGAACATTTTTAGTAGAAAAAATGCACTTCACAATTTTTTGGGTGCACTTGGTGTGATCCTAGGCACTGTTTCCAGTCAGAGAGAGAGTGGCTAGTCTTGAGTGCAGGTACAGTTCTCACTGTTTCAGTGCACCTGTTCATGTAATGGTCTGGTAAGTGAAAAGTGCTCTGTGATACATAAGTCCGATGAGTTATGTGGGCATAGTGACAAGGGTCACATAGTGTTTGGAGGCTCCTGCCCACATGGCCATATCATTCATGTGAGCACACTTACCTTAAAGTCTTGACTAGGCTTACATTTCCACTCGCAGGTTAGGTATGAGAAATTAAAACTGTAATTCACTCTTCGTGCTTGCCATTAGCATTGGAGTACCGGAATTGTAATGCAGATGTGGAATATTTCTGTCACTTTGTGGCAGAGGTGAACCTGTGTAGGCCTCCTAAGGGGCAAGGGAAAGTGAACCAGCACAGATTATAGTGCATCCCACTGTGAATGAGGGAAGTGCTTGAATATCAGCTTGCCATGCACTCTGCATACATCCAAAGAAAATGTTGTTTGAGGCCTGAGGCCTGTAGGCAAAGCAAATGCAGCAAATTTTGCTCATGCAAAAATTGGTTTAAGAATTTGTGCGCAAATTGAACATTTTTACAAAATGTGAAATTCTTTTGTTAATCTGCCCTTGAGCCTCAAGGCCCAGGTTTGCTTGTCTGTTTCAGGAGGCAAACTTTTATATACACCTCAAAAGGTGTGCACCATGAATATGGCATGTTGTATACCTATAATTTGGCAATCAGAAGACTCATTATAATACATCAATCAATCAATCAATCAGGGGAATTGTAAGCGCGCTACTCACCCGTGAGGGTCTCAAGGCACTGGGGTAGTGGGGGTAAGCAGCTCCATTCAGTCGAAGAGCCAGGTCTTGAGTGTCTTTCTGAAGATGTTCAGGGAGGGGGCGCGTCTGATGTCGATCGGGAGCTCGTTCCAGGCCTTGGCCGTGATGTAGGAGAATGCTCTTCCACCTGCTCTGGCTCTGTGGATGCGCGGGGTTTCGGCGAGGGCGAGTTCGGCGGATCGGAGGTTTCTCTTGGGTGCGTGGAAGGAGATTCTCTCATTGAGGTATTGGGGTCCGGTGTTGTGGAGGTATTTGTAGGCGTGGGTGAGTATCTTGAAAGTAACTCTCTTCTCAACGGGGAGCTGGTGGAGGTTCCGCAGGTGTGGGGTGATATGTTCGTGTCGAGGGATGCCGAGGACGAGTCTGGCTCCGGTGTTCTGTATGGTCTGGAGTTTGCGTAGCAGAGACTTGTTGATTCCGGCATAGAGGGCGTTTCCTTAGTCCAGTCTGCTGGTTATGAGTGCGTGGGTGACGGTCTTCCTTGATTCAGGGGGGATCCATTTGAAGGTCTTTCGGAGGGTGCGGAGGGTGTTGAAGCAGCTGGAGGCAATGGCGTTGACCTGTGGGGTCATGGAGAGGGAGGAGTCCAGTATGAAGCCGAGGTTTCGGGCTTGGTCTGTGGGGGTGGGAGGGCTGCTGAGGGCGGTTGGCCACCAGGTGTTGTCCCATGCAGAGGGCGAGGGTCCGAGGACGAGGACCTCTGTCTTTTCCGAGTTGAGTTTCAGGCAGCTGCTGCTCATCCAGGATGCGACGTCCTTCATTCCTTCCTGGAAGTTGAGTCTGATGGTGATGGGGTTCTTGGTGAGGGAGAGAATGAGCTGGGTGTCGTCGGCGTAGGATACTATGCTTGCTCCTTGCTGTCTTACGATGCGGCGAGGAGGGTCATGTAGATGTTGAAGAGCGTGGGGCTGAGCGACGATCCTTGGAAAGCCTGGCTATCAGGTCACTTAGTTGATGATCTTCAAACACAAAGTGAGTCACCAAACAAATAAAAAAGTTGTATTGCACTGTTTTGTCAAGCATTCGTCTTATTCTCTGTACTGTTATTGAGAAGAAGGCCTGTATTCTTTTTCTAACATGTCTACCTTCAGTCATTTTCATTTCTGGTTTGACAGCACTTCTGTCTGCAATGCCTATTGTTACCAATTCTTTAATTTACATTTATATATATAACTGCAGAGTGCTGCGGTTCTGCCCAGACGACTCACCTCATGCTACTGACTGTTTGGTGTATCATTCCACCTCCTATGGAGTACTTGCATTACAATGCAGGAGGGGACATTTTACCTCTAAATGTTACACTAAAAATCATAGATAATGGCACATTCTGTTCCTCATCTTCATTATACTACTGCCACCAATACAACCAGCAATGTCACCAATCCAACCAGCAGTACTGACATTACCACAACACCATTTCCAAAGCAAAAATAACAGCAACCAGTACCAATGCAAATGCTTCTACCAACACCACAATTAAAACTATCACCAACCAAACCTAACATCATGAATACTACCACCGCCACTAATGCCTGCATCCACTATTCCGCTGCCATACCACCAATACTTCTCCACACACCACCAAAACATCTTGCAGCACATGTACCACCAACACCAACCACACCACCAACAGTAATATCAATGCCACCACCTCAAATCCCACCCTCCATACAACATACCAATAATACTAACAATACCACCACTAATACCAACAATACCATCAATTCAAAACCACCACCAATCACCTATTATTATACTGCCACCAAGAACACTGCCAACACCAATTCCACCAATGCCACCACCAATACCACTCTCATTACCATCAACAATATCAACAATACCACTATCAATGCCACTGAGAGCACCAGCAATATCACCACTAATACCAACATCAATACCTACATCACCACCAACACACTACCATCAATACTACCAATATCTCTCCATGATCAATATCCCAACACCACCAAATCCACACCACCACCAACACCCTACTACCACCAATTCTGCCACAATCAATAACATACCTCCAGCAATACCATACTACAACGAATATCACGACACCACCAAATACCATCATCACCAGTTCTACTAATACCACCACCAATGCTCTACCGCCAACAGTATCAAAATCAACAACACCATATCAACACTAAAACAATACCAGCACAACTACCAAAGCTGAATACCGCAAAGACAGAGATTATGACCTGAGGACAATGGTAAAAGTACCAGTCTACCACCATATGGTTTAAAGAACTTGAAGCCCCTCAAACAGCATCAAGAGAAGCTAGAAACCTAAGATTAACCATGGATTCAGACCTGTCCATGATACCACATGATAATAATGCCACAAACAGTGCCTTCCACACAATGAAAACACTACATCACATCTTCCCATACCATGCATCTGAACATAAACTGAAATACATCCTCACATTCGTAATCTCCAGGCTTGACTATGCCAACAGCCTATACCTTGGCGCACCCGCGTTCATCATATGCAAAATACAAATCATCCAAAATGGTACTGCATGGCTTCTTCTCCGCCTTCACCCAAGAGAACATGACTTCAGTCCTTCAATGGCTCCACTGCCCACCTATAGTTGGATGGGCAATGTTCAAGTCACTCTGCATTGTACCCAGAGTCTCCCAAGGAAAAGGACTGCCATAACTATAAGTTACATTAAAGCAATATAAACCAAACATAACACTGAGCTCCAGACTTGCATCACTTTTCATCATACTGTCTTACCATAAGAAATCCATAGGAGGCACTGCTTCCTCAGTACAAGCCAAAAGCTCTGGAACTCACCACCTGCCAACATTAGAAGCACCCAGGAGCATATACACTTCCAAACACAGTTGAAAACTGTGTGTTTTAATGTGCAAATCATAAATACACTCATAAAAAAACACAAACCCAGACTACTTATTTGGTTACTCAGCATTTAGGTGTTCTTCTACTATGATTTGCGCACAGAAGGAATCTGATGGAGATGACCATCTTATGGGACTGCCTCCTTATCGAGAGAAGAAATCTGAATAGCAGGAATGACAGAATGCCAAGGTTGCTAACAAATATCTTTCTCCGTTGTTTAAATCCCTCCACTGTTTGGCTTCCATTAGAGACTGTTGTATGGGAACTGGTATGCAATGTCAGTAGAAGGAAGGCCGTAGGACCAGCATCACTTCTTCAGGATCTCAACATTGGATGACAGGTTAGTGGCAGGTCCTCTGATGAGTATGGCACAGTAGTATAAATAACATACAATGTTACACAATTAGCAATGTCAAACGTATGGTATAGTGTATTATGTATTGCATTTTATTAGTGGAAACAGAATTTCATCCAAATTTGAATTAATGGCTGGTTTGAATAGGAATGCTGTATTTTTTACCTCACAGTAAAAAGTTTGTACATAAACACTCTTTCCATCTGGATACCACCCACTTTAACCCTGTCTGCTCACCACATGTCATACCCATTTTTGACAGAATTTATGTTACACGTGACATTGTGTAGATAAGGAGGAGCCCATTAAAAATACAGAACATTTTTACAATACTACAACACTTAGCCAGCTACTTCAGTCCAAGATGGTGTCTTACTGTGCACCATTCTAGATACTCATCACCTTAGCAATAACAAAATTAGGACTCTACTCAGCATGTTGCTGTCCGAGACACATAATTATTGGGCCTTCCGAAGCACAAACATTTTTAGATCAACCTAAGGTAACCCAAACCCCATGAAACATTCATCATCTGATAAACTGGTATATGGCTTTAATACATATTTCCTTATCTATGCCGTTTAATGGGCATACAGGGAGATGTTCAGTGGTGGTTTTCAGTGGAAATATAAACAACCCTCCTCGCTGTTCAAACAAGCAGGCAGATGACCATTTGCATTCTTATTCATATCGAGTCATAGAAGTTCTATACTCCCTACGCAATACTTGCACAATATCAGTATAATTGTACATTAATAGTATTGGACCTGTAAAAGTATATTTCTACTACTTAGATATTGATTTCTCACATTAAAGAATGTCCGGTTACAACATGTTTTGTTTTTATTTATTTCCAGATTAAAGTATATGAAACCTAAACCCCTCAACAAGGGCTTTCTCTCCCCAAAATGCAATGGGCATTTAATTACCAGCACTTGTATTGAGCATACCGATATGATGTACTACCCACAAAAGGATTAACAGGAGACATGTGCATGACAAAATATAATAAAGGAAATTGGTAAGAAGCATTTGAGCAGAATTAGTTTTTATAGTATATACAGTTGAAAACAACTATTCATTGAGTATAGTGGGAAGTATCACTACCAACATTGTGCACAGGGAGACATTGAGCAAGGATTGAGGAGTTATTTTGAAAATTCTTTCTCAATAGTCAACTGCCATCCCTGAGTCGCACTCTTGCTGCATGATGGAGCCCCTTTTACTACAGTGCAGAAGGGTGGTTGATGGTCCTTATGCTAAGATGGCAGATCCAAAACTAATTTAATCTCTAATTTATTGTAAGGCAGAAATCACTGCTCCTCAGCTCTACAGTGCCACCTCCAACAGCTGCTCTCCCCTCACAATATTCCACCCGCAAGCCCCTTAACTCCATTCTAGAATACATGCAACCCGCAACTTCCAATGAGGACACCATCCCCACAAGCCTATAACATTATCTCTTTCCCTTTTTTTAGCATTTTAAATGCCCATAGTTGACCCCCCCCCCCAGAATAAGAACATCATGGTACAAAACTTAAAATAATAACCAATATATGCATAGGGAAAATTACCTAAACAAAAATCAGAGAAATAAAAACTACACAACATAACATTTCAAAATAGCATACAAGAACATCATCAAAAGAAACTGTAACCTTAAATACTGTATAAAGAAAACAGAGTTACAAGAAATAAACTGTAATGGTCTGCAGTCAAAGATTATCATCTATGCCTCCATGGTACCTGTATAGTATGGGAAGATTTTCACAATGATTACCCACCACTGAATTTCTGAAACCTCTTTTCATTTTTACTAGTAACATTTTTATCATTAACAGTCAGATTTGTCTCAATGGGATAAACTTTCACAACCTTTTCAACATTCCACCACTGCCCCCCTTGAATTCTAATTGCATTACCACATACCTTCTCAAATACCACCTGACAACCATACCTTTCATCTCCTTTTATTACAAATGCTGGTTTCTTGACCCTTATGACATCCCCTACTTGGTAAATAACATGTTTAACATGCTTCCTCACATCATATTCAGATTTCTGATTGTTTTGGGCGTCAACCACTCTCTTAGGAACAACTTCATCCATACCATCTTACATCACTTCTTTCTTGAGCCACTTAACTATCAATGCAGGGAAAAGTATAGCTGTGGGCTTATGACCGATTAAAAACTCAAATGATGAAATCTTTGTTACAGAATGAGGAGTTGTATGGCAGACCCATAACATAGATCTTACAGAGTCTTCCATAGCATATTTGTTATTCGTAGCCCACATGATACAATCATTCCACACCTGGTTCATGTGCTCAACAAGACCATTTTTCTGAGGATGATAGAGAGAACTTCTGAGATGTTTAATATCGCATTCTGTTAAAAATTTAGACATGACTGCATCCACAAATTGAACCCCATTGTCCGAGACTACAAATTCTAGGAACTCCTTGCTATAAAAACATCCCTTAACAACTCAACTGTCTTTTTTAGCTGTGGGGTCAATGTTAAAACATATTTCAGGCCATTTTCTATTATAATCCATTAAGACAAAGGCATAACAATGTTGTGGTCACAGACAATGAAAAATGACCTACCATAGCAATACCTAAACCATATTCCAGATCATTTTCTAAATCTCTTTATCCATGGAAGGCCACCAAAACAAAATGATCTGCCTCTCTTTTTAGTCATGGTGCAATCCAAGTGCCCCTCATGAGCATTCAGAATTAAATCTGTACAGAAAGAAGCTGATGGCACCAGCTTCTCACCTCTAAAAATAAGGCCATCTTCAACAATAACTCTTCTGAAACTTTGACAAAGAGTTGAATGCCAGGATGAGCATTTTTTTCATTTGGCCACCCTTTTGAACATATTCTTGAACCTTCTTTAAAGTTTCATCATTGTCACTGGCAGACATCTACTCCAATTCAGAACATGCAGATATTTGGCATATTTCCATGGCATAAATAAAGCAACTCTCAAGAGCCTCCTCTGAGTTTAATGACCCTTCACCCTCCAAAGGTAGTCTGGATAGAAAATCAGCCAACATTATTTTTTCCAGATATATGTCTCACAACAAAACCGCACTGAAGATGTTTAGTCGTCAACCTTGCACTACAAGGAGTAGCACACTTAACCACATTACCATCCAAAATGTACATCAAAGGCTTGTGTTCTGTTTGCAAAATCAACTTTATTGCACAAATATAGCAGTGAAATATCTCAATTGCCCAAAAACTGCCAAAAGCTCCTTTTCAATGACAGAGTAACGTAACTCCACATTCCTAAGTTTCCTGAAAGCATAATACACAGTCAATTCTTCAATTTCTGTTTTTGAGTAAGTACTGAACCCAAGTCATAATTACTACCATTTACAGAACTTATGCACTGAAGCTTTGGATCATATGATTTAAGAGCTTTGGCATTAGTCATTTCCCTCTTCACACATTCAAATGTTTCTTGACACTTGTCATCCCATTGAAACAGGACAGTCTTCTTGAGCATGTGTGTCAGATTCTTCATTTTAGAAGCATAGTCAGGAATAAACCTCACAAAGAACTCACACAGACCAATAAATGAGTGGAACACATCTTTATCTTTCAGAACAGGACAATCCACACAGCTTTCACTCGCCCAGGTCCAGGGACCATACCATTGCTTGAAATCACATGACCCAAAAACTCAAACTGTTTCGCCCAGAATTCACACTTCTGTTTCTTGACCATAATGCCTGTCTCTGTAAAGATCTTTAATACTTTGTGCAGAACCCTATGCTCCTCCAAATTCTTTGCAAATACCAAAACATCATCTTGTAAATCTATCACCCCTTCAGTTTCTTCCAACACATTGAACATGATCCTTTGGCAGACCGATGCTGCAGATGCTAAACCAAAATGCATACTACAATACTGGAATGTTCCCAAAGGTGAATTAAATGCAGTAAAATGTCTAAAAGAATTAATCTAATTTGACTTAATGGTAGGGTGATGCCAAATCAATTTTAGTAAACCATTCAGC
Organism: Calotriton arnoldi; assembly: GCA_963921515.1. Lineage (NCBI taxonomy): Eukaryota > Metazoa > Chordata > Amphibia > Caudata > Salamandridae > Calotriton > Calotriton arnoldi. The sequence goes on along the minus strand of CAWUFW010009236.1, from coordinate 110,508 downwards.
CCCACCCAATTTCTCCGATAGCTCGCTTATATGAGGAAGGGGATGGGAGTCAATCCAAATTTCTTCATTAAGGCTGCGTAAGTCCACGCTAACTCTTAAATCTCCTTTTGTTCTGTGCAACCACTAGAGGTGATAGCCATAAAGAGGATTTAACAGATTCAATTAGTCCTTTGTCTCATAGCTGTTTTAATTCCTTTTTTAGATAATCTCTCTAAATAAACGGGACACTATGCACTATGTGTTTAATGAGTATACCTCCATCCTTGACCCTGATTTTGTGTCTGAAACCTTTAATTTTCCCCAAGGTATTAGCAAACACAGAAGGAAATTCTAAAGACAATTTTTCTTAATCTGTATGCTGCTTAACCACCATTACTTGATCCTTGGTACCAGGTTTGAGCACCATACCAAACAGTCTTAATGAAACCTACCCAGTATATTGAGAACTTTGACCGCAATATAAATCTTTCCTTGAATTCTTCCTCCCTTAAATTCCAAAACATCCTCAATATATCCTTCTAAAACAATGCTTCTTCCTTCATATGACACAGGAGATCTACCCAGAAGAAATAATTTCCTATCACCTCATGTCTCATGAAAAGGTTCTGAGGTAATCATAGTGATTCGTGCACCTGAATCTACCAATAAATGTATACACTTTCCACCAACTGCAGTATCAACATAGGGATCAACACTTTCGATTGGATCTCCTGTGGCAATATCCTTGTCTGAAACCACTAGCACCATGTCTTGGAATGCATGTACAAGATGGTCCTCTGACATAGCATCATTTGAATTATCATTAACACTTCCCACTTTTGTTGAATTATTTTGAGGACTTTGGCAAACCTTTTCAAAATGCCCCTCCTGGGAAACGGCCTTAATAACGAATTTCTAACAACGAGTGGGCTTAACAACTACTCCTGAACAACGACCTGTACCAGAACCACGACCTCCTTAACCACTACTAGACCTGAACCACGACCTCCTAAGTGGTAGTTGTTTAATCATACATCCCTACAGACTTTCTCAATTTGTTCATCAAGTTGAACTGCTGCCCGTTTTTTCTGTTTTTTCTACCGTGTAAAGTATTTAAACATGATGGAGTTACAATGCTATGTTATGTTATTGTTTTTTAAATGTATAATGTTGTTTTCTCGAAAATTAAAGGAGACAAAACAAAATATGGCAGATCTAAGTAGTGTAGTACAACCTAGAAGGCACACATTGTCAAAAAGCAGTAATATGAAATAATGTTATGTTAATTAAAAAAACTAAATTTAAAGCCAAAACCGGAGATAACATACTACTAAGGCATCATATAGAGACTGTCGGGAGGTGTGAAATAACATGCTAATTGCACGGAAAATTGATTTCTGTGCCTTTAAAGCGATGTTTGCAATTAGAGAAAAGTGATATTATTTCATTAGGAAATGTAGAAATACCATTTGTCTGCATAGAAAAACTATACGTGCTCAAACTAACGATTAGCTAAAGCTAGCCACGCTCCTTTAAGTGTTGAAAGACAAGCAGAAACAGTGCTTCTACGTTATGTATCACTTATTTCTAAAGCTGTGTTAATATCAATATACCAATTACGGAACACAATTACTGAATTTTGCTTCTACAACCAATAGCCTGCAGCTCTCTAATTGAGGACCGAACATTATTTGATTAAAACTTATTCAGATTCCCCTTCCTATTTCAAAAATGACGCTCATAAATAGGAAATAGAGCAAAAGCAAAATGTAGATGAAATGGTGACAGGCTTCCAAAATGTATAATCCAAAACACAGCGAACAAAGCATGCAGTACAAAATATTCACGAGTTAACAGTTTTAATCATATATGTCAATGAATGGCCATCGATTCATATAAACAATATTCTTATGCTTCATGTTGTAGTTAACGTTTTTCAAGGGGAAACGGCCTTAATTAATCATACATCCTCAAGGGGAAACGGTTCGTGGTTCAGTAAGTCGTGGTTCAATACATAGTGGTTTGGCTTTAGTTGTTGTTTAGCCTTCGTGGTTTAGGCACTCGTTATTTAAGTGGTAGTAGTTTAATCATACATCCCCCCTCCTGGGACAAATCCTACACATTGCATTTCTAGCAGGACACTAGTATCCCCCTTTCATTTGAGGTGGGTTGCCACAGCAAAAACATACACTGAGTTGCTTAAAAACACTTTTAGCTGTGGACTTAAATTTCTTAAGAGTGTAATCTAATCTTTGAATTGTATTCCTGACACCGCACATTTCTGCTCTTCATGTAATTTGTTAATGGATATATTCGATTATTCAATACTCATTATTGCTACTCTGATAACCTCTTCAAGAGTAGGATCATCCATGGGGAGTCATTTTTGTTGAATATGTTTATCATAACAGTTGCGAATAAACTGATTTACAGTTGTCTCTGAATTGGCAGCCAGTTCAGCCCCAGTGAATGAGTGCACAGAAGTAGAAGTATGGTGGCAATACAATTAGCTAAAAGCACCTCACCAAGCTGTTGAGAGACACTGAATAGTAGCATGGGAAGAGTCGTGCAGTCTTACATTAGAATGAGAAATGTTCCTCTGCAGCTGTGCCTGTGAGACTGGGTGGGATGCTGGGGATGTAAGGGGAGAAAATTCTCCATAGTGACATTGTCAAATCAGACTTTGGAAACATATCAGAGAAAATGAGACTGCAGGTTCCTTGTTTTAATCTTTCATTTTTATTCTAATATCATTTTTTGGTAGTTCTCTTGGGAACTGTCTTGATGGAGGGCATTTGTGGAGCAATTAGTTCAGGAGCTTGCAAGAGCCTATCTTGCAGTGAGGGAATTCAAAGTAGTGCTTGTCTTCCTATAAAGGGTAAAGCAGATTCTTCTCCTTTCATTAATTTTCTTTTGTATATGTAATCTGGATCAATGAAGGAGTGGTGAAAAAACACAGTGTCTGATGAGAAGATAGTTTCCATTGATTTCTGATTGATACTGCACCAGAGCCCAAAGCTACATTGCCTTTTCTGTTGATAATGAGCCTGGCTGGGCACAAAATGAAATTGACTTTTCGTGGTGAAAAAATCTCTTCAACACACAATGCCAAAGGACAAGACAAGCAGTGTGAAGGAAAACATGCAAGTTAGTAAAAAGAATCTTTCAGTAGACTCAAGTAGCAATAGCCTAACTAGCTTGCTTTTTAAAAAGAAAATGGAGAGACATTATGGCCTATTCAGAGTTTGGCAAAAAGGGTACTCCATGCAAGATTTGACGGAGCACCCTCAATCAATCAGGGTTTATAGAGCGCGGCTACTGACTCATGAGGATCTCAAGGCGCTGGGGGGGGAATTACCCAAAGTCTCGATCCACCCATCCTATTTAGAGTCAGTGAACCATTAGCTTGCTGTATGTGGATCCCCCATTGGCTCCTTCTCCGAAAAGCTTACTCTGACCTTTTGATGGAGTGCTGGCCATCAGAGTAAGGACATCACACAGTCTGCCTGCCTTATTTAAGGCTGATATTCTGGTGTCCTTTTTTTCTACCCATCACACAGTCAGCAAAAGTGTGATGTGACAAATAGAAACATTTAAATAATGACCTAAGTACCTAGGGAAAATTCTTCCTGGATGTGAGGGGTTACTGGCTATTTATATTTCAAAAACAAACTTCCACTTTGGGAGTCTGTTTTTGAAAAACAAAATGTTTGGTGGACGGCCGTCAAACTGATGGCAGTTGTACACTAAACTTCTTGTATCTTCTGAGGTAGCGATCTGACAGCAGTACCTCTGAATTAGTAGAGATCACTATTGGGCCAATGGTGAAATCTAGATTTTGGGGATGGTAGTCTGTCAGGGTGGCAGATGCAATGTTTTCTGCCACCCTGACTGAGCAACTACCACCCGCCAAATTCTAAATCAGGCCCTTACATATTGGTCACTCAGGACAACAGGAGGACTGGATCGCTTGGCTCCCATCCACCCAAGTCCCTGCCTCGTAAGCCATGAGATGGCCAGACAGATTCTGGGTCTGCGCCAGAAATCCATACAAGCTCTTGCTGGGCTGGTCTGCTTACCATCCCAAAATCTTCTCTGCAGCCCAGCCACAGTCTTGCATGTCTATTTCCTGTAATGGAACCAACAAGATGCCCTGCAGATGGTGCAGCCTTCTCTGCACCAGGAGCAGTAAATGGAAGGAAATTTGCAACACGTTCATATTTGTGAGAAATGGTCAAACGTTTCTTACTACAAGCCAAAATATTTCCTACTATCAACAATTATGCAAAGTAACACACCTTGGTACAGGCCTTCTTCTGAGATGAAAGAGCAGCAAAACAGAGGGTGGTGTCTTGAGTTGGCAGGCTTTTAATAAAAGTCATAATTGTAACAATTACAGTCATCTGAACTGCTTCTGTGAGTTTTGTGACACTTCCAAGGACCACATCTTGGGTGTGGCAGTTGTGTTGCCTGTTTTTTAAACTGTTTGCTGCCTTTTGGTGCTTCACCAAGAACATGGGTCAGTGGTCACTACTACAGATGCTTTTCTAATGATTTACCTGTATGACATCTAATGATGACTCATCTTAGGATGAGTAAGTCCCCTTCCAGGTTTATTGTTCATCACAACCTTCTTCACTAACTTCTTTACAACAGTTTGTTAGTACATTTTATCAATTCCCAATACATTTATCTTAAACCATGTTTTTCCTAGATTTCACAATCACTAAACTTTCAAGCCTTGAAACTCCACTAAATAAAAGTACCCCTCATCATGAAAGAGTTAGGGGCAACATTTTCTGCTGACCATAGCATGTTAAAGATCCAAGCCAGACCTTCTTTTTGCATCAGGCCAGGTGTCCTTTCCACTCCCTTTTCAATGCCAGACCTTTCAAGGTTGAAAGATGAACCAACTCAGCAAAGGGGTGTGTTACTCAGAGAACATCTACCTCATCCAGGAAGCTCACATGAGCCTCCATTGCTCAACAGCCAATCTAGAGGGCTGGGAGGGCAAAGTCATCTTTGTGGTGGCCTGAGACAGCACTATTCAGTTTGAAGCAAGTTGTTCAGTTTCGGGTATTAGCTTCTTTATTTTAATGGATAAACATGCTCTTGGCCTAGTATTCAGGCCAATGATAATAGACATTCAACACAGCTTCTGGACAGGTAAGATGGACAAACGCCCTATCCAGTGCATGAGACAATTGTGGAAAGAAATGCTTGCATATGCCCACATAGTTATGATGGAGACAATGTTACCAGGAGTCCGCACTTGATAGATTGGGACTGAACCCCTTGTAAAACAAATTGAAGTTGAAAATGTGTGATAAAGATCAACAATATGTGAGATAAATAACAGAAAATGTACAATATTCAAAGAGAAGACACAAACTATAAACTACAGCATCATAAGGAGTAAGAGGGCCCAGTTAAGGTAATGAGAGGAATTCAGTCCTGTGAGAAACAACGGTGGCACAAACACTCAGGTAGAAACAGATTGGTAAGACCACTCAAATCAGATTAGCCTTCAATAGATCCAGACAGGTTACAGTCAGTAGCAACACACTAGAATAACAGAACTAACCACTTGTCTGACATTATGCAGATGAATCTTTTACAAACTCAATTATTGATACTCAAACTGCAACCACAACATTTTTGTGAACCAAAGAACACATTCAACTAATATACACTTGGGCAGATGACAGCCAATGAGAGCCAATTGGAATCATAAGCAAAGGGCAATGATACCACCCCTGATGTCATGATTTTGTTTCTCCTCCATTCTCCCTCATGTAAGAAGTGGAGTCTTGCAGTGTGTCAGTGGAAGGCTGATAATGCCCAATTACAGGGTTGAAGTTTTGGCTAGCATGTGAAACAGATACATTATTCCATTTCTGAGGATGTGCTCAGACATTTGAACCAGATAGGTCCCATGGACAAGAGATTTGTTCCTTTCCAGATTGTGAGACTTTCTGCAACACTGGCTCTTCAGACTCCCTGTGACGCTGCCTTGTGAGCAGGTCCCATCCATGAGGGTGCTCTGAGGCATCTGAATGAGCGAGGTCAAACAGGCAGGAGGTTGTTGCTTTCCAGTTTATGAGACCTTCTCCAATATTGGCTTGTGAGACTCCCAGGGACACTGCCTTGTGAGCATCTCTGTGAAGCTGACTTTCTAAACTCTCTCTTTTCGTCTGTGCTTTCCAGATCATATGTTCTTGTTGATCTTTACCTTTATTATTTTACTCATTATAATTATAATTATTATTAATATTATTTATTATTTATGTATTTATTATTATTATTGGTATTAATACGAATATTATCATCATTATTATTAATATTTTTATGTGTTCTATTTGGCGCTTTAAGCCACAATTTTGGTGTTTCCAAGCACTGTAAAATGTAAATTCTTTTTGAAATTCTTTGATTATTTTTGAGCCCCTTTGAAAAGGAGAATTTAGTACAACAGGATTTCTATTAGTTGAGAATGGGTCATAGTATTTTAACAAAATTGCGTTATTGGGTGAGGGGGGTTATAAGCCCCATTCAGGCAACAACCAAAATCTTTGTTAGGATGAACCACAAAAAGTCACCAAATTAACCTGTGCTTAATCCACTGGTAGCTTGGGACAAAAGCAGTCAGCCTTAACTTAGAGGCAATGTGTAAAGTATTTATGCAGCACACAAACAGTAATAAAGTGAAAACACACCACAAGAAACATCACAAACCAATTTAGAAAAAAAGAGTACATTTTAATAAACTGATAGAAGAATTACAAAAAATCCAATCGGTAGAACCAGAGGTATTCTGTTTTAAAGTTTTTAGTGAATATAAAGCCAAAAAGCTAAAAGTGCCACTTGCGGTCATCTGGTTGTGCTAGTCTGGAGGAAAGTCACAGGTTCAGGCCAACCGCGATGGTGCCTGGGTTGGGTACAGGGACTAGGTTAGTATCACTGAAAAGTTACCTTCTAAATCCAGCATTTAGGTGTTTCGTTCACAGTGGAGGAGGCTGCCAGGAAGAGACTGAGCATACTGGACAGTCATTGTCGATGTAGTGCAAACACCTGGTCAGGCATAGCAGATGGTCTTGGCTGTAGTGCGAAGAGCCGGTTGGGTGTCGTTGCTTTGGCTTCACATTGGCGGTCGTCGCAGACTGTCGTTGCTGTAGTGCGAAGTGCAGGTCTCCTCTTGCGGGTTCCCATGGACAGTCATTGCCCCGAGGAGCAGGTCTCACTGGAACTTCACATTGGCAGTTGTAGGCAGCAGAGTCCTGGTGCAAACAGGCCCAATTCCGATCACAAGGAGTCCAAACTTTGGAATTTCCACTTTTTCTTTAGCAGGAGTCACTCTGATCCCAGCCACGGGTCCAGGACCTGGGGAAGCACCTCTTGTGGATCAGAACTCACTGCATCAGAGGCTAGCAGGTCTAGTTGGCTGAGTTGCAGCAGGTCAGATGGGCAGTTTCAGGGAGACCTCTGAAGCTTTTTGTGTCACTGTAGCTCACACAGGAGGCCAGCCAACTGCCCCTTGGAGTCCCTTTGTTTAGCCTGGGATGAAGGCAAGCTTTCCGACAGGAAGGCAGACCTCTGGTAGCAGGGCAGGCCTTCTTCAGTAACTTCCACAGGTCCAGGAGTGTTGTGATGGGTGGCTCTGGAGGTACAATATTTATACTTGGTGCCAGCCTTTGTGTGGGGGGATTCCCTCTCCTACACCCACATCTGGTTCCGGAGAGTTCTTCTGCTTCCCATGTCAATGCTCTATACTGGGGGTGACATAAGGTAGGTAAGGCCTGGTGTCAGGTTTCTTTCTGTGTGTAGGAGTCAAAGTCCTTTGACGTGTATGTGGGGCTGGGTACAGCCTCTCCCCCGTCATCCTGTCCACACCTAAGCCCCTTTTGTGTTACTGTCTGGAGGCAATACACAAACCCCAACAGTAGAGCCAATCACAGTCATGTGACCCAGGACGCTGGCAGAAAGCACATATGGTTGGGACAACAAAATGCAAACTTTCTAAAAGTGGCACTTTCATAATTGTGACTCAAAATCCGACTTTACCATTAAAGAGTAGTTTAAATCAGAATTAATTTGAGTGTAACCAAATTATCTGCTCCTAATCCAGTTAGCACCTATTAAATGAAATATGGTAACCCCAGTGTTAGTCGATGAGAGAGATTGGCCTTACAATAGTGAAAAGCAACTTCTGGAGTTTTTCACTGCCAGGACATGTAAAAACTTAATAACATGTCCTACTTTTTAAATACAATGCACTCTGCCCTTTGAGCTTTACAGCCTACCTTAGGGGTGACTTATAAGTATTTATGGGAGGGGTTAGTGCTGGCAAAATGTTTATTTTGCCAGGTCAAAAAAAACTGTTTAAAACTGCACTACAGGCTGCAGTGTAAGGCCTGAGGCATGTTTTAAAATGCTACTTTAGTGGATGGGACAATAAGTGCTGCAGGCTCACTAGTACCATTTAATTTACAGGCCCGGGTACTTGTAGTACAATTTGCTAGGGACTTACAAGTAAATTACATGTGGCAATTAGGTGTAGACCAATTTTACCATGTTTGAGGGAGAGAGCACAAGCACTTTAGCATTGGTTAGCAGTGGTAAACTGCACAGAATCCTAAAGCCAACAAGAACAAATTCAGTAAAACAGGAGAGGTAAATGTTTGGGGTAATACCTTGCCAAGGATGTTAGGACTGATAACTATTAATTGGCTCCTCCGCAATGGCAGACAAGCGCTGACCCCACTGGCTCAGAGCCAGCAGCTGAAAAATAAAACAATATTTAATTATCGTTTTATTTTTCAGCTGCTGGATCTGAGCCAGCTCGTGTAGGGCTGGGCGAGGCTGAGGTCACAGGGAGAAGTAATATGTGCACTACTAAGTGCGCCTGTCAGTTTGGCCAGCCGTCTTAGGCTGGCCAAACAGACTTGCGCAGTTAGGTTTCTCCAAGCTAGCTGTATAAAGCAGCCAGGTTGGAGAAACAGCACCAGTCTCCTTGTGCCTGAGCGGAGCGTCAAAACAGCCTGCTCAGGCCAATCCCCACACTGCTCTCATAGCATGAGAGCAGCACGGGGATTGCACAGGGAGTCTTTGATGCTGTCCCAGTGTCTGCTGGGACTAGCAAGAAGAAGAACACTGAGGCGCCACGCGGGAGGCAGCCGGCAGCTTCAGGTACGTTTTATTTTTGTTTTTTTATTATTCCCCCCTGCGCTCCCCCCCACACTCCCTCCACCCACCCCACCACTGTTTTTATGCATCAGCCGCCATTGATTAATTCTAGTTCCTCTCAGAACAGTCTAGGCCTGTCAGACCTCCACAAGGGACTAAGGGCCAGATGTACGAGCTGCCAAATAGTGACTCGCAAATTGCGTCGCATTTGCGACTCGCTATTTGGCATGTACAACAGTGTGTTTAACACTGTTTGCGATTCCCAATGGGGTAGCAAATTGCGAGGCTCATGAATATTAATGAGCCTCTCGCAATTTGCGAGCCCATTGGGAATTACAGGCCCTCCCAGGGATGGTGGCCTGCTGGGCTCAGCAGACCACCATGTCTGGAACTGCTTTTAAATAAAGAAGCTTTTTAAAAAAAACAAATTAAATGCAGCCCGTTTTCCTTAGAGGAAAACGGGATGCATTTAAAAAAAAAATGAAACGTTTCGTTTCATTTTTAGGCAGGCAGTGGTCCCTGGGACCACTGCCTGCCCTTAAAAAATTAATTTGCATGCATTTGCAAAGGGAAGGGGTCTCCTGGGGACCCCTTCCCATTTTCGAATGCATTACCACCTACTTGAAGTAGGTGGTAATTATGCGAGTGTTTTGCGACCGCAATTGCGGTCGCAAAACATTGGTACAGAGCTTTGCAGTCGCTATTAGGAAGGGAACACCCTTCCTAATAGCAAGTCGCAAAACAGTATTTTGCGAGTCGCAATTAATTTGCGACTCGCAAAATACTGTTTGTACATGGGCCCATGCTTTTTAGCGTGAGCAAACGGGTCTAAGACCCGTTTGCGCACGCTAAAACGCGTCGTACATCTGGCCCCAAGATTTTGCATTGAACCGCTGTCTAGCGTCGACAGTACACAACAAAACAACACAATGCACCTCTGTCCGTTTCCCTCAGTATTTAGGGTATGCTATCTGACTGCAGGAACGCGTTAACATAACCACTAGGAAAGAGTGCTTTTAACAAAGGCTAACTTAAATATGCGATCATTTCAGTTCTCACTATGAATAAGTTCTGAAAAATGAATCTCTTATTTGTCCTGATATCCTCTAATTCCCAAAATACCTTGTTTTATTGTGAAGGATGGAGACTAAAGATGTCTGGCCTGCTCCCTTCTCTTGCCGAATACCGCTATTTAGTTGCAATATCTCGCTCTCGAAATTGGAAACCTGAGCTTGGTCTTCAAATTCCCAGGTCTGTCCCTGGCAGTCAATAAGCGCTATTTAAGTGCAATGGACACGTTAACCCCGAGCAGCTTGAGACTGCGCTCTCCATTGATCAGAAAAACAATTTGTGTGATATTTTATTACAAAATGACGCACCAGTTTAGCCATCTTTTCCTCTGATGGGCTAACATTGCATGAGCAAGGCTCAGAAAGTTTCCTCCCCTGGGCCCCATCAGTGAGAAATATAAGGCAGAGGCTTTCAGTTCAGAGACTTCATATTAGTGAGCTATCTCCTTCAGTCAAATCAAATTAGAGTCAGCTGGTAATCGCTGACCTCCGGTTAACAGAAGCCCTCCATTCTGTGGTACTGATTTCTTTTTTTTTTAAATCTACCTTTTAAACTTACGATTCTGTTACAAATTACTCAGAGCAAACATAGCCCAACTCTATTCTTCACATGTACAAAACGGCACATATCAAGTTAGTTGCCCAGTAGCACAACCACATACATGTTTATTTCAATTCTTCTTCTTAAGAAAAGGCAGAAAATGATGAAAAGAACAAATGTTTGACCTCCTGGAGGTACTCCTTCCTTCCTAAATCATAAAATGTCATGATGATTTTGCACATTTAGTGTTCGTGTTATATTTCAAGTATTTAAGATGTTCGCCCAGCTACGTGAACAGACACATACAACACACATGCAATAATGAGTGTACATACAATGCACACACCACATAGGTGCACCTACTCTATCTGCACAATACGCTAACAACCGCAGTATTAATGTTACTTTCCCCAAATTACACCAGTGCTGCAGCTGCTCAGATACTAGACATGCAACTTGAAGTCTTAGTCCACCAACAAGAGGTCAGGTTTGAAAAGATAATATACCATGCGACCTCAAGATACTTGGCGAGTATCTGAGACGTCGCAGCACTGGATAGTAGTATTCATGCTGCAGCCGTTAGCAATATGCAGTTAACCTGCATTTGATTGTTATAAAAATCTAATTGGTACAAAAATGCATGTCCACTGTTTGATTGTCTCCGATGCAGATTAATTTTTAGAAAAGCAGCGGATAAAATAATACCAAATTAGTCAACAACGCAAGTGCAGGGTGGGAAAAGAAGCAGCACGTGATCAGTGTACTGAGCGGAACTGGTGGGACTTGAGCTTAACTCAGAAATTAACACGGACTGGATCTAGGAGCAGGTGCAATGGCGCAGGTCTCCATAGGGTGGAGCCTTGATGATGAAAGGATTTAACCCAAAGTATTTGTACTTCTGGCAGTTCTTAAAGATCTTATTGACTAGAAGAGGGACTATTCTGATCAGTTAGCCAATCATTAGACCATGGACATTGTGGGGATCACATACAAGGTTAAAGTCCTTGTGCTATTCATCCAGTGGCCATTGGAGGGATATCATGGCCTGGAGAAAATGGTCAGACCTGTTTTTGCAAAAGATGAAGAGGGCATCATAATGTGTGACCTGCAGCCAAACGTTTAGTATTGAAGCGGTGAGTCTGGTATAGATGACTTCTAGCATTCAAGTAAGAATATAACAAACGCCAAAGATTTAAAAGCTATACAACCTAGAAGTTTAAGAGAGGGCAGATGCCTCAAAGGTGATATGCAGCTGCTCATGAAGCCATGTTCATTTGAGCATGAAGGGCATGACAGAATGGTTTGAAAGTTCCAGGTTGCCGACTGGAGGGCCAAGGGCTGGGGCTAGGCTAATGGAAGAAGACCACACAAATTTTATAATAGCCCAGATTCTGTGGGCCATGGAGAGGTCCTTCATCTTTAGAGGAATCAGACAATGTCTATGACCTTGCCTCTTCACCAAACTAAGCACCAGACCATGCCTACTCAAACTAATCATCTATTTGACCGATTGTCTGTTGTACCTATATCTAGTACTTTAATATATGACATCTGTTTGTACAGTTCCTCAATTTTATTTGTAAATTACTTTTGCTCCTATGGTAGCATTAACTATATAAATATGTAAATCCCCTTATGGGTGAGAAAATATCCAAAACCATTTCAGGAGTACCCAGGCTCTCCTTATGATTATTGTTGCAGCTGGGTTTCATCAGAACACCTACGGATGCTATTGTCATAACAAATGAGGAGTTGTACCTGTGAGCACATATCGTTGTTAAATATGGATGGTGATCTCTCAGATGTAGGGACAAATGCACCTTGGGCCTTATTGTGCAAAAGCTGAAATATTAAGTCACCTGAAGGAACATGTAAAATGAACATAATGCAATTAAATATTGCTACTAGAAATGGGTACAGGAAGAGGCTATTTGTTACATTGTGTATAAATAATGACTAAACAGGGACTTGTTTCACAGAAACCTCCTTGAAAGCCAAATCCAAGAAAGTTCATAAATTAGGATGCCTATAGCACATAACAATGCTTGCAGGCTATAAGTTTAAACACAAGATTACAAACATGGGGAATTCTGAAATGGGAAATATATTTTTGCTGAAAAACAGAGAGTTATGTGAGTAGTAGGAGTTTTCCTTCTAAATGCCTGTTAATCTTAGGATTAGAGTATACAATATAAGTGACATGATATAAAGGTCAACTTCTCCTTTGCCACGAGACAGAAGGCCGGATATACTCTCTTGGATCATCTTGGAAAAAGTAAAAACTATGAAATTGACAGATGTAAATCAACAGCGCAAAAAAGAGAAGTATTTTGGATATTTTCATTGGGAACACAAGAACAGGGCTTAAATGAAATAATACCATGGGAAAATGACATCAATTAAATTATTCTAATGCGATGTTAATTGGCTACCAGCTTCATCTCCCTTGTTTTTCTGCCCCATCTGAGATCTTCTTTCTAAACCAATTCGTTGGGACTGAGTTTGTTCCACCAGTCCCCCTGTCCTTCTCTTAGGGCACGTGATGAATTGTCCTTACAATGGAAGACATGATCACGCTGGACCCCAGTAGGTCCCTACCTTCAGTATTCCAGGATTTTCCTGCGATCCCTGTCTGGACTGGGCTCCATTTACTTTAACTCTTGTCCAAGATGGCGCCCCCAGTAAAGTGCTCATAATACATCTTTTAGTATCCCCTTGGGATACAGGGCTCATCTCAGGCTTATACGCTTATTTTCTCTTACATCTATTGCATGAGACCTGGTTTGGGGATTGGTCTCTAGTTGGATTTACTGCCTTGTAGCTGAATTACAAATCTTTGTTATCTCTTCCTCGACCTTTCCAAGATGGCACTTCCCAGAAGGTACTGTGACACAAGAGATTTCTTTGAGGGACCCCGCTCTTATTTACAGGGCTTATTTCCTTGATTTTTGCTTACATTCATTACATGGGACCTGGTTTATTGATTGATCTCTAGCTGACCTACTTCCTTGTGCCTGATTTACAGATCCTTGTTTTCTCAGTCTTGACTCTTCCAAGATGGCACTGTGACGCGAGAGATTACCTTGAGGGACCCCTCTCCAATATGGTTCCTGCCGAGTCAGCGGTATAGACATTGTCCCCACGTGTGGAATCAATTAAGCCTCTCTTAGGTTATTAAGCGCCTGTACGCGACTGCTAATTCATTCTTCTGTGTTTCTCCTTCCGGCCATGCTACGGGACTGACATCAGTCGGGCACCCCTTTGGAGTACAGAGGTAAGTGAGCCTGATGAGAGGATCCATTTTAAACCTTCTATCCCTAAATGAAATGGATCAATCGAGGCCTCTGCTTTTCCCTTAATTGTTTTTCATCCTCGCACACCCTAGGTCTCCCCTTATCCTTTTCTTGCTGGGCATTTTTCCACCCCACTCCCCCATTTATGGCAATGTGAGACCTCGCCTTTTGAATATTTTTTCTATGGTGCCTGTATTGTTGTTCCACCCTGGGTCTCAGAACAGTATCTAAAGGCCCCCAATAGTTTTCCAGTATAATACCTCCCTCGTGGCAGGCTGATGAGACAGTGAGAGGAGTGTTTAAGTGTTTCCTGATTTAATGCCTGCAGTTCAGCATAATCTGGGGCTAATCCAGTCAGATATCCTGCACACCTTATTGTTTTTACACCCTTGGGCCCCATACACTTTAGTCCATTAGTGATCCTGGTATTTACTCAGTGCGGCAAATGCTTCCTAACCCCTTATAACTTGTTCTCTTTTGTTTGATCCTCCATTGATACACCCCAATGCTTAGGACGTCCTTCTGACTAGCTGCTTCTACTCTTGTTTGTATTAGTTTTCTAGACTCTGGGTGCCTCAGCAGGAATCCTGCACTCGTGTCTATATGATTGTGATTCCTTCCCTGATCTACTACCTGAGACCCCCATAGCAGATACTGGGTTTGTATGGTGTCTGTTCATGTTTTATCGCTTTTGGTATCTTCTGCCATCCTGACAGGTAGAAGGAAGTGGGCCCCTCACCCCATCGGAACCTTTTGGAGACTCCCGAAACCACTTCCTCTCCATTGGATTTTCCTCTATTACGTCTATTCCTGGTTAACTCTATGGACTATATATTTTGACTGTGTTATTTCCTTCCTATGCATTAGAAGATTTGACTACATCTATGAACAACTGTGTGCACTCCGTCTGGAGTGCACTTTTCTCCCGTACTCGGCCATGAGGGCATAGGCCCCATATACATATTAGTGGGTTGGCTCCGTATTATTAGACAATGTACACTTTCACTGGGATGAAGGTATTTCTCTCTTTTGGCACAAAGTCTTTGCATGAGGTCTGCCCCAATGGTGGCGATATGTATAATTATGGTTCTTTGCATAATATATGGGTGAAACTGTGAATGCAGAGTGAATGTCTTTCACGTCCAATTTTCCATGCACCTTGGGATGCATTGTTGAAAAACTCCATCCCTGCATTTGCTGTCGGAATATGCTCTCTTTTTCTCTCCCCCTTCCCTAGGACACTGTTCAGTTTAACATTTTTTATAATTCTTTATTTTCATATATTTTAGACAATGTCTCTTTTTTGGGACATGCCACAACTTCCCCTATTGACCTGTATGGTCACTTCCGTTTTCCTTGCCCACAGTGCTTAATTTGTAAAATATTAAGTGCCAGGGCTCTGACCGGGAGGCCACTGCAGCTTGCTCCACCCATCGCCCTGGTCATCGCTGCCAACACAACTACTAATCATCTCTCTCGTATGTAAATGCGCCAGTTCAGATTACTGCAGGTCCCCAAAGCTAAAGGAATGGCTGGGGAGGCAGGTATTTGCAATTTTAATGTATATTGTATTACTAAACAACAGTGTTCTGCTCATCTCTAAATTAGAAGAGCAGTGCCACCATGTGGTAGACTGGTGTATGGTGTTGACAATTAGGTGCCGGTGCCAAGCACCGGAAACCAATTAAGTGCCGGTGCTTAGCACCGGAAAGCTCCGGCACAAATTAAGCACTGCTTACCCATCGTCCAGGGCCCTGAGGAAGGTGACCCACATCCCTGTGTTTCACCGAAATGTGCATCGGCGCAACTGCAACCTGGATATACACCAGAGTTAATAACTATAGCTGATGTATCAATCTATCAGTTTCTTTGAAGGATTTAAAAAGTTTGTTAAAAGTGAAACATATAGTGAATTTCTGTGTATAGTTGGGCAGTCAGATCATTCTGAGAGAATTATTGGGCAATTTAACTTGTATTTCAAGCCATGATCCAGTGGGATGTAATGTTCTATTTTTAATGTACTTTGGTGTGAATGAGTTAGAGTGGATGTAATATGGCAGATCACAGTATGAATGTGATATTTTAGCATGCATAGAGTGTTGGGGGTCCTGTCATGAAATTGCCTGTATATGAAGTACTCTCAGTAAAAATGTATTTCCCTTTGACAAATTGAATTAGGAGATGTATATAATTCTTGATATGAATTATTATATACGTTTGAGTTTTGCAAAATAGTGAAAGTAAACACTATGGGGCCGATTCTGATGCGGTTTGGAAATCATTCCAACCTGAATCGGTTTGGGAATGGTTTCCGACTGACCGATTACGATGCATCCGGATGCTTCCAGATACGATTTGGTCGGACTCCCATTGACTTCAATGGGAGCCTATGTTTCGACCGAATGCATAGGCTCCCATTGAAGAAAGGGGTGGCTGGGAAAAATCGGGCACCCTGTGGCGGGCACCCCCGGTGCCTGTCACACTTTGCATGGCTGGAAAGGGGGGGCCATGGGTACCCCATGGGCCCAATTGGGAAGGCTCCGGGTGCAGGGGGGCCCGCCACAGGCCCCCAAAGTCTGATTCCGACTGCCAATTCGAGTCGGACGGCACGATTCGGAAAGGCTGTCCGAATTCAGCATCGTAATCGTTCGGAAACGCGGCCCGTGGAGTCGCACAAGTCTGCTCCGTATGGCTCGGTCATTCCGAATGCCGTCAAGTTCAGATTAGGATATTCCTAATGACTAACTCGCATCGTAATTGGTCATTCGAAAACCTTTCCGATGTGGTCCGAAAGACACGTTCCCGATCCGATTCGGACAGAGCAAATGTCATTAGGAGGCCTTCCAAACCACATTTGGCATATTTAATTTACTTATAAGTCCATAGTAAAGTACACTACATGTGCCCAGGGCCGGTATGTTAAATCATACTAGTGGGTCTGCAGCACTGATTGTGCCACACACTTGAGTAGCCCTTTAAATATGTTTCAGGCCCCCCACTGCAGACCCTGTGTGTGCAGTTATAAAGCTGCCATGTTGACCCAGCAAGTTGGTACTTGCCAGGCCCAAACCTTCTTTTTTAGTACATATGGGTCACCCCTCAGGTAGGCCCTGGACAGCCCATGGGCAGGGTGCAGTGTATTTAAAAAGTAGGACTTGTACTTTTAAGTTTTACATGTCCTGGTAGTGAAATACTATTCAATTCATTTTTCACTACCGCAAGGCCTATCTCTCCCATAGGATAACATTGTGATTGCCTTATGACATGTTATAAGTGTAATTTACAACTGGGAAGAGATGGGACCCCCAAATTTGTGTCTCTGGACTCACAATTTAAAAACACAACTGGCGGTGAAGTTGGTTCTTAAATTGCAGTTCTGAAAATGCCACCTTTAGAAAGTTGGCATTTTCTTACTTAAACCATTTGGTGCCTTTTGCCTGTCTCTGGAATGCATGTCTGGGGTGGGTGACAGCTGGCTTTCTGCATTCCCTCTGGTCAGTCACCCACAAAGAAAGGGTAGGTGTGACTGAGTTGACATCTGCATGTTGATGGGTCATCCTCAGCAGGATGAGAGGGAGGAGCTGACACTTTACACCTGAAAGGGCTGTGTCCTGTCCCCACACAAATGATTGCATACCCTCCTGGAGTGAGTCTGGCGCCAGGGCAGGAAAGGCAGGGCCTTGTACACTTCAAAGCATCTCTTTGAAGTCTCCCTACTTCAAAGCCCCAACTGGGTATATGTACCAGATCTCTGACACCACAAAATCTGAACTCTTCTGGAACTGAGGACATTCTACCAGGAAGAAGGACTGCTGTGCTGCCAGGAGGGACTGCCACTTTGCTGAACTGCTTTGCTGTGTTGGCCTGCTGCTTCTTGCCTGGGAGTGAAAAGGGCTGGACCTGCATCTCTACATCCCAGAACCAAAGTATCTCCAAGGGCTTGTTGGCTTGACTACTGTTTCAGGGATATCAAAGACTTCACCCTGCAACCTACAACTAGCACCCTGGACTCTGTCTGCTGTGGGTCCTTCTCTGGCAAGTGGTGTCAATACAGGGCCCTTGGAAGTGAGTTTTCAGTGCTGAAACCCAGAACATCCATGTATCAACGATGTTGCAGTGATCGGAGCCTGTGCATTTCCTTTGACACGACTCATAGCCGCTGCTACCTGAACCGCAGACACTGCATCGCCGACTATGCGATGCAACATCCACTATTTTTGACACATCTCCGAATTTGTGCTGCTCAGGGCCAACGTACCGCACATTGCCTACAACCCAGCGGTTTGACTACGATGCATCGCCCCGATGTTCATCGCATCTTGACTCTCAACGCATCCTTGAATTTGAGCAGCTCGTTACCAATGCATTGCCCCATCTGCAAGATCGACAGTGATGAATCACCTCTCTTGCACCATTCATCGTCCTCAGTGTTGACGCATCCACGGTACTGCCCAGCGGGCCAAGGCTGGTCCCTGTATCCAACTTGCACTCCATTTCAGTCATCCTGAACTTCTGGATTTGCCCTGGTCAAGCATGACCAGATAGGCCTAGTTGGCGCTATTTGTTTCTAAGCACTACAAAACAGTTTATTGTTTAAAAACTCACATCTTGACTTCTGCTTATTGGAGTTTTGTTGTTTTGGTCTTGTTTAACTCATAAAAACTTTCTCTTTTTTTCCAAACTGGTGTGGAGTCTTTTTGTGGCGTTTTCACTGTGTTACTGTGTGTTTTGTGCACAAATACTTTACACATTGCCTGTTAGTTAAGCCTGACTGCTCTGTGCCAAGCTACCAGAGGGTGCACAGGTTAATTTAGTGTGAGTTATTGACTTACCCCGACTAGGATTTTGGTTCCTGCTTGGACAGTGTGCATACCTCTGCCAACCAGAAACCCAATTTCTAACAGGAGTCTGTTGGGCACATGTCTAGGAATGGGTATTTCATCTGAAGATTGACAAAGGTCCAATCTTGATAACTTTTTTTATATATCTCAACAGTTTTTACCCTCTGTTCCCCCACATGTTCATGCTTAGCTACCAACCAGGAACTCTTAAGAGAGAGAAGCAATGTCTTCCAGAGACTCTTTGGAGTTTGGTAAGCTGGTGACTTCACTAAAATTCCTATTTACATTGTGTTGGTTGTTTCAGGTGAACCTTGTACCCGCTATTATGTCCCCATGACTGTTTTTTGCCACCCTAAACAGATGCTTCCTAATTGCAGCAATAAATCTAAGACTCTGGATTCCACGTACACCCAGATGCTACTAATAACATTCCAGTTTCCTTCCCCCATTTGAAACAGCATAATCGTCCCTTACACTGCTTAGCCATATCCAACAAGCAATCTCATTCTGAAAATTGTGACACATTTGATGCAATTTAATCTTTCTAATGAAGCCACTGTGGAAAATGATTGCTTTTGATTGCTGATATTATGTAGCAGTCTTTAGAGAATTAAAACAGTAGAGTAGAAAACACATAATTCAACATCACCTTTCATGTGTGGAAGAAATTGATTTATCTAATCTATATAGCATAATAGCTCCTCAGATTCATTAGTCATGGATATGTTCATGCACAGCCCTGAGTGTTTTTTCCCCAGTAAATCTCCCTTTTGGAGTAGTGCACAACTGAGAGAGAAAGCTCAAAATTTCGGCCTCCACTCACAATTCCCATATTTCAGTTTCTAATGTAAGCTGAGTCAAATTAAATATGCATTCACCTATTACTATGCACAATGTATTGATGTTGTTCCTACATGAATTTTACAAATCTGAGCAGATTCCCAAATGTGTTTTATTCTTTATGGATTTGGGTGTATGGAAATATCAAAAAGAATTAAAAAGTGCTAAGCTTTCTTAACCCCTCAACTGTTAATATTGCTGCAACTATGTTCACAGTTGAGACACTACATTAAGATTCATGGAAAATATAAGTTATTGGCCTACTGGAAGGACATCCATATGACATAAACCAGGGGGTGTTAACGCTGCTCTCCTGATGTTCCTAGAGTTGAATTGCCTCCATGGCTAAAGATGTTTACATCCAAATAATATCATTACTTCTTAGAAAAATCAAATTCATCCCCTTCTCAATTAGCTTCTGAAAGCCAGCTATGCTTCAAGACAATTATTTTTGTCTGAAATACAACTTGCATGTTGCTCTCTGTATATTAGGAGTAAAGTCAAGAAACAATGGTCAAGACTATCCAACCTCAAACATCTTGTTCAGCTGTTCAAGTCACTTTTTAATAAAATCACTGTAACCCTGAGAAATCTTATTATATGTCCCAGAATGTCCGTGGCCTACAGTAAAAAAATTAATGGACTCAGTATCCTTTGAAAATAAGTATGATAACCCTTGGTTGGCCAGCAGTAGCTTGATGATGTTTCCTTGGTTCAGGATCTCAAAACAGCACCTGGATTTTTATACTGGAAACACTGCCATAGGCTAAGTGAATCACGAACCAATGGGTTCTTGAAATTGTACTCCCTAATTGTACAATGTTTGTTTGTTGAGAGACATAAGGATCTAGGCTGTCTTACATTTTTCCCAAATGTTGGGAGAATCAACAGCATTAATCATGCTTATCGGACTAGTCCTAATAGGAACCATGAATGTTTGTGGAACTCTAATAAAAACGTCCTTGGACCATGAACAGATGGGGCATCAAGACAATGTAGGGCCCTCTTGCCCTTAGCTTTTGTTGAGCGAGCAGTACAACTAAATGTTTCTGCATTTGGATTCAACATCCACAATACAGTGATTATGCTGATTAAAAGATAGACAGCGACTCTATAATAGCCAGAGACTCTGCATCTAGTTCAAATTAGCAGGTGTTTGTTCCCTCTCTTATTGAGTTCACCAGCTTACTTCAGAAGTAAAATTCCCAACCACTCTCAACATTAAAGAATTGTATCTAATGATTTTGCAATGGAAGTAAAGACAGTAGACAGCATCCTTAGGTCCCCACTAGAAGTTACCCCCTTGTGGTTCATAAGCTTAGCCAACTTTTCTCCAGCATTCATCATTTTATTTAATTTCTTTGTTGTACAGAACTAGTTGAGAAAACCAGACACTGTAGCCCCACTCCTGCTGCAGCCTTGGCTGGTTCTGCACCACCCCCTCAATACATGATTTGATTGAAACTGTAACAGCATTGGTTAGGTTTATGACCTATAATATTGTGGATGTGCGAGGTTTCATGTTATATATCCAGAGCACCTACAAGCTAATTACATCTACACCCAGAAGGAGTGATTGATTTATAATTTTAGGCCCATTCTTTTAATTGTTTTTCATTGATTGGAACATTTCAGGCACTGTGCTAAATTCATCCAGGGTGAGGGAACAATACATTTGTTGTTCTGTTAGTACGTCTTCCCTCTGCCAGCTGCATTTTATAAATTAACCTCCCAAGTTTCTGTTCAATTAATGAAGCACATGTTACTAGTCATTGCAATATCTCCATTTACGTTTTAATATGTGTGTTTGCCAGTTTATCACCTTAGTGGCAGTCACCTCTTAGGAGGAGCACATGTTTTTGATCAAATTCATAAATTAATCTGATAGGGCTGCTGCAGTATTTAGTTCAGGGCAATTTCTAAAATAACTTCAGGAACTGCAGATGCCATTTGCCTCAAATGAGAAATGTTTGAGATGACTATTAATGCTTCATGATGAGACGTAATTGATTTGTTCTCAAATACATCTGTATGCATTTTGCCATCTTGGAGAACCTCTGTGCTAACCACCGAATGAAAGGGGCAATATTTAATTCCCACAATTCAACTTCTTCCCTCACCTTCCTACCCAACCTGTATGGATCAGTGCTTTAATATCAACTAAATATTTGGTAATGGGTTTAGTTAATGTAAGCACACAGAGGGGCTGCTAGTCGGAAGCTTTCTGACCGCAGTCGGAGGCTACCGGACCGGCACGGTCGGTTTGCAGTCCGACCGCCCGATTACAATGTCAGCGGTGGGAACGTAAACCGGACTGTCATTATGACTCGGTTCCGACTGGCTCTTTTAGTCTTCCAGCCAGTCTGAACCGCACCGCTATCCCCTATGGATGGCGTTTCCGCCGTCGGGATTACGATGTCGGTATCCCACAGCCTTTTCATGCTGGCCTTTCCGACATGAAAAGGCTGTTGGAAAGCAACTTTGTGGGCCCCTAGCAGGACCCCTTGCGTCCGCGGTCTACAATTGGTGGTTGAGGGGGTACCTAGGGTACCCACTGTAAAACCCTGCACTATGTGGCAGGCACCGTGGGGTGCCTGCAATAGGCTGCAGGGTTTTGCAAACACCCCCTTTACTCTATAGGAGCTTGTATTATGGCTGGTTTGTGGCTGTGACACAAGCCCCCATTGAGAATAGTGAGTATGTGACCGCATAATGTTCAGTCGCATCGTAATCAGGTGGTCGGAACTGCCGACCGGAGGTCGGTCGGTCCCGAGTCCAAGACGGTGTCGATCGGAGGCAATTCCAACCAACATCGTAATAAGCCCCAGAATGTTTATCATTATTAGAATGTTCTGGCTTTCTAGGGGAGAGGTCCATCTAGGACCTTGATTTAGTGTTTGTTGCCTCCCTATTTTACGCCCTTCCTCGCTCCAGATCAAGCTTTTGAATGTACTCTGGAAGAAAGAACTTTGCTTTAACTCTAATTTCTCTCATGGTTTGCCGTGCCCAAAAAGGACTTTGTCTGTTGTAGACCTGGTGAAGAAAATGTATGTAGCAGCATTGAGGCTCAAAATCCATCCTTGCAAGGAATTTCTCTGTTGTGCACACTATTGGATGAAGAGTTGTTTATGGACTGGCTTGTCCAATTGGTTCAAAAGGGGAGAGACCTTTGGTCTATGAGCATTGACAAATCCCCAGCAGAGGACCAGCAGCCATATATTGAGATCCCCATCTGCCTAGTTGGGATCTCATTGCATGTAGTCTATCCACCAGTGTGGTGGATGCATTGTAGGCAGAGCAGTATGCAGAATGTTCACCTTGTTTTTTGGCCCACCTTGGCACACTTTGTAGAATAGTAACCTTTAACTCAATAAATTACCATTGCAAGAGTCTGTTTCATTAAACAAAAAACACTGGCCCTCACGAGCAGGGAGTTTGCTCCCTTCATGTTGTAGTCATTGTTTTCCCTTCCTGGAGCTACCTTGCCTCATGTGTCAGACCTGAGCAGGATAAATCAGTGGCAATTACACTGCTCTAAAAAGGATGAGGCAACTGTTACAATGACCAGGCAGCCCTGTGGCAGATAGGCAGCCAGGCAGCACATGTACTGAGTACCATGTTTGTCAGCGCCATAAATGAAGAGTCAGGGAGCTCTGTGATTTTCGGAGAAGAAGTACTTGGAACATGTGCAATTATAATATTTTTCAAAATAGACTTAACCTTAGTCAGTGGAAATGCTCTATAATTCAAATCTGGCTTTAAGTGCAGGAATTCATTTAATTTTGGATAAAAGATTATTGGCCCCATTAACAAAGAAATGTGAAAATCTGGACTGGTAGTTTTACACCTTTATTTGGAAATAGATTTTAACATTTTGGGAATTCTCGAAGGTTTCCATGAGAATGCATGGGATGCTGCAAAGATTGCAGATACCCTAGGAGTACTCCTGGAAAAAGTTTTTAAAATTCCATTTATCTATGGTGAAGGCATTTCTTCATGTGTAATTACACATATTGTACAGTTGTGAATGCAAAAATATGTTGCAGGACCGTAGTTTCATTTTTTATCTTTTGCTCTTTTTATGGAAAGCATTTTCCCTTTTTGTGCATCCGTACCAACTTTTAGAGCATGTGTTTCCTATTATTTCCATTGAGAAGGATTTACTCCTGGCCTTGATAGAAATGGATCACTGACCATTTCCAGTTTGGGAATGGGCTAAGAAACTCTTTGGGAACTCTCACAAACTGACAAGTGTGTGAGTGTTAACAAACTTTCCAGGGTATCACTACCTTCATAGACCCACTGCCCACCCATGAGAGGATATATATTCTTACATAATATGGAACAATCAGGGGTAATTTTACATTCGAGTACATTGAGAGATTGTGAATACAAAACATGAATTTGCACATGTAACCCATGTCAGTTGCACGAGGGAGTTGAACTTGCATGTGCAAAAGTCGTTGTGAACCTGTTCCTATCTACTTTGCATATCTGCTTTTATTTATGAGTGTAAAGAGTTCAGTCAGTACCCAGCCTATGATTGTATGAGTAAAGGATCAAATGATACAAAGTGGTTAAAAAAGTAGGTTGAGATGAATTCAACAAGTTAATTTATAGATTGTCCAAAGTCAAGCCTAGGCATTTCAAGGGAGTATTTTTCCTGACACACAGCATCTTTCTTCATACTGGTAGTGCATAAAATTGCTTGGACTGCCAATAATGAAATGTTATCCCAGAGAAACAAATACCAGGAGAATTATACATGCATAGGAATGCAAGACACTTAGGCCCTGATTATGATGTCAGTCGGAGTTGCCTCCGACCAACATCGCTGCGGCTGGAGAACCGACTGACCTCAGGTCAGCGGTTCCGACACTGCAATTAGGATGTGACCGCACATGGTTAGGTCTCAAACTTCCATTTTTCAATGGGAGCTTGTGAGGAGGGCCTGCATCACAAGCTCCCATTGAAAAATTTTAGTTTTTACATATCCCTGCACCGTGTGGCAGGCACCTCATGGTCCAGGGCCACATGTGGAGGGCCAGGGGGGAAGGGGGCTATGAGCAGGGTCCCCAAAGACACTTTCCGACAGCAGCTCCATGTCAGAAAGGCCGACATGGAACTGCTGTTGGAAAGTGCCATCATTATCCCGTTGGCGGGAATACCGTCCTTTAGGGATTATGAGGCCTTTCTGACTGGCCAACGGGCTCTTTGAGCCCGTTGGAACCGAGTCGGATTACCCGGCCGGTTTTAACTCCGACCGCCGTCATTGTAATACGGCGGTCGGAGTTTAAACCTACAATGTCGATCGGAAAGCCTCCGACCAACGGTCAGAGGCTTTCCGACTGACATCGTAATTAGGCCCTATATATCAAACATGCTTTTAAATTGTTCCCTTCCATGAACTGGAAGTCAATAGATAATTTTTAATTTACTGAGAATATTACCATATTTTCTCATTCCAAAGTAAGACAAGCACCTGAATTTTGAGCCCTTTTAAGCGGATAAATTGGAGTTTGTTTCTGATTAATCACATGGAAAGTCCCTATTATTTAGTTGTGAATTAGCCACTGGCTTCAGCAGTGTAGCTCTAGACTAACAAAATATCTAATGACATTTAATGAGCTGTTGATAATGCTTTGACATACATGGCCTAACTGATGTGCCATTTGCATGACATTGTCTCTAAAAATCTCAAAACATCTTATCTGAGTTTGTGATCTGAATAATTTTGCCTAATATTTGTCGGATGTAGGAAATCTAGGGAAGGCTAAATCCTTTGACTGCAAAATTGGTACCTTAGTTATGGATTTTCTATTATTCTCAAGTAATTCATACCCATTAATAAACTTGTTCCACTCTTATTACAACACTACAATTACCAGCATCCCATATAGCACACTTGGGAAGCACTTATTCTAATTCAACCCAGCTGGGCTCATACGCTTTCATTTGTGAATCAAAAAAGGCTCACATGTGCAGTAAACATTCACTGGTGTCCCATTTTTCCTGCCTACAGAATTCGTTTCAGCTTGCCTTACTGGGATGTTATGACTCTCCCAGAAATTAACTATTTATTAGGACATTGAATAGGGAAGAAAACACTTTTGGGTATTTATGACATATCCGTCCAAGAACACAGATAAAGTGATAATGATATCCGTTTAGTGTTTCTAGTATGAGATTATTGTGCATTATCAACAAAATGTAGAATATATATCTACACTGGGGTTGCATGCTTACACTTATCTGATGCTATTGCTTTTGAAATGCTTTTTTTGTGACCTGTTAAAGTGCAGTTTCTTTGCTTATGCAGACTAGGCCTTAGTTAGACCTCAACGCCATCTTGTTAAAAACAGATGTCTCATCCTGTACGTTCACTGATTATTATTTCTGCTGCACACAGTCAAGCAAAGTTATGTTTGTTTATTTCCAAATGACAATGTTCTCAAAGAAGATTTACTAACATGGGCTCAGTAATTTAACTTTAGCCAAGGTTTCTTCAGCGTGTTCACTGTATTGCATTCATTCACAATAGTTCAATAATGTTTTGTAACTAGTTTGTTCTGACATCTCTAGATCATTTCAGCCCCTCTGCACCTTCCTGCACAAAAACAATCACTTGAGGTGATTTCCTCTTCCAATGCGTGCTGTAGAATGCCGCATGCATTGAAAGAGGAAAAAACGAGAATAAATGAATACATTTCTTCTCGTTGAGCCTCGCTACGCCACCCCTGGTGGTGGCGTATCATTCTGACGCATTTCCAGGTTTATGATTGCTCGTAAATCTGGAAATGCATCAGTGGACATGGGTGTTGTGTGGGACCACCCATGTCGTGCCCCTTACACGCAATGTGTTGCGTGAAATGGGGCGATATTTACGAGCACACGGTGGCTTTACGGGTGCTTGTAAATTTCACGAAGCAGGTGGCAAGGGGCTCTTAAATAAGCCCCAGAATGTTTTTGATTTTGCTTACTATTCTGTATGGTCCTATTGCTGAGTGCCTTCATTGCAATGAATGCATCTGCACTTTGAAACTTTTGTCTTGTACCTTTTGAGTTTTTGTAATCTTTTTAAGTTTTCTAATTCCACCCTGGTACTCACTAATTGCGTGTGCCCTTTCTTAATTCACTGCATTCATGAGATGTTGTTTTGACCCTTTTCTTGGGTCACATTGCCTCATGAAACTAAGGTTTAACAACAACCTGTGAGCGTGCTATTGAGGTGTATTTTGGGGTGTAAGAATTGAAGTGTTCCCTGCTCCCACATTAGGGTCTTCTGGTACACCAGAGGATTTACCTATGACTATCAGTTTGTCCCATATGGTTTCAGCTTATTTTCTGGAGTAGTAAAGAGTTGGTATTATATATAGCCAGGACAGAGAGGTAGAATTTGAAGTGCCAGTGTTGATTATAGGCTCATTAACAATCCATGCCTTATAGATGACTTTAGCAACTTCAATCATTTCCTCTTTCGTGATAACCTTTATTAGCCTTTATAGATCAGCCTATTAAGCTCTATGGTCCACCAAGGTTCATTGCCTCTTGGGGACATAAACATTATTTTTGGGGCGAGTTTGCGTACGCCCATAGTTGCAAAGACGGTAAATTACTCATGTAACATGCATAACAGTGCTACTTGAAGTAGTAAGTTAACTTCCTGCAGATAAGGATTAAGATTTTTTGTAGAGTTTAGTGCCGAGACATTGAAGATGTGCAAGGAAGGGGTGCATGCAACAGAAAAAGTGTATCATGCTCAACAAGGAATGCTTGATGTGCGCAAACAGGCCTGAACCAACTTTGATCTTGTTTTCAAATAAAGTCGAGGAAAAGTAGTCTCTTCCACAAAATGTTTGTGTTAGAACTGGGGGTCTCTAGTTGGCAATGGTATACACCTTTGACCAAATAGGGACCCTTGCTTCTAGTCAGGGTAAGGGGCATACACTACTAAAATAACCCCTGCTCACCCCCTTGATAGCTTGGCACGAGCAGACAGGCTTATCTCAGAGGCAGTGTGTTAAGCATTTGTGAACACATACAGTAATACAGTGAAAACACTACATATGGACACTACACAGGTTTTATAAAAATAAGTATTCTTTATATAGACTTAACACAAGACCACAAACGACAAAAATCCACAATACTGTACTCAAAATAGACTTAAAGATGGTAGAAGTAACTTAGTTCAAGTTGATGGTAATTGCGACACGTTTCTCTCAAAAGTACCTGGGATGCGTAACGCAAATAAACAAAGGGTCCGCAGGGAGGACGATGCGGCGAGCAAGCACCTTGATGCGGTGCGACGATCCGGTGCGATGCGATGAAAGTGCGTCCTTGATGCGATGCGACGATGTGAAGACGATGCGTGCACGCCCGACGGCCGTGCGGCGAACTCTGTATCTTTGGAGCCGCGACAGGCCCTGCGACACGCTTCTCCGGTGATGCCACGGCAGACAGCTGCGATGGCGACACGCTTCTCGGGGGATGCGACGGCGACCCTTGCGGTGGCGACACGCTTCCCTGTTGATGCGACGGCAGGCAGTTGCGATGGCGACATGCTTCTCCGGTGATGCGACGGCAGGCAGCTGCGACGAAGGCACGTTTCTCTGGTGATGCGGCGGCGGCCTCTGCGGCGGCGACACGCTTCTCCTGCGATGCGACAGCAGCAGCTTCGTCAGCGACACGCTTCTTCTCGTTGCGTCGCGCTTCCAGCTCCCAGCGACACACAGGCTTCTGCAGACAGAATCCCCAGCAAGGGAATTCAGGAGGGAGCTGGTGGTGAAGTCTTGTAGCCCTGAGACTTCAGCAGGAAGCAAGCTCTAGTTCAAGCCCTTGGAGTAATATTCTGCAAGATGATGAAAGTTCTTTAAAAGTTCCTTCTCCTCTCATTGGCACTGAAGACACCACTGTAGGCCAACCCAGCAACACAGCACACTGGCAGGGGGGCAGTCCAACTACTACAGCTTCCTTTGGTTCTTCTCCTTGGCAGAGGTTCATCTTGTTGTTCCAGAAGTGATCTAAAGTCTTGGGGTCTGGGTCCCCATATTTATACTACTAAATCCTTTGTCCTCTGAAGGCAGAGGGGCTTTTACCTGGTCCAAACCAGTTCTGTGCAGTCCTGGAGCACTTTGTTTACAGGACTCCTTTTTTCCTTTGACAGTGTGGGCCAGGGACATCAGACGCACCACAGGAGGTGGAGCCAGCATTGTGGAAGGCAGGCACAGCCCTATTCAGACCCAGGTGCAACTCCTCCCATCACTCTACATGCAGATAGGTCTATTCAGCCCTGTGCTGACTCACCCTGTCTCCTGGAATCCCTCCCAGCCCCTGTCACTCACAAACCAGACATGGAATACACAACCTAGCAGAGGCAGGCTTGGACAGTTAGGCAAGAAAATACCTACTTTCTAAAAGTGGTATTTTCAAACACAGAATGTTAAAACCAACTTTACTAAAAGATGAATTTTATCATTCTGAGTTCAGGCACACTAAACTCGAATTTCTACCATGTTCCCTGGGTCAGTTAGGATTATAAGATGTTATAATCAAACTGCCCATTCTGGCCTATGGGAAAGGTAGCCTTGCAATAGTGAAAAACGAAAATGGCTGTAATTCACTATTAGGTCATGCCACCCACACCAGGGCATGTCCTACCTTATACTTACAATGCACCCTGCCCTTGGGCCTACCTTAGGGGTGTCTGATATGACGATAAGGGACGGTTTAGGGACTGGCAAGTGGGTGCACTTGCCAAGTTGACATGGCAGTCACAGACTGCACACAGGCTCTGCAATGGCAGGCCTGAGACACACTTTTACAAGCTGCTTCTGTGGGTGGCACAACCAGTGCTGCAAGCCCACCAGCAGCATTTTATTTACAGGCCCTGGGCACACCTGGTGCACTATACTAGGGTCTGACAAGTAAATCAAACGATCCAATCATGGAGTCACTAATCAATACATCAATTTACCATAGGGAGCACTTGCACTGTGGCACTGAATAGCAGTGGCACAGTGCCCAAAGTATCTAAACCAGCAAAACATCAAAAACAGAGGAGGCAATTAGTGAAAAAATGGAAGGGAGACTCACGCCAATGGTACCAGGTCTAACAGTTTGCAGCTGACAGCAGTTGTCGACTGTGGTGTAAGAGCAGCGTTCTTCATTGTCCAGGAGACATGGACAACTTTGTAAGCTGACAAATGGAAAGGTAGAATGGAATCTTTATTTCTATATCATTTTATTAACTGTGCATTGATCTTGGTACTCTTACAGAACAATAAGCTCTCAGTTGGGTACTTGAGAGAGCTCCTTAAGCTAGCAGCTGAATCTATTGTCTTGACAGATTTTTCCTGATTAGGTTACCGTGGGGTGCATATGGGCATGAGACATAAAATCAGCAGCGGCCCGTGCAGGTAAGAGCGGTGGGGCCGGTTGGGGGGATTTCAACAGACGACGACGAGGGAAAATTAATTATTTATTTAATTTTCCATCGTGGTCATCTGTCAAATCCCCCTCAACCCGGCCCCACTGCTCTTACCTGCACGGGCCGCTCCTGCATACAATGTGTGTTCACGTCTGACACGTTGGCCCCCTTTGAGTCAGGTGCAATCGCTGGTAGATATCACATTTGATAGTTGCTCTGGCCTTGGTAATAGGGTTATGTTCAGCCTCGTCCTGGTGCGCCCAACCTCACGACTGGGTCCACGGCTCTTGCTTTGATTAAATCCAACCACAGCATAGTTAAGTGCTTACAGCGAAAACATGAATCAATGTAGACATTTGTGTCAGGGGATGAATGTTAAATAATCATTGCGTTAACTATTTCTTTGCCACTGATGACTCCCTGCACAAAGATGCAGATGTGGCTTATCATCTATTGATTGCAAGTGCCCTCCAGACAATTCAACATGGGTTTTCCAAAGTCCCAATAAGTAACAGTTGATCGTGCCTGACTGTAAACATTGATTGGAGGAGGCTGCAGAGACAGCTGAGAAATCACCCATCAGGAGCAGTTCAATAGCAATTGCCTTTTTTCACATGACTCTGGAATGGTAAAGATTCAAAGGCTACAAAAGATGTTACATTATGAACGGAAATAAAGTATTTTATAAACCTTAGATATCTAAGAATTCTATTTCATTATAGTTGCAGCTGGTACTGCTGCTACTTCAAGCAAAACAGCATGCTGTTTCTCTGCATTAGAGAGGCCAAAGAAGTCAGATGTTTCTCACAAATCGATTTTCCCCTAGTGCCTGGTGTCTTCTAAGAGTACTGTATAGCAAGCCTCAGCTTACCACAAGACTGACAGTCTGGCTGCTTGGGATAGAGCAGTTTGTAAAGGCAATACAATTGTCTAAAAAGGTCTATTTTTCTTTATTAGATTCTAAAATATGGCTACTTGGAGCAAGTCCATTTAAAGTCTCATGCAACACGGGTTTCATGCAAAGCAATGGGTCCAATGGAGATCCGATGTCACAATCGAATACTGGGGTAGACATCTTGCATCCCTCGAATATTGTGATCCTTTATTAAGCCACAGAAGTTCATAAATACCTAGGGGAACATTTACTATTATTAGTTTTAGGGAACTTGCTGCTCCTTGTTGTGTGAAAAGGAGAGGGCAGACACGCTCCATATTTACAAAGATATGGAGCATTTCTGTTCTCTCCGTGTGCTGGGGCATGGTGTTGTGCCTAGCGCCAACTTAGGCACACTAGCACCATAGTGCAAAGGTGCCTGTGCTACAGGCAGGAGGTTTTTGTGCAGAAAGAGACAGCTTCCTGTACAAAAACAATCCTTAGCGGCATATTCCTCTTTCTTTGTGTGTTACAGAATACAGCACACATGGAAAGAGGAAGTAACGAGGAGAAATAAAGATATTTCTCCTCGTTACGCCTCTGTTAGGTAGGCGCACCATTTTGGCGCAAACCCAGGTTTACATGTCTTTGTAAATCTGTGTTTGCGTCAAAATACATGGGTGGATACATGAGAACACTAACGCCTACCCGATGCAAAGTAACATGGGTTTTCTAAAGTCCCAATAAGGAACAATACTTTGTATTTGTTGAACCAAGCACAGTGTGGCTTAGTAAATGGCAAATATAATTTTGCGTCGTGACTGTTCCACAAAAGTGATGCAACCCTGAAGCAAATCATAGTATATCTAGGCCTTGGTGATTGTCAAACCCACATTGTAAAAATAAAACAGCTAGTCTACCAAGTTTGTAACCAGGGACCACAAGGTTTACATTACACGGCAACAGTCATCCACAGATTAAACCTAGTCTCAAGCAGGGGAAAGTAAATATCATTGATAGCCATTTCAGCTAAATATGATGCCTAAGCCCATTAGAGCCACAACACCACGTTTAACTTCATGGGTCTGTTCACTTTCCAATGCTAAGCCATATGTTAATGAGCTCACCATTATAAGACACTCAATGGCAGATTTACTGGACTCCATTGCGTGAAAAGAATAGAGCTGAAAAGTAACATATCTACTAAGAAATGGCACTCTTCATCTCTCTCTCTGTGCTGGCGCACTTGACGGTGCCTAGTGCCAGCGCAGGGATTCGTGCCCCATGGTGCAAGGATGCTTGCATTATGGGCAGGATTGTTTTTGTTCAGGAAAGAATACATTCCTGCACAAAAACAATCCTTAGAGGTATATTTCTCTTTCTACGTGTGCTGCAAATTGCAGCACATGTAGAAAGAATGTAGAGAAATAAGGATATTTCTCCTCACTATGCCTCACTTTGGAAAGAGTAGCATTTTAACTCATTACCAGATTTGCTAGCTTTAGTAATTCTCGGAATGCACCAAAATTCATGGGTTGATGCATAAAATGCCCATGCTCACCCATTGAACATATTCCCAATGCAAGGTAACGCAAGGCAGCACTTTGCACTCACTTGCATTATTATTTAGCAAACAACGCAAAGTGACTTTGCATGGCTTAGTAAATAAAAATTGTTTTGTGTCTGGGCTGCACCACAAAAGTGACACAACTCTGATGCAAAATCTTAATACATCTGTCCCCTCAATTTGAATGATTAGCTTTGTTCCTTGCCGTAGACACACACACACACACACACACACGTTATCAGCATTTGAAATTTTAGACTTTGGTTGAAGATCATTGAAATGAAAGTAATTATCAAAAGTTTATTTAGTGGTATCACAAAAACCCCAAACCGATGCTGAGTTTTCCTGTCAAAAAATGTGAAACTTAAAGAATCTAGACACTACTTTTTGAAAAGGGTTCTCTTTTAATCCATCCAGAGTCAACACTAGCATCAGAGACTATAGATAAACTGATCAAGGCTTTCTGTGAAAAAGTGCAACATGCACTCAAGGACACCCCTCCAATAAGCAATAGAAGAATCAAATAAAATGACTATATTGATAGTAAATCGTTCACCCTAAAACTATCAGAATTCTAATACAAAAAATGGCCACTCAAAAGATATTGAATGAAAACTGGTACTCCCAGAGGACACCTTTCTTTTTTGCATTCAAAAGAAAGGGGGCCAAAAGTTCTGTGTCAAAAGAAGTATTGCTGCACCCTAAAAATAATGCAAAATAATTCTGGCAATGACCTCAAACAAAGGTACAAACTTACCTTTTACCACAAGATATCAGTAAGAACGTTCACTACCACTTTTCAAGTATAGTAAAAAACTTAATAAGCAACATAGCATCTACACTTAAATTAGCCTGGAGTACTGACTCTCCGAAAACACAGAACTGTAGTCTGAACAGTTTTGCTACCATTGAATAAAACTTGGTGATATAGTGATATCTCTCCTCAAACCAAATGCACCCTTAAAATGATCTTGCCTAGGGTCACTCTTCAAACCTCTCACACCAGACAATCTCCACATAATAAATGTAGCTTCCCACCAACTATTAAACAGGCCAAACCCACTCAAAAACCCAAGTGTGGGGTTCACAGTTTTGTAACATTTATGTGTGTGTATATATATATATATATATATATATATATATATATATATATTTTCACTGAAAAAACCATAGGTTTCAGCCACGTTATAGTTAGAAATTAGCATTTAAAAAAAGGTTTCAAGGACATTATAGTTAGTTGGACATTTCACTCGTACAAAACCAGAGAATTTCAGCCGTTATAGTTAGTTCAGCTAACTATAACTCGCGCCCCCGCAATGCACTGCTGATGACGTCACAAATTACATCAATCATGATAGTCCAACTAACTATAATGTCCCTGAAACCTATG
This sequence comes from Calotriton arnoldi, assembly GCA_963921515.1. Classification (NCBI taxonomy): domain Eukaryota; kingdom Metazoa; phylum Chordata; class Amphibia; order Caudata; family Salamandridae; genus Calotriton; species Calotriton arnoldi. Next base: position 76,504 of record CAWUFW010009236.1, on the reverse strand, counting down.
GTTTTTTCAGTGAATTTCAAAGGTTTTTTAAATGCTAATTTCTAACTATAACATGGCTGAAACCTATGGTTTTTTCAGTGTGGTGCTTATCGGATGATGAATTGACAGGCTGCTCCGTGCCTGTTGTCAGAGGCCGCCCTGTAGGGCCGGGGGCTCCTTGGCTCGGAGGCTGTGTTTTGGATTTAACTACGGGAGCATGACCCACTCGCCTTTACAAGCCCACTGGGGAAAGCTATTTTAGCGAAAGTGTGAGGGCTGAGGAAGGGATTCGGAGTGGCATGATTTCTCACTTTGATCGTGCTGGAGCCGGAGTATTTTTCACAAGGCCAACATGGAATACAAGCACCATGTAAGGATTTGAAATTCATGCCTGTGTGAATGAATATTATCCACTTTGATATGGATGCACGCAATGAAAATGAACTTTAACATTGTTGAAAGAAAATGGATTCACTATGACTCTGTGCATTATATTTTAATACCAGCGAAATGCACCATGGGAACTGTATTTTTTAACAACAGACATGTGACCCTAGAGTTATAAAGCGCGCATGCATGCACTTTGCAATTAATGATCCCCACCTGTGATCAAGGCAAAATGACGCCGAAACGCGTAAGGACATGGGGAATCCTTTGCGCTGCTGTGCCGGTGAATAAATGCTTTTAACTCCAGCATTGGGCCTCTTTGTGGTGCTTATCGGATGATGAATTGACAGGCTGCTCCGTGCCTGTTGTCAGAGGCCGCCCTGTAGGGTCGGGGGCTCCTTGGCTCGGAGGCTGTGTTTTGGATATATATATATATATATATATATTCACTGAAAAAACCATAGATTTCAGACACGTTATAGTTAGAAATTTGCATTTAAAAAACCTTACAAATTCACTGAAAAAACCATAGGTTTTAGGGACAGTTATAGTTAGTTGGACATTGCACTTGTACAAAACCCGTGAAATTCCCCGTTATAGTTAGTTCAGCTAACTATAACTCGCGCCCCGCAATGCACTGCTGATGACGTCACATATCACATCACTCATGACATGGTCAGTGACATCACTGATGACATCACTGATGACATCTCAAATGACATCACTGATGACATCATCCAGTGACTGTGTGTTTCTGTAAAGTTTAAATATTTTTAATATATATAGGGAAAGGCGTATTGAAGAATGAGTGGGTGTATAAGTGTCTGTATGGATGATTTAGTAGGTGCGTGACTAACTCTATAAGTGAGTGATTAAACGTATCTTACTGAATGCATGGGTTAGTGACTAAACTGGGTGAATGTCTGTATCCGTCTGTCTGTTGCTGTGTAAGTGGCTGCATGGGATTGTGAATAGCTACATGAGTGTCTATATGAGTTATTGATTGGTTGTCTGAGTATCTGTATGGGTGCCTGAGTGTTTGTGTGGGTGGGGTGGGTGCGACTCTGTGCATAGATGTGTGAGTGGGTGATTCACTGGGTGCATGGTTTCAAGAGTGCATCTGTGATAGACTGTATGGGTGGGTAAGTGTGTGTAAGAGTGTATTAGTGAGTGAATGTATGTCCCAGTGGTACATGTGTGAGTAACTACATATGTGAAAGGCAGTATATATGTGTGTTGGAGTATATAAATAGCTATAAGTGAGAGTGTGTGATTGTGAGAGTGACTGTATGGATGAGTGTGTGCTTGCATCAGTGATTGTATAAGAGCGTAAGAATGTGCTAGTATTTGTATGAGTAAGTGAGCTGGTGTGTGTATAACTGTATAGGTGAGTAAATGGCAGTGTGTTTAATTATTTGCATGACTGACTAGGTGTGTGAGTACCTCTATGGATTAGTGGCGGTGTTTGAGTGTCTATATAGGAGTATGAGTGCATATGATAGTCCTGTACTGAGTGACCGTAAGTATGAGTGACTGTACAGGTGAGTGAGTGGATGTGTGTGTAGACCTAAGAATCAATGAGTGGGTATGTAGTTATTGGTGTTGGAGTGTCTATGGTTTTGCGAATGGCAGTCTGTAATTTAGAGTGGGTGTATCAAAGGTTATATTAGGGTGTGAGGATGTGCATCAGATTATCACGTGGATGATGTCATCAGTGATGTCATCAGTGATGTCATTTGAGATGTCATCAGTGATATCATCAGTGATGTCACTGACCATGTCATGAGTGATGTAATATGTGACGTCATCAGCAGTGCATTGCGGGGGCGCGAGTTATAGTTAGCTGAACTAACTATAACGGGGGAATTTCACGGGTTTTGTATGAGTGCAATGTCCAACTAACTATAACTGTCCCTAAAACCTATGGTTTTATCAGTGAATTTGTAAGGTTTTTTAAATGCAAATTTCTAACTATAACGTGTCTGAAACCTATGGTTTTTTCAGTGAATTTCAAAGGTTTTTTAAATGCTAATTTCTAACTATAACGTGTCTGAAACCTATGGTTTTTTCAGTGAATTTGTAAGGTTTTTTAAATGCTAATTTCTAACTATAACGTGCCTCAAACCTATGGTTTTTTCAGTGAATTTCAAAGGTTTTTTAAATGCTAATTCCTAACTATAACATGTCTGAAACCTATGGTTTTTTTCAGTGAATTTCAAAGGTTTTGTAAATGACAATTTTTAAATGTATTAATTGTTATATTTATTTTTTTGATACTGATTTACTACAGTTTTTTAAACTATTTATTTTTTGATATTTTATTTTTTAAATTACATTGTAATTACATTATACATTACATTACAAAATATACTTTCTCAGAATGAATTACTTTAGTTTAAATACTTTGCAAATAGGAAATAGACTTTTAAGTACAGTAGTTACAGTTGTTGCAATGGGCAACACAATTTCAAACACAATGCAACATTGAGCTCAATGTGAATTTCTAGTTAAATGCAATTAGTTACTTTATGGATTACTTTTCTAACCACAGGACTGGATCCTAGATTCAGTCCCTGGGACATCTCCTGTAAACAGTTGAGTAAAAGCGTTTTGGTTACAGTAGTGATTTTTAAGGAATATTATTGTATTGTAAAAGTTGACACTTAGAAACTTTTTCACATAGAATCACCAATGTTATCCTATGGGAGGAAATTCACTTAGCAGGTAAGTAGTGTTATCGTTACTTTTTCTTACTCAGTGGTGGATCCTGGATCCAGCACTGGTGCATCTCCTGTAAACAGTTGAAAGAATGCGTTTAAGTCATACAGGCGATTTTTAAGGAATATTTGTAGTTTGTGAAAAACGGCACTTTGAAACTTTTCTGCGGAAAACCAGACAATGGATTCCAATGGAAGGAAATACAAGTTACTGGTAAGTACGGTTAGAATTACTTATCAGGGTCAGTGCTGGGCTAAAAGATGCAGCACTGGGTTCTCTCCTGATAACAGGTGAGTAAATCGGAATTCGTAGTTCGGCTGATTTTAGAGGAATATTATAAAGTTCCAAAACTCCACACTTAGAAGAATTTCCAAGTGAAACCAGTCAATGTTAGCCTATGGAAGGAAATTCAAGTTACTGGTAAGTACAGTTAGAATTACTTTTCAGGGTCAGTGCTGGGCTAAAAGATGCAGCACTGGGTTCTCTCCTGATAACAGGTGAGTAAATCGGAATTCGTAGTTCGGCTGATTTTAGAGGAATATTATAAAGTTCCAAAACTCAACACTTAGAAGAATTTCCAAGTGAAACCAGTCATTGTTAGCCTATGGAAGGAAATTCAAGTTACTGGTAAGTACGGTTAGAATTACTTTTCAGGGTCAGTGCTGGGCTAAAAGATGCAGCACTGAGGTCTCTCCTGATAACAGGTGAGTAAATCGGAATTCGTAGTTCTGCTGATTTTAGAGGAATATTTGTATGTTTCAAAAATCGACACTTAGAAACTTTTTCAGCAAAAAGCAGGCAATGATATCCTATGGAAGGAAATTCAAGTTACTGGTAAGAACGGTTAAAATTACTTTTCAGGATCAGTACTGGGCTCAAAGATGCAGCACTGAGGTCTCTCCTGATAACAGGTGAGTAAATCGGAATTCGTAGTTCGGCTGATTTTAGAGGAATATTTGCACAATGGTGAAGGAAGGGGGTGGGGCCTGAGGTGACATGTCTGCAAACACGCCCTGTGGCGCGGGAGGGCTCAGAGCCCTCCCGCACCATTTAGTTTAAAGCTCCGGGGGGTGGCAGTCCCCGGGGCTTGGGGGGGCCTTAGAGGCCCCCCCATATAATTAATAATAAAGCCCCGCATGCCCTCGGGACTTGGCCCACCCGGGGGCCAATTAACTACGAAGCGCGGGAGCTCGCGCTCGCTTTTTTTTTATCGGCAGGATCCGCGCACCCAGCGCGTTTTCTGCCGATTTAAAAAAACAAATTTTTTTTTGGGCCCTAGGGGTCCTTGTAGGACCCCCTGAGCAGGGCTAGGGGGTCAGGGTGTTTCTACCCTGCCCCCTTTTTGCGTTTTGCGCCCTTGTTTTTGGCTTTTCTTGTCCCTCGGTTCTACCGAGGAACAAGATGGCTGCCAACACTTCCTGGTTTGGAGTGTTGACAGCCAATTAGCATGCAGCTCGTGGTCGGGAGGGTGCGCGGATCCTCCGTGCCTCTAAATATCGAAACATTTATTTTGGATTTTCTCAGCAACTACTGAACGGATTTACACCATTTTTAAAAAGGGTGCTTTCTGAACCAAGCACTACATTTTTGCCAAATTTGATGTAATTCCGTTCAGCAGTTTTTGCTGTAGCCTTGCATAAAGTTTCCTATGGGAAATCGATTTTTTCACTCTTATTTTTTGAATTTCTCCGCAACTACTGAACGGATTTACACCATTTAAAAAAAAGGTCGCTTTTTGAACCAAGCGCTACCTTTTTGCAAAATTTGGTGTAATTCCGTTCAGCAGTTCGGGCTGTAGCCGTGGCAAAAATTTCCTATGGGAATTAACATGGAGAAAATGGAGAAAACGCGTTTTGTGACCCCCCTTTTTTCTCGGCCCCCGCTTGACGAATCAACCCGAGACTTTCAGGGTAGGAGCGGAGCGGAGCGCCCCAACAAGTTGGAAGCTTTCGCGAAGATTCGTCAACCGGCGCAAGAGTTATTTCAAATAGAATGTTGCGGATTTCCTATGGATAAAGGTCCTAACTATAACTATCTACTGGCGACCGCCAGTAGATAATATGTATATATATATATATATATATCACTTTTCTTCCATATCAGGACAATAAATTTCCCCAACAGACGGACACGGACCCAAGGTAAGTGCTCAAATTTCTTTAGTTTACTCCATTAGTCGCCATAACGCGTTTCGGCTCTCGCGAGCCTTGTTCATTATATATGTGTGTATTTTGGTACCCTATATGCATCAAGAGACGAGATACTTGTGGGACAAGGCGTAAGCCTGGTCCTTGAGGCCCTGGACGTAAATGCCCTTCACATCTCGCTTGAGGAGACTCTAGCAGCAATTGCCTCTTGCACTTTAGCACGTGCGCCTGGGCCTGATCGTATCCCCAATGATCTCTATAAGGAGGATGTGGTTTTATGGGGCAGGTATATTAATGTCCTAACAAACTCCATTTTAAGGGGTAGCCCCATACCCACCTCCTGGAAAAATGCCGAGATCGTTCCAATATACAAAAAAGGGGACAGAACTAAGCCTTCTAGTTTTAGGCCGATAAGCCTCATCGATTCTTTGCAAAAGATTTTCTGTAAACAGATATCATCCCGACTCCAGGATTGGATTGTAGAGGCTGAAATCTTAAGCGATCTCCAGGCAGGTTTTCGTGTTAAAATTAGTACCCTTGATCAAACGTTCCGCTTGTCATGCCTATATTGGAAAGAAGTGCACATTAAAGGGGGGGAACTCTATGTGGCCTTCGTAGACTTGCGGTCCGCTTTTGACCTAGTTCCCCGGGCTAAACTATGGAGGGTCCTCAAAGATTTAGGTATGCCACACAACCTTTTAGATATTTTAATCAGACTGCATGCATCTAACACAGCACAGGTTAGGTGGGGGGGGAACAACCAAGTCACGAACACTTTCCCTGTGGACTGTGGTGTGAGACAGGGATGTGTCCTTGCCCCCACACTTTTTATTCTTTTTTATAAACGATGTAATAAAATGGCTGGACAGGGATGGGTGCGATGCACCGAAGGTGGGTAGTCGAAGAGTTCCGGCCCTCCTCTTCGCTGATGATACTCTCCTGATTGCAAAATCTCCCCAAGGTCTCCAGCAGCTTTTAAATGATTTTATTTTGTTTTGTGAGGAACGAGGTCTGGTGCTAAATGAAACTAAAACAAAATACATGATTTTTAGGAAGGGTAGGGCCAATCGAAACAAAAGACAGGTTCTTGCAGGCAGCAGCAAGTTAGAGCGTGTGGAATTCTTTGATTATTTGGGCATTCGCTTAACTCCAACTTTGAGGTGGGACCAACATATTGACAAGGTAAAGCTGCAACTTATTTTCCAAACTGCAAACCTGGCGAACATACACAGAAATACCTTCACTAGGCAGTTGGCGCCAGCATTGGAAATTTACAACATGAAAATTTTAGGGGGTGCGCTATATGGCGCAGAACTCTGGGGCTCTGGTAAAATAGCACCGTTGTCATTGGTCGAAAATCGATTCCTTAGATCTCTGACTAATCTCCCAGCAAGTACCCCGTTAGTTCCACTCTGTTTTGATTTGGCACACAGACAGTTGGTCCATAAAATCCATTACAAAGTTTTGATGTTTTGGTATAGATTGTGGACCGTGGAGGAATTGTCCCCATACCGGGAGCTTCTTCGCGAGCTCATGAAATCATCTACCATCAAATCAGTTCCTTGGTTTAGAGCTCTGAGGGCAATTCTAGAGAAGCTAGGGATGTTGAGGTTCTGGTCTGACCCAGGAAGCATGATCACTGTCTCAAGAACAGCACTGAAGGAACAGTACTGGGAAGCCACATCCTTACAAATTGCACTTGACGCTCAGGGCAGTTTGACTATAAATTTCCTAGACTTCAAGTGTGTACCCTGCTTTGAAGACACAGTTGATGAAATTGCTCCTCCCTTGGCCCGGAAGCTGTTTTTTCAGTTTTGCTATAAAACGCTTCCGCTTAAAACTTTTTGCAAAAACTGGAGGTCAGGCTTTGAAAATAGCGTTCTTTGCCCCGCTTGCAATGCGAGTCCTGAGTCCATTACCCACCTCCTATTTTTCTGCCCATTCTATAAATCACTGAGGGCCAAGTGGATTATTCCGCTCTGTAAAATCATTGGTCCCGGTCACTATCTAGAGGTGCTAAGACTGTTAAGCACGGACACTAGTAGACTCGTGGTCTTTGGTCTATCTAGATTCTGGCACGCAGTATGGTTGAAAGGTTCAAGTGCTTGAAGTGATGACCATTGCCTAGCACTGGATCAATCTCAATGCACTTTAGTCTGGACATCATTTATGATTCTAAAACTGATTTACTTGATGCTTTGTTTTGATTTCTCGCTCCCTCAATTACATTGATTGCCGCTTTTATTTTTGTAATTTTATTCCCTTTTAATTGTATTATATTTAATCATGTATTTTATATGTGCATTCCATATATATTTTCTTTACTGTGCTGTGTATACTTTTATGACCCTGTGGTCGAAATAAAGTAAAGAAATGAAATGTGTGTATTTTTTTAACATTAAATTATATTTGTACACATTTTTACAAAAGCAGAAAATAATTTATTTCAACAATGTTTCATATGGGGTTCTAGTTTAAGTTCATCCCTCCATTATTATTTTGTGTAGGTGGGTGTTGCAGTACCACTGCTTGGCCATGTGTGGTACAAGACTGTACTCCAGGTCTGAGATGGAGTACATTTACTACTGTTTTGGCTCCTTTTTGACTGTAGTAACTAGCAAGAGCAGTTTGTGAATAGGAATGGATTTACTCTTTCGTGGGTGGATGCATGTCCCTCCCAAAACTACTCCCTACACTTCCCTCAATCACTCCTTTCAAAATCACTCCTGTTTTCTCATAAATATTCCCCTTTTTCCAGCCTCTCTCCCTCCTACATGTATTACAAAAAGTTTTACCTACGTGTGCGAAGATTTCCCCTGTCAAGGTGAGCACGCCGCTCACAAAAGTTAGGAGAGACACAGGCATAGGTCTCTGCATGTAGGTTAGTGGATAGCATGTTGTAGTACGTGAGTAATACAACTGTAGTACTACTAACCATAGTACAAAGTATAGTTTGTGAAAAGGCCCCAGATCCTTTAACATTACAAGTGCAGATTTTCTAAGATAATCCCCATCTTTTATACTTTTCAAGGCCTGTTTTGTAGCAAAGATTGATATAACTCTATAACATTGTGTTACATATTTGTTGTGTGCGGAGTGCTGACAACACCAGAGCAACTCCCAATTGCATATCAATTTAAATGATCACCAAAATGCTGCAGAAAAAATCACATCATTTCTCAAAGGCTTCTCTGCAGAGATGAAGGTAAGTAATATTGCACTCAATAATTCAAATCTAAAATAATCTCTAATAGACTATGTTTATGGAACAATGGCAGGCCTCTACTCCAATCCAAACAATCAAAAGCACACAATGCCTACTTGCAAAGTCCAAAAAGTGCAGTGCTAGTTCTTTAAGTGGAACAAAGGGGAGCAATGTCTAATGTTCCTTAATTTAAAAACCTACTAAATGACCTTCCTAGAAAGTAATGTGCCTCCAGACTCATCTAGCAATACACCCCCTTAAATGTCTTTTCATCTAGCACAGAGCTTAAGTGAGGACTAGGACACACCACCCTTAAAGCAGAAACTAAGACTACTTTACCTCGAGATCTCAGCAATCTGGTGACTTAAAAGGCTCTGATCCCAGGTTTAGGGGATAATTCCCATCCCGGAGAAAACAGGAGTTTGCACTGGGATAAGAATTAAGAGGCTCAAGTTAATGTTAGAACCAACACAATTCCAAACAAATTTTGCCAACATTTATTGGGGGTGGGGGATGTAAGGAACACTACATACATGTGGAAATTGGTGTGATATGCACGTTTTTCCAGAAGGAAGCCCCCATTTTCCAATTGCCAACTTGGAATCAGAGCTATTTACTGCATCATTTAAATACCTCCACCAAGTGCTTGGCATTTACTTGGTTTGGTAAATATTGCTCAATTTCCACCACACTCCAAGTCAGGGTGCCAGGGATGAAAATCCCCTCCTTCGAGAGATTTGGGCATATATGGGGCAACCTCACGCTCACAAGGGCCATTGCTGTGAAATCTCTCAATAGCATAGTGCAGGTGTTTAAATCTCTTTAGAGCTATCCAAAACACCTGAATGTGCTACTTTTCCTGAAAAGTTACAGTAGACAATCCCTGAACTCAGTAGCTTGATGTCTCGTGAGTTGGACTGCTTCGCCGCTCAACACCTGGTGGAAACACTCCGATATGCCGGGGCCGAATGTGCGCTTGAATGAGGACAGCTCTGGACTCTCACAGCTTGGTGGAAAGGGCCGGCGACAGCTTCTTGAAGGCTGCGGCGAACAGTGCTGGCGAGACAAAATGGCAGCGGCTCCCAGCGGCTGCTAGGGACCGGAGAGTGAGACCTCCAGGCGGACGGACCTGGCGGCACTGCGTTCCCTGTGATGAGGCTAGCTGCATGTGGGGACGCCCCTGACCCCACCACGAAAGAGGAATAACTGCCCTACAGACGTGAGGAGGAGCAGAGATGCGCCCGATGCGGTTCACAAGCTCGGTAAGGGCAGCCCTCCCTGCACTGCTTGAGTCTTGCGAGGGTGACTCCTAGGGGAAGACACAGATGACTCTGGCACGAGGAACTAACGCTGTGCCCACAGTAGCCCCCCCAAGCTACAGCGAGCTCAAACCCTAACTCATTATGATTGAGACTGGGGCCAGTGCCTGACTCCAAGATGGCGCCCGTTGTGACTGAATAGGGGTTCTTCCAAGAAGCAGATTTTAACATTTTAATGGTAGCAGTGGGGGCATTACTGGGAATCCCCCCTGACATAGCAATCTGGCCCGGGGACTTTGTTGAGGCCGAAATACTCATTGCTGAGCCTTCTCAGGGCAGTGCCTGACCTCAAGATGACGGCTGGGACCAGTCTTGATTACCGCCGCGGGGGACTCCTGAGGCTCCGGGGCTCTCCCAAATTGAGCTGTTGGGGCATTCCATCTGATCCCCCCTTACGAAGGCGCTCTATTCTGGGGACATTTCGAGGCCGTGGTGTCCACTGTCATGTCGGGCCAGGACAACGCCCGACTTTAAGATGTGCCCGCCCCTTGACTTCGTTCTGCCCGTAGTCTTCTCCGGTTCTCTTGGCGGCTGCCTCTCCTGGACATCGAGCCTCCTGCTGATTGCGCCTTGATAATCACTGAAACAATAACCCCATTCACACCTGGGTTTTGATCGGACTGTGGCTTCTCATCTCTCCAACTCCCTCATTTGATTTCGACATTCTCAGATTAAACCTGATCATTATCCTGACAGCGGAGTCCGAGCATTATGGCTGATGCTCGGTGGAGCTGCCTAGACAACTATAGAGGAGATCGGCCCTGGTTCACCCCCTCGGCCGTCACCTACCCAGCCGGACATTGGGCACAGTTTCTCCCTGTTATGTCTCCTTCCTCCCCCTCCCTCCGACGAATTACTATGCTCTTGTAACTGTTGTAACTTGTAACTCACTCATGTAAAGCGCTCTGATACCTCTGGGTCTAGCCAGCGCTATATAAAACTCATCAAATAAACAAATAAAAATAAAATCTAAGGGTCGTTTCTGAGAACCCTGTTCTGTAGAGAATGTTACAAATAACCTTTCACTTGTTTTTTTCACTTTTACCATTCCAATCAGCCCAGTTTTGCAGCTTTGTAGTTTATATGATTTGAGTATTCATCCCTGCAGTTGTGCATGTCAAGCATTTAGACCATATCACGTTTCTACACAATCGCTGCAAAGTGACAAAGCAACAGATTTAGAGCTGTGTGAAAAGGAATTTTTCAATAAATACCACTTCAAAGTGGCGGATTCAGAAGCAAATATTAAAGGGTAAATGTGTCTGTAATTGTTGACATTCCTTTTTTCCCTTTACATGTGTTTAAAACTCGATTTGATTTGATTTTTTTGGGCATTTCTCCCAACAAACAACTTCAACATAACTTAACATAACCTAACATAACGCAATTTAACACTACATTACATACCGCTAATGAGCCTTTCTGCCTACAGATAAGCCTGAACTGTTCAAAAGACATTCTGCAATGTGTCCTCGTCTTATTTTATATAGATCAATAGAGTGCAGCGCAAGCAGTGGATCACCACTTCTCACAGTTATTTTCTCATAGAAATCAATGCAGCAAAATGCAATTCAATAGAGAAACCACCTTTCATTGCTCTCTGTCATGTTAATCAATGGAGTGCAATGTGAGTCAAACAAGAATAACCCCCACACACATTCTACCTAGGCGCAAATGCTAGTAAATCAGGAGTGGATATTAAATCCTTCCTACTGCCGAATGAAAACCTCCCCGTTCACAGGTGAACGGAGAAAGGTGCAGTTTTTATTAGCAGGTAAGAAAGACTCATTTGGATGTGTGAATTGATGCTGTCAATTGGATTGTGTGTGTCGAAAATCCTATGAGTGCTCCGAAAGGGAATGAACCTCAATCCATCAAAGTTTCACAATGAAAGCATCGTTCTCCAGTGCTCTGTGACTATCCTACGGTTATGAGAAAGCTGTAGCCATGTTAGCTTCAGGATGCTAAAGATGTCTGCTGCTGATTGTTGGACTTGGCCCTTTTTGCAGGGTTATCCTCAAACTTGTTGCTTCTTCCTCCTATTTTTCCTGACCTGCTTTTGTTGGCTATAGGACTCAGCACTTTACCACTCCTGATCAGTGGTACAGTGCATATGCTCTCTGTGTAAATTATGATGATAATTGGTTATCCATGATTGGCATATTTGATTTACTGGTAAGTCCCTAGTAAAGTGCACTGAGTGTGCCATGGCTTGTAAATCAAATGCTACTAGTGGGCCTACAGCACTGATTGTGCCCCCCTCATGAGTAGCCCTGTAAGTGTGTCTCAGACCTACCACTGTAGTGTCTGCACGCGCAGTTGTGAACTGCCATGTCGACCTGGCAAGGGCACCCACTTGCCAGGCCCTAACCTTCCCTTTTCTTACATGTAAGACACCCCCCAGGTAGGCCCAAGGTACCCCCATGGGCAGGGTGCAGTGTATGTGAAAGGTAGGACATGTACTGGTGAATGTGACATGTCCTGATAAAGAAATACAGTGTATTTCATTTTTCACTATTGAAAGGCTTTCTGCCCCATAGCATATAACATGGGTGCTACTTTGTAACATCTTACAAGTATAATTACCATTGGGACAAGATGGAAAGATGAAGTTTAGTATGTCTGAACTCAGAATATAAAAATGCATCTTTTAGTAAAGGTGATTTTTATATTGTGTGCTTGAAAATACCACTTTTAGAAAGTGGCTATTTTCTTGCTTAGCTATCCTGTGTGCCTCTGCTGGTTTGTGGATTGACTGTCTGGTTTTGGAGCGACAGGGGCTGGGGACGTGCATTCTCTTTAGACAGTCACAGAGGCTGGGGGGGGTTATGGTGGGTCCTGCCTTCCCTGGATGAGTCAGGGCTGGGCTGAATAGACCTGGTCTGCATTTAGAGTAGTAGGAGGAGATTTCCCTGAACCCGAATAGGCCTGGTCTGCCTTGGACAATGCTGTCTCCACCTCCTGCCAGGAAGCTGGGCCAGAGAGGACAGAACTTGTTTTGACTGAGCTCAGAGCCTCTCTGCCACAAGAGAACAAAGAGAAATTCAGTATAAATATTGGGGCCCAGACCCCAGAACTTTAGATTATTTCTGGACTCAAGAGGAACATCTGCCAAGGAGAAAAGCTTGTAAAACTGGAGGAGAAGTACTGCCCCTTTGCTGTGTGGTGCCTTGGGTTTGCCTGCAGTGGGTGTTTCTGCCAAGGAGAGGAACTGTATGTGTATCCTGCTTGGAGAAGAACCCCAAGAGCTTAGTGTAGAGCTTGCCTCCTGTTCTGAAGTCTCAGGGACACAAAGACTTCATCCCCTCTGTCTTCCTGAACCGGGTACTTGTGTTTCAGTTGCCACAGAGGGAAAAAGCAACACTGATGCTTGCAAGCAACACTGCGACCTGCACCAAAGCGGTGGGCCACTGCTCGTGAAGTGCACGATGCACCGCCCCAACTTGTACCACAGCCCCGACGACTGCTGACGCTGCACCATATTGACTCCGAAGCTGTCACCGAGGCCGCTGCCTGCACCGGAGCCGAGGGCACCACTCTTGATGCTCACGACCCACCGCCCTGACTCACAGCACAGCCCCAACTTCACTGTCGCCGGTGCTTAATACTCGTGGAGCCGATACCTGACGTGGGTGACTTTCCGAGTTCATCGGCCTGAACAGTCGGAAAGAACTGACAGCTCGGTGCCACCGCAACATCACCTTCCCTTCAGCAGTAAGGAACCAACGCCTCACCTCCCCTGCATCACAGTAAGGTACCGACGCCTCACCTTTCCTGTGGTCGTAAGGAACCGGCGCCGCCTGGCGCCAATGAAGCATCACTTCCCCAACGCTGTGCACTGTCTTTGTTTTCTTAGTTTACCATTGTACTGTCCTTTGGGGTCTGTATGACTCCAAGCCCAACGCCGGGCACCTCGCGGTCGGCGCAATACTTTGAGATTTTCATCCGTCACAACATTGTAACAGCTCCAGGTGGAGTTATTTGTTGCTACAAGCTTTATCTGTGTAAATAACCTTTTTTTGGTAATATCTGAATATATATATTGTGGATTTTTGTCGTTTTGGTCTTGTTTGGTTTAGATAAAGAATTCCTTTTTTTCTAAACTGATGTGGTGTCCATTTGTAGTGTTTTCACTGTGTTACTGAATGTGTGCACAAATGCTTTACACACTGCCTCTGAGATAAGCCTTTCTGCTCGTGCCATGCTACCAAGGGGGTGAGCAGGGTTTATTTTAGAAGTGTATCCCCCTTACCCTGACTAGGAAGAAAGGTCCCTGCTTGGAGAAAGATGCAAACCATTGCCAACTAGAGGCCCCCATTCCTAACACTGATTTTCAGAAGAGCTAACCTTCATAGCATCAGTGGAACAAGGGAGACTGATTTCTAGCTTGTAGAATTTGTAAAGATATACAAGGAACCTCTAGTTTTCTCCAGGAGTTTCCTACCAAGTGCACCCATCTCTCATCAGCATATAAGGACAGTGTGAATGAATTATTCTGAATTCCTAATGCGATTTCATGTGGGACAGTAAAGGTAGAACATTTTGCTTATGATCATATTTGCAAAATGAGCTCCCTCAGGATTTAAATTTCTGTTTATAATGTTTGACTTTAAGCATCCAGAAAGAGTGTCCATGGCTGGATTTTAAGTCCCTTAGAGAGGGGACCCTGTTTTCTTCTTTTTTAAATTTATATTGTGTGATTTTACCCTGATATTGTACTCACAGTGGCTGGCTGGTGAAGACTGACAATCTTCTAGCTGATCAGTGTGTGAGACAATATATTCATAGGGTTCATCCAATCTGCATCAATCTCATCACAAATATAGTTTTCTTTTTTATTTGGATATGAGACAATTACATGTTCAGACAGAATACAATACTGAATATTAAGAAAGTTAAAATAATCTGACATATCCAAGACATGTCGTGATAATTACAGTTAGTAATGATACTAAAAAAGGGGCATTAAAACAGAACATACTAATGGCTTTAGTGACAATAACATCCTTATTGGTGATCAGGTCTGAAAATTGTGTTGGTGCAGTTCATGGTTGCACAAGTTCCTAATTACTGGGCGCCAGGTGTTGTTGTGCAGGGATGATAAGTGAATGTCTGGTTCATTCCCTCTGGTTGCATGGAAACCTGAGTGAGTGCAGCCTCTGTGCTTCTCTCACAGCTCTTGAAGACCCATTTACTGAAACTTGTAACAACATTCTTTGGGAATATAATATTTCACAATTTTTCTCCAGGAGGGTATCATGCTGGGCACAGATACAGGGTTGTAATAGATACCCCAGCAGCCCCCAGGGTGCAAGGGGGCTCCAGTCTTCTATGCATAAAGGAGGGGACATCAGCTTGTCAGCTCAAGTGTATGGGTATAGTCACAGGCCCTTCGCCACCCTTTGCAAGGGGGCCCCCTAAGGATTCCTTATGCCACTGCACAGAAACAAAACACTGTAGCATAGATTCACAGTGCAACCTAACGAGGGAAAATGAGAAAGAAGTGTCCAGCTGATTTATAACATAGAAGCCGCAAGCGGGGTTCTGTCTTGTTCTAGCACTTTTGCAGGCCACATGGGTGGTGCTCAGGAAGTCTTTCAAAAGTAACCAAATCCATCAGAGTATCTTTTGACAGAGTTCTTCCTCTTCACAGTGTGCTATGGTTACTTCTTCTCTGTTTTACCTATCTATGTGGAGAACAGCCATTATTTTGATACATTAGTTTTGTTTGACATAGTGTGTTCACTTTAAGTGAGGTACTGTGAAAAGACTAAATATTTGTGGCTCTACTTAAGTTTTTAGGAACTACCTCATATACATTCGAAATGCTACTGGATTACATATTTTGCCCTAGGTGGAAAGTTTCATGGTCTAAGTCAGTGGCCATTTTTACATCATTTCTTGAAATCCAACACACCTACTTTACTTTTACATGGAAAGGCTAAAGCACGGACGCTATTTGCATAAGTGTGATACATGATGAGCTTAACAGTTGAAGAAATTCAAACTGCCCACATTTTTACAAGACACTTCTAATACTTCCAGGACTGTTTGGGGAAGAATTACAGTAAATTAAACAGAAAACATGTTCAAGAAATATCTGTTCATTACTCAGTATGCAGGTAAGGCTCTTAGGCATGCACTAACCTAAAATTAATCATTTCTCTTTTTACAGATTCCAGTTCACATCACAAGTTCTGAACAACCCTCGCAGGCTGCTATGCCAGTTGCGTCAGATAAGATCAAGGTTAGCGTGTCTGGGTTTTTCTCCAGAACAGGGACAGGCTTCCGCTTATCACGGACGTTGAAATTCAAGTACTGGGCCACAGCTTAGGTGCGGTTTAAATTGAACTGCTCACAAGATGGCCGCCTGGTCTTGCAGGATCCCGAAATCTTAATGAGATTTTGTGAAAGGTCAAAATGCGGCCCGCAAGACCAGAAGGTACTGGCACTCACATAGCACTGTTATGACTAAGCCTGGGCGGAGTTTGCAGATTTCCGCTACGCGGAACTCCACGAAGTGACAAAAAAACTTGCGCCGTTCACACTGATTTTTAGTCCTGGGTGCTTGTCCCACACTGCAAAATCATCATGAACGGCATCTTGAACAGTGCACGAGGGTGCTGCTTCTTTCTGCCGCTCAGTAGAAGTTCTACTCGAGCAGCAGCTTCCTGAACGCAAACGGACGTTTTCTCAACACGAGCGGTAGCGACCATCCGCAACCGCCTGCGGTGAGAAATCTCGCTGCAAAGTGGTCTAGCGTTGGATTTTCCTCATTCACATTCGCCAACTTATCTTTGCCGAGCGTGAGTAGGAAAAAAACTCCACGAGCTCCGCGGAGTACAGAGTGTGAAAAACTCTACAAACTCCATGAACAGAGCGGAGTTCACCGCCCAGGCTTATTTATGACTCTTGTTGCTCGAAGACAAGTCACCACAACCAGGAGCATCCTGTACTTCAACCAAGGAAGATTGGGAGGAACTTGAGACATTGGTTGGGGGATGAGCACAGAGATTTATACAGAGCTGGTAACAGTTAGTATAAATGAAGTCATGATAGGTGTGAGGGCCACGACAGTCTTGGATAGACCAGAGCAATAGTGAGACCACAAACCACCACAGCTTGAGTAGGTGTTGACGGAGCTGTGTTGAAGTGTGGAGGATTTAAGGAGCGGGTAGGGCGACAGTCCTGACATGCCTTGACACAGGTCTGCTCTTGATATAGCTGCTTAGTGGACCATAGACTCAAGGAAGTATGATATATCACATCACATTAAATTGCAGATATGGCTCCCTAATGAAACAAGACGTTTCCTTAAGTTAGCATGAACCACCCATAAAGCATTGCTTACTTGATCTCCGAAATACTTCTGAAATACACTGTCCTTATCAGGGTCTTAATGCTCACTACACAGTGCGTTCTCGCTCAAGCTGAATATTCGTGCGTTCTCAAAAAAACACTGTAAAACAATCTTTCTCTCTAAGTGCATCAACAGTCTGGGCATCTAAATCAGAACTACCTGCCACTGTAGTGAATTGTATTTTTAATTTTTCTTTCTTTTAATATGTATCGATTTGAAATCCTCTGAAAAGAGCTCTATCACCTCCTGGAAATCTAAATACTTAAATACATTAAAAAAAATAGATAAAGACAATTGTTCAAAATGCATAAATAAATAAGTAGAACTCTCTTCCTGGGAAGGTGAGGCTTATCAAGCTGGTTTACTGCCTACAGAGATAGAATTAAATACCAAAGTGTTACAAGGTTTAACATGCTCCACTGGCATCAAGATAGCCTGGCTATCAAGATTGACAACATTCAACCAGTAGGGAGTACCTCATTCACTTCCTCACATTCTGCCACAGACCTAGTAGCCTTCACTTATACAGAAATTATGTGTGACATCTCCAAAATGTTTATCCCTTCTGAACGCTGGACCTCTCATGTGGGTTCCTAAGATCCCCTTTCAAATCACATTAGGTGTGGAAAACAATAGGTAGTGACACCCACAAATTGCTGGGGAACCTGTGTAAGGGCCTAGCTGTAATGTGGGGGCAATATTTGACATTGAGAGTCATATGGACACGGAGCCCATCTTCTAGTCTTGGATTTTGGTTACTATTAGAGATCTCTAAAACCACTGGTTGGTGGCCCTAGCAGAGACCTCTTTTGCATCACACACGTACTGCTTTGCAGTCAAGTCAAGTCAAATATCTTTATTCGGTTTCATATTTGATAAAACCATAAAAGCTCAATATAGAACAAGATAAAAATATAAAACAATATGTACAATCACAAGGACAGTCCAGGTATAAACAAATTAACAAGTAATTTTGTATATACATATTGCAACTAGTAACCCGGACACCTAAAACAAACATATGACACCTGCTAAAAAGAATAAGTTAAAACACTGTAAATAGTGCGTTAAAACCATTAGATGAATCAATGGACTATTAGACGACAAGGTGCATGAAACCGAAGATAGTGACAAGAAACATGCGAGTTTGTCACAACTCGCCCTAAGCCTAATGGCAGATTTAAAAAAATTAGCACATAAAAAATGGTGTTACCCGTCAACATCTGGAGGAATATAAAAGCGGGCTGAACTTGTCTAAAATTGGCTTGTTTCAAAATGGTGATTAAGAAGGATTTTCTGGGCGTATCATAAAACGGGCGAAACATTGTAAAATGAACCATGTCCTGCGGAGATTTACCATTGCAGCCGCAGGACCCAAGAGATTGACCTCAATTTAGTCCCCTTGGATGAGCGAAAAGTAAATAAAAGAGATGAAGCCGGAACCTGGTCAGGAGGAATCGGTCGTAAGAGTTTGCGAAACCCAGTAGGTACGGCTCTGCCATCACTGTTGTCCTTAACATGACAAAGCGACGTACGCTGGGCTTCACAAGCTCCCTCTCCTCCCTTAACATGGTCTGGCGTGCGCTCAACGCCGTCTTAAGGAGTGGTAAATCTTCCTTTCATGTTGCGTCAGGGTTGGGAAAAAGGTCTCCTCTTCCCAGGCACATGAGACTCCTTTCTATATATTTAAGCCATGGTACCCTGGAAGCATATTCCAGAGCCAGACAATCCTTAAGGATAGCTTTGTTTAACGAATCCCCCTCCTTAATCCATATTTTTAACCAGAGGGACACCGGGTGAAAAGCTATCAGATCAGTGATTTGTACAGAGTCGAGTGGATCCATATAACACTACGGTCTTCTACTCCCCTCTGCACTTTCCATTTATGCAAAGAAGGAGAGGGTGCTTAGGGAATGTGTCTGCCACATCACAGGACCAAACTAGTTCTTTACTAACCCGTTCATGGGTGCCCAAGGGTCTTCTCTCCATGTGCTCCTGGGATCCTTTCCAGGCTTTGGATCATTTGCCATGAGCTCTCCAAACCAAACCACCACTGCCAGGATGATTAGGCTAGACCAGAACCCGCATTCAAATCTGCCAGCTTAGCAGTGACCTCACTACTCTGCTTATGTCCTATTCTGATCATTGCTAACTGAACTTTCTTCATGCTAAATAAAGCATTTTGTTCTTGAAATACAAATTGAGACACACATGCTTGAGTTCAGCCAATCAGGCAGCCACACATTCTGTCACTCACGAGGCTTAGACAATTGGAATAGAACTAGGGCAGATTTGGCAGCTGCATGTCAGAATTGTTTAAATACTGATTTGTTATCCTCATGTGTTATGTGCTGGGACGTCCCCGCTACTCAGTACTGGGATGGCATATGTTTTCCTGTCTAACTCTGTCTCCAGTTCTTGTTCAGGATAATCATAGGCATCATGCTCTATTGTGTCATGGAAATAACTCAGGACCTACTACTCCTAGATATATCCTGCACATTTTAGTCCTTCCCTTATATTTGAATTCACCAGCCAACATTCCCCAAACACAGGCAACACATAGGGCCAGATTTAGTATTTGGTGGACAGAGTACTTGTTTACAGACCCTCATTCCACCTGCTCTGATCTCAGTTGGGCAAACAGTCAGTTTTCTGTTGTCGGTACCCCTGCTGGCTCTGCCATTGGAATATTTACTCCAATGACATCAAACCACCCACGCTATTTAGAGTGGACAGTTTGATGTCTCTTTTTGCTGTCTGTCAATGCCAGGAAATTACCTGACGGTCACATACAGAAAAAAAAATAATGATTCCCCCATACCTTGGGAGAAAACTCCCAGGGTGTGGGGGTCAATAGTTTCTTATTTTTTTGGAAACAAAGTCACGCTTTGGGAGTTTGTTTGTGAAAAACAAAAACAGTTTGGTGCATGGCTGCCTAATAGATGGCTGCCAGTACCAAATTTCAGTACCTTTAGCGGAACCGTTACTGTGACCAACTTGCAGCATGACCATCTGAATATGAGGGCTAATATAAACTACTTCATACCATTCCATACCAAGAGGGAATTCATTGACAGGGGCGTGGCTACGCCAGCAATGGAGTCGGATGTGCTCGAGTAGAGCTCCGTCGCAAGCTCCCCTCTCTGACCTCATATCTCCGTAACCAGGCATCCGCCAGGGCTGCTAACTCCCACGATTGCGCCGGGGGCTGGCCTGGAGAGTGAGATGAGCGGCTGTAGCAGACGGGAGCCTCCGCGGCGCGCTTCTCCGGCTCTGGGGCCGACCGGCAGATCGCTGCTGCCCCGGGGGAAGACGTCTGCGCTGAGCTGAGGATTGGCTCCGCCCACCAGGCCCAGAACTGTGGCGCAGTTCCCAGCGCGAACTGAGGGCCTGATTCACAGAACTAACTTACGTCAAAAATGTAAAGTTAGTACCTTTTGGTATTCACAGAATACACTTACTCATTTTGGTATTCACAGAATACACTTACTCATTTTGGTATTCACAGAATACACTTACTCATACTAAGTTTATGTCCGCACTCGGGCCGGAGATTCCGGCCCGGTGGTGGAGATTCCGGCCGTTTGTGGAGATTCCGGCCCGGAGGTGGAGATTCCGGCCCGGAGGTGGAGATTCCGGCCGGTTGTAGAGATTCCACCACCGGGCCGGAATCTCCGGCCCGAGTGCGGACATAAACTTAGTATGAGTAAGTGTATTCTGTGAATACCAAAATGAGTAAGTGTATTCTGTGAATACCAAAATGAGTATGTGTATTCTGTGAATACTAAAAAGTACTAACTTTACGTTTTTGACGTAAGTTAGTTCTGTGAATCGGGCCCACTGTGTACTCCTGTTGCGGCTGGCACCGGCCGACACCAAACTGCCACTGGCCGTGGGGGCTACCGAAGAAAGGGTGCTGCTCCAGTGCGAGTTTTCCTCTCCCCCCGCAATGCGGAGACGTCTTCGCTGACTAACTTGGGTTGCCGAATTTCAACCCGGTACTCCTGCTGCCAATAGCCCCGAGGCCGCACTACACTGATGGGCTGCACCTCTTCCCCTTTCGCTGTAATCCACCCTGTGTGACCGCCGGAGGAGGTGCAGTGAAAGGATGGTGAGCGGATTTAGCTGCACAGTATGGGGCCATCGGGGGCGCGGTGAGTAGGACGTCCGGTGGCGGTAGCCTTCGGCGACACTGGCACCGAGGAGGAACAGCGCAGCGCCCCACAGACGGGCCCGGCACGGACGACCCCTCTCACGTACCACCCCACACCTGGTGAGCTCCCGCCTGTGGGGAGTGAGACGCGAGTCCGGGAGGCCCGGAGGGTGCCTGGGGAGTCATCCGGCTGCGAGGACCACCTATAAAGTGGTGCTGCAACGGCGCGATCATCTCTGCCCCATCTGCACCACAGAAGCGCCATCGCAGACTCACGCGAGCCATCAAATCCTGGTCTGGTGTCCCTGCTGTCGACAGCCCTGGGCCACGATGCGCTGGTAACGCGCCCCACCACACCCCAACTGTGACCCATCCTGCACGGCCACTGGAGGAGGCGCGGGAGACGGCGGTTAGTACATATGACCGCGCAGTGTGCAGGCGCCAGGGATAGTGTGGTTGGGATGTCTGGTGACAACAAACTTCGACGGTACTGGCGGTGAGGGCGGGCAACACAGTACCACAGGGGTGGGCCCGGCCTGGCGCTGACGTCCCCTGTGCCACGACGCCCCACATCCTGTGGAATCCTGCCTGCAGGGACAGTGTTGCAGAACCGGGAAAGCCCGGCGGTACTGGAGGCAGCGGCTTTCGCTTGCGCGCTTCACCTGCCGGACCGGCGCTGCCGCCCGCATAACTGACCATGCGTGGGGGGCAGGGGCGGAGCCCTACCTGCCGTCAGGCCATTTGCATAGACACCCAGTGGCCCATGTCGCGTGGAGGACGCACGCGGACCGGTGTTGGGGGCACAGCAGCCCCACCCCCACAGACCCGAGCTCAGGCGGACAAAATGGCAGAAGCGGGAACAGCTGATCCGATGTCACACAAACTGGATGCGGTGCTGGTGGCGGTGGAGAAACTAGGAGAAACGATGAATCAAATCCGCACCTCTCTGGAAGGCAAGATAGACAAGGTGGCCATCGATCTCACTCTGCTCCATGCAGACCACCGAAAGCTCGCGGACCGAACTACTGCTGCAGAAAATGTCATTGCTGACGTCTCTCCACGAGTAGCCACAGCGGAGAAGCACATCCAAGGCCTTCTCAGCCGAGTGGAGTTGTTGGAGGACAGAGCCGAGGACACTGAAGGCCGGGCTCGGCGCAACAACATTCGTGTGGTGGGCCTGCCGGAGGGAACGGAAGGCAAAGACCCGGTGACCTACACCGAACATTGGCTCCGCACGCCACTGCCTGGGGAAGCCCTCTCTCCTCATTTTGTCGTCGAAAGGGCACACAGAGGGCCGGCTAGACCCCCGCCCCTGGGCTCCAATCCAAGACCGTTTCTAATCCGCCTGTTGAACTACAGAGACAGAGATGCCGTACTCCAAGAAACCAGGAAGCTACAGGATGTACAGGTAGACAATCACAAAGTCATGTTTTTCCCGGACTACACACTGCAAGTTCAGAAACAACGGTACCCATATATGGCAGTAAAAAGACGGCTCCGGCAAAACAATCTCAAGGACTCTTTGCTGTTTCCGGTGAAGCTAAGGGTGATCGCGAACAGAAAGACTCACTTCTTTAATACCTCAGAGGGGGCGGAGGACTGGCTCGACACCTATGACTCCACGGGCGGCAGAGCCCAGCTCACTGGAACGAGAGAGCCGAATCCCACTGTCTCCCCACGCCGTCGACGTAGGGTAAAGAAGATCTCGGATCCTCGGACCAGTTCCGGAACTGAGACTGAGTGGCCAGCTCCAGGCCCTCCAGGCGGTTGCGGCCCTCAGCGGGACACAGGATGAAGAGGCTAACTCGACTTCTGACCAGCAAGGTCCGGCAAGTGACGATGATCTCACGGACAGTTTTCTGGCTTCACAAGATTCGTGTGAACTACCTCCGGACACTCAACAGACCTCTAATGACATTGTCTAGACTCCTGCTTTTTACATCTCCTGCCATGCACGAAGAAGGCTATGACACCATATACGCAAGTATCACAGATCTGCGCTCAGATCGCATGCCACATTTGTATGCTCTCAGTGTCAGCAATGTGTATATATGCTAGGGCTCTAGCTATAAGCGGGAGGCGGGAGTTATGGTTGAAGACAGATTCAAGTGTTAACAGGTGGGGGCTCCTTCACCTCCCCATAACGGGAACATCATGTTTGATAATTGAGCTGCGGCCCTGACCCGCGCGAGCTGGGCCAGAGGTTGGGGAGCTGCCGGAGACGGACCCCCTTTCTTTGGCACTTCATAGATTGCTGTGTGCTGCAGTCCCCCCTAGACATTAGTTGAATGTTGCTTCTGCTTCTTGTTTGGACGGTTGCCTGTTGCACACTCGCCCTTTTGGTATTTTTCTTTGAATGCAGTTTATATGTTTATTATGCCATCATGTACGCACTGAGGTATGGTAGTCAGAGTATTGGCTCAATGGGGGCACAGAATCTGCAACCGTTCTCATATCCACTGCCTCAATTCTGCACAATCATCGGCCTGACAAGGCCTTGCACGATGACGACAATCACACATCATGGCACCCATTAGGATAGGCACCTGGAATGTGAGAGGTATACACAGCCCATCGTGCAGGTACCTCATTTATTCATATCTAAAACAACATCACATACAAATAGCTCTCCTTCAAGAGACGCACTTGCCCAAACCAGAGGTAACACAATTACACAGGAGGTGGAGGGGGCAATTATACGCCACAGGTTATTCAGCATTCGCAAGGGGAGTTCTGATATGGGTGAGGCCGGGGACTCCATTCCGGGTGGTAGACTCTTTAATAGATGCGGAAGGCAGATACGTAATAGTTAAGGGCTCCCTGGACGGAAGACCGATGATTATTGCGTCATTATACGCGCCTAATACCGATCAGGCTGCCTTTCTTGAAATGCTATCTCACAAATTGGCCGCATGGCACGATACCCCCATGGTGTTAGGAGGTGACTACAACAGCGTCTTAGACGTCTCATTAGACTGCTCCTTTTCCCCCTGCCTGGCACAGCCACACATACCGCAATGAAAGCGTTAAATAACTGGGCGACACAATGGCACCTAACATACGCCTGGAGGCATAGAAACCCGCAAGACAGAATGTACTCCTACTATTCGGGTGCACATGGTCTTCATGTACGCTTAGACCGATTTATGGTATCCAGTGATCTCATGCCATGTGTTTCTGAGTCGCACTACATGGGGCGGACACACGCATGTGCTGGAGCTAGAGTGGGAGGGTGATATGCCGCCGATCCCTGTCTGGCGCCTCCAACCAGACACTTTACTAGACGCGCCATTTCGCGACTTATTAGCCACTACCGTAGCACAATACTTTGACGAAAATGCAGGCACAGCCTCATCACCGCTGTTGGAGTGGGACGCCCTCAAGGTGGTCATGAGGGGGCACTGCCTGGGAGCACAAGCTGGCATGCGAGCACAGCTAGAGAAAGATCTCACTGCTGTGGAGAGAAAGCTGGCACCGAGTGAGCGAGAGGCGGCTGAGGGCTCTCCCAGACACCTTGCACGCCACAGGGAGGAGCACGCTCGATTACTAAAACGGCTCCGATGCCTTAATTATGCAGCACATTCGGTACGAACACACCACATGGGGGACAAAGCAGGAAAACTGCTAACATGGTTGATCCGTCAAGACGAGACGACAACTCCTGTGGCATCTGTACACACGGCTCGAGGGGTTACAGTATACACGCAGCAAGACATACATTGCGAGTTCTTGGCGCATTATCGGGAATTATACAAATCTCATGCGCAAGCTACCCCAGTAGAGCTGCAGCTCTACCTTGAGGGGATAGCCCTGCTGCATCCCACGTGCGATCAGAGAGCAGAATTGAATGACCCTATCCTTCTAGAGGAGGTCCGGGACAGAATATTCTTGTTGTCTAACGGCAAGTCACTGGGACCTGATGGTCTGCCGACAGAATTTTACGAAGCCTACGCACACATATTAGCGCCACAGCTACTAAAAGTGTACGAGACTGCTGTAGACGACTCCACTCTCACTGACACACAGAATGAAGCGCTACTGATCTCTCTCCTCAAACCCGGCAGAAGCCCCGAAGCCTTAGGTTCTTACCGTCCACTAGCCCTCCTAAACACTGATTACAAGATCTTCGCATTGACTCTGGCTAAGCGCTTAGCACCATTGGTTAAAATACTGGTGTACCCTGACCAGAATGGCTTCGTCCCCACCAGAAGCACCTCACTTAACATACGCAGGTTCTTCAGGATACAGAAATATGCACTGCACAGATGGCCGTGCTCAGGCTGCCTAGTGCTGGATCTGGAGAAGGCCTTCGACTCCCTGGAATGGCCCTATTTTGCGGCAGTATTATACAAATAGGAACTAGGGGACCAATACATGAGCATGGTCCAACTGCTTTACCAACGGCCTATTGTTCGAGTTAGGACTGGTCGGCTCATTTCGGACCCCATCCAGGTGAGAAGAGGCACAAGTCAGGGATGCCCCCTGTCCCCGCTACTCTTCTCCCTAGCTATGGAACCACTTGCGATGCTACTTCGCAGAGATGGAGACATGTGGGGCATACAACTAGGTGATGGGATGCATGCTGTTTCTTTGTATGCGGACGATCTGCTACTGTATGTGCGTGATCTACATGATATTCCCACGACTATAGCGGACATGCTCAGGGATTTTGAGAAAGTGTCTGGGCTTCGGGTGAACTGGGCAAAATCGGGAGTCTACCCCTTTAGCGAAAATACGGTGGAGACGGACGTGCACATCAATGGCTCCACTCTCGCGTGGTACCCCGCTACGTTCCGTTACCTTGGCATCTTCATATATCGCTCACCCGCCGACATACTGGAAGGAAACCTAACCAGAGCTATCTCAGCTGTTAGGGCCCAAGTGCAATTTTGGAAGTCACTCCCACTGAATGTCATGAGCCGCATCACTTTGATAAAGATGATAATACTACCAAAATTATTATACTATTTTTCTAACCTCCCGATCTATGTCCCGACTAAAATCTTCCGTGAACTGGAACGTATGTTCCGCGACTTAATCTGGAACAAAGGCAGGCCCCGGATTGCATTGTGGAAACTATACACCCCCACCAGCCAAGGAGGACTGGCAGTCCCAAACATGGAGTTATACTATTTAGCGGCCCAGTTACAATGGGTGACGAGGTGGTTAAGTGGCAGGGGATTAGACGATACAGCAACCTTGCAACAGCCATGGACACAATCTCAGATTTACCACCTGTTCCATCCCATTGCTAAACATCCACGCCCATCCCAGACACATCTGGAGCTGGCGCATAAGTGCTACAAAAGAAGCGTATACCTCACCAGTGCAGTAACCCCCTACGCCCCGATACTGCCTCTCACGGGGACACCCAGAGGAAGGGCGGGCACCTCCGAAGGGATTCTTACACACTGGCATACAGCGGGCGTAGACACCCTGGGTGACCTCTATACAGATGGCTCCCTGCTCTCATTTGAGGCGCTAGCTGAGGATCATGCCTTACCGCCAGGGCAATTTCTTCTACACACTTCTATTACAAGATCTCTGTCGGCAGCATGGGGGACATAACGACCGAACCGGCAACACACCTGATGCTGCAGTACTTACACGTAATGGTGCGGGTTCACACATAGTACACTGGTTGGTGGAAGCTCTACTTACACATACACTGAAGCCCATGCTGAGTCTTCGTACACGATGGGAAACGGACAGAGGATGACCGTGGACAGAGAGGGAGTGGGGCGCTGTCCTTTCGGGCTCCTCATTCATACCGAGAAGCTCAAAATTTAAACTAATACAAACATACATAATACAGAGAGCATACCTCTCGCCCGATAACATAAATATTTTAACATAGCCACTTCCGCATGCCCGCGATGTCAGCAGATAAACGCAAACCTTTTACACATGCTCTGGTCCTGCTCCTCCCTTCAAATCTACTGGCACGCAGTAACAGTAGCACTTGCAAACTGCACTGACGCATCCCTGCCACACACGTGGGAGGTCTGGATACTGGGTCTATATGCCAGATCTAAAAAGAATAAAGTGACCTCCCGGTTTAGAGACCTGGGACTAATAGTGGCGAAGCGACTCATCACAAAGAGGTGGAAACACAATGCCTCCCCGGAAATAGTCAGCTGGGAAAAATCACTTACGGTATGGGGGCGGGCGGAAAGTACAACACTGCACAGGGAAGAAACCGCAGGGCTCCGCAAGTACCCGATAGCGTAACACTGGGACATCATCCTTAAGGCATTCACACACGGAAACAATAACGACGGCTGCAGCGCCCCCCCTGAAGGCAGCTAATACAACCACCGAAGTCCCAAGTCAATGGGTGCCCGCCACTTAATATCTAAGCTGTGACCTATAACGCCACACGCTTATGGCCTGAACCCACTGCCATGAATTTACCTGAGTCCCCAACCGGCCACCTGATGCGCCCGGCTCTTACCTGAATGCATGAGTCAAAGTGCCACCCTGGCGAGCTCCAATAAATATGCGTGTATAAGATGTACATATCCAAGCCCGGCTGCGATACGTTCTTGATGGCAATTTGTTTAGCAAGTTATTAGTTTAGCGGATTAAACAATATATGTATCTTATTAGCATACCTCGCAGACTTATTAGTTTCCTACGGAGGTGATCATATATGCATAGCCTCCAAGTGTTAAATTATTGTACATCCCACGTGACAATTACATGCAACCATGTCCGGTGCGACTGCATATCTCACAGACGCCTCCATGTGTACACAAAGGAAAGAAGTGACACAGAACAGGAAAGAAGTAGTATACAACTGTACATTTTACTAGTACGAAAATAGAGATGTATACATGCATGTTCTGTAAATGTACTTATGCTATGAACCTCAGCTGCATGTCCTCTCTCATGGCGCTTGTTTGTACTGTATGTATACTGTTTTGAACGACCTCAAATTTTTAAAAACTTCAAAAAAATGCAATAAAGATATTTAAAAATAAAAAAAAAAGAGGGAATTCATTGACATGAACAAATTGTTTTATAGCCTTCACACTAGAAAGACGTCACATCTAACATTCATCTATTTGAGACAGCATCACTTCCTCCGTCTCTAGAGGAGTCTTACACAGTCTCATTTTGCTTTACCCTTGGTGAGCAAACCAGTAAGTTGTTCAGCAAAATTCTAGTTAGTGAGCTAATAAATATCCCAAAAGAAGCAATTACTCCAAAAGAGGGTCAAGGACAGGGTCAAGAGAGAATATGTCCTCTTCTTGCTCAGGCCCTGACTAGCGCAGTCTATTAGATCTCTTAAGTCCCCATGTTCACTGTCCCAGTGGGCTATGATGGAACATTTAGGCTTGGAACCAAATGTTTCTATACTACTCCACATCTTTCCCGCACTGGTTGGCTTGGCCAGGCACCATTCCTTCCTAGTAACCCTCAGTGCTCCTTCGGAACCTAGCCTGACATCATAAACTTAACTCCCCTCACATTCAATCAGTCATTCTAACACCAGACACTCAAGCAGCTGTTCAGCTGCCTTCCACACTCACACTGCCTCTCACCAAAAGCAGTTAATGCACACTGGCTGCAGCACCTCCTCACTCCTTATATGGGTCCCTACACTACCGCAGTCAAAGGCACAACATGAAAGCTGGTCTCTCCATCAAACACTCACATGTTATTATAAAGTTGTGGTCCATACAGTAACTACTGCCACAGACACAGCCCTGCCCACCTAATGATTGACAACAATTCCACCCTACATACACCACATCAAGGTAATGGGAGCATCTAAGCTTTATTCAAACAGCCCTTCACCCACTCCACCATCATGCCTGAAATCAATTTATTAAAACATTCACCTATGCTCACTGAGTCTGAAAAAATGATTTCCCCGGAAGATTTTTTTAATGAAAAATCAAAAGGTTAATTATCAGAGTGCTTGAATTGGTCCCATCCATTGGACATTATTCTAAGCTGCACTCCACTTCATTATTTTTCTGATCATGGCACCAGTGGAGTAACATAAAATGATGGGGCCCCTGCAGAATGTAAAGAGGGGCACCTGAGACTCTCATATCTCATAGGTGGTCATTGGGCTTGGGTATAATTGGACGCCACTGAAAGGCTATGGGGTGACCCTTTAAAGGTGGTGGCCAGCAACCCCCTCCCCACCCCACTGCCCAGCGCTGCAGGGCCCTGCTTTACATCGCTGCATGGCAGCACTACAGACAGGGACAGTCACATGCAAATCAGCCTACATTCCGCCCCAGTAGGAAAAATCCATCCAGTTTTGGTCGGCCATTTCACATTTGAAAAGGAACACAATCAACCACAGATGACTAGCAAGTCTTTTTAGGCCTCATCAGTAAGGTACAGCTTGAACCCTATAGCACACTGAGCTATTGGAGTAGGAATACGAGTAACCCAACATACATAGAGGGGTCGATTCCGATTCGGGCCGGAAAAAGCACAGACCGACTCGGAGCCGGAAATTATACCGACCGACACGTACCTGTGGCGCCCGACACGCCAAGTACGATGCAAGGCGTGCAAAATCCGACCGACACGTACCGAACCCAAGTTGAACGACCGAGCCGCACGGAAAACAGCAATCCGGTCGGAAAAACACGCGAATCCAACCGACCGACATGCACCCGGAACAAATCCGACCGAAACGTACACGCGAACTCCAAACCGCAAAGTACGATGCAAGGCGCGAAAACCACGAGCGAGTCAGACGGAGGACAAGCCGTACGACCGACACGCATACAAAACCGAGCCGAAGCAACACAAAACACCGCGACCGACGCGTACGCAGCATAGAAAACTGCACAAACACAGCGTGAACGAAACGGACAACACCGTACGAGACAAATGCAGGGTCCGACTCGGTCACAAGAACGTTTCCAACATGCACAGACAGTACAAAGGAAAAATCACACAAAAAAAGGCCAAACAAGCAATTACAAAGCCAATAAATACTGGGGGTGGGTGGGGACAGAGAACAAAGACACACCCACAACTCCACCCATATAAAAGACACAAATCACAACCATGATCCTTTGCAAATGCCATTCCACTGCCAGCACCCAAGAGACAGCAACCACACACCCACAGCTCATCCCTCACACAAGCCACACACCATCAGCACACCAACAAATACCTACCTCACATACACCCAGCAAAACACACACTAACACACCCTCACCTGCACACCAACACACACATCACTCACCATCACCACCCATCACCATGCCCCCCAAGAAGAATCACAAGTTCCTAGATTGTGAATTGGAAGTCATGGTAGACGAGATCTTCAGGGTAGAGCCACAGCTGTTTGGCACACTGGTCCAACAGACCCCCATCTCCCAGAAAACCAAGATGTGGGAGAGGATCATCAACAGGGTGAACGCACAATCACCATGTCTGCGCACAAAGAGCGACATCCAGAACAGGTGGTATGACGTGCGCAGGAGGGTACGGGACCTGCTCAAGAAAGAGTACATCATCAGCCAATACACCGGCAGTGGCCCTCCTGCCAAGCCAATATACCTCAGGCCCTGGGAGGAGAAGGTGCGGGCCATCCTTCCGCCAGTGAGCGTATATGGACTAGAGAACATCCCAGAGCCTGGTGAGTACACAACAAATGTACACAATATTCTGCCACAAAACACACACACATCACTGTCAAGGGGAGAGTCAAACCATGCACTCATAGCAATTACACAGCAACCAGAACAGAATCATCCCAAAATGTGTATGTCAGTCAGATAAACACAACACATGCCATCAAAAAAGTCACATCCAACTGTGCCATCACATGTACAAACACAACTACAACTACAGCTAGGCAGTGGCACAAATAGAACTAACAAACACATCCAGACATGTAGCCACCACAACAACACCAACACACAGTGAAGACCACTCAAAGGAAGGAATTCTGTGTATGCTGGCCAAGTCAGTGTAGCCAATAGCATCATGGGAGTCGCAGTCACACATATTGCCCCCCCACAACTGTCCCATCAACACCACCATGAACCATGCGCACATCACAGGGAGTGGAGAAGGACTCACAAGATGGCTGACACTGGCTACTGCTGTGGGGAGCACAAGGCCCTGCTGGCAACTGTGCAACAACAAACAGCAGGACACCACTGACTGACATCCTGAGAGACAACTTCCACTCCCTGCAATGCAAGCACGTTCCATGGTGGGATATCTGGCTGGCTGGGTGGGAAGGAGGACTTGCAGCACTGACCATAGTCACAAGCACCTCCCCTCACACCCCCTCAACACAAACTCCACAGAACACACCTGGTAGAATGCAATGCCTCTCATCCTAACTCAAGATCCCACAAAGAGCCACCACCCTGGGTTATGTTGTGTGAAGCACAGGGACACTCTTGGGACTTTTAGCCAAACAACTGCCAGGACAACACTCCCAGCCATCCTGTCAGCACAGCCAGCCCACCCCACAGGGAAGCAGAGTCAAAAGGAAGGAAGCATGGGCATGCTGGGAAGGGGGTGGAGGCAATAGCATGATGGGAGTCGTAGTCACAGCTCTACATCCCCCACCACATGGCCCAGCAAGCTCACACTCACGCATGCACATCCCACAGAGAGTGGAAAGGCCCATCAAAGATGTCTGACACTGTTGCTGTGTCGTGGGGAGCACAAGGGCATGCTGGGAACTACACACCAACCAACAGCAGGACACCACTGTCAGCCATCTTGCCATTGCTCACACACCCACACATACTGAACTCCCCACAAAAACAAGTAAGTTTGGGAATGCTGGCAAGTGGGGTGGAGGCAATAGCATGATGGGAGTGGTAGTCACAGACATTGCTCAGCCTCACAACTGGCCCGTCAACACCACCCTGAACCATGCTCACATCACAGGGAGTGGAGAAGGACTCACAAGATGGCTGACACTGGCTACTGCTGTGGGGAGCACAAGGCCCTGCTGGCAACTGTGCACCAACAAACAGCAGGACACCACTGTCAGCCATCTTGCCATTGCCCTCACACCCACACACACTGAACTCCCCACAAAAGCAAGTAAGTATGGGAATGCTGGCAAGTGGGGTGGAGGCAATAGCATGATGGGAGTGGCAGTCACTGATATTGGTCACCCCCACAACTGTCCCATCAACACCACCCTGAACCATGCTCACATCACAGGGAGTGGAGAAGGACTCACAAGATGGCTGACACTGGCTACTGCTGTGGGGAGCACAAGGCCCTGCTGGCAACTGTGCACCAACAAACAGCAGGACACCACTGACTGACATCCTGAGAGACAACTTCCACTCCCTGCAATGCAAGCACGTTCCATGGTGGGATATCTGGCTGGCTGGGTGGGAAGGAGGACTTGCAGCACTGACCATAGTCACAAGCACCTCCCCTCACACCCCCTCAACACAAACTCCACAGAACCCACCTGGTAGAATGCAATGCCTCCCATCCTAACTCAAGATCCCACAAAGAACCACCACCCTGGGTCATGTTGTGTGAAGCACAGGGACACTCTTGGGACTTTTAGCCAAACAACTGCCAGGACAACACTCCCAGCCATCCTGTCAGCACAGGCACACTACCCCACAGGGAAGCAGAGTCAAAGGAAGGAAGCATGGGCATGCTGGGAAGGGGGTGGAGGCAATAGCATGATGGGAGTGGTAGTCACAGACATTGCTCAGCCTCACAACTGGCCCATCAACACCACCCTGAACCATGCTCACATCACAGGGAGTGGAGAAGGACTCACAAGATGGCTGACACTGGCTACTGCTGTGGGGAGCACAAGGCCCTGCTGGCAACTGTGCACCAACAAACAGCAGGACACCACTGACTGACATCCTGAGAGACAACTTCCACTCCCTGCAATGCAAGCACAGTCCATGGTGGGATAACTGACTGGCTGGGTGGGTGGGAAGGAGGGCCGGCTGTCAACCAAACACAACCAATGCAGACCATGTTCACACCCCAACAAATACATAGAAATGCCCAAATAATGCAGGACAATGTGCCACACCAATATCAACCCCTGACTGTGACGACTTAGGACAATGCAATGTACAGGCCCGCACCCAGAGGCACAGTCACAACTGTCATGTGTGTCAACCATTGATGCCTGCAGAAACATAACATACATTGTGTGTGTCTCCCAAAAACAGGTGATGATGGGGACACAGCAGCAGACGCTGAGGAGTCCCAGTCCCAGGCTCAAGAGGATGCGGAGCTCACTGGTGTCGTACAGCCTCTGCCCTCCTCGGACGAAGAAGACCAACCTGGCACATCCGGTGCAAGTCTACATGCAGCACCAGCAGGACCACCAGCTGCAGCACCAGCAGGACCACCAGCTGCACCCCCTGCACCCACCCCTCCAACGACTGTCAACACAAATACCATCCCTGCCGACATGGACAGAACAAGGAGCAACACCAGCACAGGGACCCTGGACCAACCTGGGGCCATGGACACCACCACCACCACCAACCCCCAAGGTGGACCAGGGTCATCTGTGCGTGCCACTGCACGCACTGCACATGTCAGCAGGGGTGGTGGGAGGGGTGGGAGACAGAGGTCGCTGCTTGCAGAGGTTGCTGGTGTGCATCATGACCCACAACTGGTACGCATAGCTGATGCGTACCAGTCCAGCACCGGAGACCTCAGCCAGGTAGTGGGGCTCCTCAGAGACATGAAACAGCAGCAGGCTGCCCATCATGCCCGCTTGGACTCTCACATGTCCCACGTGGAGTCACACATGTCCCGCGTGGACTCACACATGTCCCGCGTGGACTCACACATGTCCCGCCTGGAGTCCAAGTGGGATGCACTGCATGAGATGACGGCGGTGCACAGGGACATTTTACAATGCCTCCGCCAGATGAACAGCAACCAGTCCACACCTCCCTGTGTGCCAACAACATCTGGTGCTGCCCAAACTGCAACTGCCACAGGGAGGGAGGATGACTCTGGCAAAGAGTCCCCTGCACCGCAGCAGCCTGTACTTGAGGGCCCCGCCCCCCAAGAAGAGGGGTCGTCCGAAGAGGGGCAAGTGAGAGGCCGATGGCCAAGCGCAACTCCCAGGAAGCCTGAACCTGTTCTGGATGTTCACCTTTGTGCACAGACTGTTAACCCTGTTGACGGCAACACTACTCCCACACATTGCATGGGGAGTACAAGTTGGACCAATGTGTCAGACAACTGTGGCCCCGATACTGGGGATTCTGTCTACCAGGACTTTCAATTCACCTAGGAACTTCTGATTGCAAGATTTATGTACAGCACTACCCATCCTATGCACTATTCACACAAATGTATCACAATAAACACACTAATACACCATACTTGCCTCTGTTGTGATTCCAACGTGGGTGCTGTTATGGGGATGATGAACTGCAAAATTACACTGTGTATGCGAACTGCAACAGCAAGTACAACACAGGCATGTGAGTAAAGGCAACGTGACACATATGAGGGAGACACACCACCAGGGCTACACAACACATACACACCTAGGCCATCTGACTCATTGCCTACACTGATGTTGCCAGGGAAGACGGTGCAATGCACAGACACCACACCCATTCCCAGTTGTAGTCAAGTAGCCCATAGGTGCAGTAAGCAAATGGCAGTCAAATGTGTGACCACAGACAACGCACATCACAAAGTGAAGCACAGGTTTATTACACAGTTGCAACATGTCGTAACCACTACAGATGCAAGGTAATCCCACCTGGCAGCGGGCACACAGTCAACAACTGTAGACGGAAGGAAGTCCATGGGTGTGGCGCACATCACCTGTAGGGACACAACAGCTACCAGCCTGGAAGTGCAATCACGTCGTCGGTGGACACAGTTGACCAAACGAATCTGAAAGTACCCTGTGAAGGACAGAAATGACACACAGTCAAAAGCAATGGAGTACAGGACAGAACAGCAAAACTCATGCACAATACATGTTACAAGATACCCACCCAGAACCAAGTTAGCATGTCAACACTGTTGGGGAGTACAGCCCACCTGTAAGCACACATCGCAACACACATCCAGTCAAGTAGCCCATGGACACACTCCAACAGCACCAGAGCACCACCTACACATATCATGCCAACTCACATCATTGACATGACACCTCAGGATACTCACATTCAGCTAAAGAAGTTGGTGATGAGCTGTGTGCGGACATCACCCTCATCATCATCATCATCATCGTCACTGGCATCGTGGTCCAGGCCAGGATCCTCCACAGGTGGCGGATGTTGGTCATTGTCATCCTGGATGAGAGGCAACTCCTTCCGCACTACGAGGTTGTGGAGCACGCAGCAGACGATGATAATCTTGCACACTTTCGCAGGGGCATATGGGAGGGACCCTCCGGTCTTGTCCAGGCAGCGGAAGCGGCTCTTCAGGAGACCAAATGTCCGCTCAATAACTCTCCTGGTCCGACCATGTGCCTCATTGTAGCGCATCTGGGCTGGTGTCACAGGGTTCCTGAGGGGTGTCAGCAACCACGGCATGTTGGGGTATCCCGAGTCACCTACGGACAGACAAGTGCACATTAGCTGACTTGGAAAAGTGGGCGGAATACTACAGATCAGCTCACACACAATGGCACAAAGTCAGTACACACCGACAAGCCAGGCACGCTGGTTCTGCATCTGTGCCATCATCCTGGGGATGCGACTACTCCTCATCACAAAGGCATCGTGTGCTGAACCAGGGAAACGGGCACACACGTGTGTGATGGTCATGTCTGCAAGACACACCACCAGTGCATTGACCGAGTGGTAGTGCTTGCGGTTCCTGTAGGCCTGCTCCTGGGCCTGTGGTGGTACCAAAGCCACATGTGTCCCATCAATGGAGCCAATGACATGCGGCATCCTCCCCAGGGCATAAAAGTCACTCTTCACGTCAGTGAGTCGTCGCAGTCTAGGGAAATAGATGTACCGGTTCAGGAATAGCAACATTGCCGCCAAAACATCGCGGAGCACACGGCTCAACATGGTCTGTGACATCCCACCAGCAGTCGCCACAGTATGTTGGAAGGTACCGGTGGCAAAGAAGTGTAGGGCTGCCATCACCTTCACCTTGGGGGTCAGCGCTGTAGGATACGGCCGGCCAGGCTGCAAATGTGGGGACAACTGCACTGCCAAATCCTCAATCAGCTGCCTGGTGAAGCGGTACCGTCGGATGCTGTCCCGTTCCACCATCGTTGCCAGGTCTCGGAATGGTCGATGGACAGCAGGAGCCCTGCAGTGCAGAGGAGAAGTAAGCAAGATTGTCAGTCAGCCCACATATGCGGCATTGAACACACTCAATATCCCAACATACATCATTATGAGGCACAACTACATGAAGTGTGCAGTTCCGTAAGGACATGTATGGTACATACATGGCCAACATCTGTCAACACGGTCCAACAAGTGGCATCAATTAGTTCCAGGTTGGCCCATTGGATATCATGAGGCCGTGTCACAGTTCCCATCTCCTGCTGCCGTGTCACAATCACCCCCACAGTGACATGTGAGGACAGATGTGCCCCAGGCACCACAGCTCAACGACAGGTACATTCCCAGGGACCCTGTATTGCCACATGGACACTGGCATTACATGGAGTATCATGTATACACCACAGCAAAACAACCATGACCCCCACAGGTAGTGGTCCCACTTGCCACGGCAGGACAGACATGGATGTCTGTGACACACACACGCACAACATCAAAGTCCATGCACACACAACGTGGATGTGGAGACTGTCTCCCATTGTGCACATGAAATCAGAGACATTGTAAACACTACATGCACAAAGACTGTGGAGGACCATCACTATAGTGCCACTGGGACACCCTGGCTCAAACATACCGTCCCACATGGGACTCACGGGGTATGTGACATGACATACACATACACCACCGTGAAATGTGACCTTTGGCACATGCACAGATATGAACAGTTGCACATCACAGTGGTCATGTACACGTAACACCCAGGATCCTGTCCCCATGAACACGTGCACAGCCTGGGGGTGGCTGCCCACAGGTGACACCCACAGGACAATCTGTACACCAACATACACACAATAGGAAATGCAGCCTTACATGCCTTATGATAAAGTTTGGACAGGCTGACGTGATGTAGGTGTGCCCCTCACTCCCTGGGAGCTATCTGTGGCTGGCATATGTCCATCTGAGACAGGCATGCTGACATATGCCAGTCACATGTACAGTGATGCGTTGAACAGCAATGGACCGATCGGTGCCCCCGGCCGGCCCATTGCATTCAATGTGTGCGGGTACGTGTTGTACCCCTGTACGCGTTGAACTGCAATGGACCGATCGGTGCCCCCGGCCGGCCCATTGCATTCAATGTGTGCGGGTACGCGTTGTACCCCTGTACGCGTTGTACTGCAATGGACCGATCGGTGCCCCGGCCAGCCCATTGCATTCAATGTGTGCGGGTACGCGTTGTACCCCTGTACGCGTTGAACTGCAATGGACCGATCGGTGCCCCGGCCGGCCCATTGCATTCAATGTGTGCGGGTACGCGTTGTACCCCTGTACGCGTTGTACCGCAATGGACCGATCGGTGCGCACCCATTGACAATGGCCTTGCCTGGCAACGGACGCGTTTTCGAATTTCGAACGAGTCGGTTGCTGGAAATTCAGTTGGTCACCCACAACAATGTTGCAAAATCATGTATGTCATGAAGTTGAAGATTTGAAGGATGCTTTGGGCGTGTTTTGGTGCTGCTATTCCATGGATTGGCCAGATTCAGAAGATGCAAACGACTTGGACCTATCACTTTGGACACAAGGGACAGTATCTGCCTCTCCAGCACATATATATTGCTGGCTGTTCCCCTGAGAGCTCACTTGCCTGCACTACATGCTCCAGGACGACATCTGCCACTGCACTGCTGCTGTCTCTGCCCCTCTGGACCCTGCAATGGCACGTACTGTGGAGAGAGCCCCAGCCTTCAGCCTTGAGGAGAACCAGGCCCTGCTGGACAGCCTACTTCCACAGTACAGCAAGCTGTATGGGACACCAGGGGAGCAGGTGAGTGTTCTGTGCACTGCCTTTCTGAATGTGCATATTGTCTGACTAGCAAGGCTGAAAGTCTGCACGCCACTGGCTAGCAGGCTCACTGAGTAGTTGTCACCCCCCATAGTGTGTAGTGACATGCACTGGACAGGTATGGTGCAGTGACAGTGCATTTGAACAAGGTTTTACTTCCCATGCAATGATACCATGTAGTGACGTCTGGCAAACTGACCATGGGCAGCTTTGCACTGCCTGTGTACATCATGTGCCCCTGTGATTGAGACATGTATATACAACTGTGTCATGCACGGATATGTTGCATGTGTAGTAATGGCCTTTTCACTTTGTCATCCTGACAGGTTAATGCCCATCGGAAGCAGGAGATCTGGAAGGACATCGTCCGGGCTGTCCGGTCCGTGGGGGTCTACAAGCGCCGGATCCGCAACTGCCAGAAGAGGTGGCAGGACCTTCGGGGCTGGACCCGGAGGATTGCACGGGTCCAGCGGAAGCTGTCGCCTCCTCGCAGGAGGGGCGGAACACGGACCCTGACCCCCCACATGCTCCAGATCCTGGCGGTGGTGTTTCCAGACCTGGATGGGCAGCTGAAGGCCAGACAGCAGCAAGGAGGGGGTGAGTCAAAGACTGCACTGTGAACTCTGTATTACATGCTTTGTGCCCTCCTCTGGCCTGGTTCAACTGCCACAGTGCAGCAGTCATGTTGTCCAGGAGCCATGTCCCTCTATTGTGCACTGCCCACTGCTCATCTGATACCCAGGTGTGGCCCTTACATTCAGGGAATTGTGTCACTTGGGACTGTGTCCTTGCAGTTTGCTTCACTAAAGGTGGGGGACAGCATCTGTTTCCCTAACTCTGTTGTGGGCATCATGGGTGGGTCCATTGTTCACACTACGCCTGTGTTCGGACATGTAATCTGCGTGTTGCTTTGATATGCGGTCCACTTGCTGAGCTGAGCCACCACATGTGCCTGGGGTATGTGGCACACGCCCATGCAGCGGGTGGGAACAATGTTTGGGCCCCAGGAGTGTGCAGATTACGTGTGTCACACATACATAGCCAGCTATCCACTGTCCAGGGCTCATCCCTCATTCATGTGGGGCAGGACAGTCATGCCTACTCCAGGCCATGCAATGCACTCTGTACTCCCACTCCCGTGTATCAGCTGACACATTGTGCGCAGTGATTTGACCCCTCAGGTGTCTGCCTCTGTGTCAGTGTGCTGTGGATTAGTTGCCAGGACTGCTGGGGTGTTTCTTGGTAGGGGCTCAGCATGCCCCTGGAGATGTGACCATAGGAGACGATACTTGTGTGTCACATAGGTGTTTGATCAGCTGCCCGTGCAGACTGGGGTATGCGAATGTGAAGTTCAGGCAGCTGTTCCCCATTCACAGCAGATTGTGAGGGGCTCAGGTTCAGAGGGTAGTGTCACAGGTCTCCCATATGTCCAATAGGTATGACCTGGACAGATGAGGGTTAAGATGATGTGTTGTGTGGGGGATGTACATGTGCACTTGTGCAGCTCCAGGACTTGCATTCCCCATGACCTACTATTGTGACACAGTGCAGAGTGTTGTTGTCTGGCTACCAAGTCATACATCACTGAGACAGTGATGTATGACTTAGCAGTCATGCCTCCGCCATGGCATGTGTCTACTTATTGGTGATCCTGCAGGGGAGTGACATGTGCTACATGCACACCATTGTGGCGATGGCTATCAGGACATGGGTGCATCATGGTGTCTGTCGCTGGTATGCATCACATGCATTTCCTATTTGACTCTGGGCATCCCTTTCATCCGGAAACCTGTACTGACTCAGTGGCAAGAGCTGTGATGTGTGCATGTCCACATGCCACACCGTGTCCTCTGCACTGTCCAACTACTGTGTACTTGGTGCATGTGTCCACACTGGGGTGTTGCAATCCAACAGACACCAGACAGATGGGTGCAAGGCCATGTGGGATGTGAGTGCCATGGTTGGCATCAGACTGACAATTGGCTTCTCCTGTTCAGTTAGGGCACTTTTAGCAATGTACAAATAATGATGCCAGGGCTTGCTCTGTAATGTGCTGTGCTCACAGTGGTGTGTGCGTTTGGTGCAGGTGACTGATGTCTGTCTGTTTCCCCATTGTTTGCAGATACATCCACGGCCACGGGAGGGGACAGCTCCACGGACCAGGAGGAGCCGGAGAGCCAGACTGGGTCAGCAGCCGAGGAGTGGTCGGAGGGACCCAGTGGCACGGAGGGCGAGGGGAGCCACACCGAGGAGTCCTCAGCACCATCCACCTCAGCTGAGGACCAGAGCAACTCGGAGGATGACTCCCTTATGGAGGCGGGTGTCAGCAGCCACCACACCCCAGCTAGTGTTGCTGTCCCCGCCACCACCAGCACCACCACCGCCCTCCCATCGGCTCCCATTCCCCAGGTCCATGGAGGCTCCCATGTTCGGGAGCGTGTCTCCTTTGGGCCAGGCACCGCACCCCTGCCCCTGTGTCCCCTGCTGCCCTGAGTGAGGAGTCTGTGTACCTCCTTCGCTAGCTCCATGTAGGGCAGACAGCCATGCTGAGTGTCCTCCATGCGCACACCGCTCTGTTGACTCAGCTGGTGTCGTTCATGGAGGGCATCTCATCGGGCATGTCTGACCTACAGAGGGGCAATAGGTCCATGGACTCCTCCCTGACGGCAGCAGTGTCCCTCCTCAGACAGTCCCTCACCCCTCCTGCCTCTGCTCCATCCACACTCCCCAGCACCTTACCCGTCCCAAGCACACACACACCGGCACAGGCACACACCAGCACACACACATCCAGCACACAGACACACACGCCACAAACTAAACGCACACGCATGCACAGTCAGGGGACTGAAACCAGACTCACAGGGGATGGGGCCCTGGTACACACACACGCATCCACGGGCACTGCGCAGTCCTCAGTTGCCTCTCCCTCCAAAGCACCCTCCCTTGCCTCACCTGCAACCCCAAAGACCCAGCGCCTCTTCCTCAGTGACCTCGGCCTCTTCCCCTCCGATCCAGCTGCTCCAGCATCCAGGGGGAAGAGGAAGCCCCCACACGGAGCAGAGTGCCCCTCGACCCCGGACACCCTCCCCCAGGCGCAGACAGACTGAGGCCCCCACCCGCAAGTCCCCCGGAGTCGTAAGAGCAAGACCCCGCCACCGCCCTGCAGCTCAGGCACCAGGTCTCCTTCCTCCATCCCTCAGGCCCCCACTCCACAGGTGCCCCCACCACACCCTGCCCCAGGTTCCCCCACCCACAGATATACCATCCCCAAGAGGATCCGGCCTTCTCCCCCTGCCACTTGCTCTCCCGGCACCACACCCCCGCTGCGCTTGTCTGTGCCACTGATGTGGTGAGGGTGTCCTCCCCCTCTGTCCAGCCCACCTTCCCTGTTCCCCATTCTCCTCCCCTGGTGGTAGGCACTGCAGTGGAGTTCACTACCACCCTGTCTGACTTGGGCACTGCAGTGGCGGACCTGTCCACTCCATCTGCAGGGTCCACTGCAGTCGTGCCGGCACCCACAACATCTGAGTCATGCCCCCCAGTTGTGCCGGCACACACCATGTCAGACACCTCCACTGCAGTTGTCAGTGGCTCTCCAGCACCCACCACCCCTTCCCTGCTTCCTCCTGGTGAGCCCTGATCCTGTCCCTGCGGTGCCTGGCCTACCCCCCGGTTGCCCCTCCTAGTGGATTGTCCCTGGTTTTGTGCAGGCATGCGTAGGGTGACATCTGCCACTGTCACCCTGTTTGGACTTTTACAATGGACTGGCCATTGGCCTTTGTGTTTTTTCTGGACTTTGTTTTCATTCCACACATATGCTGAATAAAGCAACTTTCTGTTCTCTAGTGCTTATGCTTCTGATGTACATGTTGTTGATGATGCTAACCATGCCCTTGCTGCAGTGATGGGGATATTTGGTCTCATGATAATGAAGTGTTACTGTGCAGGAACCCATGTGGTCCAGGGGGAATGTGTCCTATCCTGTGGTGTATCCATGTCATCCATAGCAGCATCTGAGGGTGTCATGTGTTCAGTATTTGGCAATGGGATTTCCTACTTAGATTAGCTATTTCACATATGTGGCTTCCACCCCTGCACATCTGTTGTGCCTGCCATTGTTCAATTCGTCTACTTCCCTGACCGTGTGGCCATCTCCACTGGACATGCAGGTTTGGGCATCAATGGGGAAGGACTCATCTGTGTTGTCAGTGCAACATTGCTATACAAGTGTTTTGGATCTGTGCTGATGATTCCGTTGGCACTTCCATGACCAGGCTGATGTGACGGGAGCCCTCATTTGGTGCTAATTGTTGATTGTGTGACCAAGTGCTCAGCTGACATGATGGGGCCCTACTGAGGCAACATATGGCACAGCTTTCCTCACACAGGAGTGGAGTCCCCTCATGGCAGTGTGTACTCCTGTGACATTGCCTGCGCCCAAGGTGTGTGTTGTATGTGCATGTCTGTGTGTTCACTTCCGTTTAGCTGTGCATGCTGTGATCCCTAGTGTTGTACCGGTTTGTGATGTTAGCTGAGTTGACCTATGTTCCCCCAAAGTCTTCTCCCTGGGTTCTCTGTGATGTGGGTGCATGGCACATTACTGGTCATCAGGGTGTCACCCATAGGTGTGTTTGCTGTCAGGGCTGAGTTTGTGTGCAGACGCAGATGGGTCACAGTCAGGTTTCCACTTGGCACTTGTTGTTTGCCCCTGTCATGTGATTTCCAGTTTGTGTTATCCTTCAGTGATTGTGACACGTTGTGTGTGTGACTGCTGGCACTCCTCAGGGTCCGGCTGCAATGTTGGTTGTTGTCTATGTGTGTTCTTTGTGGGTGACCTTGGCTTTTTCATTGGTGTGTGACTGTGGCTGGGATCCCATTGGTTGGTGTGGTATTGCCGTCATGTCCATGTACAGCGTAGTGTGCAGTGTGTCAGACATTCAGGAGTCTTGTTGAGTGGCCATGTGTGATGTGTTTCTGCACCTTGGTTCCCACCCACCACCCTGGAATAGTCATGGGTGCATGTGCAATGTCACCAGTGCATGTGTACTTCACTGCTGCACATTGTTGGAGGTCGAGGGGTGTGGTGTTGAGTGTGTGCAGATGAGAGTTGTTGCCCGGCTAGGCCCCTGCCTCCATGTTGGCCTTGGCTTACTGGCCATGCTGATTGATTTGTGCTTGTGTAGGTGTGATGGTAGTTAGTTGCTCAGGACACATGACTGTGGTTCACAGTGTGAACCACATTTAGCTTTGTCATCACAGTGGGATTGTAATGCAGCCCAGGGTCACCACATTGTGGGGGCCCTGGGGGTGGTGCTGTGGTGTGTCTGTGTCTTGCTGTGTCAGTTGCTGTCCCTACGTGCCTGTGTGACATGTGTGATTTGTGCTCCCTCTCATCTGACAATGCCTGCTTGCCCACATAGGGGATTTGGATCCATGAGTTACCTTTGTGTGGCACTGTATGCACATCTGTATGATTGGTATTCAGGTCTCCTCATGTGTTGTGTGGTTGCCTGGGGACACTGGCACCCCCCTCACCTGTTGTGTATGATGTGCAGTGTGGGTCTGCCTGTTTGTGTTTGTGCATCTGCACCACTGCATTGGCATATCTTGGGTGTGCCATTGGCTGTATGTAGTTTGGTGGGTTTCCCCTGCTGTCCCTGGGACTCCTAGGTCATCGGTCAGCACAATGATCATGGTTTGTGTGTCCCATTGCTGCCATGGTATGGTATCTGTTCACCTCACATCTGCAGTCTCCACAGGGTATCTACATTTGTGTGCCCATTGGTGCAAATATGTGAGTCTGCATTCTGATGGTCACTTCTGTCATTGTGTCATTGATGAATGTTGACGGTGTCAGCCCCCATGGGTGTTGTTTGTCTGCACATGGCCAAAGGTATGTCTTATTTGCACTGCAGTATTTGGCTCACCCAATTTATGTTGCAATGGGACACATACACTACTTTGCCACTGATGTGTTTTTTGTTCTGTGACCAGGAATCATCCATGCA
This sequence comes from Calotriton arnoldi, assembly GCA_963921515.1. NCBI lineage: Eukaryota > Metazoa > Chordata > Amphibia > Caudata > Salamandridae > Calotriton > Calotriton arnoldi. The sequence continues at coordinate 32,146 of CAWUFW010009236.1, read as the reverse complement.
GTTTGGCAGTTGCACCTCTTTCTTTGTCAACACTTACCTTTTGGTCACTGTGATGATGGGGGTTTAGACCCCATTGCCACAATGTTCAATATGTGCTTCAGCTATGGACCCCACACTTACATTTTGGTCACTGTGATGATGGGGGTTTAGACCCCATTGCCACAATGTTCAAAATGTGCTTCAGCTATGGACCCCACACTTACCTTTTGGTCACTGTGATGATGGGGGTTTAGACCCCATTGCCACAATGTTCAAAATGTGCTTCAGCTATGGACCCCACACTTACCTTTTGGTCACTGTGATGATGGGGGTTTAGACCCCATTGCCACAATGTTCAAAATGTGCTTCAGCTATGGACCCCACACTTACATTTTGGTCACTGTGATGATGGGGATTTAGACCCCATTGCCACAATGTTCAAAATGTGCATCAGCTATGGACCCCACACTTACATTTTGGTCACTGTGATGATGGGGGTTTGGACCCCATTGCCACAATGTTCAAAATGTGCTTCAGCTATGGACCCCACACTTACATTTTGGTCACTGTGATGATGGGGTTTTGGACCCCATTGCCACAATGGTCATGGCCTGCTTGCATTGTGGGTGCCACACACATATATGTGTGGCACATGTGCTAGGGGGTCACATTGTATGTTCAAAGTCATGTTCGGTGTTGTAGGCATTTGACACAGTCTACACACGCTTGTCATGGTGTTGGGGGGATGTCTTTTTCTTGCATTCCCTAGGTTGTGGTGTGCTGGTTGTGTCATGCATTGTCCATCCTATGAGTGGGGGTGGTAGTAGTGGTAGGCATCCAGCCCCCCCTGGCTCAGGGTGGTAGTAGTGGTAGGCATCCAGCTCCCCCTGGCTAAGGGTGGTGGTAGGCATCCAGCCCCCCCTGGCTCAGGGTGGTAGTAGTGGTGGGCATCCAGCCCCCCCTGGGTGAGGGTGGTGGTAGTGGTAGGCATCCAGCCCCCCCTGGCTCAGGGTGGTGGTAGGCATCCAGCCCCCCCTGGCTCAGGGTGGTAGTAGTGGTGGGCATCCAGCCCCCCTGGGTGTGGGTGGTAGTAGCGGTAGGCATCCAGCCCCCCTGGCTAAGGGTGGTAGTGGTGGTGGGCATCCAGCCCCCCCTGGGTGTGGGTGGTAGTAGTGGTAGGCATCCAGCCCCCCCTGGCTAAGGGTGGTGGTAGGCATCCAGCCCCCCCTGGCTCTGGGTGATAGTAGTGGTGGGCATCCAGCCCCCCCTGGGTGAGGGTGGTAGTAGTGGTAGGCATCCAGCCCCACCTGGCTCAGGGTGGTAGTACTGGTAGGCATCCAGCCCCCCCTGGCTAAGGGTGGTGGTAGGCATCCAGCCCCCCCTGGCTCAGGGTGGTAGTAGTGGTGGGCATCCAGCCCCCCCTGGGTGTGGGTGGTAGTAGTGGTAGGCATCAAGCCCCCCCTGGCTAAGGGTGGTAGTAGTGGTAGGCATCCAGCCCCCTGGGTGTGGGTGGTAGTAGTGGTAGGCATCCAGCTCCCCTGGGTGAGGGTGGTAGTAGTGGTAGGCATCCAGCCCCCTGGGTGAGGGTGGTAGTAGTGGTAGGCATCCAGCCCCCTGGCTAAGGGTGGTGGTAGGCATCCAGCCCCCCTGGGTGAGGGTGGTAGTAGTGGTAGGCATCCAGCCCCCCCTGGCTAAGGGTGGTGGTAGGCATCCAGCCCCCCCTGGGTGAGGGTGGTAGTAGTGGTAGGCATCCAGCCCCCCCTGGGTGAGGGTGGTAGTAGTGGTAGGCATCCAGCCCCCCCTGGGTGAGGGTGGTAGTAGTGGTAGGCATCCAGCCCCCCCTGGCTAAGGGTGGTGGTAGGCATCCAGCCCCCCCTGGGTGAGGGTGGTAGTAGTGGTAGGCATCCAGCCCCCCCTGGCTAAGGGTGGTGGTAGGCATCCAGCCCCCCCTGGGTGAGGGTGGTAGTAGTGGTAGGCATCCAGCCCCCCCTGGCTAAGGGTGGTGGTAGGCATCCATCCCCCCCTGGGTGAGGGTGGTAGTAGTGGTAGGCATCTGGCACCCCCATGGCTAAGGGTGGTAGTGGTGGTGGGCATCTGGCACCACCCTGGCTAAGGGTGGTAGTAGTGGTAGGCATCCAGCCCCCCCCGGGTGAGGGTGGTAGTAGTGGTAGGCATCTGGCACCCCCCTGGCTAAGGGTGGTAGTAGTGGTAGGCATCCAGCCCCCCTGGCTAAGGGTGGTAGTAGTGGTAGGCATCCAGCCCCCCTGGGTGAGGGTGGTGGTAGTGGTAGGCATCCACCCCCCCTGGGTGAGGGTGGTAGTAGTGGTAGGCATCCTGCCCCCCCTGGGTAGGGGTGGTGGTGCGCATTCAGGCCCCTGTGTGCATATGTGGCATTGGTGATGGGCATCCCGCCCCTATGGTGCTGCTGTTGCAAGTATATTCTGCATCCCTCTGTGTGTGTGTGATGTGTCGTGTACGTGTTGTATGTGTTTTGTGGTTGGTGTCTGACTTACCTTCTGCGCCGTAAGCGTCCGTGCCTGTTCCGGTAGTAAATGTAGAATATTGGTATGATTGGGACGAAGGGATTCATGGTTGGTTCGTGTCGTTCGTCCTTCTCGTTGCTTCGCGTCGTCCTCGTCGCTTCGCGTCGTCCTCGTCGCTTCGCCTCATCCTCGTCGCTGGCGTGTTCGTCTCGTAGCCGTGGATCGTGTTGTGGCACGAATCGGAGCTTATGTGCGCCTCTCCCGGATGCTTTGACGTCCCGTGCGTAGCGACGGGTTCGGCGCGTACGGGAAGCGCATCGTACTTGTTCGGCCGGACGGAGCTGCATTTTACCTTCCGTGCGACTCGATTCAGCGTTTCCGGATTCGCCTCGGTCGGGGAACAGGACCTGGTTTGGGTGAGTACGGCTCGGCCGGATTCTGTGCTGTTGTGCGCATCGTACTTACTCGTTCGGTGTGCTGTACGGATCGGTCGGGAAACAGGCTTTCGCATGGCTTTTTTCCCGACCGAATGGTATTGGGTGCGCCTCCGATCGGAATCGGCCCCAGAGTGTCTCAGATAGTAAAACTGAAATTTGGAAGATGGAATGTTTGTATTAATCTCAGTCACTAGCAATTACTCTAGGCCTCAATCCAGACCATCTTTTTTTTTCACTGTGGGCCAGATCACAGAGCATTTTTGATTGGGGCTATCCTTGGTGGTAAGTCAAAGCAGTGCTTGGAAGAAGCATTTTTTACCACTGTATTGAGAAAACAGGCTTCAGAAGGTGGTAATGTGTGACGAGACAGTTTGTGCACATTTGCTGTGTGGATTTTGGTTGTGGTGCTATGTTTTTGAGCTTCATTATTGCATTGTGATTTTGTTGTGTGGTACTGCAGTAGCTGTGTTACATTCTCTTTTGATTGTTTTGTGGCAATGTGCCCAGTTATGTTTTAAATGCCTGTTATGTTGCTTGTATATGTTATTGTATTATGCTGTTTACTTTAGATATGTTACTAAATGTTGCTCGATTCCCAGGCAAAAGCAGTGCATGTATTGAAAATTCCTGAGACAAACAACTATTTACCACTGTCTAAGGTACTACAATCGCACTGACACAGCTAATCAGCTCCTTAAGACACCAGTCAACCCAAAACTGTAGATGAGTTGTTTCTTAATTTAGAGCTCCCAGTGCTCACTTTATGTGGTACTGCCCTGTGCTTCTATAGATATGCCAAAATCACCTTTGGTCCTGCTCCAATATGAATAAACCAGTCCAACCTACTAGGTCACTTATAACTTAGACGTGTGGTAAAATTATTTTAAAATATAATTGAACAATCATACTATGAACAAAAATATGAAAAATCATATTTAATAAAATGGTTATGTTGCCATGGTAAAGAAACACAGGACTGTAATCCATCGTTAAGTCAGGAAAACCCTCAACAAATTCAACAAAATTATGAAAGTGTAGGCATTTTGTTACACCGATAATACCTTAAATGTATAGGAAAAGAAAAACCATGATTAAAGTCGCTATACAAAACAAATGTGTCACAAAACACAATAACGACTACACTTAAACGAGGCCCTCGAATATTTGTTTACAGCTTATCAACTCTATAGCTAGATTCAATGAACTGTAAAGCCATGCAAACATTGTGTATGCAGTAACAGACAGTTCCGGATTACCAAACAGGCAAAGTAGGCACCGACCTATGGGCCCCACTCCTTTTAGGGGCCCCGCAACAATGGATCAAAAAACAATATTGATTTGATCTTGAAAGAAAATTACAATCAAGCTTTCTTAAATATTGCTTCCAAAAGATAGAAAAAAATGAATCATCTCAAAGAAACACAAACTTCATATTAAAGACTCTATAGCGAAAATCCTGGCTTATTATAATGTACCCATTAACAACTTAAAGTACATAAACCAGAGACATCAGACTCACATAACACTTTCTCTCATAAAAGCTCATCTTCCGGCAGCTGTCAGTTTGTACAAAAAATCAGGTGCATTGCGTATTAGGAGATAATTTGCGAGGGGGGGCACCAAAATTCGGACTGCCTTGGGGCCTCCACAGGGTTTAATCCAGCACTGGTAACAGAACATTTCACTGCACTGCTTGTGCAGGCTTCAGTCTCCAGTGCAGTAGATCTTCATTTGCAGCGAGGTATTAAACTATCAATCAGGGTTGTTTTTCGGAGAATATCAATTTAGCAGCTAGTCACATGCCTGCTCGCCCCCTAAACTGGACAAGATCACACATGGGATAAGGTCAAGAAAACCCTGGTCGTGTGTCCGGCCGTGTGATACTATCAGGCACCTGACCGTAAAGCAATTCGACCAGCCTGATAAATAAAGGTGAGGCGGCAGAGCAAAGGGAGAGTTGTTACAATAAATCAACTGAACTGTGGCGAAAGTACCAGAGAAAACAATATTGATTTTCCTTTCCATTCTATTTCGCTTACAAACCAGTGAGCATATCTGTCAGACAAAGGAGACAAGATGACAAAACCTATAGAATTCCATCTGCATTGACTGAGGAGCACATTAGGAGCCAGAGTTCCTAGAGAAAGCTACGGAGGAGAAAAAATGGAGTCTTACTCTGTCAGTGAGTTAAAAATCATACACAAAAACATATTTTCTGTAACGATCAAACACGGACAGCTCCCATTGGGAAGCGCTGTCTGTCTCCACAAACCACCAAAGGGTACTGGAGTTTTTGTGGGGAGTTGAAAGTAAAAGTGTTGTCTTTTTCATCTGCCAGTTTCCCAGCGTCCTTTGCAAGCCAATCATAAACCAAATGCATTTTTGGGTCGGGGGATGTGTGCTTCTCCGGAAAATCTCCGAGACCCTTTTAAAAATTAGAGTTGCTGCTGTCATCACCTGAGGGAGGTGGACAGCATGGCCATCTTCAGTGACCATGCAGTAACCCCCCCAAAGGTGACAGTCACAATGTTTCTTCTTTACTAAGTGGGTCAGGAGAGTGGCTTCTTCGAAAGGACTCTCTTTTCATCTCAGAGGACTTTGTGACTTGGGTTTCTAGAACATATGCTAGAGAGCTAAGTGTGAACACATTCAAACTGCTGCATTCAGGCGCCATTGTTCAGAATGGGAGACAGCATTTCATGATTGTCAGAGGCAAGGTGCAGGAAAAAAAATTGAAATTGTAGCAACTTTATAACAATGAAAAAGGCTCTCGTGGTCTCCACTTAGGCAGAGAGGTAATAACTCCATTCGAGACATGTTTGTTTTCTCACCTGTTGCTATCTTTTTGAATTTAAGCCCAACTATCAATATATCAGTTCATTTTGAACCTTATTTTCTCCAAAACTACTGAACAGATGTACACTAAATCACAAAAAGCGCGCTTGTTCGGTATAGCTATCTGTAAATTTGGTGTAGTTCCGTTTAGCCATTTTAGTTGTAGACCTGTCTAAAATTTCCCATGGAAATTGCATGGGCGAAATTGGATTTGGGGGTGCCACTTTTTTCTTGGCCCTAGATAAATAGATAGATAGATAGATAGATAGATAGATGGTATTAAAGTTACAATAACTTAATTTTCTTCTATTGTGTTTCATCCTAAATCCCTGTCTGCATTATTTTCTATGGGTGTGTGTTGCAGTATGCAGTATCCATGAGTGACCAGTTGTGGTTCTTGACTTAGTTCAAGGCTGAGCTGTCGTTCATTTGTCTGCCCCTCCCTGCCACTTCCTACATCCCTCTTTACCACATCCCTAAAGCACTACTTACTCCTTCATAAAGTCCTTCTATTTTGTAGTAAGTATGCCCCATTTTCCAACCACTGCCTCTGAAAAACCTATGTATGTATGTGTAGATCTCCGCCCTTTGATCTCAGTGTAGAAAAGATAGATAAAAAAGATAGGAGTGGCGGATCTCCCCCTCCCACAGGTTAGTGAATAGCATTTTGCAGCATGAGAATAGTACTACTTTTTCATGTACTACAAAATGCCGTTTGTGAATAGGCCCTAGGGTTTGTGTCTCCTGGAAGTGGTTTCAGCCGCATAAACAAGGACTGGGACAAGGAAGAGGGCCTTAGAGGTGATATTCCATTTACAAACTTGCTTTAAAAGACAATAGATTTTGTCAGGCGCAGCTGGCACAGGTAAGAGCGGTGGGGGGGAGTTGGGGTGGGTCTGGATTTGGGGGAAGTTGACAGACGACGGGATAGGTAAAACTAAATAAATAAATAAAACCACTTACCTTGCACTCACTGCATCGCTGAGTTGGCGATGCGGCGAGGGCAAGGTAAGTAGTTTTATTTAATTTTTTATTTAATTTTGCCTATCACGTCATCTGTCGACTCCCCCCACCCTGCACCCGCCTCACCGCTCTAACCTGTGCCAGCCGCACCTGGGTTTTGTTATAAAATGCAGCCATAAACAGTTCTACTTTTGCAGTAGGAAAATGTGTTCATTAAAATCATTACCACATTGTTTTTATAGAGCATGCGTTTTTATTTATGGATCTTACCATTATTGAAATGATTGCCTATGAGCTGAGTCACTGAACCGCATGAGCTCAGATCATACCCATTTTTTTTCTGCACACCCACGTGGTTTGTGAGCACCACATAAAATGAATAATTGTAAAATAAATAACTATCCTTCCTGTTTTAAGCGAGAGTCGGGTGGCGCTTTTGTGATAGACCACCGATCAAAAGGATCATCACACCGACCCCAAGCTGATTAATTCAATTGTTGATAAAAGTACAGCTTAAACGATTCAAGTAAATAAAATACACTCTTCAAACACAATGTTAAATTAGTGACTTTAGCAGGAAACTATAGCCTACATTTAACTTTTACCAAGCTGCCTATAAAGGTTATTTATACAAATATGATTATAAACCGTGTATAATCTCCCCACGGATTTCCCCAGATAATGCAATGCGTGATGTATCTGCTTGGCTCGTCCCCGCTTTCCTTTTATGTATCTGTTTTTTTACAGCGCCTGGGACACGGCTGCATTTATTTACCCGGCCGTTTCGTTGTGGAACAACAATGCCAAATTGTTTAAACTGAAACGAGCAATCCGTTTAGATTATTAATTGAACCACGCATTTCCTCGACAATCAAGCGTCATGGAAGGTCACAAGGCGCGAGACAAAGCTCAGACAGCAGATGCTGCAGCGGCAACCCTTAATAGAAGAAAACAGCAGTGCGCACAGATTGGCCGGGAGGAATGTGTAATGCAGGCATTATCTCAACGCTGCTAGCTTGTAGTTATGCCTAGCCAATGATGCATATAGGAGCCAATTTATTTATGTCTGCGCATTGAATAAACTCTGCATAAGTGATAAGCCCGAAGCAGTGTCCTGCTCGCAGCACTACCAGTGGATGTCACTGTGAGCTCTGGAAAACGGAGCCAACTGTGGAAGAGAGAGAAAGAGACAGAGCGAGGCCTGGGGAAATGTTCCCCGAGTGTAAATAGAGCAGTTTAACACTGCATTAGGATTACACGGTGGAAAGGCAATGTTTGATTAACAGCAATTAACATCTGCCCGAAGAAATGTATCTGGCTGGTAACATTTTGCTTTGCTCATCCTGTTTAAGCAGTGCATGTTGTTATTAAACGAAAACACACTGAGCAAACTGTGAAATGCTCAATACACGCATTTCCCAACATAATAGATTGGCAGCGACTGCATTTGTGAACTCTAGATTATTTTGCAATTATTTCAGTTGCAAATGTATTTTTAGATAAACAATGTTACAAAAACACTCTATGCTTGTGTATGTAAATTGTTCTTTCTGTGGCGTTTGCTAACTTCCAGTCTCCATAATTTATAACCAACTGGGTGTTTATACTGATTAGTTTAATATAAAATAAAAATGTGTTTACCAATTAAATAATGTAAAAAAGGTTTACGTTATTTAAAAACACAGGCATCTGTATTCTTGGGTATTAGGCAGAGGGCGGGATCAAATCCAGATTGGGCCAATGGCATCCCCTCTGCTTTACAGCTTTGCTTCCTTGGGGTTCTGTCTATCTACAATTATATGAAAAACCATCACTCTGAGAGAAGAGTCTAACACTTTTTAGGGGAGCATGCCTCTTTGCTTAAAATGAGAGGTTTGAAGTCAGAGGTTTTTACTAGTTTTTAATTTTAGAACAGACCATAAGAACTGAATGAGAACACCTTGTGGATCCAGCTGGAGACACCATGCTTTGTCACACACCACCAGCAATCACGTCTTAAACTCTGGAGCCCTTCTCACCAATGGCACTCTTTTAAAAACATTTTTTATTTTTTTATTAAAATCCACAGTATCAAAAAACATAAATAAATACAAATATATCTTAAATCAGAGCACAGTAGCAATTCAATTCATTCCTCGGTACAAAAAATTAATTTCAACCAGTCATATGGTCAATCATCGCCCCCCCATACATACAGACCAAGTTTTCGCTTTCTTGGGCCTTTAACAGAATACAGACTAACCTCCAGATTAAAGGTACTATAAAACCTGGCACGCCACATTTAGAAAGATGGTGCCTCTGGCTGTAGCCAAGTGGACGCTGCACACAGCCGTGCTACTGCCAAGGCCATAAAAATTAAATACCGAACCTTATGCATCGGCCTCCCTAGCCGTAGACCTTCCCCAATCCCTAGCACCATCATGGAGGCCGAGATTTTTATAGCAACTCCAGTGATCTCTGATAAAAACCTTTCGATACATCCTATATAAAGAGCCAATTTAGCACATGAATAGAATATATGGGTAATGTCGGCATTGTCTGCACCACACCGAAAGCATTTACCGTCGTTCCCTCCCCCCATTTCTTCATCTTTGGAGGGGTGTGGTACAAATTAAACAATGCTTTATAATGCTGGGCTTTTAGATTCAACGCTAAAAAAAAATTCCCCGAGATTTCAATTGCCTTCTCTAGGGACACAGACTGTTCTCCCAAACAATTCGCCCACTTAAGATTATGCTTGTCTAGATCATCTGACCTAGAGGCTAGCAATACTTTATAGAGAGCCCCTATTTTTTCCTGACGTCTGATAGCTTCTACTAACTTGGGCGGTATCATCAATGTTGACTGTTTACCTAAGAAATCCCGTATTTGCAAGAATTTAAAAAATTGATTCTTAGGTAAGTGGTATTTGTTCGCCAAACCTGAAAAAGTAGAACACAGCCACCCAGCCTCATAAAAATCACCAATTTGCTTGATGCCTCTGATTCTCCAACTGCCAACCACCTGATCCCATAAAATCGATGGTAGTATCCCAACTGCGGAGGTGGGTGTGTAAAAAGATCGCCCATCAATCTGCAGGTTTTTTCGCACTATTTTCCACACCTTAAAAACTGCACCCAAAATTTTAAAGTGCGTTTTTTTATAATAACTGCCATCTATTCTTTTAAACAAACAGTTTTTAACCTCGGTCCCAAGACCATTTGATATATTGAAGGGGCCTCTGCCGAATTGTTCACCTCTTCTCCGGTCAGTAATATACGTATATTTGATAAAATACATGCATAATAATAAAATGCAAAGTCGGGGACCGACCACCCACCTCTTTCCCTAGGAAGAGTCATGAAACGTGTGGCTCTACGTGGTTTCCCCGGGGCCCACAAGAATCTGGCACAAAGTGATTGTAAATGTTGAAGTTGTCCGCGAGATAGTTCCAATGGAACTAATCTAAAAAAATACTGAGCTTTAGGCAGTATGTTCATTTTAAGGACATTAGATCAACCTACCAAGGAGAGGTGCAGACACTCCCATCTCTCCAGTGACTGCTTAACGTTGCCGATAATAGCCCCCCAATTGACCTCAACCAACTCTTTTAGATACACCCGGATCTTGATACCCAAATATGTAACCTCCTTAACCACTCTAGAATCAGTAAACAAGATTTGATTCGTACAGAGGATCTGAGTTTTAGCCGTGTTCAGCTTATAACCTGAGGCCGAGCCAAACTCATGTGCCAAGTATTCGATTTCAGGTACAGCCGTGACAGGATCAGATGTTACAATCACTATGTCATCGGCATACGCGAGGACACAGAAACGATCCTGCCGAATGAAAAAAGGTTTAATCTGGGCGCTCCTCTCCAACATGTTTAAAAAAGGGTTATTGTACAGAGCGAACAACAGCGGAGAGCAGGGACACCCCTGCTGTGTACCTCTAGATATCTGTATTGGTTCAGATGCAAGCCCCATTGAGCAGATCTTGGCCACGGGAGATCGATATAAAACCTGCAGAGCCTGAATATACCCCTGGCCGAACCCCATCTGCTGTAGAACCCCCCAAAGGAAATCCCACGCAACGCGATCGAAAGCCTTTTCGGCGTCAAGCAAAATCAATCCTAAGTCCCTGGACTCCGCCTGTGCGATATCAAATAAGGTCACTACCCTACTAATATGATTCACTGTCCCCCTACCCGGTATAAAACCGTGTTGTCTTGGGGAGACCAGAGAGGTGATGACTTTAGCTAATCGATTTGCAAGAACTTTAGCATAGATTTTCCCCTCACAGTTAACAAGGGAGATCGGGCAATAGGACCCCGGGAGCTCAGATGGTTTATCCTTTTTAAATATAACGATGTTGGCCTCATCCCAAGATCGTGGCGCATCCCCATTCTGCACTGCTTCAAGACGGCCAGTATATCCATTTTAAGGTCTTGAAAGAAGGTCCTATAAACCTCCGAAGGAAGCTTATCCGGACCAGCCGCCTTTCCGATCGTCATACTATTGATAGCCTGCTCTAATTTATCAATAGTGATAGGGCTGTCCAGTATCCCAGCTTCCTCCTGATCCAACCGCTCCAGTAATAAATGTTGAAAACCCAGATTCCTAACATGTCGCCCCGTATCCTGCTCTGTATATAGTTCTTTATAAAAGTTATGGAATATCTTAAGGATCTCCTGAGGATCATGTACCATACTGCCCAGAGCATTCTTCATGCCGTCTATTCTTTGAGCGGCCTCCTTTGAACGTAACCTTTGAGCTAAGCAGCGCCCTGTGGCCTCACCATACTCGTAGCACTCCTTTTATTACAACTGATATTTTAACGCAATTTCCTTGCTCCATAGTAGATTAATATTAGCCTTACATCTGGCCACCTTAGTTTGCAAATCAATAATATTGTTATCCGCCGAGATCCCCAATGCCAGATTTTCTTCAGCTGCTTTGAGTTTGCTATATAATTCCTGAACTGCTAATTTAGCTTGCTTTTGTTTATATAGTCCAAAACTCAAAACCTCCCCTCTAAAACAAGCTTTAAAAGTATCCCAAAGAACCCCATAAGATGTGGAATGCCGATTGTTTCGGAGGAAGTCCTTAATCCAAACCTTCATGTGGTCAATAAAAACATTATCCAAAAGGAGCTTCCTATCAAAAGTGAAAACCCTTGGGGTTACACATGTGCCAAGTGCGGGAATATCCAACACTACTGGCGCATGATCGGAGGTGATTCTAGGGAAAACTTGTATCTTCACGCCTGTAAATAATAGAGGAGATACAAAAAAATAATCAAGCCGTACTAGCTTCCTATGCGGGTGAGAATAAAAAGTAAACCCCGGATCAAGCATATGGAGGGTGCCCCAAACATCTGTCAGGCCGTGATCAGACAGTAGATGATATAATGCCTTAAAGACCCAGGGTTTCCTACCTTTATAATTTTGAATACCAACTTGGAGTTCCCTCCTGACCAAATTAATATTGAAATCCCCACATAGCACAAGTGGGGTAGGCCATAATGCCAGTTCTAAATTTAGCTGCTCAAGGACGAGGGCCTCATCGAAATTGGAGCCGTATACTGTGCACAGCGTGAACTTCACTCCCCCCAGGATACATTCCAAAATGGCCCGCCGTCCTTGCTTATCCACTAAAACACGTCCTGAAGTTTGTATTACCGGCTTAGCTAACACCGCCACCCCGTGGGTCATTGTTGATTGCTGTGAGGCGGCCAGGACCACATATCCCACTTCTGATAAAATGTTCTGCTTTCCCCATGGTATATGCATTTCCTGTAAACACACTAAGTCCGGCTGAATCACGTGGAGCTCTGCAACAACTCTTTGTCTTTTGTTATAGTTATTTAACCCACAAACATTCAGAGAGCAGATTCGAAGCCCTAAATTAGCCATCGGTTAGGTATGGGAGCCAGCCCTTGCTCACTTCTCTTATAATAAAACCTTAAACCTCTCAGCTTCATAAACTTAACGATACTGTGGATTGATTTTCTTGTTTTACCCCGCCTATCCCACCCTACCCCCCCTAGAACCCCACCCACCCAAACTCCCCCACCAGCCCACCCTCTGACACCCCACCCCTTCATGAAGGCTTTAGGACCAATGGTCCCGGTGATGACAAGCTCCCGCCATCCGGGTGTCCCCCCCGCATCTATACACCACCCTATGAAGAAGAAAATGCAGCAGTGAAACACCGAATACATCATACAAATGTTGCAAATGCCTTAAATGAACTTTTATACATGTGAACAAGACCTCATAGGGTGCAATAAAGCTAGGAAAAAAAGGAGGAAGTAAACAAGCCAAAGCTATACGCCCGAGAAGCCAACACAAAAAAACAGATGATTACACCTCCTAAAAAAACAAAACACAGATTTATACAAGTTACATCCCGATAAGTATATCAATGGCCTGAGACAGCTGCTTTTACTTTATAAAGATTGTAAAAACTCTTTGGCTTGCACCTCAGAGGTAAAGAATCGATTATGTTATCTATATAACACTTTTAATTTAGCTGGATTTAGTAAAAAAGCTTGAGCGCCTTTGGCCTGAAATGGTGCAATAAGCTGGCGTAACTGCCAGCACTTTTCTACAGTGTGATGACAATAATCTGGCCTAACAAAAAACTCCACCCCTTTCCCAGCCCTCTTTTTATCAGGACGTGCCAGCTCGTATACAGCTTCCCGGGCAAGAAAATTATTGAGAGATATTAATATCTCTCTCGGTCTAGCTATTGTTTGACCGGATCTAGGTTGGAGGGAAAACGGAAAACGGTGCGCCCTCTGTATTTCTCTCTGCCAGTCCCACAGTGTAAGTTCTGGGAAGGCCTCCGTGAACAGGTTGATGATGAATTTACGAGGATCCTGTCCTTCCGTGCCCTCAGGAATTTGCAAAACTCTAAGATTATTCCTGCGAGACCGATTTTCTAAATCAGCCAGTTTCCACTGAGTGTCATCTTTAAGGGATCGCAGGGACTCTGTCAAAGCCTTCTGTGCTACCAGTTCGTCTTCTAAAAACGAGATCCGGGCTTCTGCTTCATTGAACCTAGTAGTGAATTCCGTACAGGTCTTGGCTATACGTCGAACAGAGTTTTGCAGTTTGCGGCATGAACTTTGCGCCCTTTGACTCTCTACACGTGTCTCCTCCCTGTGAGTCATGATAGATTGGTAGATCAGGGCCAGTGAAATCTCTTCTGGTGGACCTGCAACATTTTCTTTTCCGGTCTCCAAACTGTGTCCATTGCCAGTGCCTATCTCTGTTGAGAAGGAGTAATCCCATTCTAAGACATTACTACCATTGCTACCATCCACCTGCTTAGCTCCTTCTCTGGCATCTGGATTCTTACGCACTGTCCGAGGGCTGTCCTCAGATGTATCACCTCCAGTGTCTTCCAGATGCATGCTGCTGAGGTCGCTACCAACGCCACTGTGCAAACCGGTCTTAGTCTGGGCCTTGAGAATTGCCTCGAAGTCATCGCTGGAAGAATCCGAATGATCCGACAGAGAAAAAAGTAATCCCCAGAGTCGATCTCCTTCATGGAAGACTTCATGCTTTGAGAGACCTTCTTCATACCAGAACCTGAATTTTCAATGTTTTCAGTGTTTGAAGAATGGGCTATCTCTGGGCCGTCATCATTTGAAGTATTTTCAGGGGTAGGTACCCTGACTGAAATGGTATACTGGCTGCCCCCCCGAAGCATCTTCTGTCATTTGAGTTGCATTAGAAATAGATAGCAATCCAGAATCTGTGTTACCAGTATTAGTATGGGCAGTAGCAGCGTCTTTTTCCCCCAAGCCATGTTCTACCACGGGGTCAGATGCCTTCCTACCCCCTGCTGTTTGTGAAGGTGTCTCAACCAATGGGAAATGTATAATTTTCTTTATCTCCTTCCCTGCAGAAAACAAAAGAGGAATGCACTTACCCAAACTATCTTTTAAAGATTTTTCTCCTGTTGCTGTAGCGTCATTTTTGGCCGTTTTACTGCTGATGCCTGAACTCGCCTGGTTCTTAATGCCCACAGCTCCGGCTCCGACCGGGTCAACCAGAGGACGAGACCTCCCTTTCCCAGGCTTGGGAGGCATCGTCAGAGAAGCGCAGCCCTCCCCTCTCCGGCTTCCGTAGAGCGTAACGGCCGTGAAGGAATACCAATGCCGGCTCCACGACACACTCCAGAAAACACTGTACAGGCGCCGCAACCTCGCCGATATGACCGCAGCAGCAGTGCTGAGCATGCCGAGAAGACCGATAGCCAGCCTCAGTGAATGATAATCTTTTCCATTGTATTGTTTCTTCCTCCTACACCTAAAGCATAATCAGATACTCCGTGCGGGTGCGGGGGGCCCGGGAGCAGCCAGCTCAAATGTCCGAGCCTACGGACGCCATCTTGCCCTCTGTTCGTTTACATTTCCAAGCAATGGCACTCTTTTTTAGTGTTCAAAATAGTTTATTAAATTTTATAATAATAATAAACAATGACATTACAAAAAAGAGCATGGTATAGAGTACCCTTAAAGAAACTTATCAATAAATAACATTAATTAAATACAAAGCGGTACAATGTAGTATGAATGTAATAATTATAACATAAAAAGGAAGGGGAAGAAACAAGCAGTTATTATCATGAAAATAATTTCAAATAGATCTACTATAAGTTAAACATGTGTAATATATAATATAAGGCACTATATAGGAAGGGAGTATAACTAAGAAGATAAATACTGATCAATCGGTTTCCAAAACGAATGATAAGAGTCACAACTATGAATAATACCGACAAAGATAAATTGGCACCTCTTCTAGTGAAATAATCCAAGACCACCAAGCATGAAAAGATAATAATGACACATCTTTCCAACAGGTTGTAATTGACTTTAGAGTGGCTGACACCAAAAATTAAAAGTTTACAATCCAAATCAGATAATTCTCCAGAAAGAGCAACAGATTTACATATCAGCAAATTAAATGAAAGTTCTTCAGAGATATTAAGTATTTTTTGTATAACATTCCAAACTTCATTCCAAAACTTTAAGATAAATGTACATTCAAAAAGCATATGTTTTAACGAGCCTGTATGCAAATTACAATGCCAACAATTAGAATTCAGAAGTTTAGCCTTAAATAACTTTAAGGGGGTCCATAAGCAATTAAACAGAATATAAGAATTTGTTTGATAAAGTGATACAGGCAACCATCCTGAAATATTGTTCAACCTTATTTTTTTCCATGTATCATATGAAAAAGATATTGAAAGTTCATCATTCCAAAACGTTGAATCGTATCAATATTGTTACCTTTAAATGTATTCAGCTTCTTATACATTAGTGAAACAGCATGAGAGGAAGAGGATACCGTTTGAACATAAATTGTTAAATCTGATTTTATAATTGAAGGATTATTATTAGGAAAGGAATCTAGTATAGAATTACATAAAAGTTCATATTTAAGGAAATCAGAAGAAGGGAAGTGGAATTTTGCCTGTAATACATCAAACAATATAAAAGTATTATCATGGTAAATATCTTTTAGGTAAAAAATACCTGCGTTAATCCATGAATGCCAAAATTTGACAGGTCGAGAAAGTTTTAGTCGTGGATTGTACCATAATGACATCTCTACAGTATTTAAAATAGTTGATTGAAAAAGTGAATCTAAATAATTTAATATTAACTTTGTGGATTTCAAAATAGTAGATTTATTAAATAATATTGAATTGTTGGACATGGTTAGCAAAGTAGACAGTGGATACGGAGCCACTAAATGTTTTTCTATAAGAAGCCATGTAGGAGGATTATTAAGGTGGGAGTGACTAAACTAAAGAGAACTTTGTTTTAAGATAAACGCTTTATTATAGTTAAAAAAATCTGGCATACCAAATCCTCCATTACATTTTGCCATTTTTTGTTTTTTATAGCTAATGCAAGGTGATTTATTATTCCAAAGAAACTTAGAAAGATGCCAATCAACAGTTTTATAAAATTTCATAGGAAATTGATTAGGAATCATAGCTAGAAAATAAAAAAATTTAGGAGCTATAGTCATTTTTATTGAGTCCATGTTTCCCCACCAGGAAAGGTGAAGTGGAGACCATTTAGATAATTTATAATTAATATAATTTATAATAGACTCACAATTTAATGTAATTGTTTTTTTATAGATGAAGAGAACAAAATACCAAGGTATTTGATTTTATCTCTTTGCCAGACTATTTCTTTTATGGGTAACATATCTGGGGTACAATGAGGATTTAAGGGGAAAAATTCTGTTTTAATGGTATTTAACGTATAACCAGAAATTAAGGAATATGATGAGATATTATCTAACAAAGGAGGAAGTGAGGATTCAGGATTACTAATAAACAAAAGTACATCATCTGCATATGCTAATGTTTTAATGGTGACCTCTTTAATACTAATACCAGCGATATCATTACATTTTCTAATGGAAGTAAGTAAAGGTTCGATAACAAGAATAAATAATAGCGGCGACAGTGGACAACCTTGTCTGGTACCTCTAAAAAGAAAGAATTGATTCGAAATTTGACCATTAATAAATAAGCGAGCTAGAGTAGAGAGCAGATATCATACGAATGAACACATCACCAAAATTAAATGCAGCTAAAGTATGAAATAACATTTGCCAATGAACTTTATCAAAAGCTTTTTCAGCATCCAATGCAAGTACTCCAGACGGTAAGGATAGATTAGATCCTTGCTCAATAGCATGCAACAAAACTCTTATGTTATTAACAGAATATCTATTTTTCATGAAACCAGATTGGTCAGGATGGATAAGAGAATCCAATACGGAGGTCAGTCTGGTTGCAAGAATTTTAGCATATAGTTTACAATCCTGATTTATTAAGGAAATAGGGCGTAATTCGATACAAGTGTCGGATCTTTGTTAGGTTTTGGTAGAACTACAATCAAAGCTTAAGTAAAGGAACCTGAAGTTGAACCAGAAGCACTAAAAAAGGTAAAAAGTTTAAACAAATGAGGAATAGGTTGCAAATCAAATTCTTTATAAAATTCTGCTGGAATTCCATCGGGACCTGGGTATTTATTTTAAGAGATTTAATAGCAAATTGTATTTCTTCTTGAGTAAGAGGCAAATCTAATTTATCTTTGGTCAACTGCGGATCTTTAGGTAATCCACAGGTAAATAAAAAACGATCAATCAGGGAAGGATCATCGAATTGAGGCTTAATATATAGATTAGAGTCATAATTTAAAAATTCATTAACAATACCTTTTTGTGACAATGCAATTTTTCCATTCGAACCATGAATTGAATTTATTAGAGTTTTTTCTTTTTTAATACGTAAATAGTTGGCCAAGAGTCAACCAGATCTGTTAGCATTAAAACAAAATTTGGCTTTAGAATTAGAAAGTTGTATACCAGCTCTTTTAATTAAAATTGAATTAAACTCATAACGCAATTTTTGTAATTTTATTTTAAATTGAGGATCATTGGAAGTAATAAAAAGTCTTTCGAATTTTGCAATTTGTTTGTCTAAAACTTTAATTTTGGAATTGAAAGTTTTGTTTTCATACGCCATAAGAGAAATTGAAGTCCCTCTAATATAAGCTTTAAAAGCATCCCATCGATTCACCATAGACGTAGAGCCTTCTGGGTTAAGCTCAAAATAATCTTGAAGTGCATTTAAAATTTTTGGTTTATTATATTCATTTAGAATAATGTTAGTGTTCATACGCCATCTGGATTGAGCTTTAAAATCTGAGTTAAGTTGCAATACCATAGAGATCAAAGCATGATCAGAAATATCGATATTACAGATATTAGGGGTAACAATTGAATGAATTAATTGACTAGAAATTAATAGATAGTCTAATCTTGAATAAGAATTATGAGGGTTTGAGAAAAAAGAGAACGATTTTTCAGTAGGATAATGCAATCGCCAAATATCCACCAACTTAGGGGCCGATTCCGATCTCGGCCGGTAGGGCACCGAATCGGATTCGGCTGAACCGGATCCGATTCGGAGCCCTTTTTCCCGACCGATTCGTACGTGCGTCCGGCCGAGCGAGTACGATGCGAGCGCGTGCGAATTCGCCGACCGACTCGTTCATGGGTCCCAACCGCTCCGACCGACTCGCACGGATGCGCCTCGCACCACGCAATGGAGACGTTCCCCGACCGGGCAAGTACGATGCGTGCCGCGAGCAGTCCGACCGACTCGCGCCGTCCGGCTCCAAGAAGCAGTCGGAGCCGTACTTTGGGGGTCAGTGTCGGACCCCCCTGTACGCGTAGCCGCGCGAGTCGCACACAGGGGGGACCTATGGGTCCCCCCTACCTGTGCATGTACGCCGCGAGTCGCTTCGAGGCGTACCCGCTGTAGGGGGCGCCCTTGTTCGCCTCGCACCCATTGAGTCAATGCGAGCCCCCGTACGCGTTGTACGACCGGCTCCCATTGACTTCAATGGGAGTCCGACCGACTCGAGTCCGATAGCATACGTGCGCATCGTACTCGTTCGGTCGGGCTGCTAGGGTCCGATTCGGTCGGAAATCTCTCCGGGTCCGGCTCGGTCGGAGAGATTTACGGCCCGAATCGGAATCGGCCCCTAAGTTGTTTTAAAAAAGATTTTAGAGTAAAAAATGCTCTAGGTGGACAACATTTAGTGTGAGATGATCTATCTAATAAAGGGTCAGGTACAAGGTTGAAATCTCCTCCAACTATAAGTGGGACATTACCCAACTTGAGAACTTCAGTGTTTAGAATAGACCAAAAATTAGGGTCATCAACTGTTGGTCCATATACATTAATTAAAAACATAACTGTATGTTGAATTTTAACTTTTGCTATAATATATCTACCGTCTCTGTCTGAAGATTTACTTAATATTTGACAATGCAATCTTTTTGCGAAAAGGATAGCAACACCATTTTTTTTGCCCATAGCGGGAGAAGAAATATTAGAATCAACCCACTTTTTCTTCATAAAAGCCAAAACTTTATCATCAATATGTGTCTCTTAAATGAAGCAAACATCTGCTTTATGACTACCTAAACAATCTAAAAATTTTGTACGTTTTACAGGATGGCTTAGACCCTTAACAATCAATGAAACCAGTTTAAAAGTATTAATGTTAGCCATAGTGAGATAGGGAAAATACAAAGAAGAGGAGGAAATAAAGTTTGAAGCATAAAAGGAAAAGAAGTAGCTCTAGAAAAGGACAGTATGGAAAAAAAGAAAAGAAAGATACGTACAAAACATAGAGAACGACAACACATAACATATATAACAATCTTGAAACGCACACAATCAATCAATCATGTCACTTATAAAGCGCACTACATACCCGCGAGGGTCTCAAGGCGCTGGGGGAAGAGGGGGGTGGTGCTGCTACTGATCGAAGAGCCAGGTCTTGAGGAGTCTTCTGAAGGCCAGTAGGTCTTGGGTCTGTCGGAAGTTGGTGGGGAGGGTGTTCCAGGTCTTGGCGGCGAGGTGGGAGAAGGACACACACTTTGCAAGCATGACCGAACCATTGGAGCCCTGTAAGAAATAAAACAATTAGGTTAGCCAGAAAAACTAATGCATTAATAATCAAGTAGCTGTCTTATGTCTATCCATTGGAAGCTGGGAATGTTGATCCCGGAAAATCCGCAGGTCTTCAGGTTGTTGAAAGGTTTTTGAAAAGCCGTCCTTCCAGATTCGCATTGTTGAAGGATCAAAAAGACCATATTTAAATCCAAGACCTTGTAACAGTGGCCGAATGTCAGTGAATTCTTTGCGAGTCTTAACAGTTTCTTTAGCAAAATCCTGGTGAATAAATTTTTTATTGCCGTTTACCATTAATGAGGGAATCTCCCGCTTTCCTTATCAAGACTAAATGATGGTGACGTAAGACTTTAAAAATCATTTGTTGCGGTTTAGTAAGATGTGGATTACGATGAGAATGAATCCTGTGCGCTTTATCAATTTCAAATTTCTCAGGAAATTTTATACGCAAAAGACCAGGTATTAGGTTCTCCAAATATACCCTGCAGTCATTACCTTCTACATCTTCAGGTAAATTAAAAATATGCAGGTTATATTGTCTGTTACGGTTTTCCAAATCAAGAAGAAGGTTGGACATAGGAGAAATCAAGCGGCAAGAAAGAATCAATTTTGACTTTATTGTCTTGAATTTTAATTGCATTGTCAGATATTTTCATTGACATACTAGCCATATCTTTTTGTAAGTTCTTAATTTCTGATGCAATAGTATCAGTGGAAGAGAGAATTGCCTGAATCTCATCAAATAGTAAAGACAAAGAGGGTTCAGCAGATTCCACCACTTTAGATTTAACAGGAGGAGGAGAAATATTTTGTTTTCTTTTATTATGTTGCGCCTGCATATTTTTGGTCTCCATGTTGCTTAAAATAGATTTCAGCAGCCAAAAAAAGAAACAAATATGCAGGAGAGAATTAATAATAAAGAAAACCCTTCAATAAGAGAGGTGCAGCAGCTAAAACTGCCTATGGGAGTGACCAGGCCGAAGTCTCGCCCTTTCCAGAGTATTACTCCGCCCTCCTGACTGGAATGCTGGGCTGTACCTGACTGAAGAGGTCGAAGAGGAACCAGTAAACAAGAAACACCACTTCCAATGACCTGTGGGACCAGAAAAATTCCTCACTGGTAGGCAACATGTTCCAGACGCTGTCACCAACAATATTCAACAAAATTCTGGCCAATAAATGCAGAATAAAACGTCGTATAAGGGCCGACGTAGATAGAGCTCACCGGGGGCGGCCATCTTGAATCGCGCGTCTCATGGCACTCTTTTTTAACACTTACACATTTGCCATAGAATTTAGCTAGCCATTAGAATAAACATTTATTATACAAGTCTATCTAAAAATTGCTACTATGACATAATATTGCTAACAAATATATTGCAATACTAAATGTCACCCAAAAAATATCAAAGTGCAAAAATATAGACTACAAAAATATAATGGTCCAAAATACAATCAATAAATAGGTAAATGAATTGGATTTAAAATATTTAACATTATATTAACTTTCAAAAGTATATTAACATTAATATAAACATTACATTCAAACAAATACATATAATATAGAAAATATGTAATAAAGTATATAACAAGCAAATAAAACAAAAATACATACTTTAAAAAAATGCAAAACACTAATAAGCCTAATATGGAAATAAAAACTATTAAACATGAATATTAAAATACAAATATTAGTAATAATTAGGATTATAAAAACTATGGGGTCAATTCCGATTCGGGCCGGAAAAAGCACCGACCGACTCGGAGCCGGAATTTATTCCGACCGACACGTACCTTTGGCGCCCGACACGCCAAGTACGATGCAAGGCGTGCAAAATCCGACCGACACGTACTGAACCCAAGCCGAACGACCGAGCCGCACGGAAAACAACAATCCGGCCGGAAAAACACGCGAATCGAACCGACCGACACGCACCCGGAACAAATCCAACCGAAACGTACACGCGAACTCCAAACCGCAAAGTACGATGTAAGGCGCGAAAACCACGACTGAGTCGAACGGAGGACAAGCCGTACGACCGACACGCATACAAAACCGAGCCGAAGTAACACAAAACACCGCGACCGATGCGTATGCAGCATAGAAAACTGCACAAACACAGCGTGAACGAAACAGAGAAGACCGTACGAGACAAATGCAGGGTCCGACTCGGTCACAAGAACGTTTCCAACATGCACAAAAAGTACTAAGGAAAAATACACAAAAAAAGGCCAAACAAGCAATTACAAAGCCAATAAATACTGGGGGGGTGGGGACAGAGAACAAAGACACACCCACAACTCCACCCATATAAAGGACACAAATCCCAACCATGATCCTTTGCAAATGCCATTCTACTGCCAGCACTCAACAGACAGCAACCACACACCCACAGCTCATCCCTCACACAAGCCACACACCATCAGCACACCAACAAATAGCTACCTCACATACACCCAGCAAAACACACACTCACACACCCTCACCTGCACACCAACACACACATCACTCACCATCACCACCAATCACCATGCCCCCCAAGAAGAATCACAAGTTCCTAGATTGTGAATTGGAAGTCCTGGTAGACGAGATCCTCAGGGTAGAGCCACAGCTGTTTGGCACACTGGTCCAACAGACCCCCATCTCCCAGAAAACCAAGATGTGGGAGAGGATCATCAACAGGGTGAACGCACAATCACCATGTCTGCGCACAAAGACTGACATCCAGAACAGGTGGTATGACGTGCACAGGAGGGTCCGGGAGCTGCTCAAGAAGGACTACCTCCTGAGCCAATACACCGGCAGTGGCCCTCCTGCCAAGCCAGTATACCTCAGGCCCTGGGAGGAGAAGGTGCGGGCCATCCTTCCGCCAGTGAGCGTCTATGGACTAGAGAACATCCCAGAGCCTGGTGAGTACACAACAAATGTACACAATATTCTGCCACAATACACACACACATCACTGTCAAGGGGAGAGTCAAACCATGCACTCATAGCAATTACACAGCAACCAGAACAGAATCATCCCAAAATGTGTATGTCAGTCAGATAAACACAACACATGCCATCTCAAAGTTACATTTAACCGTGTCATCACATGTACAAACACAACTACAACTACAGCTAGGCAGTGGCACAAATAGAACTAACAAACACATCCAGACATGTAGCCACCACTACAACACCAACACACAGTGAAGACCACTGAAAGGAAGGAATTCTGTGTATACTGGGCAAGTCAGTGTAGCCAATAGCATCATGGGAGTCGTAGTCACACATATCGCTCAGCCCCACAACTGGCCCATCAACACCACCCTGAACAATGCTCACATCACAGGGAGTGGATAAGGACTCACAAGATGGCTGACACTGGCTACTGCTGTGGGGAGCACAAGGCCCTGCTGGCAACTGTGCACCAACAAACAGCACAACACCACTGCCTGACATCCTGAAAGCCAACTTGCACTCTCAGCAATGCAAGCACGTTCCATGGTGGGATATCTGGCTGGGTGGGAAGGAGGACTTGCAGCACTGACCATAGTCACAAGCACCTCCCCTCACACACACCCTCAACACATACTCCACAGAACCCACCTGGGAGAATGCAATGCCTCACATCCTAACTGAAGATCCCACAAAGAACCACCACCCTGGGTTATGTTGTGTGAAGCACAGGGACACTCTTTGGACTTTTAGCCAAACAACTGCCAGGACAACACTCCCAGCCATCCTGTCAGCACAGGCAGCCCACCCCACAGGGAAGCAGAGTCAAAAGGAAGGAAGCATGGGCATGCTGGGAAGGGGGGTGGAGGCAACAGCATGATGGGAGTAGTAGGCACAGATATCGCACAGCCTCACAACTGGCCCATCAACACCACCCTGAACCATGCTCACATCACAGGGAGTGGATAAGGACTCACAAGATGGCTGACACTGGCTACTGCTGTGGGGAGCACAAGGCCCTGATGGCAACTGTGCACCAACAAACAGCACAACACCACTGACTGACATCCTGAGGGACAAGTTCCACTCCCTGCAATGGAAGCACGTTCCATGGTGGGATATCTGGCTGGCTGGGTGGGAAGGAGGACTCGCAGCACTGACCATAGTCACAAGCACCTCCCCTCACACACCCCATCAACACAAACTCCACAGAACCCACCTGGGAGAATGCAATGCCTCACATCCTAACTGAAGATCCCACAAAGAACCACCACCCTGGGTTATGTTGTGTGAAGCACAGGGACACTCTTTGGACTTTTAGCCAAACAACTGCCAGGTCAACACTCCCAGCCATCCTGTCAGCACAGGCAGCCCACCCCACAGGGAAGCAGAGTCAAAAGGAAGGAAGCATGGGCATGCTGGGAAGGGGGGTGGAGGCAACAGCATGATGGGAGTAGTAGGCACAGATATCGCTCAGCCCCACAACTGGCCCATCAACACCACCCTGAACCATGCTCACATCACAGGGAGTGGATAAGGACTCACAAGATGGCTGACACTGGCTACTGCTGTGGGGAGCACAAGGCCCTGCTGGGAACTGCACACCAACCAACAGCAGGACACCACTGTCAGCCATCTTGCCATTGCTCTCACACACACTGAACTCCCCACAAAAGCAAGTAAGTATGGGAATGCTGGGAAGTGGGGTGGAGGCAATAGCATGATGGGAGTCATAGTCACAGACATAGCTCACCCCCACAACTGTCCCATCAACACCACCCTGAACCATGCTCACATCACAGGGAGTGGATAAGGACTGACAAGATGGCTGACACTGGCTACTGCTGTGGGGAGCACAAGGGCATGCTGGGAACTGCACACCAACCAACAGCAGGACACCACTGTCAGCCATCTTGCCATTGCTCTCACACCCACACACACTGAACTCCCCACAAAAGCAAGTAAGTATGGGAATGCTGGGAAGTGGGGTGGAGGCAATAGCATGATGGGAGTCATAGTCACAGACATAGCTCACCCCCACAACTGTCCCATCAACACCACCCCGAACCATGCTCACATCAGAGGGAGTGGATAAGGACTGACAAGATGGCTGACACTGGCTACTGCTGTGGGGAGCACAAGGCCCTGCTGGCAACTGTGCAACAACCAACAGCAGGACACCACTGACTGACATCCTGAAAGACAACTTCCACTCCCTGCAATGCAAGCACAGTCCATGGTGGGATAACTGACTGGCTGGGTGGGAAGGAGGGCCGGCTGTCAACCAAATACAACCAATGCAGACCATGTTCACACCCCAACAAATACATAGAAATGCCCAAATAATGCAGGACAATGTGCTACACCAATATCAACCCCTGACTGTGACGACTTAGGACAATGCAATGTACAGGCCCGCACCCAGAGGCACAGTCACAACTGTCAGGTGTGTCAACCATTGATACCTGCAGAAACATAACATACATTGTGTGTGTCTCCCAAAAACAGGTGATGATGGGGACACAGCAGCAGACGCTGAGGAGTCCCAGTCCCAGGCTCAAGAGGATGCGGAGCTCACTGGTGTCGTACAGCCTCTGCCCTCCTCGGACGAAGAAGACCAACCTGGCACATCCGGTGCAAGTCAACATGCAGCACCAGCAGGACCACCAGCTGCAGCACCAGCAGGACCACCAGCTGCACCCCCTGCACCCACCCCTCCAACGACTGTCACCACAAATACCATCCCTGCCGACATGGACAGAACAAGGAGCAACACCAGCACAGGGACCCTGGACCAACGTGGGGCCATGGACACCACCACCACCACCAACCCCCAAGGGGGACCAGGGTCATCTGTGCGTGCCACTGCATGCACTGCACATGTTGGCAGGGGTGGTGGGAGGGGTGGGAGACAGAGGTTGCTGCTTGCAGAGGTTGCTGGTGTGCATGATGACCCACAACTGGTACGCATAGCCGATGCGTACCAGTCCAGCACCGGAGATCTCAGCCAGGTAGTGGGGCTCCTCAGAGACATGAAACAGCAGCAGGCTGCCCATCATGCCCGCTTGGACTCACACATGTCCCGCGTGGAGTCCAAGTGGGACGCACTGCAAGAGATGACGGCGGTGCACAGGGACATTTTACAATGCCTCCGCCAGATGAACAACAACCAGTCTACACCTCCCTGTGTGCCAACAACATCTGGTGCTGAACAAACTGCAACTGCCACAGGGAGGGAGGATGACTCTGGCGGAGAGTCCCCTGCACCGCAGCAGCCTGTACTTGAGGGGGCCCCCAAAGAAGAGGGGTCGTCCGAGGAGGGGCAAGTGAGAGGCCGATGGCCAATTGCAACTCCCAGGAAGCCTGAACCTGTTCTGGATGTTCACCTTTGTGCACAAACTGTTCACCCTGTTGACGGCAACACAACTCCCACACATTACATGGGAAGTACAAGTTGGACCAATGTCTCAGACAACTGTGGCCCCGATACTGGGGATTTTGTCTACCAGGACTTTCAATTCACCTAGGAACTTCTGATTGCAAGATGTATGTACAGCACTAACCATCCTATGCACTATTCACACAAATGTATCACAATAAACACACTAATACACCATACTTGCCTCTGTTGTAATTCCAACGTGGGTGCTGTCATGGGGATGATGAACTGCAAAATTACACTGTGTACGCGAACTGCAACAGCAAGTACAACACAGGCATGTGAGTAAAGGCAACGTGACACATATGAGGGAGACACACCACCAGGGCTACACAACACATACACACCTAGGCCATCTGACTCATTGCCTACACTGATGTTGCCAGGGAAGACGGTGCAATGCACAGACACCACACCTATTCCCAGTTGTAGTCAAGTAGCCCACAGGTGCAGTAAGCAAATGGCAGTCAAATGTGTGACCACAGACAACGCACATCACAAAGTGAAGCACAGGTTTATTACATAGTTGCAACATGTCGTAACCACTACAGATGCAAGGTAATCCCACCTGGCAGCGGGCACACAGTCAACAACTGTAGAAGGAAGGAAGTCCATGGGTGTGCCGCACATCACCTGTAGGGACACAACAGCTACCACCCTGGAAGTGCAATCACGTCGTCGGTGGACACAGTTGACCAAACGAATCTGAAAGTACCCTGTGAAGGACAGAAATGACACACAGTCAAAAGCAATGGAGAACAGGACAGAACAGCAAAACTCATGCACAATACATGTTACAAGATACCCACCCAGAACCAAGTTAGCATGTCAACACTGTTGGGGAGTACAGACCACCTGTAAGCACACATCGCTACACACATCCAGTCAAGTAGCTGGACACACTCCAACAGCACCAGAGCACCACCTACACATATCATGCCAACTCACATCATTGACATGACACCTCAGGATACTCACATTCAGCTAAAGAAGTTGGTGATGAGCTGTGTGCGGACATCACCCTCATCATCATCATCATCACTGGCATCGTGGTCCAGGCCAGGATCCTCCACAGGTGGCGGATGTTGGTCATTGTCATCCTGGATGAGAGGCAACACCTTCCGCACTGCCAGGTTGTGGAGCATGCAGCAGACGATGATAATCTTGCACACTTTCGCTGGGGCATATGGGAGGGACCCTCCTGTCTTGTCCAGGCAGCGGAAGCGGCTCTTCAGGAGACCAAATGTCCGCTCAATCACTCTCCTGGTCCGACCATGTGCCTCATTGTAGCGCATCTGGGCTGGTGTCACAGGGTTCCTGAGGGGTGTCAGCAACCACGGCATGTTGGGGTATCCCGAGTCACCTACGGACAGACAAGTGCACATTAGCTTACTTGGAAAAGTGGGCGGAATACTACAGATAAGATCACACACAATGGCACAAAGTCAGTACACACCGACAAGCCAGGCACGCTGGTTCTGCATCTGTGCCATCATCCTGGGGATGCGACTACTCCTCATCACAAAGGCATCGTGTGCTGAACCAGGGAAACGGGCACACACGTGTGTGATGGTCATATCTGCAAGACACCCCACCAGTGCATTGACCGAGTGGTAGTGCTTGCGGTTACGGTAGGCCTGCTCCTGGGCCTGTGGTGGTACCAAAGCCACATGTGTCCCATCAATGGAGCCAATGACATGCGGCATCCTCCCCAGGGCAGAGAAGTCACTCTTCACGTCAGTGAGTCGTTGCAGTCTAGGGAAAAAAATGTACCGGTTCAGGAATAGCAACATTGCCTCCAAAACATCGCAGAGCACACGGCTCAATATGGTCTGTGACATCCCACCAGCAGTCGCCACAGTATGTTGGAAGGTACCGGTGGCAAAGAAGTGTAGGGCTGCCATCACCTTCACCTTGGGGGTCAGCGCTGTAGGATACGGCCGGCCAGGCTGCAAATGTGGGGCCAACTGCACTGCCAAATCCTCAATCAGCTGCCTGGTGAAGCGGTACCGTCGAGTGCTGTCCCGTTCCACCATCGTTGCCAGGTCTGGGAATGGTCGATGGACAGCAGGAGCCCTGCAGTGCAGAGGAGAAGAAAGCAAGATTGTCAGTCACCCCACATATGCGGTATTGAACACACTCAATATCACAACATACATCATTATGAGGCACAACTACATGAAGTGTGCAGTTCCGTATGGACATGTATGGTACATACATGGCCAACATCTGTCATCACGGTTCAACAAGTGGCATCAATAAGGCCCAGGTTGGCCCATTGGATATCATGAGGCCGTGTCACAGTTCCCATCTCTTGCTGCTGTGTCACAATCACCCCCCACAGTGACATGTGAGGACAGATGTGCCCCAGGCATCACAGCTCAACGACAGGTACATTCCCAGGGACCCTGTATTGCCACATGGACACTGGCATTACATGGAGTATCAGGTATACACCAGAGCAAAACAACCATGACCCCCACAGGTA
Source organism: Calotriton arnoldi (assembly GCA_963921515.1). NCBI lineage: Eukaryota > Metazoa > Chordata > Amphibia > Caudata > Salamandridae > Calotriton > Calotriton arnoldi. Next base: position 3,064 of record CAWUFW010009236.1, on the reverse strand, counting down.
GTGGTCCCACTTGCCGCTGCAGGACAGACATGGACGTCTGTGACACACACACGCACAACATCAAAGTCCATGCACACACAACGTGGATGTGGAGACACTCTCCCATTGTGCACATGAAATCAGAGACATTGTAAACACTACATGCACACAGACTGTGGAGGACCATCACTATTGTGCCACTGGGACACCCTGGCTCAAACATACCGTCCCACATGGGACTCACGGGGTATGTGACATGACATACACATACACCACCGTGAAATGTGACCATGGCACATGCACAGATATGAACAGTTGCACATCACAGTGGTCATGTACACGTAACACCCAGGATCCTGTCCCCATGAACACGTGCACAGCCTGGGGGTGGCTGCCCCCAGGTGACACCCACAGGACAACATGTACACCAACATACACACAATAGGAAATGCAGCCTTACATGCCTTATGATACAGTTTGGACAGGCTGTCGTGTTGTAGGTGTGCCCCTCACTCCCTGGGAGCTATCTGTGGCTGGCATATGTTCATCTGAGACAGGCATGGTGACATATGCCAGTCACTTGTACAGGGATGCGTTGAACATCATTGGACCGATCGGTGCCCCCGGCCGGCCCATTGCATTCAATGTGTGCAGGTACGCGTTGTACCCTGTACGCGTTGATCAGCAATGGACCGATCGGTGCCCCGGCCGGCCCATTGCATTCAATGTGTGCAGGTACGCGTTGTACCCTGTACGCAGTTGTACCGCAATGGACCGATCGGTGCCCCCGGCCGGCCCATTGCATTCAATGTGTGCGGGTACGCGTTGTACCCCTGTATGCGTTGTACCGCAATGGACCGATCGGTGCCCCGGCCGGCCCATTACATTCAATGTGTGCGGGTACGCGTTGTACCCATGTACGTGTTGTACCGCAATGGACCGATCGGTGCCCCCGGCCGGCCCATTGCATTCAATGTGCGCGAGTACGCATTGTACCCCTGTACGCGTTGTACCGCAATGGACCGATCGGTGCCCCGGCCGGCCCATTGCATTCAATGTGTGTGGGTACTCGTTGTACCCCTGTACGCGTTGTACCGCAATGGACCAATCGGTGCCCCCGGCCGGCCCATTGCATTCAATGTGTGCGGGTACGCGTTGTACCCCTGTACGCGTTGTACCGCAATGGACCGATCGGTGCCCCCGGCCGGCCCATTGCATTCAATGTGTGCGGGTACGCGTTGTACCCCTGTACGCGTTGATCAGCAATGGACCGATCGGTGCGCACCCATTGACAATGGCCTAGCCTGGCAACGGACGCGTTTTCGAAATTCGAACGAGTCGGTTGCTGGAAATTCAGTTGGTCACCCACAACAATGTTGCAAAATCATGTATGTCATGAAGTTGAAGATTTGAAGGATGCTGTGGGCGTGTATTGGTGCTGCTATTCCATGGATTGGCCAGATTCAGAAGATGCAAACGACTTGGACCTATCACTTTGGATACATGGGACAGTATCTGCCTCTCCAGCACATATATATTGCTGGCTGTTCCCCTGAGAGCTCACTTGCCTGCACTACATGCTCCAGGACGACATCTGCCACTGCACTGCTGCTGTCTCTGCCCCCTCTGGACCCTGCAATGGCACGTACTGTGGAGAGAGCCCCAGCCTTCAGCCTTGAGGAGAACCAGGCCCTGCTGGACAGCCTACTTCCACAGTACAGCAAGCTGTATGGGACACCAGGGGAGCAGGTGAGTGTTCTGTGCACTGCCTTTCTGAATGTGCATTTTGTCTGACTAGCAAGGCTGAAAGTCTGCACGCCACTGGCTAGCAGGCTCACTGAGTAGTTGTCACCCCCATAGTGTGTAGTGACATGCACTGGACAGGTATGGTGCAGTGACAGTGCATTTGAACAAGGTTTTACTTCCCATGCAATGATACCATGTAGTGACTTCTGGCAAACTGTCCATGGGCAGAGTTGCACTGCCTGTGTACATCATGTGCCCCTGTGATTGAGACATGTATATACAACTGTGTCATTCACGGATTATGTTGCATGTGTAGTAATGGCCTTTTCACTTTGTCATCCTCACAGGTTAATGCCCATCGGAAGCAGGAGATCTGGAAGGACATCGTCCGGGCTGTCCGGTCCGTGGGGGTCTACAAGCGCCGGATCCGCAACTGCCAGAAGAGGTGGCAGGACCTTCGGGGCTGGACCCGGAGGATTGCACGGGTCCAGCTGAAGCTGTCGCCTCCTCGCAGGAGGGGCGGAACACGGACCCTGACCCCCACATGCTCCAGATCCTGGCGGTGGTGTTTCCAGACCTGGATGGGCAGCTGAAGGCCAGACAGCAGCAAGGAGGGGGTGAGTCAAAGACTGCACTGTGAACTCTGTATTACATGCTATGTGCCCTCCTCTGGCCTGGTTAAACTGCCACAGTACAGCAGTCATGTTGTCCAGGAGCCATGTCCCTCTATTGTGCACTGCCCACTCCTCATCTGATACCCAGGTGTGGCCCTTACATTCAGGGAATTGTGTCACTTGGGACTGTGTCCTTGCAGTTTGCTTCACTCAAGGTGGGGGACAGCATCTGTTTCCCTAACTCTGTTGTGGGCATCATGGGTGGGTCCATTGTTCACACAACGCCTGTGTTCGGACATGTAATCTGCGTGTTGCTTTGATATGCGGTCCACTTGCTGAGCTGAGCCACCACATGTGCCTGGGGTATGTGGCACACGCCCATGCAGTGGGTGGGAACAATGTTTGGGCCCCAGGAGTGTGCAGATTACGAGTGTCACACATACATAGCCAGCTATCCACTGTCCAGGGCTCATCCCTCATTCATGTGGAGCAGGACAGTCATGCCTACTCCAGGCCATGCAATGCACTCTGTACTCCCACTCCCGTGTATCAGCTGACACATTGTGCGCAGTGATTTGACCCCTCAGGTGTCTGCCTCTGTGTCAGTGTGCTGTGGATTTGTTGCCAGGACTGCTGGGGTGTTTCTCGGTAGGGGCTCAGCATGCCACTGGAGATGTGACCATAGGAGACGATACTTGTGTGTCACATAGGTGTTTGATCAGCTG